>CANIUD010000587.1:370000-970000 GCA_947470075.1 Closterium sp. Yama58-4
CCGCCACTCACCTGCGGTCTGCTCGCCCCTCTCCCTTCTGCTCCCCTCCCCTACCTCCCATCTCAGAGCGGCACTGGCAGCGGCCACATGGGATCTGGTGGCCATGCTGCGGCACAGGGTGAGGCACACAGGCCCTGCTATTCACCCCCCGGTCTGCTCTCCCCTCTCCCATCTGCTCCCATCCCCTCCCCTACCTCCCATCTCAGGGCGGCACTGGCAGCGGCCACATGGGATCTGGTGGCCATGCTGCGGCATGGGGTGAGGCACACGGGCCCTGCCACTCACTCGGTGCAGATTGCATGGAACCATGGCGGACGCGAGGTGAGGAGGGGGGCTTCTGTAGAGAGTGTGTGGGTGGTTACCAGAGCAGCCGGTAATGGTTACCAGAGAATAATGTTACCACAAACTACCCTGCCTGCCACGCACTCGGTGCAGATTGCATGGAACCACGGGGGGGCCGAGATGAGGACGCCTTGTATAGTGTATGGTTGTTGGAATGAGGTCACCAGAGGATGTGGTTACCAGAAAATGTGGTAATCATAGAATGTGGTTCCAGAAAATGTGGTAATCATAGAATGTGGTTACCAGAAAATGTGGTCATCATAGAATGTGGTTACCAGAAAATGTGGTCATCATAGAATGTGGTTACCAGAAAATGTGGTCATCATAGAATGTGGTTACCAGAAAATGTGGTAATCATAGAATGTGGTTACCAGAAAATGTGGTCATCATAGAATGTGGTTACCAGAAAATGTGGTCATCATAGAATGTGGTTACCAGAAAATGTGGTCATCATAGAATGTGGTTACCAGAAAATGTGGTCATCATAGAATGTGGTTACCAGAAAATGTGGTCATCATAGAATGTGGTTACCGCTCACTCAGTAAAGTCACGCTGAATCAGGCGAGCCAGAAGTGAGGAACGCCAAGTCAACTAAAAGATGGATTTCATCCCATTCGGCCCCTCCCTTGTGCAGGTGCTACTGGTGGGGGAGCTATCAGGCGGGTGGAAGAACCCAGTGGCGGCCACTCCAGTGGGCAGCTCCAAGTTCGTCCTCGCGCTCAGGCTGCCCCCCTTGCCCCACCCCATCACCCCTTTGCATCCATCGCCGTTCTTGTGTGCAGGTGCTACTGGTGGGGGAGCTCTCAGGCGGGTGGAAGAACCCAGTGGCGGCCACTCCAGTGGGCGGCTCCAAGTTCGTCCTCGCGCTCAGGCTGCCGCCCGGATCGTGAGTCTCTGCTTCTACCTGTTCTGTTCCTGCTCGCTTCTGCAAGAACTGTCTGTGCTACGTGTAGTGAGGGTGTTTTTGAGACGTCTCAAAAACACCCTCACTACACGTGGCTATTCTCCCTGTTCTGTTCCTGCTCGCTTCTGCAAGAACTGTCTGTGCTGCTGTTGTCTTTGCCTTCCACACTTGGTCAGCGCACCACCCACTCCAGTGGGGGGAAGGGCAATACTCACATAGTGGACGGCACTGGGGGACGGCACTGGGGGATGGCACATTCCCAACTCAGCCTACCCCCTCTGGTCTCTCTCTCCCCCTCTCCCATCCCACTGCCCCAGGTACGCCAAATGTTCCCACTGCCCCAGTAGAGGGGCATTGGCTCCATGCAGCAGTCCTGCCTTTATCACTCCCTTTCTTCACGGCACTCCATTGTGTTCCTCCCACTCCCATCCCCCTCCTCTCTCCCCCCCCTTACCCCCAGCTATCGCCACAAGTTCATAGTGCACAGGCACTGGAGGCATGCAGCAGACCTGCTCCCTCTCACTGCCTCTTTCTGGCTTGCACCCCCCTCGCATATCCACTCTCTCCCCCCTCCCCCCGCACAGCTACCGCTACAAGTTCATAGTGGACGGGCACTGGCGCCATGCAGCAGACCTGCCCACAGAGGTGGACGAGTGGGGCAACACCAACAACGTGCTTCATGTGGGCTCCCTGGCCCGACACAACAATGTAAGTCTGTGTGCTCACAAGCCTGTGCCTGCACACATCCCTCTCTGCATGCAAATGTGGCTGGGGAGCATGTGAAGGGGACCGGCCCACAGAGGTGGACAAGTGGGCCAACACCAACAACGTTCTTTCATGTGGGCTCTCTGGCTCGGCACAACAATGTAAATCTGTGTGTGTGCTCACGAGTCTCTCTGCTCACGAGTCTCTCTGCACAACAGTCTGGCTGAGGAGCGTGTGAAGGGGACCTGCCCACAGAGGTGGACGAGTGGGGCAACACCAACAACGTGCTTCATGTGGGGTCACTGGCACGTGGGGTCACTGGCACGTGGGGTCACTGGCATGGCACAGCAATGTGAGGCTGTGTGTGTGAGGCTGCCCACAGAGGTGGACGAGTGGGTCACTGGCACAGCACAACAATGTGAGTCTGTGTGCTCACAAGTCCCGTTGCCCACAAGTCTCTCTGCAACACCAGCCACACCTCCCTTTCACATCTGGATTGGGGCAACACCAACAACGTGCTGCACGTGGGCTCTCTGGCTCGGCACAACAATGTGAGTCTGTGTGTGTGCACACAAGTCCCATTGCCAAGAGATATCCACGCCGCACCAGTCATGCACTCCTGCTCCTCGCACCAACACCACCAGCGTGCTGCCTTTAGAGTCGACTCAGAAGTCACCTCGCACCAACACCACCAACGTGCTGCCTTTAGAGTCGACTCAGAAGTCACCTCGCACCAACACCACCAACGTGCTGCCTTTAGAGTCGACTCAGAAGTCACCTCGCACCAACACCACCAACGTGCTGCCTTTAGAGTCGACTCAGAAGTCACCTCGCACCAACACCACCAACGTGCTGCCTTTAGAGTCGACTCAGAAGTCACCTCGCACCAACACCACCAACGTGCTGCCTTTAGAGTCGACTCAGAAGTCACCTCGCACCAACACCACCAACGTGCTGCCTTTAGAGTCGACTCAGAAGTCACCTCGCACCAACACCACCAACGTGCTGCCTTTAGAGTCGACTCAGAAGTCACCTCGCACCAACACCACCAACGTGCTGCCTTTAGAGTCGACTCAGAAGTCACCTCGCACCAACACCACCAACGTGCTGCCTTTAGAGTCGACTCAGAAGTCACCTCGCACCAACACCCCCAACGTGCTGCCTTTAGAGTCGACTCAGAAGTCACCTCGCACCAACACCACCAACGTGCTGCCTTTAGAGTCGACTCAGAAGTCACCTCGCACCAACACCACCAACGTGCTGCCTTTAGAGTCGACTCAGAAGTCACCTCGCACCAACACCACCAACGTGCTGCCTTTAGAGTCGACTCAGAAGTCACCTCGCACCAACACCACCAACGTGCTGCCTTTAGAGTCGACTCAGAAGTCACCTCGCACCAACACCACCAACGTGCTGCCTTTAGAGTCGACTCAGAAGTCACCTCGCACCAACACCACCAACGTGCTGCCTTTAGAGTCGACTCAGAAGTCACCTCGCACCAACACCACCAACGTGCTGCCTTTAGAGTCGACTCAGAAGTCACCTCGCACCAACACCACCAACGTGCTGCCTTTAGAGTCGACTCAGAAGTCACCTCGCACCAACACCACCAACGTGCTGCACTGCATGTTGGTTTCCTGGCCCGGCACAACAGTGTGAGTCTGGGTGCTCACACATCTGAAGCCAAGTCTGCACACAGACCAGTCGTGTACTCCCTTGTCAGCACCATTCCTCACACCAACACTAACAACGTGCTGCACTCCATGTGGGTTTCCTGGCCCGGCACAACAGTGTGAGACTGGGTGCTCGCACATCTGAAGCCAAGTCTGCACACAGACCAGTCGTGTACTCCCGTGTCAGCACCATTCCTCACACCAACACTAACAACATGCTGCTCGTGGGGTCCCTGCATCTCCTTTTGAGACGTCTCAAAAGTCAACATGCTGCACGTGGGGTCCCTGCATCTCTTCCTCTCTGCCTCTCTGCCTTTCTGCCTGTCTGCCTGCCTGCCTGCCTGCCTGCCTGTCGGCCTTCCCTCTGTCTGCCTATCTCTCCCTGGCCACCCTGAGCAGGATACAGTGAGGGAGAGGGTGACAGAGCGTCCACTCACGGACCTCGAGAGGCGAATGGTCAGCTTCACAGCCAACCACGTTCCTCCCATGCGGCGCTTATCTGTCTCCCTGTCTCCTTGTTTGCCTCTCTACCTGTGTGTACGAAGCAGGATGCGGTGCGGGAGAGGGTGATAGAGCGGCCACTCACGGACCTCGAGAGAAGAATGGTCACCTTCGCCTCGCAGCGCGTGGCCTTCTCGGTCTCTCCCATCACCTTCACGCCCAAGCTGCGCCCGGCACGCTAATGAGTTGTGAGGCGTGTAGGTTGATTCTTACAGCGCCTCTTCGCCTCCCAGCTCGTTGCCTTCTCTCCCTTGCTTGCAGCACATTGCCTCATGGCTGATTCTCACAGCAACTCATTGCCTCGCAGCACGCTGCTCTCTCCATCTCTCACCCAAGCTGCGCCCAGCACGTTCGTGATTCTTGAGGTGTGTAGGTGCAATTAGACTGACTAACATTATAAAAAAAAAGGGAGCTATTTACTGAGCTAGTCCCGATGGGTTTGTATATGTAAAAGGGCTAACCAATTGATTTTAAGATTACAAAAGCAAAAGAGCATGTAAAGATGTACATCTAGACCCATGCTGGAAGTGTAAGTTGGACTGGGAGTTGGTTGGTGTATTTTGAGGGGAAAATATGTCAATGGTAACTTACATGGGGAACTATAACGCGTACGGTAACGATTTCAACGCAATTGGTAACTCGCTTAACGCGTTTGGTAAGTCGCTTAACACGTTTGGTAACTCGCTTAACGCATTTGGTAACTCTACACTAGCAGCCCATCACGCGAATGGTAACTACATGAAATTCCCGCTGAAATTTTCCTGACAATAAGAAATTTATCAAGTTTGAGAGCTTTTACGCACATTATTATCTTTCGTGAACAAGTCTCGCCGCGAATTTAAAGGACCCCGTTTGTTTTCATACCACGGACTAGAAAGTTTCAGAGCCATTTTATATATATATAGGTAACTCATACAAAAATGGACAAAATCATATTTTTGATAGCATGATTGCGGACTTGCAAAAGGATAAAAAAACATTTCCCGAAAGGACATTGGGAATTTTACCTTTTTTTTAATAATGCAACGACGGAGAATTTTTGCATGTGGGGAAAATAAACCTTTTTAAAATTCCATCTTTCATTCTTTAAATAAAGATCCATAAACGCCTGGTTGCAAGAAGTTTAGGGTTTTTGCTCTCAAATTCATGGTTGTTGCGCTCAAATTTATTTGCCATCGGAAAGGGATATATATTTGTTTGCCCCGGCTGCACGATAGAATAAAGTACAAAACGTTTGCGGAAAAAGCGCCAAAATATTATTTATGTCTGAACAACTGTTTTCATAACGCTTACGTTTTAGAAATTATCTGGAAAATCGGAAAGTGTGTCAGGATTTCGGAAAGTTTGTCAGAATTTCGGAAATTGTGTCAGAATCTCGGAGAGTGTGTCAGACGTTTCTACTTCACGATTCGTCAATTTAATCTGACGCGAGCGGGAAAAACCAGAATCAGGCTCAATTTCGGCGGGAATTTCATGTAGTTACCATTCGCGTGATGGGCTGCTAGTGTAGAGTTACCAAATGCGTTAAGCGAGTTACCAAACGTGTTAAGCGACTTACCAAACGCGTTAAGCGAGTTACCAAACGCGTTGAAATCGTTATCGTACGCGTTATAGTTCCCCATGTAAGTTACCATTGACATATTTTCCCTATTTTGAGTCTAACGTTCCACTTCTGTTAGCAAGTTGTGCAGTTTATTGAAGACACCAGTGGTTGACAGAAGGTTCTGCCACATCAGCATAACGGCCTTTGGTTTTGTCAACAACCGAACTCATGTTGTGCTGGAGGTACGCGCTGTCGCGTGGAACCGTTTTTCATTCGTGAGTTTCGTCATTTGCCACATGTACCTATGCCAAGCGTGCAAAAGCGACACGCACCTGGCCCCCTCCTCAGCGTCAAACGGCAGATTTTTAGGTGCCCCTTCTGCGACAGTACCGAAAGGTTCAATGGAAGAATGTGGAGATGAAAGGTGGGCGTATAAGATGCCGCGGATTGTATGCGCTGGCATGGCCGTGCGCGCCGATTGGCCAAAAAAGGAGGCTGGATAGAGTCGTTCGCCAGTTGCCTCCTTGCCACTTGTCCCCTACTTCCAGGAACCCCGATAAGGCGGGCTCGTCTGCCACTTGCTTCTTCCCAGCTGTTGAGATGAGAATGTTCATCCGCCAGTCCATTCCATTACCGTCCCTCTGACTTATCTCTTCTCGGTGTACTTTTTCAGTGTCATTTCTATAAAGAACCAGCAATCGAACGGTTTTGATAAGAGCCAGAAGATTATGACACGGTCGAGTGGGATGTTTTGCGTGTCAGAACGGCGTTTGGGGGTCGATATTAGCATTAAATTAGCTATTGATACACCCATCCTAGAATATGTATGGTGTTCAGCATATGGTACCTCCTCCCCTTTTTGCCCTCTTTTGATCCATCCCCCCAGCATTACAGTATCAGTAACTACTGTTCCACAACGATTAATTAACGCCGACCATGGAACGGGTCGGCCCTGACGTTCCTCGGCTGTCCTACTCGGTTCCAGCGCAACTTAACCCGCATCCACTTGCCGCTCTCTCTCGTCAAGTCATGGTCATCGAAATCCTTTGACCCACGGGAGGAGAATAATATATTGTATCTCCCAATCGCGTCACGCCGCGTCAGCGCTTTCATCCCGGTTCTAACACACTCTTGCGACGATCTGGCAGAGGGCCGGGCCCAGCACAGCAGTTGTTGTCGTTGCGAGCGCGCGATGCGATGCGAAGACGGAAGGAACGGGCTTGTCCACGACGGGACGCGTTCTTTTTTCCCTTGTTAGTCTCGGAGTTTTAGTAAGAGTAATAGTACTCGAAATAGTACAGTACGATGCACGTCGGTCGTGGTGGCGGTGAGCAGTGCGCTCCTAGTGACTGGCATGGCATGCAGGCTGGCACTGTTAGTGCAACACTTACAGTCTTACTGTGCCTGCTCCTCCTGGCCTTCGACCCGCACTGAGCTGCGATGGACTGGGCTGAGATGAGTTGTGGGTGAGGCAGTCACTCGGAGAGATAAGTGTGCGACCCGCCGGAGGCCTTTGCAGAGTCTAAGACACATTTAGTAAGTTTCGCTTCTCTCAAAGCTTCTACGCAGATCACAAGGCGACGATCACAAGGCGCCGCGACGAGCTTTAGTCACCCTTCATGTCTCGCATTGATACGTGGTTATCGGAGTTCAACCGTAGCCAAAGGCGCCAGCCGCAGACCCGCGGATCAAAACTATATTGTTAATTTACCTTTTCTCTTCCCTGCCGCGGCGGCGATTATAACGTCGGCCGATCCGGGGGTGAGGGGGCAGTAACTAATCCTTCGAGTCTCAGAATCAGCGTTTTTTTTCCAAATTAGAGGTTTGAATGGAGTGCTGCGATCACGGCGTTGATGCTCGCAATTTCTGCGACAGTTGCGACACCGAGTTGGCGATGCTGTCGCACGGGTGGAGCTACCATGACCTCAGGCTCCTTCTCGCCGCACACGGAGCTGTGGTTTCGCCTAATTTCGCCAGCATTTTCGCAAAAAGCGACGGTTCTCTCGTGTGCCCCGAAGCCGGCAGCGGTACTCGAGCCGGCGCTCCGCTGGTTGCTCAAGCTACTAAGGCCGTCGTTTCTCCTCCAGTTGCTGCAAATGCCGCCTCCGCTGCCGCGCATGCTGACGTGTCGGAGCCTCTGATAGCCGCCGATCTGGCTGCATTGACGGAGTCCTTGTGGGCTGAGCTGGCAGCAATGGACGGCGATTACCGCTCTGCCACGTGTCAGGATCTCGACGCCGCTCGTTCAAGCGGCTGGCAGCTAATTGGTGACAACCTTAAATCGCCGCGCCGCCCTGCCAAAGCTCGAACCGCGACGCTGCTTGATAAACCCTGTCAGCAGAACGCGGCCCCGACGGCGGTCGAAATTGGTGCTGCGTCACCAAGGACTCAGACGGAAACACGGCAACATCATTATCAACCATTGGCCGTGGCCGCTCCGTCGGCTTCAGTGGAAACGAGTTCTGAGTCCACTCAAAAGAGCGCGGCGATTGCAACCGTCGTGGCGTCGTCAAAGCAACCGCAACAACATCAGCGGCAACAGCAACAACAACATCCCTTTGAGATGATCGAGTCACCTGCAGGAGCAACAACGAACATGGGGTTTATCACACCGGCTGCTGTCACACCCACTGCTGTCACTCCTGCTGCTGTTGCACCTGCTGTTGCTCTTGCCACTACGCCTTCTGTGAGCAGCCTCAGCGGGAGACCTGTTAAGGTTAGGAACGGTGCTATGCGGTACCGATGGTCCAGCAGTGGCAGCCTCGATTTGATTCCCGGAGCACCGATCGAGACACTACCGAAGAAGCAACAGCAGCAGAAGCCACGTTCAGGCAGCCCGAGCGTCAACCCGAAGCTGACCCAGAGCCTCGGCGAAGTCCCGGAACCGGACCTGAGTCCGAGGCGGCTGACTCCAAAGCGCAAGCGAGGGTCCCTCAGAAGCAGCAGCGATTCGATTGGTCCGTCCTGCCTGTTTCGGAGCCTTCCCGCCAGCTGCTCCCTAGGGAGTTCCCTTGGGAATTCCCCAGGCAGTGCCTCCCATACAGTCACACACAGGGATGTCACAAGGTGTACGGTCACGGGAAAAGGTTTCGATACAGTCACAAATCCGTGGGGATTTGCGTGCGCAAGGGCGAGCATGTCGGACTGTGCCTGTGGCCCTTGGGAGAGGCTCCCGGAGAGACGAGAGGGCTTTGCTGCAGTGCCCAGTGCCTCTGGATTCGCTACAGCCTGGAGTGCTCCTCCTGAGTTCGCTAAGGCCTGCGGTGCTTCTCCTGGGATCGCTACAGCCTCAGGTGTTTTCGGTTCAGCTGAAGCAGCCCAGCCTGCTGCGTCCATTTCTGCCAACGGCCGGGGGAATCAAGGCACGGGTTTGCACAGGGTGCCTAATTCTGGGCGTGATAGTATAGAGGGCCTGCAGCAGACGGATTTCGCGTCTCGACTCCCCCCAACTTACCACTCGTCCCACTCACGAAGATTTCTGCCCTTCTCCTCTCCTTTCTCATCTCCTTTCCCCGCTCCCTCTCCCACGCCCTTCCCCACTCCCATATCCCCTCCTTTTTCCTGTCCTTTCCCCGCTCCCTTCCCTGGCCCCTTCCCCCTTCCCACCTCTTCGAACCTGACTGCACCATTTACCTCCTCTTCTAACCTGACTGCACCATTTACCTCCTCCGCCTCATCCCTTCTCCCTGCTGCCGCTCCACCCCAGGGTTTAAGCCTGCCTCCTCCTTACCCTGGTGTCCTTCGTTCGCCCTACCTTCCACCCACTACTCGTCCCTTTCCCCCTCAACCGGGCCATTATTCCTCCCCTACTAGTCCCCTCCCGAGCCAATTCCACCTCAAAAACCCCCTCCCTAGTCACCCGTTCTCCCACTGCCACCTTCCCAGCAACCTACCATCTAGCAACTCTGCACCCAATTTTTCTCTTTCCCATACTTTTTACCCAATAGGTTTCTCTGCGCTCCCGACTTCCCCTGCTGCTAGTAAAGCCCTTTCCAGTTCCACCTCCCCCAGTATGCCCTGCTCCAGTTGTACCCTCCCCAAAGGCCCCTCCCTGATGGCTCGCTCCTGCTCTGCTCCTCTGATCGCCCCTGCCATAAGCAACCCCTCTGGGACACTGCAATCCACCCTTGGACTGCCGGCCACTGCCCCACTCTCTGCTGTGCTGCAACTGCCACAGCAATCATCACCCCCAGGATCAAGAGCGCAAGAGCTGGAGGCGTTTTTTGAGGCGCCTAAAAAACGGCCGCCCACTGCCGCCGCTGCCCCGCTCTCTGCTGCCCTGCACGTGCCGCTGTCGTCGCCTCCCCCGGGATCAAAGGCGCATGAGCATGATGAGGTGCATTTTGAGACGCCTCAAAAGTCGGCTCCACTTTCTACTGCTCTGCAAGTGCCTCTGTCGTCGTCTCCCCCGGGATCAAAGGCGCAAGAGCTAGAGGCGTTCTTCAAACGAAGCCTCAGCCTCGAGTCGCCTTGCAGGACAGAGTTTGACGTGCAGGTGTTCTTGAAACGAAGGCTGAGCGAGTGTAAGGCACCGGAAAGGGCCGCTGAGCTGGAGGAGTTCTTAAAGGGGAGCATGACAAAATCGAAGGACGAGTGTGTGGAGGCGGACGGTAGAGATGGGTTTCCCGAAAAGGCATAGAAAGAAGGGGGTGCAAAAGGGGGAAGGTGGAGGGGGGAGGTGGAGGGGGGAGGTGTTGGGTGGTGGCTGGAGGGGAAGATATTGGATCGTGGAGCCTTGTACAGTGGTGTGTAGCAGCAGCAGCAGCAGCAGCAGCAGCAGCAGCAGCAGCAGCAGCAGCAGCAGCACTTGGGAGATGGGGTGGAGTGGGCTTTGGATGAACAGCAATAACGCAGTAGCATTAGATGTAACGAAACACCTCTTAGTATGTGACTCCCAGCAATAGGAGCAGGAAGTGTGGATGGCTCGAAACTAGTTGTACATCATTGCGCTCTTTTAGGATGGCTCCCTGCAAGGGTAGACCATAGGTAAGCACTGAGGGCGTGTTCCTACGCTCTTATCAGGCAAACCTCTTGTCAGCCTTGCCTGGTAAAAGTAGCGAGGGTTTCTGGGTTTAGGGAATTTTCAGTGTGATTGACATGAGCTTGATAAGAGGTCGGCCTGACAAGGGGCCGTAGGAACACGCCCTGAGGTTGATGGCTCGTAAAGATCGTCTGATTGAACTTGTATGTGTAATCAATTCCAAGCGTGAAGCACTGTTTTGCAGATCTGGACACATGAATCGCTAAGGACTACCATAGATAATGGTAAATGATAACATTACCAGTAAAACACTTGCATTGAAGGAGGATGTGATTTTGAAGAAGGATGTGATGCAATCTTGAGACGAAACGTAGTTACTAAGGTTGAAGATCTATGTACACTATCGTATCGTACAACTGTTCTAAGAGCGTGTTCCTACGAGCCCCTATCAGGCCTACCTGTTATCAGATGAGCTTTGCGCGTCTGTAAATCGGCATTGTCGGTCTAACCTCTTGTCACAAGATTTTGCCGGTTTGCGCTTCTGCGCGACTGTAAATCAGTGCTGATGTGACCCCATGCGAAATTTTGTTATGGCCTTCGGTGTAAAATGCGGCCCGGTCCCAATTTGCGGGTGCCACATCAGTTGCATCACTAGAACAAAACTTGATCGTGCTCACCACCATCCAAGCTCGCTAATATGTTTTGGCGTCTCTTCGCTCTGCTTCTAGGTACATCAAATATTGCTCCGCTCATCGTGCACAGTATTGTAGAGCTGCTCTGCAGCATGGCTGATGTGCCGTTTCTCCCACGGCTGCTAATCGTCTGGCATGCATTTTACTACAATACCTTTTTAGACTGTGCCACGAAGGCGTTCATACAGCTGCTAGACCACATAGAGGCAGATAGTTGCGACCCTTGCAATGGGGAATCAAGGGGTGCGCTACGTGCACGCAACCGAGCATTACGGCGTCGGCGATTACAGTTATGGGAGGACGAGATGGCGTCCATGTCCGATGAGACATTCACGGTCCTGTTTAGAATGAACCGTGCCATCCTAGACTACGTTTGCGATGGAATGCGACATATCCTTAACCCGGTAATTGAACGGCACCATCTGCCGATCACAGTCGCAATCCTAGTACCGATCAAGTATTTCGCCAGCGCAATGTCGTACATTGACCTGGCGTTTTGGTTCGGCGTCCCAAAAACCCTCTGTCACAAACTCGTCGACGTGTTTTTACAAAACTTTCCACGAGTTTTCAAATCGGCATGGGTCCGATTCCCCATGTCACGAAATGCAAGTCATGGCAGACGAGTTCCAAAGCATAAAGGGCATCCCTGCCGTAATAGGAGCGATAGATGATACTCACGTTCAAATAAGGGGGAAAGAGGGACACAGGGCAGAGTATTATACCAGGAAATCACAATATGCGGTGCAACTACAGATTACATGCGACGCAAAAGGAACGATATGGGATTATCTCATTGGGTTCCCGGGGACCGCTCATGACCAGCGAGTGTTTGTCAAGTCCTACCTCTACGAACGACTAGAAAGGGGCGACATCGCCCCGTACCAGTTGGTTGGAGATGCCGCCTACCCTCTGAGGGACTACTGCCTAACGCCTTTGCACGCGCCGACCGGCCGCCTTATGCTAGAGTGGCAGCAAACGTTTAACTACTGCCAATCGGCCACACGCATGTCCGTCGAGCGCACTATCGGCCAATTCAAAGGCCGGTACAGACTGTTTGCGGGCAGACACGATTGCGATCTCTGGCGCGTCCTAGCCGGGGCTAGTTGTGTCGTCATCCTGCACAATATGGGGATAAAAATGGCAGGGGCGCGCATGAAGAACCCAAACCACAAGTGGGCAACGATTGCATTTAACCGCGACCCGTGGTGGACGCGCGGAGGGTTGGCGGACTACAACTGGAGTCCTTGCATAACCGGCGGACCGACGGAACTGAAGGAGAGGCGGAAATGACTTGGCGAGGCGTTGCACGAAGCTTACCTTAAGAGGTGTCGCCGCGACGCCACTCTTCCACGCCATCACTGAAGGTGGAGCCACCGGGTCCTGCGGTGTCGTGCGGCCAGTCGTCGTCATCAACGCGGCGGGCGGCAGAGTAGTGCAAGACGCGGCTGGTTTGCGACTGCTGCGTCGCCATCCATTCCCTAATCACTCCAGTGATTTGAGCGACGCCGGCTTCGGAGCACTCCTTTAGCGTGGAGGAGAGGAGTTGGGCGGCCGCCATAGTCGCCGTCTCGTTAATCCTGCGGCGAGCGCTTGGCGGAGTGCCACGCACTGCGAGAAGGGGACGTAGCAGGGGTGAATATGGGTTAGTATCGGAGCGTATGGTGCTAGTCTGTTGAAGGCCATGTACGGCATGTATTATGTATGCTTCGGCCCTTGCTTAATGGGACGAAGAGAAATAAAATTTGGTGACTCTTACTCGCTGTTGCAGTCGCATCTGCCTTGTTGGGCGTCGTTATCTTCACGGCAGGGTCAACGGTAACGTCGTCTGCACCACCACCGTCGAGCGCGTGTGGTTCTGCCGCCGCGGTGTCCTTGTAATATAACACCATCCATTCCCACCACGGCGGCTTGATCACCGTCCCCCCACCCGACGCGTTGTCTCCCTTGTCGATCTGCTTCCAAAGGGCCTTGAGCCTCTTCCACTGGTTTGTGCATGCGGCTTCATTATGACTCCAGTCGGGGTGTTGGAGCTTGATATGTTCGATGAGCTGCAGCCAGTACTGCGACCCTTGCTTCCCCGTCATTTGCTGGAGCTCGTCTTTAGTAAACCACCTTGCGGCAACAAGAATGGTTGACTCCTTGGGCGACCATTCCGGCCGCGCTCCCTTCTGCGGACTAAATGTCTTTCCGCCACGCGCTTTAGACGGAGTAGGAGCCTTGCCGGGGCGCTTATCCTTGCCGAGCGGGTTTGCGGTTGCCCGTGCAGTTGTCGTTGAAGAAGGGCCTTCGACCGGGCCGCTATACTCCACAGCTCCATGCCACGCTGCGACGGGATCGTCTCCGTCTGACGCGGCTTCGTCCTCCTCATCGTCCGTGTCCTTCTCGGGGTAAGTTTCGTCCGAATCATAACCATTAGAAACAGGCCCGCGATTGGGGCGATGCGTGGTATGAGAGTGCGCGGCATTCCTAGCGTGTGACTGCACATTGTGTAGTGGCTTCGTCGATGGTCGACCAACAGCTATCTCGGCGTTCATCCAGGCAACGTAAGCGAGGTCCTCTTGGCGCCAGTCGGGGTTCTCTGCGGCGTCACCATTTCCTTTGCGTTTCCGAGCCATGAGGTGGGAGTTCTAGGCGTTCTGGCAGATTAATGACGAGCAGGCTGGAATATATATTGCTTGGCGCGCAAGTGTTCTCCAGAACGGTGTATGTATGTTTGCGAGGAGAAGTTGTGGAATGTGATGTCGAATGTTGGTGGGTCGCCGTGTCAAACGTGTTGCCGCGTGGCGCCCAACCCCTATATGTTATCGTTTGTGCAAAATTGGCACGTGAGTCTTGCCAATAAATCGGCCAGGTCACCACCATGGACCGTTTGTGGAGTCGGCAGCATTGCACGATCTGCCGTTCGCGCGTCTTCTCAATCCGTGCAGAGATGAGCCAGCACGTTCGGGCGATAATTCGCGAGTGTTTTGATTCGTGCACGACTACGCTCGATGCCTGACAAGAGGTGTTTTAAAACGTGTGCAGCGTGATTTTGACAATGTGATAACAGGTTGGCCTGATAGGGGCCCGTAGGAACACGCTCTAATATTCGATACTGTGTGCCATACCCGATTGGTTGGCTTCACAACTCGAAGTTTGTTGGGGCGGACCAAACCAAACAACCACCCGAAAACCAAGGCAGGCTGAGAACTACACAGAGCTTCCATTTTTAGGCATGGAATGGAATGGTGCGATTCTGAAAGGAACCAAAATTGTAAGATAAGAGAGAAGTGTGGTTTGGAGTAGTCTCAATTGTGCCAGGTATCTCAACATTGAAATGCCCGAGACAACCCACAGACAAACTAAATGCACCCTATCTCTCAACCTTCTCAAATCCGGTTGTTGAATTGCAGATTTTCGGAGCGTGTGATTCGAACTGTTGCTAGTGCTTGTAGTTCCTCAGAAGGAACCAGATTTTTTTATTGTCCCTAAGTAGCCTGCCCAAACATACTAAATCCTAAAAAAAACACATCGAACCGTCCTAGACAAATTGTTATTATAATATGTTATAATATAATCTTTTACGGTGCACATTTCATGTCCCAACTTATCTTGCCTCCACTATTCTTCTGGACAAAAAAACTCATCTTATTTGCACTTCAAAATGGGAGATTGTTTGCAGCTTAACGAATGTGATGACCAGACTCAACAAAGGTTTTTAACCATGCCATCGCTAGAAATTTAATGATTGTTGACACGTAAAGCCGCTATGCTGGCTTATGTATTTTTGAACAATTCTACCTTTTAAAAAAACATTTGGCATGATTGGAATGAGGATAGTTTGAACACCTTCCATCCCAAAGCCAGCCCATATACATATACCCAGTTTCGCGGTATTGGAAAAGCATTGATGCAAGTGCTTGGATTTTCTTGGCTGGTTGAAGTAACTGAACCCTGGAAAGGTGGCATGCAAATGACCATCAAGCCATAACTGCAAGTATACAAAAAGAAACAATGGTCTATATAGGAAACATCGATATCAGGTACTTTTGAGTGCGGCAAAGTGTTGTATGCTGAGTGAAAGCACGTCTGGGTTCGTTGGTGTTCTACATAACTGTTTTCCACTTTATCCGAGTCCACTCTAGAGGGACACAGGGTGTACGTGCAATGCTGGGAGGTGTCCGCATGATTCAAGCCTCAAGTTTTGGATTCGTTCGGAGCACTCGAGGAACGAGCTGCCCTGAACATTCCGGAAGGTACACTTGTACTACACACGATGGGCTCGCTTGAGCTGGATTCCCTCCTTTTTCCCCCATCTCTCATTGCTTTAAAAAAAAATTCGCGCAGAGCCGCGGGTAACCAAGGGGCAGGAAATGCCATGACATTCAGTGGGCGAATACCAAAACACATGCATGGTCGAGTCGTACCGAGAGAACAGGACACAGATTGCGATTCACCTCACCACCACGCGAACAGTCAAGCAAGTGCGCACGGGCAGCTGAAGTCACTGTGGGGGCAGTTGGACCAAAGTCAAGCTTGATAGCTCCTCTTCCAATTGTGTCAACAGGCCAAAACTCTCTAGGAAACATCACCTACGCCCATGACGAGAGAAAGTACACTGACCATATGAACCAAGCAAGCAGCTCGAATTTCTGTACATAATCGAGGGCTTACTCGGTGTAGGAAAACCTCCTCCCAAGTCCCCAAACCCCTTCACCAGCCTCAAGCTGCCGTTCAACAAGTTCCACAGCCCTTGGTTGGATCCGAATCGTTTTTCCCGAACACCACAGCTGACTGCGGACTTTCTTTCCACTCCCCCCTTTTGTCTTCCCTGTTGATCTCTTCCTCGTCCACTCCCCCTTTCTTTCCACGGCCACAATCACTACAATCAAGCCGCAAGCAGCCTCACCCACACGCTTGCTTCCTGCCCGTTCAGACAGTCACACACGAGAGCCTCGTTTCCTCTTGGAAAGCAGTTAGAAGATGCAAACCCTGGGGTTTTGTGATTGATGGGCGATTCGTTTGAAGCGTGCCATGCCAAGACGACCCTGTGTTTCCGGGATGTAAAACCCGGAACCCTGCCTGAAGATTGTTTTTGTTCTTGTCCGAGCTGGCTTGCCAGACCCATCAACTGACTGTCTGCTCATCGCAGCCTGAAGACCCCAGCGGAATTCGGTCGACGCAGCCGAATTGCTAGGGTCGACGAGGGGGGTCGACAGACGGGGGTCTGACGAGGCGGGGAACTGACGCGCGTGCGGGCCCGCCAGCCTGGCCCAGGGCTGGGCCGAGCGCACGACCGCCGCCCCGCAACCCCCCCCCCCCAATGTGAACAGCGACCCACGTTACCGGGTGGGGTCGGCGAACTGGCGACAGCTCGCGCGTGGGAAAATTACCCTCGCGCGAAGGCAGCCCAGCCGTGCCACCTGCCCGCGTGGTCCTAGTAACCCATCGCGGCCTGCCCGGACGGGCAGGCGAGGGCCTGGCGAAAATTCGGGGGCCCCTCGGGACACTCGACAATTTCGCGACCCGTTGCGGTGACGCCACGTGTTCGCTCGTGGTTTCGCATCGGGCGCATGCCATATTTCGGACGTTGTGAAATCGATGTCGATCGCTTCGCGGCGCACGCTTTTCGCGATCCGCTGCGAAATCGACACGTGGCGGCTAAACGATGCACCGCGATTATGCGAATTTGCGTCCCTTGGCGGACCGAGGCCAGGGGACGTGACATCGACTTGCTGGCTCGGCGGCGAATGAGAACCTGTGCCACTTGTGTACGAGCCCGCCATACCCTGCCGAGCCAGGCCCCACGAGGGCCGGGCGATGCCTCGACCGGCCCGTGGGGCACCGACCCCCTTTTTCTTGGTGGAAGGGGGCATCGCTCCTCATTTTCGCTTTCTCCTTTCACTTTCCACCGTTTTTTCCCAGCTCTGCGCCTTCTCCCACATTCACGTCCCTTAGCCGGTAGCCGCTTCCCTTCCCCGCCATGGCGGCCGACCCGAAAGTCGGCGAAGTGACGCCGACTTCGCAGGACTTCCCGCTGTATCTCGACCTGGGTAGAGGGCTCACTTCCAAGTTCGACGAGCACGACTACGCCGTCCTCGTAGACAATAGGCTCGAGTTCAACGCCCGTTGCTTGGGATTCGGCCTCAAGTGAGTCGCCGTACATTTAGGTCGGCGTCGATCTATGCTGTCCTAGCTGGTCGACGCTGCGGTTGTCCCACATCTATGGCGGCGCCACGAGGTTAGGGTTTAGGTCACCGTGGCGCCGACTTTACGATTACTGATTACGCGTAACACCTATTTCACAGATGGGTCGGTGTTGTTCACAGGGTTTCACCCCTCACGCCTTCTAATACCCATGTCGGCTTGCAGGCACGCATGGGCTCGCTCGACGAAGATGCGATTGTGGTCGATAGGACTCGGTCGGCTTCGGGCGGCGATGGGTCAGGAGGACCACATGTGCTTTGCGACGGTTTTCGACGCCGACGTAGCGATCATCCCCCTGCATTCCAGGTGCGATGGTCGACGACGTACAGCTGTGACGTACATGCTATGTCGTGCTGAACGACGCCGTCGTGCGTTGCCTGTGCAGCATCGCACCGCTTCCAGGAGCACAATGCAGTGTTATCGTCGTCATTCATCCCGGCGACTTGTTGAGGGCGGGGGGGGAGAAGATCAGGACGTCTATCCGCCACCTGGACCCGCAGACCGTGAAGCAGTGGCACCGCGACGAGGCAATCCGCGTGCTGAAGTGAGCTCGATAGCCTAGTCGTCGACGCATGCCATTTCTCCGCGCAGCTTAAACCATGCTTACCGACCATCTCCGGCATTGTTGTTTCAGGTTTTTCCGGGCGGCGGTACTGGCCGAGCTGGGCCGCGACGGTAGGACGTGGGAGTGGCCGAAGCCCTCTGATCAAGAGGTCGGGCACAGGCTCGCCGACTGTGACGAACCCCTTCGAGATGTGAGTTCCGAACGAGTCAACGTCCTATTGTGTGTCATCAAAGCTCGATGCTCATCCTTGCGCTCTGAACCGTTGAATGCAGAAAGTGCCCGACGTCGTCCAGGACGGGAGCCCGGGCTCCGGCACGCTAGCAATGAGCGGGTTGATCTGGGTGGTGAGGAGGATGGATCTCCTGACCGGCAAGTACCGTCGCAGTGCTACCATCATGGACAAGGTCAACGTTTCGGGGTTGAAGGCGCTGCGGGGTGCGATGGTAACATTCATCAAGGAGCACGTCGCTCTGAAACGGTCGGGCCGTGTCGGACTTGCTCACGACGCCTGTGACGACGACGGCGAGGAGCCCCCTTCGGCATCCCAAGCAGTCGGTGTCGCGGACACCCGCGGAGAGGCCACAGGCGGCGTCGACGACGCAGATGGGGAGGCAGGAAGGGCGGTGTCGCGGACCGGGGATCAGGAAGAGGAAGAGGAAGAGGAGGAGGAGGAGGAGGAGGAGGAGGAGGAGGCGTCCACCGATGATCGGGATGATAACGAGGAGGAGCGTGAGGAGCGTGAGCAGGGGCAGGAGGAGGGCGAGGAGGAGGAGGAGGTGGAGGGGGCGGCGGAGGCCGTGGAGCAGGCGGTGGAGCAGGTGGTGGAGGAGGAGAAGCAGCAAGAGGGGGACGCCGAGGTGGTGTTCCCCTGGGTCGACTTCGAGATGGCCGTGGAGGGAGCGGCGGCGATGGACGTGGAGGGAGCGGTGGCGATGGGCGTGGAGGGAGCGGCGGCGATGGCCGTGGAGGGAACTGGTAGATGGTCGGCGGATGTTGTGTGCGAGGGAGTGGAGGGTGCCGATGTGGAGAGAGGAGACGTGGTCGGCAATGTGGACGGGGACGCGACAGAGGAGGATAACGCCGCGGCCCCGATGCAGACGGGCGTGGAGCCCACCGCAGGGAACGCCGGGGTGGAACGCCGAGGTGGAGCGGTAGAGGCGGGCAGCCAACCCGGTTCCCCAGCAGCCGGTCGGCAGGCACCGCCGGCCGACGTCGCGCAGCTGCGACAGGAGAACATGTGGTTGAGGGCTGAAAATGCTCGACTGCAGACGGAGCTCGGAGTGGAGAGGGGTCGGGTGGACAGGTTTGCGATGGGGATAGGCAGCCTCGTGGACAAGCTCAGGTCGTTGGCCGACCAGGTCGCCGCCTCCGACAACGACGCGGCGAGTCGGCTGAGGGGCGCGTCCTTGACCATGGCGAAGACCGTCACCGAGAACATCACCGCTAGCATGGGTGAAGCATGGAATGCGATGAAGGCGTACGCCGAGAGGGCGGAGGCCTGGGTGGACGATCTCGACAATCCGGAGGGGTTTTTGGCAGTGGAACGTACGAAGGCGGTACTCACGTTGGTCGACCAGGTGGAAAAGGTGGTGGGCGACGCGAGGAAGGGGTTGGAGGAACATATATCGAAGAACCTAGTCGCCGCGCAGATCAACATCGCCGCCGCGGTAACTCAACGCGTCGCCGTACCGCCGCCAACGCCGCCCGCCCCACCGCCAGCCTTCCCGGACGAGCTTATGAAGTCGTTCAAGGCGGACGTGTTGAAGGCGGTGACTGAGGCCACCCAGCAGTCGTTTGTTGCGTCCGGGTTAAACCTCATGACCGAGGTGATCGGCAATTTGGCGCCTGGTCGGCGTGGTTCGTCGCCGTCGGCCAACGAGGCCGACAAGAAGGGCGCGAAGAGGGCGGGCGACGGAGATGATGCGTTGAGCTCGAAGCGGAGCAAGGGAGCCGATGGGAGCCGCGGCGTCGGCCAGGTGGGTCCTGGCGGCACTGGGAGCAAGGGAGCCGATGGGAGCGGGGGTACTAGCGTGGTCGACCAGCTCAAGAAGAACGGGGCCAGGGTGATAAGGACGCACAGCAAGGGCGATGGAATCAGGAGTGCGGAGGGGGGCCCTGCCGACCAGGTTGCCGCTCAAGAGGCTGGACCAACAGCTTCGCCATTGGTGGCCGAGAAGCCCCCCAGTCTAGCAACCGCACCAACGGCGATAGATGGCGGCGCCGAAACCAGGAAGGGGCCGTCTGGGGGGGTGACGGGGACCACGTCGATTCCCCGCAAACCCCCTGCGGCTAGCAGCGCGCCGGTCGCCCCGTCAGCCGCCAAGGACGATGGGCCGTCCCTTGCGGCTACTCCAGCACCAGCAGGCCCGTCTGCCGCCAAGGATGATGCGGCTAACCGCCCTGGTCCGTCCGCCCCAAAGGCGAACGCGCTCATGGAAATGCTCCGCCGCATGGAGATCCATCGCCCGGGCGTGCAGCCGACTCCCGTGGTCGGTGCCGCTCCGTCCAAACCGGAACGTCGCTCGGTCGCTCCGCAGGTCGGCGCCACAACGTCCAGTGCCCCACCTACCGCGCCTGACATCGCCGGCCGTCCTCCTGTGGACCCCAAGTCCGCCCTGCTTCGCGCCCGGTTAGGCGCACGTACTGCGGCAGCGCCAGCACGGGCTCGGACAGAAGCCGGCTCAAGCGCGACGCCGACGTCGGTAACCGTAGCTGCACCCTCACTCGGTGCAGCTACTGTCGAGGAGGTGGCGGAGAAGGGCGTGAGTGCAGCGCTAGCCACGGGCGGTCGATCCGTCGACCCTGGACAGGCGGCGAAAGGCTAGCGCGACGCCGACATCGATGCCATCCAGGACCTGTTGGAAGCGGTAAACCGCCCCGGGCAGCCCCCTGTTCTGGCCATCTCGGACTCGGCGCATGTGGAGCACTCGGCGAGTCCCCCGGTAGAACAGCGGAGCTAAAGACGACCACTGCAGCTGTGGTGGTCACCAAGTCGAAACAGAAGGGGACGGCCGACACAGGGAAAGGGAGGCCGAGCTCGCAGAGGACAACACGGGGGAAGTCGGTGGAGAAAGGGAAGGAGAAGGCGAAGGAGAAGGAGAAGGAGAAGGAGAAGGCGGAGGCGAAGGAGGAGGAGAAGGCGAAGGAGGAGGAGAAGGCGAAGGAGAAGGAGAAGGCGAAGGAGAAGGAGAAGGCGAAGGAGGAGGAGAAGGCGAAGGAGAAGGAGGAGGAGGAGGAGGAGGATGAGGAGGAGGAGGAAGAGGAGGTGGAGGAGGCGGCGGAGGAGGAGGGCGAGCATGATGCTAAGGAGGAGGAGAAGGTGAAGGTGAAGGAGAAGGGACGGAAGGGACATGGCATCCGCCACGACAACTCGGGCGACAAGCAAGGGTGGGTGGGCGAGATTAAGGTGGCCGGGAACGAGAGTAGATACATCGGCAAGTCGCGCGACAAGATGGAGCTGGCGTACCTCCACTCGATTGTGTACCTCCTTTACGACGGTTACGTCAGCAAGATTCTCATGGACGAGCTCACCGGCTTGACGGAAACCACGAAGAAGCAGTGGAGGGCGGTGTGGGAGGAGGTCAGGTTCTTGCTGACCGGGATGTGGACGGTGATATGGGCAAGGGGTGCTTTCCTCCCAAAGACTCGGTAAGTCGGATACCACTTCCGTCAAGTGATGATGTCGACATCGGGGTCCCTAATGATCGTCCAGTTTCGTGTGTTCGCGTAACAGGTTCGATGACATTCTCGGCAAGTATCGAGCGTACAAGACATCAGGCGATGAGCACCACGCCGCGCTCTTGCCGGCGATCTGGTTCCCGGTCGATGCCGACTCGAAGGAAGGGAAGGCGAAGTCGGATGCAATGATGTCGGCCATGATTGATCGCGTGTCCTTGTGCGCTGCGTATGGGAAAGTCGCTGCTGCCGCGGCGAGGAAGGAGGGCGAAACGGATGAGACGACGGTGTTGGTGGCACAGGCGCTATCGGCCTCCGCTTGCGCCCTGTGGTGCTTAGTCGAGGGCGACGCCGCCCAGGTGGCCGATGCTGTGCGCGAAGGGAAGGCGGCGGCGATGGTGGTCGGTGCGAGCGGGAAGACCGGTGATGAGTTCATGAAGGTCATGAAGGCGGTGCTGGAGGCCGCGAAGAGCAGGGAGCAACCCCTCGGGGAGGTTGCGTACAACGTCGCAACGGCGCTGGAGTCTACAGCTCTGGCGAGAGCCTATCCGGGGTTGGATGGAGAAGTCGAAGCCCAAGTGATCGCACGAGCGACGGTGGAAACCATGGCGTTCTGGGGAATGTGCCCCAAGGATGGGCCGAAACTCAAGAAGATCGGCATCGCGGTGCCGCTTGACGCGCAGATGGCGAAGCTTATCGAACACAGGGGGAGGAAGGGCCAGAGGGGCAAGCAGGGCAAGGACATCTCGGGGAAGAAGGGCCAGAAGGGGAAGCAGGGCAAAGACAGCACGGCGGCTTAGTCGGCATTGCATTCTGGTCGCCTGGGGTGGCCTGGTATGGGCGGCGTCGATCATGGAGTTCTCGTTGTGATTGCTCTTCGTAGGTGATTGCGTGATGTGTGGCTGTAACTTTTTGGTAGTGCATGTTTTGTGGCTGTAACTTTTTGGTAGTGCATGTTTAGTGGCTGTAACTTTTTTTGTAGTGCATGTTACTAGAACACCCCTACTAAGACACTGCGCTGAACCTCGTCGGCGTATGATACGTCGGCGTCGTATGGTGTCGACCTTGTGCGTCTGTCTGTATGCAGGTAGATACTCGGCGATATCCTCGTCGGCACTTTGGGTATTGAGCCCTGTTTGTAGGTCGGCATCGATATCGTTTTGTGTGTTTCGGCTGTCGGAGCCCTTACATGCTCTTTGTGTGGGTTTCATTGTGTGCGTGCCTGTCGACTTTACGAAGGATGTGTAATGAACAGTTCAAACATTACCTTGTTGACTATGCGTTGGATGTGATGTCTACTTCAAGTAGAACGATAGGATCATTGTGAGAACCACAAAGTCGACAACTGTATCAGTACGACACACATGCATGCTGCAACAAGAACATCTACAACATGCAACAGCCAACAGTCGCACGTTGCTTGTGAGCATTCACGCGGTCTTCTTGCGCTTGGTCGACTTCTTGGTCGGAGGCCGTTGGCCGGCGTCGTTTTCGCGGGCCAGGTCGGCCAACGCCTTCTTCATCTGCTCCTTCCATGTGTCCGGGAACAGGTCGGCGACCCACGTTTCCGGCTTCAACCCGCGCGCCACGAGCGCACAGGCGAGACGAAGCTTGGCAAATTCCGTCTTGCCGAGCCCCTTGACGCCCTTACCCTGCCCGGCATAGGTCGGTTTGTTGCCCGCGTTGAGCACCGTGAGGGCATCCGAGAAGGTCCCGATGCCCGGCGCCGCTATCGTGTTAAGCGCGTCGACGACGGCTTCCGTGTCGGCTTCGCCGTCGCTCCTGCGAAGCTGGCGCACGGCATCGATGACCTTCATCATGCGGCGCACCCTCGTCCCGTGTGCTCCCTGCGAGGCTCCGTCGAGGAGGGTGTGGCGGTCGACGAATCCCGGCTCGAAGAACCTGTCGCACAGACGCCACGCGGGGTCCATAGGCGCCACGCGTCCCTCACGGTCGTTGCATTCCGCCAAGGCTGCACCATGTTCAGCTCGTAGCTAGCCTCCTCGACCGTCTGTGGGGGTTTTTTGGGTTTCTTGGCTCCGTCACCCCTGCTTGCCGACTCCGCGGAGCCACCGTCGCTAGGCGACTGATCGTTCGCTGCTGGCGGCGCCTCCGGCATCCTACGAGCTTCTGAAACGCGGAGAGCCTCGGTGAGGCGGGTTATCTCGTCCGTCATCGACGCGATGGTAGCGTCGCGCTGCTCGAGCTTCTCCTCGAGGTCGATCTTCTCGACCGCTGACCGCTCCCTCTCGAGCTTCAGCGTCGTTGTGAGGGAGACGACCGCGTACTGGGCGTCATGGCGGACCGATATCTCCTGCATCGGTAGGCGAATAACGGTGCAGGTGAGGGGTTGTATCGGGCACTGTGCTCATGGCGACGTCGACATAAAGGAATACCCACCTCTGGCTGGATGAGGGTTGGGTCTTGCCGCTTTTTGATGGTCTCGGTGTCGGTCTTCTCCACCCTCTTCGCCCAGTGCTGGAAGAGGGGAATCCGGCAGAGCTTGGAATACTGGACGTACGGGTGCCAAGGCGTGCGGACGAGTTTCACAGCGAGGTCCTCGGCGACAATGCGGCGGAACATCAGGAGGGTGCGCCAGAAATGCACGGCCGCAGTGTCGGCGTCGGACCCCTTCTTCGCGAGTTCTTCCGCCTGCAAGCAGACAACAGACGTGGGTAATTAACGTGGTGGATAGGACAGTGCCATGAGAGGCTTGGTTGGCACCGATTAACATACATCCTTAAGGAGGTCGTCCACGCCGGGGAAGATGTGCTCGGCGATGAGTGCGAGGAGTTCGTCCCCCGGTTCCACCCTGCTGCGTCCCAAGAAGTAGTCCTGCGTGTATCCCGAGTAGCCGGCCTTCTTCATCACCACGCCGACGGGAATGGCTGTGATGTAGGCTCGAGTCATCTTGTCGAGAGCCCAGTGACCCAGCTCGGCTATCTCGGCGCGAGGCGTACCGTTGATGGCCAGCTCCTGCGCCCCGCCTGCCCGAGCGGCATGGACGTTCCGCTTGCAGAACACCCCGTTCGTCTTCCACATCTGCCTCGTCCATCGCTGGTGGCTGGCAGCGGAGAGTTCGCCCTGCTCGGGGTCGTTGCGGGCGAAGAACAGGTGCTTCTTGTACCAGCGCTCGCGTGTGCTGGTGTCGACCGGCGGAATGAGGTCGACGCCGTGAAACTGGCCGATCTGGTCGAGGATGAAGTGTAGCCACAGTCCGGTCTCGCCGACGGCGCACAATTCCGCTTCGAGGTGCCGCGCGGCGTAGCTCTGCTGCAGACGCGCATCCTTCGACGTCTTCGAGTTCCGCGCGGCGACCACCATGACGACCGGCTGGTTATCCGGGTTCACCGACGAGGTGCTCGCCAGTCGGTACAAGAAGATGTCGGGGAGCGTGATCTCGCGGATGCTTGCACCGCGCATGAGGCTGTGGTGGGAGAGCAGCGTGAGCACCTTGACGAGAAGAAACCTCCACAGCGTCTGCGAAGGAGTGGTGAAATGCGGGCTCCATGCCGACGCCGCCCAAGCCGGCAGCACCCTCGTCATGATCTGGCGGAACTGTTCGGCGGTGTATGTGTCGCCGATGGTGCCGCGTCGACGGTCGGCGCAATTACTGTCGACAGAACAATATAGGCGGTAGGATTATTAGGGCGATGGGCACAAACCGACTTACTAGGAAACGGCGCTAAATGCCAACTTACTTGATGTCCCTCTGGTTTTTGGTGCGGACCATGACCCGCACCTCCGACCGGACAACCGAGATTTCCCGCATGATGCCCAACTCCTTCTCCTTGTAGAGCGTCGCCTCCACCGTCGCCGCCACCGTCGCCGCCATCTGGCAGGCCTTGAGGCGGCCGAGTATCATGTGCACCGTGTAGGACGGCACCGGCGCGTTCGTCTCGGCGTCGATCTTGAACTCCCGCCTCATGAACTTGACGTAGGCGCGCAGCCGCGTCACAGTGACCTTGGGGCCGTGCAGCCAGATGTGCTTCCGTTTGACGACGTTCGGGTTGTCCCAATCCTTGCTCTTGTTGCAGTGGATCCAGTGCCCGATCTCGTCGACGTGCCTAGTTCGTTCCCCGATCGGCAGCTTGTCGCCTATCTCTTTGAGCATCTTCGCGGCCCACCTCTTGTAGTGGTAGATCCATGAGATGTAGGACTGGAGCGTGCTCTTAGCCTCGATGGTTTTCAGGTGGCGCAATGCCTCCATCACGAGCACGTCGACGCACGCGTACACCATATCTTCCTCTACGAAGTCGGCCGCCTTCCACTGTTCTCGAGGGACAGAGGTGTTCAGCAGATCCTCAAGCTCGTCCTCGTCCAGAAGTTCCTCGATGAACGCACGTTCCCCCCTGAGCTTTTCTTCCAACGTGCGCGGACCTGGGCCACGTCGGGATCGCGGGTCGTCTTCGTCGTCCTCGTCGCTGGACGATGAATCGTCTTCGATTCCCTCATCCTGCTCGCCCGATCCGTCCGGCACCGACGACGGTCCGGCCTCCCCTGCATTCGTCGGTGCCGACGTTTTGCGTGGTTTCGTGAACACCCCTATGGGCGCGGGCGGAATGCCTTTGGTGAACTCTCCCTGCGGAATTTTGGGCCAGTGCGTCGAGATCGTAAAGTAGGGGCAGCGTCGACGAGGGGTTACTGGTCGGTGCACGGTCTACCGGGCGGACATCCTCACCCTGGCTAGCGGGAGTCGGAACGTCCGTCATGTCGACGTCGGCGGGTGGTGGGTGTGATTGCGGCGGTGTCGATCGAGGATGTGCTCCGGCCATGATACGGCGACCTAGGGTCTGGCGATGGGAAGTCGGTGTGGTGAGGTCGATGAACTACAACATGCAGTCTCGAAGTCGGCGGTATCAGACAGGTCGGCACCGCAGACAACACTACGACACGGCGGCCACGACGTCTGACTATTCTGACGACGCCGACGTTCCACGTCTGCCGAAGATCTGCCGAACAAAAAAACTAAGGGCGAGCCGTGAAGGGAACGGGGGAAACAATCTAAGTGCCAGCTAACGGATGAAACGCACACAGAATGGCAGGCAGAATGAGCGACCTTCACTGGGACCCTTGATTGGTATGGTCGTGAGCGACTCCGCTCCACTTGGCGCTCCACGCAAACCCCTGTGCAGGACGCAGCTATGCAGGTACTCTCGTGCGGCGGCGCCGTGACCGACGTGCCACCGGGCGTGCATGGCTGCTTGCTTGAAGCGCTTCGCTCATGATGCGCCTTTCATGGGTGTTACACGCTGGCTCTTTCGTGCGGTACGTGGCGTGGTCCCTGCGCGGTAGTTCGAGGGCGGGAGACACTGCCGCGTGGCACCACGATGAAGACCTTCTGGTCGACGCCGACATTCCCGCCAGTATCCACTGCACCTAGCCAGAGGTAGTGGACGGTCGGATTTCGCCTTGGGCATGTGGGCAACCGTTGGATGATGGCCGTGTGGTACGCACCGACCTGGCAACGCTTGGGCGCGAAGTTTTCCCACGCGAAGCACCCCCACCTTCCGTTGGCCCGTCGTGGCCACCCTGGCTGTCCACGATGGCCCCGCCATCCAGGGGTCGATCTCGGACGTCCCTTTTTGGCCGCGTGGCGATCATCGCGGCCCGATGTGCCGAGCTGGGATGACGTCACGCGGCTGAGACGTCCTTGTCGGGATTGTCTCAGCGGAACCCAAGGTCGACAGGTCGTCGACAATCCCGAGGGGTCACCAGCACTGGGCCCAGCCAGCTCGCCTGGGCTTTCCACGCGGTGGTCGTCGTGGGGTCGACAACCCCGAGGAGGGGGGTTGTCCGTTCTGGCCCGCGAAAATGGGCGGCATTTTTCGTCCGCTGAGCTCTATTATGCTGGAGATTTCACCGCGAGCTGGGGAATTCGAGATGCTAGTGAAAGCTGTCAAAAGGGGGACTTCCAGAACGAGTGAAGCAGATTGAATCAACACAAATGCCACCCAGCAGCATCCCACAGGTGGCCGATGGGGTGAAACCGAGTGAGCAGAAGGGAACGAATCCCGCTTTGGATTCTCTATTTCACGGGCAGTCCCACAATCGCCGTGTGAATCTGGTTCGAAATGCAGGATTGGGCTAAACGCCGCTCAGCACCACCTTCTCTCTGTTGAGAAACAACCCTACGGCGGGCTGGCACGGGCTGGCACAGCCAGGCTTCTGGGATCGCCTGTCGGTGCCTGCATCGTTCCTACCACGACTGCATCATTGCCAGTCTGCACAGAGCTAGATGCACAGTTCATGAGTTTGCACGACGCGTTGGCCAGCTCGAGAATATCAGGAGCAAGATAGGCATGGTGCATGATGATATGTCATCTCGAACTGGAACGAAACTGGGACAGAAGGGATG
This sequence comes from Closterium sp. Yama58-4, assembly GCA_947470075.1. Classification (NCBI taxonomy): domain Eukaryota; kingdom Viridiplantae; phylum Streptophyta; class Zygnematophyceae; order Desmidiales; family Closteriaceae; genus Closterium; species Closterium sp. Yama58-4. Next base: position 398,126 of record CANIUD010000587.1, read on the forward strand.
TACTGTATCTTATTCATCTGGATAAGCGGGAAATGGGGAGGGCGAGTGATGTGCTTTTCTCACACGTTGCACTACGGTATACATCGCAGGCACAGAAAAAGCAGATGAGATTGGCCGAAGCCCACCGCCATGCAAGGTCACAAGTCATCTCGTCCTGCTCGCGGTTTTTCCTTGCATTTCGCCACCTTCCATTTCTGACATCTGCGGTGAGGCGAGCGAGGCGAACGATCCGTGGACGTGCCACGTGGGAGTGGGAGTTTTTTTCTAAGTATCGCGGAGGAACCGTCCCCAAGTGAAGTAGACCGTTTGCATCGGTCATAGCACGCAGCGCATCGTCAAGCAGAGTCTCCGTCAGCCTGAAAATGCATTTTCGGAATGAAGAGAAGCCGCAGTTACGACTTTCGATCACGAGTTAATGTCGCGTGCGGAGCGGAACCGCTGTTCGGGAGACTCTTAGACCAGCTTAGAACAAGCGATTCGAGCCCTTGAGGGGTGATATACAGAGTAGTGACCGTGATACTATCGAGCTGCTATACTATCGAAATGGAGATGCTCGACATGATGTCGTACAAGCGGTTGCGCCCCGACCTCCTTCCGCCGCCGCCGCCGCCGCCCTTGCACGACCCTCGCGCCGCTCTGATATCGCCACCGCCGCTTCCGCCGGCGCCGCCGCATCTGCAAGAAAAGCCCGACGCGCGCGCCGCGCAGCACGCAGCAGCACGCAATCATGGGCCAATAGCAGCAGGAGGCGCTCCTGCCGTTTCGCATTCCTCGACGTCTCAGAATCACTTGCTGTGCCCGCTTCCCCCGCGATTACCCTCCGCATCCCGCGCGTTCCGCGGCCCCTCTCTCACCCCTCCCGCGCAATCCCCCGCTCACTCCTCCGCTTACGCGCCCCCCCCGCAATCCCCCGCTCATTCCTCCGCGCAGGGCCCCTCGCACACTTTTGCGCAACCGCCCTCCCCCGCCAATGATTTTTCTATTGGGGGAATCGGAAACGCCCCTTTACTGTTCGCGCAAGGCCTCTGCGCTCCGCTCCCCCCATCATTCCCGCGCTCCCCTGCGACCGCCGGTGCGGCGGGTCTCGCGGGCCGCTCGCGCCATCTGCAGCGCGCAAACACGGCGGGTTCGTCGATTCGCGGAAGCGCCTCTCGCGGCGGCGGCGGTGGGTCTACGCCGGGCCACCTCAGCCCGTCCGCATCTCCCATTATCAACGGAACTTCAGCCGCGATTTCCGGGATGCCTGCCGGGAATTTTGGCGGTTTCAGCGCGTTCGACTCCCCCTCCAACAGCCCACTCGCGGCGGATTCCGCCGTTTCCGCCGCTTCCGCGCCCCGCCGATGCTCCACCGTCGGGGCGGAGAGGGAGAGACCGCAGATGCTCGTGCGTGATTGGTCCGCCGATAGAAATAGCATCCGCGCTAACATCATGTTCCCCGCAGACTATCCGCCAGAGCTGTTACATCCGCCACACCCCCCTCCGCCAGAGATCTTCGCGCAAGCACGAGGAGAGGATTCCGCCGCCGACGCCGCGGCGAATCGACTTACGCGCAACGCATCTGCTCCTGCCGCCTCCGCGCCTGACCCCTCCGCTCCGCGCGGCTCCGCGTCTCCTCCGGGTTCCGTTTCCGCTTCCGGCGGCGTCTTTGGCGGCGCCGCCTCGTCCTTCTGCCGCACCGCGCCCTGCCGCAACGGCGCCCAGACCTCCGAAGTTTGCGGCAATCAGATGGAAACGGGTAGCAGGTTTGCGGGCTTGAAGCGGCCGTCAGATCTGACGGCGACAGTTATTTCTCCTTCACGAGGCCTCGGGAAACCCCCAGCAACGGGAGCCGCGCAGGCTTCTCTTCACGCAACTTCTGCTCCTATCGATACAAGAACAGTCGCCGAGGCTGGAGATTGGAGCGGAAGTCAGGGAATGGAGGGACGAGCAGGAGGAAATATACCGAACTGCTCGTTACATGGGCATAGCTATTGCTCTAATAATGGTGGCGGAGGAAACGGGGCGGATCGTGATTGGATGCGGTCGGAACAGGTTCGCGACGGGTTGGCGGGTGTCAGTAACGGAAAAGTATTGGCTTTACGCGGTGGTGATAAAAGCGCGGGCGAAGTGGAAGAAATGCCCGCGTTATTAGAACAAGCGGATGTGGATTTAGCGAGTCTGGTGAATGGGTTGGAGGAGGGCCATTCGAAAGGTGTTCTTGTAACGGACGGGACAATGGTGGATGTTCACCACTGCGAAGATGTGACTAAAACGGGAGATTTTTGCAGTCCCGTTACAGGAGGGGAGAAGAGAGCTGCGGATGGGGCTTGTAACGAAAGGATGGACGATGCAGTAGAGCCGGACGAGCTGGATACATTTGATCTGACGCAAATGGAGGGTCTAGATCTGCCGATTGTCCTGTCGGAGGAGAATCTGGACGAGATTTCGGGAATTTCGTCCGCAGATTTTCTCCCAGATCTTCCGGAAGATTTGTTCGCAGATCTCCCGTTAGACGCGCCCTTCGATGTAGTCACACTGTGAAGACTCGTCAGATCGTGCAGTTAGGGAGGCTGTAACAGATACTTCTGCAAGTAACGTTGACCCAGCTTCTGCTGTCAGTTTCCCTGCTTCCTCACCACCTCCCCCCACCACACCCCCAAACCCCCCATTGATCCCCGCTTCCTCCCCCTCAACCTCCCCCAGTCCGCTCCTCAAGCTTCCCCCATTGCACCCCCCCCTGCCACTGCTCCGCACTCCTTCCCTTACTGGGGATGGGAGAGGGGGGGATAGAGGAGAGGCGGTTGAGGAGGGAGGAGCGGTGATGTGCGAAAGAGGAGAAGCAGCAACGACAGCACCACCACCAGCAGCACCAGCAGCAGGCTTAGTTGGGGGAAAGAGGGGCGCAGCAGGTGTCAACCAGCAAATGGCAGCAGCAGTGGCGCTGAATCGGCTGCTGCAGCAGAGGCAGATGCTCAGTAACCCAAGCAACCCCAAGCAGCAGTTGCTACTCAGAGCCCTCACTGCTGCTGCCACCACAGACTCGGGTGTTCCGCCCGCTGCTCTTGTCTCGGTCATCGCAGCCTCGGCAGCAGCTTCGGGCGCTGCCTCGGCGGCAGCTTTGCCGGCAGGTTCAGAGGGAGGTTTGGGTGCAGGTTTGGCTGCTGGTGAAGCTTCTTGTGTGGGATTGACAGGGGGGCAACAACTGCAGCAGGGACAGGAGAGTCAGCAGCAGCAGATGGCGGTTTCTCTGGGCCTGTTGCAACAACTGCAGGCACAAATGCAGGCACAAGCACGAATCAAGGCACAGGTACACGCCCAGGTGCATGCACAGGCACAGGCACAGGCACCCACACTTCAACAGCAACAGCAACAGCAACAGCAACAGCAGCAGCAACAACAGCAGCAGCAGCAACAACAGCAGCAGCAGCAGCAGCAGCAGCAGCAGCAGCAGCAGCAACTGCAGCAGCAGCAGCAGCAGCAGCACGGCAACAGCAGCAGCAGCAACAGCTACAGGTGAAGCTCCCATTTGGAGGGTTTGCAGGGCTCTGTACGTCTACTGCTGCTACTGCTCCTGCTACTTCTCCTGCTTCTTCTGCTGCTTCCGCTCCTGCTACTCCTGCTTCTAATAGTGTTAACACTGCCAAGAATGCTGGTGTGGTAAACACTTCTATCAACGGCGCCAATGCTCCCATTCCGCCTCAAATCAAGGCCAATGCAGCTCAGGTGTTTGCTCAGGTAGCCCAGGCGGTGCTTCAGGCGTCTCAGGTGCACGGTCAGGTGCCTCAGGTGTCAAGTCTGCCTGAGGGATCTCCTGGCAAGTCGGGCATGGAAATCAACACAGCACTGCTTGCCTCTCTGCTTGTCAATGCTTCCTCCTCGCCCTCGTTTGCCGCTGCCGCTGCTGCTCCTGCAGCTACAGCTATTGCTCCAGTTCCAGGTGCTTCTGGTGCAGGTGCTTCTGGTGCAGGTGCTTCTGGTGCAGGTGCTTCTGGTGCAGGTGCTTCTGGTGCAGGTGCTTCTGGTGCAGGTGCTTCTGGTGCAGGTGCTTCTGGGGCCGCAGTGAGTGTAGCAAGGGCTCTTCAACAGAGGGGAGCAGCGCTGCTGCTGCAGCAATTGTTGAGGCAGGGGCAGCACGGGCAGGGGCAGGGACAGGGACAGCAGGGGCAGCAGATGCAACAGTTGTATCAGGCGCTGCAGCAGCAATGGCAGCAGCAGCAAAGGAAGCAGCAAGGACAGCTACAGGAAGGGCAGCTACAGCAAGGGCAGTTGCAGCAAGGGCAGCTACAGCAAGGGCAGCTGCAGCAAGGGCAGCTGCAGCAAGGGCAGCTACAGCAAGCGCAGCAGCAAGGGCAGCAGCAAGGGCAGCTACAGCAAGGGCAGCAGCAAGGGCAGTTGCAGATGCAAGGGAAATCGCAATATCCTAAACCACCAATTCGCTCTGCTGCGGGATTAGGACATGTGGCAGCTATGGTAGCATCTGGACCGTCCATCTCACGTGTGAAGGATGAAGGAGATGCTGTGATGGAGGAAGCAGGGGAATGGGGACGGTTGGGAGGGCTTGAGGATGTGGTAATGAGTGCTTCTGTAAAGAGTATAGCTAGGACTATGAGCACAAGCACTTGTGTCAGTGTGAACGGTGAAGGCGTTTTACAGCAGCAGCAGCAGCAACGACAGCACCAGCATGGTGACAGTTACAGTGGGCATGTACACATGGCAAGTGGTGATTCGTCCGAAGAGAGAGGAATTTGCTCAAGCCAGGCGAGTGAAAGGAGGGCCAGGAGTGCAGAAGAAGGAAGTGTTTATCGCGGGGCGGTGAATGCTGGTAGGAGGGTTGGTGGTGGCTTTGGTTTTGATGGTGGTGCGGGGGGGAGCATGAGAAGGAGTGATGGAGATTTGATGGGTAATTCTATGCTGTTGCGGGCGCAGCAGCAGCAGCAGCAGCTCCAGCAGATGCTGGGCCAGGGGATATTGAAGCCGGGGAATCAACTGCCAGCTTTTCCTTCACCGACATTCTAGTTATACGTTGGTGGCTAGAATCTAGGCCTAACTAAACAACATTGATTGTACGAATATAGGAATCTATTGTGGCATATTTCATGGTAATCTTAGTAGTCATGTTCATTGGCTGATTCATCCGATTGTGGTTGGTTTATTCCTAAGATTGCGAGTAGAGTAGATAACCTGCTTTCTTCACGTGTATTCACAAATAATGCCGAATCGTTATCAGCGTACAGTGCCATTTCGATTTTGGTGGGGAACGTCCTAATGAGTATTTGCTATTTTTGCAATTTGCAATCAAGCCCTTCATGAGACCCTTCTATCACAACCAGCCGCTGAAAGACTAGTAGCGTAATTTTTATCCCCACGCTGCTTCACTTACGCATGGGCTATCCTGCAATGCACTCGCCACGCGAAGATTCGAGAAAGTCGATAGCAGGCGAGTATCACAGCCGCGATTTCGAGTGGGAGGAGGTGCGGCTCGAGTGGGAAGAAACATTTGGGCCGTTGGATTGTGCCGCCCTTAGCTTCCCGACATCTGAACGGCGAGATCAAGAAGCGATTGGCGGAGAGTGGAAACGCGTGAATGCGAAGGTTATTGATGGCACAGAATGCTGCTCCGACAGGAGAAGTGAGACATCAGACATACGGAGATTAGAGACGTATATAAGGAGCGTGAATGCGAAGGTTGGTAGCATAGAAAGTCGGTCTGACCGGAACTCTCCCGGCGGCGAAAAGCAAAGGCGGAAGCAGCAGGCCCGGCAGCACCAGCAGCAGCATCAACGTCAGCAGCAGCGTCGGCAGGAACGGCAGCGGCGGAAACAGGACGAGACAAATTTTTCCACCGTAGATCCTCAAGACGTGGTTGCCAGGTCCGGTGATGCCGAACCTATCTCGGAGGCTTGGGACGGGTTTCATCAGCAGCATCGGACGGCCCAGTTCTTCAAGGAGCGGCGGTACCTGCTGCACGCGTTTCCCCAGATTCTCTCGTTAGAGTCACACTCAGTACCGGAGCATGATCCAATACAAGCACGGTTACCAGAACCTGCCGTGCCAGCTGCTGACTCAGCAACAATAAGTGATTCCTCCTTATCATGCCATGATCGGCCTTCATCATCAAGTGTATCTACTCCAACCGCATCCCATCCCTCATCACCACCGTGCCATCCCGTCTCACCACCGTCAACACCATCATCATCTTTTTCTACACCATCTTGCCATCCGCCTTGGATTCTGGAGGTGGGATGCGGCAGCGGCAGCTCAGCACTCGCCATTCTGCGGTGAGTGGGGTGAGAGGTTCAGGTCCGCCTGACAGCGTGTGACATCAGTTCCGCGGCTGTCTCCTTCCCCTCTTGTCTGTTTGCCCAACTTCTTGCCTCCCTGTATGTCCCAACCCTCTTTTTCCTCCCAGAGCCACCACGCGAGTCTGCCTAGCAGCCTGTGACATCAGCCCCACGGCTGTCTCTCTCCCATCGTGCCGTCCTGCTCTCAGCCGTCATCAACTTCCACTCTTCTTGTCCTGCCCTCCCTTTCTTCCCCTGCTTGTCCTGCCCTCCCTTTCCTCCCAGAGCCACCACGCAACTCTGCCTAGCAGCGTGCGACATCAGCCCCACGGCCGTTGCCCTCACCACCCACACTCTCTCACACGCTCTGGGGGAGCACACAGCCACACACCGCTTCCGAGGGTTTGTGTGTGACGTGGCACAGGGGGACCTTCATTCTGCCCTGACGTCCAGATTCACTGCACCTGGAGTGAGTGAACCCCCTGACCTGTCTCAATCCAGCGAATCTGGCGAATCTGCTTTTCTGCAAGCATCCCACAGCCCAGCTCCCCCATCCGGATTCAACGAACCTGCGCTGGACTCGGCACCGCCCGTTGCTGGATCCTCTCCTCCAGAATTCCGGGCGGCGTTGTGCGTCTTTACTCTGTCGGCGCTGCACCCGGATCGCATGCTGCACGCTCTGAGGCAGATACGCTCTGTGTTAGTCCCTGGAGGCTTGCTGCTGTTCAGGGACTATGGGGTGTTTGATATGGTTATGTTTCGGTTGCATGAGCAAAAGGTGCAGCAGCAACAAAGATTGCAGCAGAAGCAGGAGGAGCAGAAGCAGGAGGAGGAGGAGGAGCAGCAGCAGCAGCAGCAGCAGCAGGAACAGGGGCAGGAGAAACAAGAGCAGCAAAGGATACAGCGGGAAGGGCTAGAGGAGCCAAGGCTGTCTCAGCAACAGGCGCACGAGCAACAGGAGATGGAGGGAGAGGAAGTAACGGGGCAAAGAGGGGAGAGGCAGAGCAGAAAAGGAACAGCACAGCAGATCTGGCACGAGAAGACTCAGAATGGGGCGAATCATGGTAACTTGAGCTGTGCCAATGACCAGTTTTATGAGCGGGGGGACGGCACTCTAGCGTACTTCTTTTCGGTGGAAGAGGTCCGGGTTCTGATGGGCGCTGCTGGGTTTGAGTGTGAGGAGGTGGAGTACTGCTGTGTGCGGAACGAGAATAGGAGGAAGGGCCGGGAGATGAAGCGCGTGTGGGTGCATGGTGTGTTCAGGAAGGGGAGTGGCCGTCACAAAGGTTTACATCTTTGAATGGAATCACTGTGCATTTATAACATCACAGTAATGCTGATTGCTGGGCAGCACACTTATTTCACTGCTCACAAACAAAACAAGTTGCATTCAAACGGTGCAGCCAAGCCAAAAGCTTGACTGGCTGTGATTTGCACTCAACAGGCTGCTGGAGACGCAAGGTACGCCTTCCCCAGCATCTATTTATGGCAAAACTCGGTTTACCGTACTAACAAAACATGACAACATCATTCCTATCACAGTAGGTGCTTGTAGCAGAAGGCATGAGATGCTTCTGTTCGTTTGTGGATCAAGGCATGGTTACTTGAATCACAACAATCAGTAGAGGCGGACCTGCCAGGAGAGAAAGAGAGAAGAAAAGAAGCGCCAAGGAATGGGGTTAGCGTGTGTGCCAGGGGTAGGATGAAGGGCGTATGGGATGGGGGGAGAGGGGGAAGTTATGGAGGAACGAAGGTGAAAAGATATGTGAAAAAGAGGGAGAGAGTAAGAGCCGTTGAATAGGACGACTGGTGGGTCGCATTGCGATGGACTTCCATATTGGAATGGAACAAGCAATGAGGTTCATTTCAAGGGCACATGCATGTGTACACTAGCCAATGAGACTCAAGGACTGGACTCAAGTGCTGGTAATGAGTTAGGTTGAGAATTATTGACAAATGTGTGGGAATTTAAGCGAATTCGGTCTGTGCTGAAGTATGAGGAGATTTTCTAGTCGACTTGGAAAGTTGGGCCAATGCAGTCTGTGCTTAAGCATGATGCTGTCAATCAACAGTGCTGCACACCAGTAGGTGCACGCAAACAGAATTATTAGTAATGTCTACGCGTGAACGGAGTGAGGGAGGGAGGGATCACAGGACGGATGGATGGACGGACGGACGGACGGACGGATGGATGGATGGATGGATGGATGGACGGACGGATAGAGGGATGAATGCGAATTCATATTTCCATAACGCGAATCTACTGTACCTTAAGGAAGAGAGTGGTCAGGATATTGGCGACAATAACAGTCGCCACGAGAACGAACGCATAGTCCAAGAGACCCGCCTTGGGGTTCACCTGCAGTCACAGCGACAAACACGCAGACGCCATGGTTTTCAGAAAAACACAAGAATGTATGGCTTCCTGACGGACAGACCTGGTGTACATATTTTCGTGTGTATTTTCCTTGAATTTCCGTACGTATCCCGTGGTAACTAGCGAAACATTGGGGAAAACTGGCGTACTGAACTGACAACATCCGTTCCAGATAACGGCACATTGCTTAATCCAACCAGCTCAGTGGTCGGATTGAACCCACCCCACTAAGTGAAGATTGTAAATCCCAGAAAAAAAAAACAAAAAAAAACTCACCGCAGCTCGGAACAAGTAGAATCCGCCATAAGCCACCAGCGGAATTGCGAGCAGCACGTAGCCGAGCCAGTCCGGAGCCACTGCTGCAGCGTCAGCAGCGGCTTCAACGGCCGCTTCCTCCGCAAGAACGGGAAGCGCCGCGGGGAAAAACGTCGCGAGCGACGTGAAGACCGCTGCTGCCGTCGATCGCACGGCGGGGTCTGCCGTTACTAGATCGACCTGCTCGGACTCGGCTACCGGCGTGCGTTTCGTAGATTGCACTGCGGACGCGACGACGAGCGGTCGTTGTCTCAATGTCTTCTGAGCCGCATTCCGTCTGCATGCGAGCCTCGTCGCTGAAAGCGGAGAGAAGGTGCTCAGGGAAAGTGCGGCGGACGCCATATTCCTGATCAACCGCGTTTCGTTGGACGAGGTAGTCGAAGGATAGCTGCTCAATACGAATTTCGGCTAATTTCCTGATCAGATTTCGGCCAAATACATTGGATTGTTTATTTTAGCGCTCGTAATAGCCATCGGAGTGAAGCTGATCAACACGAGGGTGCAATTTAGTTAAAACTGAGAAAGTTCAGCTGTCACGCATAACAAACTAGCGAAATCCGACATACTTGCAGTCGATCTACTCTGACATGAACGAAAATAAATGGGATGCGAATTCCAGTTACCACGACGTAGTTGTGCACAATCTCGGAGAAACGCAATATCTGAACACCGCTTTGACGAGGGATCAGCAGATTTTTTGTTGGGGTGAGCACGAACCGCATGCAAAGGAACAATGCTACCACGTGGCAGTGTCACACGTGGAAAGCCAGATTTAGCTAAGCAGCTTCGCCTGCCATACGCCAATGCAAATCCTTGGACACCCCGCTGGCAGCCCAGAATCATCAACCTGGCGTTCAGTAACCAAGCGATAAGAAACGTTACAAACACGCAAAAATCATGTTTACCGCAATTCACCTGTCTTTCACATACAAGATGCATGTTATTGAGCGTCTTGAAGCAAAATCTCGTAGACATCACTGCGCAGCCGCAACTCGTTATCCCTCATCATGTTAGCGAGCTCGTTCAGCTCCTCTCCTTTGATTACTCCATGGGGTTGTGTCAAAGCATCCAACCACAATGCCTTCGACATGCAACGACAATCCAGCAATAAGAGAAAATATCAGATGATTCTCATCGGCATCACCTTAGTGCACAGGGAGGAAAAAACATCATAACGAGAAGCATACGGTAATAATAATAATAATAATACTAATAATAAATCTATATCAAACCCATCATGGACACACATGGATGGCTCTAAAGAACACTCTTCGCGCAGCATCAGCGCTCCGGCTGATGTGGAGCTTATAGCCAATGTACAACCGCCACATCAGCACGCATTGCCCACTGCCCTGCACTGAACTGGCGAGAGCCCGCTCCAGTAACCCGCGCACACGTGGACAGACCCCTGGCCATGCTACCTCAACCAGGAGACTGAGCAAGCAGAGAAGCGGTGAGGGATGGGACAGCTTGGCAGGGAGGGAGACGACAGTTGGTGGGAGTGTGTAGTGGGTAAGATGTGCGGAGAGTCACTCTACAACGGTAGTGAGCTAGACTACGGGGTTGGCACGAACTACTAGGAGTGATCGTAGCTTTGCTTGCGTTCCTTAGCACTTGCACATTCACGGGAGAAGTTGGCAAGAGTTTCCACTAGCAAAGTTGGAATTCCAGAATGATTCAACAAGCAATGACAGAATGACTACATCAGGCACCTAGCAACTCTGCAGCTAGCCTGGTCGACCGCCAGCACTGCATGGTCGACCGCCTGCCAGCGTTGCGTAGAGGAGCCGCGCCAGCACTGCAAAAGAGCGACCTGCCAACACTGCAGGTCGACGGCGTGCCAACGCTGCAGCAATGCGGCTGTCCAGCGTTGCCCCGTAGAAGACAGCAGTGCGCACGCTCGCAGGTGTGCGCAGACGATTGGCCCGACTTGCCTTGATGTGCATCCGTTGGCTGGTGTGTGTGCCTGACGAGCCACATCGACTTCGGGATACCAGCCCGAAGTCGCCTTCGCCATCGCGACCTCGACGACGTTCGCGTGCCTCCGCAAAACTCGTCGAGCAGGTTACCCGGTCGACCTGGACACCACCAGGTCCCCCGGTCGACCACCAGGTGCCTCCGGTCGACCACGAGATCCCTCGGTCGACCACAGCTCCTGTCGAGCTGCCCCATGGTCGACGGACCCCTTCCGTCGACCAGAACTCTCAGCTGATATCGCCGAGCTCCCCTCGTCGACCGTTGCTTACTTGTCAGGTCGACAGACTGCTCCGTCGACCTCCCGGTTGAACTGCAGATCAACGGACTGCTCCGTCGACCACCCGGTCAAACTGGAGATCAACGAACTGCTCCGACGACCTCCCGGTCGAGCTGCAGGTCGACGGACTGCTCCGTCGACCTCCCGGTCGAACTGCCCCTCCTGGTCGACGGCCCGCCTGTCTCCCAGACCAGTCAGTTGCAGCTGTCGAGCTCCCTGGTCGACAGCAACACCACAGCGAACCCCTGCAGCTCGACGAGGCCCGTCGAACAGCTTCTCCACTGTGAAACGGTCGGCTGCTTCTCCCGTACATCCGACCAAGTTGTCGGCGTTGCCCAAGCGAGGGCGGGGCCAACACTCACTCCCGTTAACTAGATGTTTTGAGGTACATAACGACTCAACCAGGAGATTGAGCAAGCAGAGAAGTGGTGAGGGGTTGGGAGAGTCTGCAGGGGAGGGAGAGGGTAGTTGGGGATAGATAGTGGTGGGTCAGACGTTTTGAGGTGCTTAACTTTCAACCAGGAGAAAGAGCAACCGGAGGAGTGGTGAGGGGTGGGACAGCCTGGAAGAGAGAGGAGCGGAGGGGTGGTTGGAATGCTGCATGTTTAAACCCCAAGGTCCACTGGCTTCAAAGGTAGGAAGGCTGGTAGGGATGAGAGTTGTGAATGGCCTACAACCTACAAGCCATAACGTATGTCCAGAGAAGGGAGAAGAATCGAGAAGGCCAACCGAAGGTAGAAAGTTACTCATGCATTCTACAGACAACCTATCCATACTCAGGTTCCTCGTGGGACCCGACACCGCCATGCTGACCTGGCTGCTGGCGTGGTGCGGCACAGCTGACCTAGAAGCTGACATGTCATTGCTGACCTGGTGGCGCTGCTGCTGACGTGGCATTGCTGACCTGGCGATGGTTTGGTCGAAGAAGCGCCGGATGCTGTTGGTGAATGCACTGCGTGACTCCAGCCACAAAAAGGTTCCCAGAAGGTGCGTGTTGCTGGGGAACTAAACCATGCAGCACCACTCTCCGCACTTGCTGTGGAGGTATGGCTGGAAGGGGAGAGGGGGGGAGGAAATAAGGGGAAGAGTGAGGATGAAGAAAAGAGGGGGGAAAGAAAGGAAGGGGGATGGCTGCGCAAAGCACACCCTCCTCTCCGCACCAGCTATTCATGGATGGCTACGTGGGGGGAGGGGGAAGGGGGATGAGGTGGAGGGGCGGGAGACGGAGGGGGAAAGTAGGGGAAAGATGGGCAGTTGAATAAAACACTTTTCCCCAACTTGCTGAACGGAAGGGGGAAAAAAAAAAAAAAACCCATTGCAGCAGTTGCAGCTGCAGCAGCAGTGGAGAGAAGGGGGGAGGGGTGAGGTTGGGGGGGTGGAGGGGTTGGGTGGGGGACAGGGAAGAAGTACCTGGTAGGGCGTGCAGCAGCAGCGAGGCAAATCTTTCAAAGAGCAGCTCCAGAGGGAGACAGCAGGCACGGTGGCCGGGTAGCACCGCAGCAACGGCAGCAGCAAGAGAAAGAAGAGTTACCTGGCAATGAGTGCAGCAGCAGCGAGGCATATCTCTCAAACAACAGCTCCAGGGGGAGACAGCAGGCATGGCAGCACCGCAGCAATGCACCCATCCACCACCGCAGCAGCAGAAGCAGGGCAGCAGGTGTGAGAGGAGCGGATGCTTTGGGGGAAGGTGGGGGGTGGGGGAAGAGTGGGCATTACCTGGTAGGGCGTGCAGCAACAGCGAGACATATCATTCAAAGAGCAGCTCCAGGGGCAGGCAGCAGGCACGGCGGCCAGGCAGCACGGCGGCCAGGCAGCACGGCGGCCAGGCAGCACGGTGGCCAGGCACCCATCCATCACCACAGCAGCGGCTGCAACCCCTTCAGGGAGGGACGGTGCTGCTAAGAGTTCAAACAGACACGCACACAGCACCACCACCACTGCTGCGGCTTTTGAGTCTGCTTTTGAGCCAACTCAAAAGAAGATGGGCAAGAAGATAGAACGGGTTCAGACGTGAAGCATTCCAGGGCGTCGTACAAGAGCAGCTTTTGAGTCTGCTTTTGAGACGACTCAAAAGAAGATGGGCAAGAAGATAGAACGGGGTTCAGATGCGAAGCATTCCAGGGCGTCTCACAAGAGCAGCTTTTGAGTCTGCTTTTGAGTCGACTCAAAAAGAAATGGGCAAGAAGATAGAACGGGTTCAGACGTGAAGCATTCCAGGGTGTCTCACAAGAGCGGGGAACATACCTTGGGAAGAGCAGCAACAGAAGCCAGTTCTGTGTCGAGAACCTTCCTGGAAGCATCCAGGTTGCCACTCTCTGCCTCCAACCAGGCGTATACAGCCCACAGTCCCAGGTCCTGCTGCCGCGTCTTCAACAGCCTCTTCACCTCCGCCTCTTCACCCGTCCCTTTGCTGCAGTCACCATATGAGTTGGTGCTGATCCCTGTTGCTGCCTGAACGCATACTGCTTCGGGAGAGAGAACATACCTTGGGAAGAACAGCAACAGAAGCCAGTGCTGTATCGAGAACCTTCCTGGAAGCGTCTAGGTTGCCACTCTCAGCCTCTAGACGTGCATAGGCGGCCCACAGACCCAGGTCCTGCCGCCTCGTCTTTAACAGCCTCTTCACCTCCGCCTTCGTGGCTCTCACCACCTTAGCTGTTACTGACTGCTCGCCTGCTGCTGCTCCTGGTGCTCCTGCTGCTGCTGATGGTGATTGGTTGAAGCAGGAGCTAACCATCGGCCAATCAGGATGGCCCAGCAGCAGGTGCGGCTCCAATACTGCCAGTTGACTATCTGTAGCAGCATCAGCAGCTGCTGTAGCAGAGTGTGTGGTACTAACTTCTCTGCCCTTTGCTCGCTCCAACACGGCTTCAATGGCACCTGCTGTGCCCCCTCTCCTCTTCCCTGCTGCTGCTCCACCATCCACGGCTGTAGCGGCTGTAGCAGTGCCGGCTGTAGCAGTGCCATCGCAAGAGGCAAGAGGCAATAGGGGTGGCATTTTGCGTGCACCAGGCACTATAGCAGCAGCTCTAGCAGCGGCTGTAGCAGCTACAGCTGCAGCTGACACCACTAGGGCCTCCTGCAGGTGCTTATCATCCGGAATCCACTGACATGCAAGTTCCAGGAAGTTGCGCAGAAATCGCACCCTCTCCATTCCCCCGTCCTCTTCCTCCTCCCCTTCCCCGCCCCCATCCCCATCTCCTCCCCTTCCCCTCCTCTCTCCTTCATCCCCCCATGCATCGAACCACATAGGACCTCCAGCAAGCGTGTCCAACACAGCAGCACCACGGGCCAAGTTCCCTTGCTCCTCCTCCTCCTCCCCTACCTCTTCTTCTACTGCCACTTCTGCTCTCCCTGCCGCTGCCACTTCCGTTTCTCCTGCTCCTCCCAAAGAAGCAGCAGTTAGAGCAGTAGCACCGACGCCCCCACCACCACTGGCACCACCCTTTCGGGAATGATTGGAGGTTGGATTGTGGAAGGGGGTTGTTATGGAGCGTGGAACGCTGACCAGATATTCTGAAGCTTCTATGAAACTGCTATCGTTGCTGCTGCGCCTGCTTTACGGGAGCACAAGAGGCAGAAAATGCTCTTCATAAGCACATTCCCTTACTCCTTAAAAGAAAATAGAATGAACTATTGTGAAACGTGCGGTGCTGATGTTGTGACACAAGAGCTTGGAAAAGGACTACCATCCATATTTCCTCACTATTCCATATTTTATGCTCGAACTCCTGACTACTTCATCCATACCATAACAACTCATAATAATAAATGAAAGTAAAAATACTCAGTCACTTGCATTTCATTCTCACTCCTACAGACCGCGCACAACTTTTCTCAATCAAACTCACTTCACGCCACAAGAGTGATTATCCCTGATAGAAAGGGAAGCTACACTGATCCACCACCCACCATTACAGCCTCTCACCTGGCTGGCAGGTATGTATCAAAGAAGGCAGCAGCACCGAGCGGTAGGTGAGTGGAGAGAGAAACAACAGGTAGCAGCATCTAATCACTACCACCCCACCACCCATCACCACCCACCACACCACTACAGCCACTCACCAAGCAGGCAGGGGCGCATCAAAGAAGGTAGCAGCAGCTAGCAGCAGGTGTCGCTTCGCTGCTTCAGAGTGGAGAGAGAAGAGGCGGCTCCGCACATCCTCATACTCCACCACCCTCTCTAGCTCCTCCTCCTCTTCCTCATTTTCCTCTTCACTTCTTTTCCCCTTCCCTGTTGCATGGGAAAGGCAATGTGCGGAGATTCACTCTACAACGGTAGTGAGCTAGACTACGGGGGTTGGCACGAACTACTAGGAGTGATCGTAGCTTTGCTTAGTTACTTAATGCTTGCACATTCACATGAGAAATCGGCAAGAGTTTCCACTAGCAAAGTTGGAATTACAGAATGATAGAACAAGCAATGACAGAAATGACTACATCAGGCACCTAGCAACTCTGCAGCTAGCTTGGTCGACCGCCAGCACTGCATGGTCGACCGTCTGCCAGCGATGCGTAGAGGAGCCGCGCCAGCACTGCAAAAAGGCGACCTGCCAACACAGCAGGTCGACGGCGTGCCAACGCTGCAGCAGTGCGGCTGTCCAGCGTTGCACCCGTAGATGGCAGCAGTGCGCACGCTCGCAGGTGCACGCAGACGATTGGCCCGACTTGCACCGTTGTGCATCCGTCGGCTGTTGTCTGCGCCTGACGAGCCACATCGACTTTGGGATACCAGCCCAAAGTCGCCTTCGTCACTGCGACCTCGACGACGTTCGCGTGCCTCCGCAGAACTCGCCGAGCAGGTTACCTGGTCGACCTGGTCGACCACCAAGTGCTTTGGTCGACCACCAGTGCCGCTGGTCTACCACCAGGTGCCTCTGGTCAACCACAGCTCCCGTCGAGCTACCCCCTGGTCGACGGACCCCCTCCATCGACCAGAACTGTCAGCTGTTGTCGCCGAGCTCCCCTCGTCGACCGCTGCTCACTTGTCAGGTCGACGGACTGCTCCGTCGACCTCCCGGTCGAACTGCTCCTTCTGGTCGATGGCCCACACGTCGCCCAGCCCGGTGTGATGCAGCTGTCGAGCTCCCTGGTCGACGGCTCCAGCCCCGTGACAGTCCTGTGCAGGTCGACAGCCACCTCCTCGTCCTACCCTGCAGCAGAAGGCCGTTGAGCACTCCTGGTCGACGGCGACACTACAGTGAACCCTTGCAGCTCGACGAAGCCCGTCGAGCAGCTCCTTCACTGCGAACGGTCGGCTGCTTCTCCCGTACATCCGACCAAGTCGTCGGTGTTGCCCAAGCGAGGGCGGGGCCAACACTCCACTCCCGTTAACACAATGAACACATGAGAAGGAAGGTGAGTGGTGGACGAGAGGCGGCTCCTCACATCCTCATACTCCACCACCCTCTCTAGCTCCTCCTCCTCTTCTTCCTCCTCCTCTTCCGTTTTCCCCTTCCCTGCTGTAACATTTGAGGAAAACGGAGGGGGAATGGAATGGATGGAAGAATGAGAAGAGTCGACTCCGTACATCCTCATACTCCACCACCCAATCCAGCTCCTCCTCTTCCTCTTCCTCTTCTTCATCCTCCTCTGTTGCTTGCTCTTCGTGCCTCTTCCCTTTCCCTGCTGGTGGTTTGTGACAAAAAGGAAGTGGAACAGCATGGTTGGAAGAAGTTGAGAAGAGTCGACTCCTCACATCTTCATACTCCACCACCCTCCCTAGTTACACGTCCTCTTCCTCTCCTCCCCCCTCTTCTTCATCTGCCTCGTTTCTCCTTTTTGCCCTTCCCTGTTGCTGCACGAGAAGGAATGGGCAGGAACAGTCAGTGAATGCATGGGAAGGCGAGGGATGGATGAGACAAGAGTTGACTCTTCACATCCTCATACTCCACCACTCACTCTAGCTCCTCCTCTTCATCGTCCTCTTCCTCTTCTGCTTGCTCTTCTTGCTCTATGCCTGTCCCTATTGCTGGCGACGAATATTAGTGCATGGGAACGGGAGGCATGGGTCAAAGCCTCACATTTTTGTTCCACCTGAAATAGTTGCTTTTGAACTACGACTGAGTGTACTTTTGAGGCGCCTCAAAAGTCTGCACAATGACTCAATGTCTCACCTCGCATTGGCTGCCATTGCCTGCTCTCCCTCCACCTCTACTCTGCCGCCCACCAGTGCCACACGCCCGGATCCTTCATCCAATCCTCGCCTGCCATGTCAGCAGCACCGCAGCCGGCACCACCACCATCACCTGCCCCGTCCTTTCCCACTTTAAGTCTTTCCATCAGCTCTGCCTTGAGAAAACCCTCATCCTCCTCCTCCTCCTCCTCCTCCTCCTCCTCCTCCTCCTCCTCCTCCTCCTCCTCCTCCTCCTCCTCTTCCTCCTCCTCCTCTTCCTCCTCCTCCTCCTCCTCCTCCTCCTCCTCCTCCTCCTCATCCTCCTCCTCCTCCTCCTCCTCCTCCTCCTCCTCCTCTTCCTCTTCCTCCTCCTCCTCCTCCTCCTCCTCGTTCGTCGTTCGTCTCTTCCTCGTTCTCCACTTCCTCCTCTTCCCCTGCTTTTGATTCATTGTCTGGTTGTTCCTCTCCCTCCTCTCCCTTCCCCTCCTCCTCTTCCACCTTCACCTCCTCTTTTCCACTCTCTCCCTTCCTCACAATCTCATGCCACCCAGTCCATCCCCCTTTCTCCTCCTCTTCTTCCTCTCCTTCCTCCTCCTCATCCCCCGAGTTCCCCTCACCATTCCCACGGCTCCCCCCTCCCCCTCCCTCTCCCCCCATCCCATACCCCTCCTCTCTTGCCAACCACGCAGACCACCCTATCCCCCCCTCCTCCCCCACTCTCTCCCCTCCCCCCTCCCAAAACGCCTGGAACAGCCTCAACTTGCTACCCTCAGAAAAGGACAAGGGCAGGGGCGGCGGCCGGACGGCGTACTCCATCTCAGCCTGCAGCAGCGCGACTGCCAGCTCAGCGTGTCCTGATTGGTGCTCAAAGCAGGATGAATCAAGCAGCATGTCCACTGCTGCAATTTCCGACGCTGCCAGCTGGCGCATTTTGATTGGGTCGTTAGGCCTCTGCTATAGCTGCATGAATGGGGAAGAATGAGGAAGAATGGGGAAGTATAGGGAAGAATGGGGAAGAACGGAAAGGAATCGGGAAAAATTGGAAGAATACGAAGAGTGGGAAGGAATAGTGTGAGTGAGAGGATAGTGGGGAGGACAGGGTGCTTAAGAGAGAGGAACAGGGAGGTCAGGGGAGGGGTGGGGTGTGCAGAGAATAGGAGGGGGTTGAGACAAGCTTGCATTTGTACCCATTATGCTGTGTCCCTTGTGCTGTTATAACACCCCATGAGCTTACCTCGCGCCACACTTGGTTCCTTCGTCCCACCAGGGCCGTATTGCTGCAATGAAACTCTCTCAAATCCTCCCCTTTGTGAACCCTGGGAGAGAGAGCGCTTCCGGAGGGAGCCAGGGAGTTACTCACCAGTGAACGCCTCAATCCCTCGGGAAAACTGCTTCAACACGTCCTGGCTGTCTAAGTACAGGCGCACTAGTATGTAGAACAGGCAGAGAAGTTCCAAAACCGTGCACCTGAACCCCAAGGCTGGACTCGCACAACGGCTCCTGTCTCTTTCTGGGTATGGCCCGGGAGACTGGCTGCTAGCAGTCCCCTTTGTCCCATCCCTTCGCCTCAGCCCCCCACTTCTCAATCCACCATGACCCAAGACCACGGAACCTCAAGACAGAGGTGAGCCAAGACAGAGCTTTCGATGTTCTGTGTCACGGTGGACAGAGGTGAGCTAAGACAAAGATTCTATAGTCCTGGGTTTCGGTGGACAGAGGTGAGCCTAAACAGAGGTTCCGTAGTTCTGGGTCATGGTGGATTGAGAAGTGGGCGGGCTGAGGTGAAGGGATGGGTCGAAGGGGACCACTAGCAGCCATTCTCCTCGGCCATACCCAGACAGAGACAGGAGTCGCTGTGTGTGTCCTACCTTGGACTTCTCTACCTGTTCTGCATACCAGTGCGCCTGTACTTGCATAGCCACGATGGACAAGGGTGAACCAAGACAGAGGTTTCGTAGTTCCGGGTCAAGGTCTCTGCCACCCACGGTACCCCACTCACTATCCCCTGTGTGCTGTGACAGTGCCCTTGCGCAAATCCCCTCCCAATGACCCCCTTCTTATGCGTCCCATGCACTCACCTCGCACCAGACTTGGTTCCTCCATCCCACCAAGGCACGTATCACTGCAATAAAGCTCTCTCGAATCTTCCCCACCGTGAATGATGCAAACTGCCCCCCCTGCAACCAGATGTAGCCCCAATCACTGCCCACCGAGTGGTGTGATGGAGCACATTTGCTAGTGCCTCTTCCACTAACCCCCTAAGACTGACCCGTGCCCTATCCACTGTGTCCCATGCACTCACCTCGCGCCACACTTGGTTCCGCCGTCCCACCAGGGCACGCATCGCTGCAATGAAGCTCTGCCTGATCTTCCCCACAGTGAACGATGCAAACTGCCCCCTCTGCCACCTGATGTATCCCCGCCACAAGCTCGCGCTACCAGGGCTGCGACCAATGGCGCTGCGCCACTTGGCGTCCAGTGTGGCGGCGTCATCTCTGGGTGAAAGGGGAGTGTGGGGTAGGAAAGGGGATGAAGGGGAGGGGAGGGGGCAGGAGGGGAGGGGAGAGGAGGGAATGGCAGCCGAGGGGAGAGGAAGGATGTGTGCTGCTGCTAGTGCCGCTGCATTGAAGAGGATTGGAAGATTTCACGGTAAATGATGCAAACTGCCATCTCTGTCATCGGATGTAGCCCCTCCAGAGATTTGCGCTGCCAGGGCTGTGGCAAATCGCGCTACGCCACTTGGCATCTAGTGTGGCGGCGTCATCTCTGGGAAAAGGGGTTGAGGAGGGGGGAGGGTGTGAAGAGAGGTCAACGCTAGTACCTCACTCTCCCTCCCATGCAACGGTGCTCGCTCCAACACTGCCACCTTCTTCCCTGTCACCAACTATCAAGGACGCCAGCACGCATTACCAGGTTACCACATGCTGCAATGCTGCAGGAGCAGGGCAGTGTTGCGGGGGCATTACATTCATCGGCCACTGCATGAGTGAAGATACGTCAGCACAACTGCTTCACTCTCCCCCACGTGCTGCAGCGCTCGCTCCAACACTGCTACCTTTTTCTCCGTCACCTGCTGAATCACCCATGCTACCTGATGGGGGGATGAAACTCACCGGTCACTGCACGTGTGCAGGTAGATTGAAACCACCGCCTCGCTCTCCCCCACGTGCTGCAGCGCTCGCTCCAACACTGCTACCTTTTTCAGACACGTCATGCAACCATGCTACCTGAAAGGGCATCACCCACCGGCCACTGCACGTGTGAAAATACGTCAACACCACCGCCTCACTCTCCCCCACGTGCTGCAGTGCTCACTCCAACACTGCCACCTTTTTCTCCACCACCTGCCGCAGCACCGCCGCCCGGTGCCGCCCAACCCCACCGACCCGTCGCCGCCTCGTCCTGGAAAGAGACAAACCACAGCCACAGCTGCTCGTCCAGCGGGCGGCGCCTTGTCTCCTCATTGAACTCCCTCGTCCGGCGAAACACATACTCAACCCACGTCTCCCCCTCTTCCTCCTCCCCCTCCTCCTTCCCTCCCACACCCTCCACCCCCACCTCACCAACCCCTCCCCCTGTTAAACTGTATTATGCTTGTAGGCTGTAGTGGGGTAGCCAATATGGGGTACAACCCCAACTAGGGTTTGATATTTGTACCCAAACTTCTGTTAGTTGATTCATTCTTGCCTAGTGATTCTGAGATGGTATTCAGAGCAGGAGGTCCCTAGGACCTACCGACCGTTTTTTTTTAAGGGCCCACCACCGCTCGCATGCGGTTACCACGCTACCCCGTGCCCTAGCCTCGTAGCGCCCTCGTGCGCCCACGTTAGCGCCCTCGCGCGCCCCTCGTTAGCGCCCTCGCGCGCACCCTCGTTAGCGCCCTCGCGCGCCCCTTCGTTAGCGCCCTCGCGCGCCCCTTGCTAGCGCCCTCGCGCGCCCCTCGCCGAGCCGCCCGCTCGCAGCCCGCCCGCCCGCTCGCTGCCCGCTTCGCGGCCCGCTCACTACGCAGCCCGCCCGCCCGCTCGCTGCCCGCTTCGCGGCCCGCCCGCTTCGCAGCCCGCTCGCTCGCTGCCCGCTTCGCGGCCCGCCCGCTTCGCAGCCCGCTCGCTCGCTGCCCGCTTCGCGGCCCGCCCGCTTCGCAGCCCGCCCGCCCGCTCGCTGCCCGCTTCGCGGCCCGCTCGCTACGCAGCCCGCCCGCCCGCTGCCCGCTTCGCGGCCCGCCCACTTCGCAGCCCGCCCGCCCGCTCGCTGCCCGCTTCGCGGCCCGCCCACTTCGCAGCCCGCCCGCCCGCTAGCTGCCCACTTCGCGGCCCGCCCGCATCGCAGCCCGCTCGCCCCGCTGCCCGCTTCGCAGCCCGCCCGCCCGCCCGCTGCCCGCTTCGCGGCCCGCCCACTTCGCAGCCCGCCCGCCGTGCTGCCCGCTTGCAGCGCCGCCTGCCCGCCGCGCTGCCCGCTTCCCGGCCCGTCCGCCGCGCTGCCCGCTCGCAGCGTCGCCCTTTCCGTCGCGCTGACCGCTTGCAGCGCCGCCTGCCCGTAGCGCCAGCCTCGCCCGCTGCTCTCTATCCGTGCACAGTCGCCTTCCCCTGCTGCGGCAGCTTGCGTTACTCTGTCACACTGTCGCTATGGCTTCCATCCGCGTGCTGTCGTTCGATGCTGAGGGCCGCCCTGTGCGGTTCACCGCTTGGCTAGATGACCTGCAGCTGTTCCTCCTGAGCGATAGCAAGGAGCATGTGTCGCTCTATGATTACGCGTCTGGTGCTGCGCCTGCCCCTCCTGCCACAGCTGAGCTTAGTGTTCGTTCCCACTGGCAGACTCGTGACGCAGCTGCTCGCCTAGCCATTCGCAGTCACCTGCCGTTAGCTGAGCTAGAGCATTTTGGCGACTGCAAATCCGCTAAGGCCCTGTACGACGCTGTCGTCGCTCGCTACTCCTCGCCTGCCACAGCCGAGCTTAGCCGCCTCATGCTGCCGTACCTGTTCCCCGATCTGTCCACCTTTACTACAGTCGCCGATCTTATCACCCACCTTCGCACTAGTGATGCTCGCCTGCGTGCCGCCCTTCCCACCGAGTTCTGCGCTAAGAACCCCCCTCCACTGTACTGGACACTCCACTTCATAGTCACCCGTCTCCCTGACACCCTCCGCTCAGTTCGAGACCACTTCCTTGCTCGCTGTCCCACTGAGCTCACAGTCGCCCTCCTAGAGGAGCACCTGCTCGCGGCCGAAAAGAGCATTGTAGCTGTCGGTGCTGCTCGTGGCGCTCCTCGCACCCCCATCTTTGAGGGGTGTTCTCCCTCTCCCCTCGCTCCCTCCTACGCTGCTGCTGCTGCTGTTGACTTCCTTGGTGCTGAGTCTGTTGGCGCTGCTTCTACTCCTGGTGGGAGGCGCCGCACCGGCAAGGGCAAAGGGGGCAAGGGTGGTGGTGGTGGCGCTGGGGGGGGAGGAGGTGGGGGAGGTGGGGGGGGAGGCGGTGCTGGAGGGAGCGGTGGCGGGAGCGCTGGTGGGAGTGGGGTCGGTGGTGGAGACGGGGGCGGCGGAGGAAGCAGTGGCAGTAGTGGCGGCGGCGGCGGTGGCGGCGGTGGCGGTGGTGGCGGTGGTGGCGGTGCCGGTCGGAGCGGTGGTAGTGGTGGCGGCGGAGGTCGGAGTGGAGGCACTGGCTCGGGCCAGAGCTCCCAGCAGCAGCAGCGTCCCCAGACGACCCAGCAACTTCGTGAGTGGCTTGCTCAGCGTGGGACGTCGGGGGCCAGTGCCCGCTGTTCTTATGTCATTCGCACAGGTGACCGCAAGGGACAGACGTGTGGGAGGTTCCACACCCCGTACCGCTGCTTCTCCCGCCTTGACGACGCTTGGCGTGAGGAGATGGGTGCGGATGTTGAGCGCCCCCGCTGGGCTGAGCTCATGAGGGCTGGTGTTGATGTCTTTGCTCTTGACTATGATGCTATTATTGCTGCCATGTATGCATTGACTGTTAGTGCCGAGGGAGACTGTTACTTGTGTGTGCCGCCTGACCCAGGTATAGAGCCCGCTGCCCTGGGTACTAGTGAGTCTGCTCTCTCTGGTATGGTGCCCCCTGTACTTGCTCCCCCCAGTGCTGTCCCGGCTAGTTTCGAGTCTGCTCTCTCAGGTACAGCACCCACACAGACTCCTCTCTCAGGTACCGCACCGGCTGAGGCCTGTCACACCTTCACCCTTGACTCAGGTGCTTCCCGTTGCTTCTTTCGTGACAGTACTGAGCTCACACCGCTTCCTGCACCGGTCCCAGTCTCCTTGGCTGACCCCTCTGGGGGCCCAGTCCTTGCCCAGTCCACCACTGTCCTCCCTTGTCCGGCGGTTCCGTCTGGCTCGTTGTCGGGTTTCCACCTCCCCTCGTTCTCGACGAACCTGGTGAGCAACGCTGTCCTCCAGGATCAGTGGGTTGACACCTTTACCCCTGGCGGACAGCGTGTGGCGATCTGCACGTGCTCCAGGACCGGCCGTCACCTGGCTACGTTTACCCGTCGGCCGGGGTCGAGTCTCTACACACTGACCACTGCGTCTCCCCAGGTAGCTGCTGTCGGTCAGGTGTCTGCGTCAGGTCTGGTGGCCCACGCCTGTGAGTGTCGTTCCCTGTCGCACCAGACTCTTCTCTGGCACCACCGCCTGGGTCACCCCTCCTTGCCACGCCTTCGTGGCATGCACCGTCGCCTCCTTGTGTCCGGTCTTCCCAGGTCCCTCCCTCCCCTCCCTGCCTCGCCTGCGCCGCCTTGCCTTCCTTGCGTCGAGGGGCGGCAGCGCGCCGCTCCTCACTCCTCCTCGTTCCCCCCGACAGAGGCTCCTCTGGAGACCCTCCACCTGGACGTGTGGGGCCCAGCCCGCGTTCGTGGTCAGGGCGGTGAGCGGTACTTTTTGCTGGTTGTCGACGACTACTCGCGTTACACCACGGTCTTCCCCTTGCGCACCAAGGGTGAGGTCCCTGCTGTTCTGATCCCTTGGATCCGCACCGTTCGTCTCCAGCTCCGCCGCCGTTTCCAGACGGATCTTCCTGTCCTGCGTCTGCACTCTGACAGAGGTGGTGAGTTTTCCTCCGATCTCTTGAGGACCTTCTGTCAGGCGGAGGGCATCGAGCAGACCTTCACGCTTCCGGACTCCCCACAGCAGAATGGGGTTGCTGAGCGCCGCATTGGCCTGGTCATGGAGGTCGCTCGTACCTCCTTGGTCCACGCGGCGGCTCCCCATTTTCTGTGGCCGTTTGCTGTCCGGTACGCCGCGCATCAGCTCAACCTCTGGCCCCGTGTCTCCTTACCGGAGACCTCGCCCACACTGCGTTGGACGGGGGAGGTTGGCGATGCGTCGCGCTTCCGGGTGTGGGGTGCTCGTGCCCTTGTCCGCGATACGTCCGCGGACAAGCTCTCCTCCCGCACGCTTCCCTGTGTCTTCCTTGGCTTTGTCCCTGACGCGCCTGGCTGGCAGTTTTACCACCCCACCTCGCGCCGGGTCTTCGCCTCTCAGGATGTCACCTTTGACGAGTCGGTCCCTTTTTACCGTCTCTTCCCCTACCGCACTGCCCCCCTCCCTCCCCCGCCGCTTTTCCTTGCTCCTGGCACCCCTCCGGTAGACCCCCTTCCCCCTCAGGGTCCTGCTCCTTCAGGTGTCTCTCAGGTAGACCCTCCTCCCGTCGCTGAGCCTGTCGAGGTCACAGGTGACTCAGGTGCTGCTGCAGGTGGTGCTGCTGGGAGTGCTGAGCCTGGGGGTACTGAGCCTGGGGGTGCTGGGCCTGGGGGTGCTGGGGCTGCAGGTGCTGGGACTGAGGGTGCTGGAGCTGAGGGTACGGTGCCTGAGAGTACGGAGCCTGAGAGTTTGCCGCCTGGGGGTGCTGAGCCTGGGGGTGCTGCGACTGGGGGTGCTGAGCCTGCGGGTACTGAGCCTGCGGGTACTGAGCCTGGGGGTGCTGCTACTGAGCCTACGGAGCCTCGGGTTACTGCGTCTGGGGGTGCTCCGGTTCGGGGTGCTGAGCAGTCTCTCACACCGCAGCAGCTTCGCGACTGGTACGTCCGACGCTTTCGCCGTCCTAGTGGCTCGGCTGGAGTTTGGGGTGCTGGAGCTGCTCGTCCTGGGGGTGCTCGTACTGGGGGTACTGGAGCTGCCGGGACTGGCTGTTCTGGGAGCACTGCGACTGGAGCTGCTGGAGCTGGGGACTCTGGCGCTGGCGGTGCTAGCGGAGTTGGAGCTGCCGACTCTGGGGGTGGCGCTGCTGCTGGTGCTGCGGACCCACCTGGTGGAGCTGCTGCTGGTGCTGAGGAGTCGGACGGTGGAGCTGCTGCTGGAGCTGGGGACCCGGCCGGTGGAGCTGCTGCTGGTGCTGTGGACCCGGACGCTGGAGCTCCTACTGGTGCTGAGGACCCGGCCGCTGGAGTCCCTTCTGCTTCTGGAGACGCTGCGCGGCCGCGACCGTACTTCGTACCGCTCCTTCAGCAGGTTCTTGGGCAGGCTCCTCCTCCTTGTCCTCCTCCCTCCGTAGAGTGTCCTCCGCCTGTCCAGCCGCAGTCACAGTTACCGCCTGCCTCGCCTCTCCCTGCTCCCTCTCCTTATACTGGTCCCACAGGAGGTCTTACAGAGCGTCGTGAGCCTGAGTCTCGTCCTGCGTCGCCTGTTCGTCCTGCTCGCACTGGTAGTCGTGTCCGTCGTGAGCGTCCTCCTCCTGTCCCAGGCACTCACTACATGACTCTGCGTCCCTCTACTGCTCCTCGGCGTGTCCCTCTACCGTCTCCTCCTGCGTCCTCTTTGCCTGCCGTTCCGGACCCTGAGTCTGACCGGTATCGCGCTGAGCACCCTACAGTCACGCGTCTCCTCGCTACTGTTGTCACTGACCCTACCTTTGAGTCCTCGGCTGCGTCTGCTCTGGTCGCTGAGTTGGTTGACTTTGCTGCTGCTTGTCGTCTAGACTACGCTGCTAGCCTTGTTGCTGAGCCTGCGTCTGCGTCTGTCTGTCCTCCGTCCGTCGGGGGTGAGTGTGCTCTTGGCACGGACGTCCTTGAGGACAGGCAGGAGGACTTTGACTCTCTTGCGGCTGCTGTACCTCATCTCGTGGCCTGGTTGCTTGCCCCTGAGGGAGACCCGGATGCGCTAGACATCCCCACTCCGCGCACTTACGCAGAGGCGATCTCGGGTCCCTACTCCTCTCAGTGGCAGACAGCCATGGACGCAGAGATGGCATCCTGGAAGTCCACAGACACCTACGTCGACGAGGTTCCCCCTCCTGGGGCGAACATCGTCGATGGCATGTGGATTTTCAGGGTGAAGCGGCCGCCAGGTTCTCCGCCTGTCTTCAAGGCTCGTTACGTTGCTAGAGGCTTCAGTCAGCGTCAGGGGGTCGACTTCTTCCAGACCTTCTCCCCCACCCCGAAGATGACCACTCTTCGGGTTCTGCTGCACGTTGCTGCTCAGCGTGACTACGAGCTTCACTCTCTTCACTTCAGCACAGCGTTCCTGCAGGGCAGCCTGCACGAGGAGATCTGGCTGCACCGCCCACCTGGCTTTACTGGGTCGTTTCCCCCTGGTACCCAGTGGAGTCTCCGCCGGCCAGTCTACGGTCTCCGCCAGGCGCCACGTGAGTGGCACGACACACTGAGGACTACTCTTGCGGCTCTTGGGTTCGCGCCGTCTACTGCTGACCCGTCGCTGTTTCTGCGCACAGACACGTCGCTGCCGCCGTTCTACATTCTCGTGTACGTCGACGACTTGGTCTTTGCTACTGCTGACACTGAGGCACTCGCTCGTGTGAAGTCGGAGCTGCAGAAGAGACACACCTGCACTGACCTGGGTGAACTGCGTAGCTACCTTGGCTTGCAGATCACCCGGGACAGAGCTCGCCGCACCATCACCCTGACTCAGTCACACATGGTGCAGCAGGTCCTTCAGCGCTTCGGCTTCCAGTTCTCCTCACCACAGGCCACACCTCTGGCTACCAGCCACTCGCTCTCAGCTCCACCTTCGGACGAGTCCGTAGAGCCGAGTGGCCCGTACCCAGAGCTTGTAGGCTGCCTCATGTACCTGATGACTTGCACGCGACCTGACCTCGCGTACCCTCTTAGCATCCTTGCTCGTTACGTTGCGCCTGGGAGACACAGGCGAGAGCACTGGGAGGCTGCTAAGAGGGTGCTGCGTTACCTGTGCAGTACATCAGGCATGGGGCTGGTGCTTGGAGGACGCGACAGAGTTGTCCTCACTGGTCACTCGGACGCCTCTTGGGTGGACGACCTGGCTACGCAGCGGTCGTCACAGGGTTACACCTTCAGCCTTGGCTCAGGTTCTGTCTCGTGGCGGTCCACCCGCTCTTCCTCTGTTCTCGGCTCTAGTTGTGAGGCTGAGATCTACGCCACAGCCATGGCTGCACAGGAGTTACGCTGGCTCACCTACCTGCTGACTGACTTGGGAGAGCGGCCTAGTTCTCCTCCAGTTCTGTACGGTGACAACAAGGCGGCTCTTGCCTTGTGTCAGGAGCACAGACTGGAGCACAGGACGAAGCACATTGCTCTTCGCTACTTTCTTGCTCGAGAGCTTCAGCAGCGCGGTCAGCTTCGGCTTGTGTACGTGGACTCGAAGGCCAACACTGCTGATATCTTCACCAAGGCGCTCCCGCCTAGTGATCATCAGCGGCACTGTACTTCTTTAGGCCTTGTGTCCACGTTTCCTCACTTGCTCACTGCTTGACATTCTTTGTACTGTACTTTATATATATCTTGTTGCTTGCTTGCTAGGTTTTGATCACTGTGTTGCTTGTCTTGTACTATATCTAGCACTGCATGTGAACTGGCCTTGTGGCCTTTACTTGTGCTCGGAGTGTGGTGACGTTGTGATCCACCCTGGGCTTTGTTTTGCTTTGCTGGACTGGTCTTGTGACCCTTTGTTCTCCCCCACTTTGCCTATGGGGGTGTGTTAAACTGTATTATGCTTGTAGGCTGTAGTGGGGTAGCCAATATGGGGTACAACCCCAACTAGGGTTTGATATTTGTACCCAAACTTCTGTTAGTTGATTCATTCTTGCCTAGTGATTCTGAGACCCCCCCCTTCTCCTTGCTGCTTTTTGAGTCGACTCAATAATCGACTCCCGGGGAGCACCACTTTGTGGTGGGAGACATTACGAGGCTGCGGTCTCTTTAGCGTAAATTTAGGTTCAGAAATATTTCAGGCGTGAAAGCCTGGTTGTAGAATGGTTCTCTTATGTAAATCAAGTGGTGGTAACTAGTTTCGGCGTAATCGCCTTCGTCAGACCACAAGAAAGAAAAGAGCCTCCCGAGGTTTATATACACCCCAGGCTGATTCGGCTGCCCTACAGTAACCTGAATCAGGCTCAAAATGAAATTCTACAGTGAAAACAAACTTAAGCACTTACGAGCAGAAACTAAAAAGCTTCCAACTCTCTTAGGCAATTTCCATGCCAAAATCGCCCTCCGCCCTGTAAAGATGTCGCGTGACATTATATCCAGGTGACTTTTGAGTCGACTCAAAAGTCGCCTTAACAGTCTTCAAACACTCGGTGTTGGAAAGCATCGGTAATCAGAACTTC
This sequence comes from Closterium sp. Yama58-4, assembly GCA_947470075.1. Taxonomy (NCBI): domain Eukaryota; kingdom Viridiplantae; phylum Streptophyta; class Zygnematophyceae; order Desmidiales; family Closteriaceae; genus Closterium; species Closterium sp. Yama58-4. The sequence continues at coordinate 426,991 of CANIUD010000587.1, forward strand.
GCACTGTTGCGCCGGAGACATAAGTGTCAACAGGATTAAGCAAGAATGTCATTGAATGGAAGAATTGGGTACAAGTAGCAAACCCTAGTTGGGGTTGTACCCCATACTGGCTACCCCACTACAGCCTACCAACATAACACAGTTTAACACACCCCCATAGGCAAAGTGGGGGAGAACAAAGGGTCACAAGACCAGTCTAGCAAAGCAAAGCAAGCCCAGGGTGGATCACAACGTCACCACACTCCGAGCACAAGCAAAGGCCACAAGGCCAGTTCACATGCAGTGCTAGATATAGTGCAAGACAAGCAACACAGTGATCAAGACCTAGCAAGCAAGCAACGAGATATATATAAAGGACAGTACAAAGAAAGTCAAGCAGTAAGCAAATGAGGGAATGTGGACACAAGGCCTAAGGAAGTACAGTGCCGCTGATGATCACTAGGCGGGAGCGCCTTGGTGAAGATATCAGCAGTGTTGGCCTTCGAGTCCACGTACACAAGCCGAAGCTGACCTCGCTGCTGCAGCTCTCGAGCAAGAAAGTAGCGAAGAGCAATGTGCTTCGTCCTGTGCTCCAGTCTGTGCTCCTGACACAAGGCAAGGGCCGCCTTGTTGTCACCGTACAGAACTGGAGGAGAACTAGGCCGCTCTCCCAAGTCAGTCAGCAGGTAGGTGAGCCAGCGTAACTCCTGGGCAGCCATGGCTGTGGCGTAGATCTCAGCCTCACAACTAGAGCCGAGAACAGAAGAAGAGCGGGTGGACCGCCACGAGACAGAACCAGAGCCAAGGCTGAAGGTGTAACCCTGTGACGACCGCTGCGTAGCCAGGTCGTCCACCCAAGAAGCGTCCGAGTGGCCAGTGAGGACAACTCTGTCGCGTCCTCCAAGCACCAGCCCCATGCCTGATGTACTGCACAAGTAGCGCAGCACCCTCTTAGCAGCCTCCCAGTGCTCTCGCCTGTGTCTCCCAGGCGCAACGTAACGAGCAAGGATGCTAAGAGGGTACGCGAGGTCAGGTCGCGTGCAAGTCATCAGGTACATAAGGCAGCCCACAAGCTCTGGGTACGGGCCACTCGGCTCTACAGACTCGTCCGAAGGTGGAGCTGAGAGCGAGTGGCTGGTAGCCAGAGGTGTGGCCTGTGGTGAGGAGAACTGGAAGCCGAAGCGCTGAAGGACCTGCTGCACCATGTGTGACTGAGTCAGGGTGATGGTGCAGCGTGCTCTGTCCCGGGTGATCTGCAAGCCAAGGTAGCTACGCAGCTCACCCAGGTCAGTGCAGGTGTGTCTCTTCTGCAGCTCCGACTTCACACGAGCGAGTGCCTCAGTGTCAGCAGTAGCAAAGACCAAGTCGTCGACGTACACGAGAATGTAGAACGGCGGCAGCGACGTGTCTGTGCGCAGAAACAGCGACGGGTCAGCAGTAGACGGCGCGAACCCAAGAGCCGCAAGTGTAGTCCTCAGTGTGTCGTGCCACTCGCGTGGCGCCTGGCGGAGACCGTAGACTGGCCGGCGGAGGCTCCACTGGGTACCAGGAGGAAACGACCCAGTAAAGCCAGGTGGGCGGCGCAGCCAGATCTCCTCGTGCAGGCTGCCCTGCAGGAACGCTGTGCTGAAGTCAAGAGAGTGAAGCTCGTAGTCACGCTGAGCAGCAACGTGCAGCAGAACCCGAAGAGTGGTCATCTTCGGGGTGGGGGAGAAGGTCTGGAAGAAGTCGACCCCCTGACGCTGACTGAAGCCTCTAGCAACGTAACGAGCCTTGAAGACAGGCGGAGAACCTGGCGGCCGCTTCACCCTGAAAATCCACATGCCATCGACGATGTTCGCCCCAGGAGGGGGAACCTCGTCGACGTAGGTGTCTGTGGACTTCCAGGATGCCATCTCTGCGTCCATGGCTGTCTGCCACTGAGAGGAGTAGGGACCCGAGATCGCCTCTGCGTAAGTGCGCGGAGTGGGGATGTCTAGTGCATCCGGGTCTCCCTCAGGGGCAAGCAACCAGGCCACGAGATGAGGTACAGCAGCCGCGAGAGAGTCAAAGTCCTCCTGCCTATCCTCAAGGACGTCCGTGCCAAGAGCACACTCACCCTCGACGGACGGAGGACAGACAGACGCAGACTCAGACCCAGCAACAAGGCGAGCAGCGTAGTCTAGACGACAGGCAGCAGCAAAGTCAACCAACTCAGCGACCAGAGCAGACGCAGCCGAGGACTCAAAGGTAGGGTCAGTGACAACAGTAGCTAGGAGACGCGTGACAGTAGGGTGCTCAGCACGATACCGGTCAGACTCAGGGTCCGGAACAGCAGGCAAAGAGGACGCAGGAGGAGACGGCAGAGGGACACGCTGAGGAGCAGTAGAGGGACGCAGAGTCATGTAGTGAGTGCCTGGGACAGGAGGAGGACGCTCACGACGGACACGACGACCAGTGCGAGCAGTACGGACAGGCGACGCAGGACGAGACTCAGGCTCACGACGCTCCGTAAGACCTCCTGTGGGACCAGTGTAAGGAGAGGGAGCAGGGAGAGGTGAGGCAGGCGGTAACTGTGACTGCGGCTGGACAGTCGGAGGACACTCTACGGAGGGAGGAGGACAAGGAGGAGGAGCCTGCCCAAGAACCTGCTGAAGGAGCGGTACGAAGTACGGCCGCGGCCGCGCAGCGTCTCCAGAAGCAGAAGAGACTCCAGCGTCCGGGTCCCCAGCACCAGCAGCAGCGCCACCGCTCGGGTCCTCAGCTCCAGCAGCAGCTCCACCAGGTGGGTCCGCAGCACCAGCAGCAGCAGCACCCCCAGGGTCCGCAGCACCGCAAGGAAGAGCACCCCCAGAGTCGGCAGCTACAACTCCGCTAGCGCCGCCAGCTCCAGAGTCCCCAGCTCCAGCAGCTCCAGTCGTAGTGCGCCCAGAACAACCAGTCCCGGCAGCTCTAGTACCCCCAGCTCCAGCCGAGCCACTAGGACGGCGAAAGCGCCGGACGTACCAGTCACGAAGCTGCTGTGGTGTGAGAGACTGCTCAGCACCCCGAACCGGAGCACCCCCAGACGCAGCAACCCGAGGCTCCGTAGGCTCAGTAGCAGCACCCCCAGGCTCAGTACCCGCAGGCGCAGCACCCCCAGACTCAGCACCCCCAGACTCCGCACACGCCGGCTCAGCACCCCCAGTCGCAGCACCCCCAGGCTCAGCACCCCCAGGCGCCGAACTCTCAGGCACAGTACCCTCAGCTCCAGCACCCGTAGTCCCAGCACCCCCAGGCCCAGCACCCGCAGGCTCAGCACTCCCAGCAGCACCACCTGCAGCAGCACCTGAGTCACCTGTGACCTCGACAGGCTCAGCGACGGGAGGAGGGTCTACCTGAGAGACACCTGAAGGAGCAGGACCCTGAGGGGGAAGGGGGTCTACCGGAGGGGGACCAGGAGCAAGGAAAAGCGGCGGGGGAGGGAGGGGGGCAGTACGGTAGGGGAAGAGACGGTAAAAAGGGACCGACTCGTCAAAGGTGACGTCCTGAGAGGCGAAGACCCGGCGCGAGGTGGGGTGGTAAAACTGCCAGCCCGGCGCGTCAGGGACAAAGCCAAGGAAGACACAGGGAAGCGTGCGGGAGGAGAGCTTGTCCGCGGACGTATCGCGGACAAGGGCACGAGCACCCCACACCCGGAAGCGCGACGCATCGCCAACCTCCCCCGTCCAACGCAGTGTGGGCGAGGTCTCCAGCAAGGAGACACGGGGCCAGAGGTTGAGCTGATGCGCGGCGTACCGGACAGCAAACGGCCACAGAAAATGGGGAGCCGCCGCGTGGACCAAGGAGGTACGAGCGACCTCCATGACCAGGCCAATGCGGCGCTCAGCAACCCCATTCTGCTGTGGGGAGTCCGGAAGCGTGAAGGTCTGCTCGATGCCCTCCGCCTGACAGAAGGTCCTCAAGAGGTCGGAGGAAAACTCACCACCTCTGTCAGAGTGCAGACGCAGGACAGGAAGATCCGTCCGGAAACGGCGGCGGAGCTGGAGACGAACTGTGTGTCAGAATCCCAGTCACTAACCACTGGGATAAAAGGGCTTGTTTATGTAGCGGGTGAGTGCGCCCATAACCCCCCAGGCCGACGTGCCTGTAACCCTTCCCTAGGATCATCGGGGATCTCCAGTGGACCTCTGACACCCCCCCGCATTGGGATGCCCGAGGTGCACACACCGGCCGAGACCTTCGCTCTGATACCATGTCAGAATCCCAGTCACTAACCACTGGGATAAAAGGGCTTGTTTATGTAGCGGGTGAGTGCGCCCATAACCCCCCAGGCCGACGTGCCTGTAACCCTTCCCTAGGATCATCGGGGATCTCCAGTGGACCTCTGACACTGTGCGGATCCAAGGGATCAGAACAGCAGGGACCTCACCCTTGGTGCGCAAGGGGAAGACCGTGGTGTAACGCGAGTAGTCGTCGACAACCAGCAAAAAGTACCGCTCACCGCCCTGGCCACGAACGCGGGCTGGGCCCCACACGTCCAGGTGGAGGGTCTGCAGAGGAGCCCCTGTCGGGGGGAACGAGGAGGAGTGAGGAGCGGCGCGCTGCCGCCCCTCGACGCAAGGAAGGCAAGGCGGCGCAGGCGAGGAAGGGAGAGGAGGGAGGGACCTGGGAAGACCAGACACAAGGCGGCGACGGTGCATGCCACGGAGGCGTGGCAAGGAGGGGTGACCCAGGCGGTGGTGCCAGAGAAGAGTCTGGTGCGACAGGGAACGACACTCACAGGCGTGGGCCACCAGACCTGACGCGGACACCTGACCGACAGCAGCGACCTGAGGAGACGCAGTGGTCAGTGTGTAGAGACTCGACCCCGGCCGACGAGTAAACGTAGCCAGGTGACGGCCGGTCCTGGAGCACGTGCAGATCGCCACACGCTGTCCTCCAGGGGTAAAGGTGTCAACCCACTGATCCTGAATGACAGCGTTGCTCACCAGGTTCGTCGAGAACGAGGGGAGGTGGAAACCCGTCAACGAGCCAGACGGAACCGCCGGACAAGGGAGCACAGTGGTGGACTGGGCAAGGACTGGGCCCCCAGAGGGGTCAGCCAAGGAGACTGGGACCGGTGCAGGAAGCGGTGTGAGCTCAGTACTGTCTCGAAAGAAGCAGCGGGAAGCACCTGAGTCAAGGGTGAAGGTGTGACAGGTCTCAGCCGGTGCAGTACCTGAGAGAGCAGTCTCTGTGGGTGCTGTACCTGAGAGAGCAGACTCGCAAGCAGCAGGGACAGTGCTGGAGGGAGCAGGTACAGGGGGCACCATACCAGAGAGAGCAGACTCACTAGTACCTAGGGCAGCGGGCCCTATACCTGGGTCAGGCGGCACACACAAGTAACAGTCTCCCTCGGCACTAACAGTCAATGCATACATGGCAGCAATAATAGCATCATAGTCAAGAGCAAAGATATCAACACCAGCCCTCATCAGCTCAGCCCAGCGAGGGCGCTCAACATCCTCGCCCATCTCCTCACGCCAAGCGTCGTCAAGGCGGAAGAAGCAGCGGTACTGAGTGTGGAACTTTCCACACGTCTGCCCCTTGCGATCACCTGTGCGAATGACATAGGAACAGCGGCCACTGCCCCCCGACGTCCCACGCTGAGCAAGCCACTCACGAAGCTGCTGGGTCGACTGGGGACGCTGCTGCTGCTGGGAGCTCTGGCCCGAGCCGGTGCCTCCACTCCGACCTCCACCGCCGCCACTACCTCCGCTCCGACCGCCACCACCGCCACCGCCACCGCCACTACCGCCACCGCCGCCACTGCCGCCGCTGCCACCACCGCCACTGCTCCCGCCGCCGCCCCCGCCTCCGCCGCCGGCCCCACTCCCACCGGCACTCCCGCCACCGCTCCCTCCAGCACCGCCTCCCCCCCCACCTCCCCCACCCCCTCCCCCCCCAGCGCCACCCCCGCCACCCTTGCCCCCCTTGCCCTTGCCGGTGCGGCGCCTCCCACCAGAGCAGCGCCAGCAGACTCAGCACCAAGGAAGTCAACAGCAGCAGCAGTAGCATAGGAGGGAGCGAGGGGAGAGGGAGAGCACCCCTCAAAGATGGGGGTGCGAGGAGCGCCGCGAGCAGCACCTACAGCTACAATGCTCTTCTCGGCTGCTAGCAGCTTCTCCTCTAGGAGGGCGACAGTGAGCTCAGTGGGACAGCGAGCAAGGAAATAGTCGCGCACTGAGCTGAGGGTGTCAGGGAGACGGGTGACTATGAAGTGGAGTGCCCAGTACAGGGGAGGGGGGTTCTTAGCGCAGAACTCGGTGGGAAGGGCGGCACGCAGGCGAGCATCACTAGTGCGAAGGTGGGTGATAAGATCGGCGACTGTAGCAAAGGTGGACAGGTCAGGGAACAGGTAAGGCAGCATGAGACGGCTAAGCTCGGCTGTGGCAGGTGAGGAGTAGCGAGCAACGACAGCGTCGTATAGGGCTTTAGCGGTTTTGCAGTCGCCAAAGTGCTCTAGCTCAGCTAACGGCAGGTGACTGCGAATAGCCAGGCGAGCTGCAGCGTCACGAGTCTGCCACTGTGAACGTACACTAAGCTCGGCTGTGGCAGCAGGAGCAGCGGCAGCACCAGACGCGTAGTCATAGAGGGAGATGTGGTCCGTGCTATTGCTCATAAGATACAACTGCAGGTCGTCGAGCCAGGAAGTGAACTGCACGGGACGGCCCTCAGCATCGAAGGAAAGAACGCGAATAGAGGCCATAGCTCAGGCGTGAGGGCACAGCAGAGCAGCGGCAGCAGCAGAGGGGACGCGCTAGAGCGAAGCTAGCAGCCACAGCAGGAGCAAGCGGCGGTGCACAGGCAGGGAGCAGCAGGCGAGGCGGGCGGCGCTGCAGGCGGGAAGTGCGGCGGGCGGGCTGCGAAGCGGGCAGCGGGGCGGGCGGGCGACGCGGCGAGCGGGCAGCGCGGCGGGCGGCTGCGAAGCGGGCAGCGGGCGGGCGGGCGACGCTGCGAGCGGGCAGCGGGCGGGCGGGCGACGCTGCGAGCGGGCAGCGAGCGAGCGGGCGACGCTGCGAAGCGGGCAGCGGGCGGGCGGGCGACGCTGCGAGCGGGCAGCAAGCGGGCGGGCGACGCTGCGAAGCGGGCAGCGGGCGGGCGGGCGACGCTGCGAGCGGGCAGCGAAGCGGGCGGGCCGCGAAGCGGGCAGCGAGCGGGCGGGCGGGCTGCGAAGCGGGCAGCGGGGCGAGCGGGCTGCGAAGCGGGCAGCGGGGCGAGCGGGCGACGCTGCGAGCAGGCAGCGCGGCGGGCGGGCGGCGAGCGGGCGGCTCGGCGGGCGGGCGACGCTGCGAGGGGCGCGCGAGGGCGCTAACGAGGGGCGCTTCGAGGGCGCTAGCGAGGGCGCGCGAGGGCGCTAACGAGGGGCGCGCGAGGGCGCTAACGAGGGCGCGCGAGGGCGCTAACGAGGACGCACGAGGGCGCTACGAGGCTAGGGCACGGGGTAGCGTGGTAACCGCATGCGAGCGGTGGTGGGCCCTTAAAAGAAACGGTCGATAGGTCCTAGGGACCTCCTGCTCTGAATACCATGTCAACAGGACTAAGCAAGAATGTGTCATTGAATGGAAGAATTGGGTACAAGTAGCAAACCCTAGTTGGGGTTGTACCCCATACTGGCTACCCCACTACAGCCTACCAACATAACACAGTTTAACAATAAGAACTACACGCCTATTCTTAATCTACTTGCTCGAGATCCTAACCTTGTTTTTAAACCAGCAGATAAGAATCTGGGACTTACGGTTATGGATCGAGACTTCTACAAAGAACATTGTTTTAAGCATCTACTTAACCCGGCAGTCTACCGGGAGTATTCTTCAGTCCCAGTCCAACATATCATCGACGAGCTGCAGCAGATCCATACAGATTATAAGCCGCTGCTCAGTACCCGGATTTGGAACTCATTCTTTAAGGCGCCAAAGGGGGGATGGAGAGTTCCGGCTTTCTATATTCTTCTAAAAGTGCATAAGAAAGTTCCAGCAGGACGGCCTATCGCGGCGTCCCACTCTTGGGTCACCTCTAACGTCTCACGCTGGCTTGATGCTGTCTTAAGACCTCTTGTGACGGCGCAGCCGACTTACACTAAAGATTCTCAGAGTCTAGTGCAGGCACTTGAAGGGAGACGTTTCCAACAGAACCTCTTACTCGCTTCTTACGACGTGGAGTCTTTATACCCGTCAATCCCTCTAATGGATGGAATCGATGCAGTCGATTATTTTTTAAGAAGGGAACGACATCCTCTGGCTCCATTGATCGTTCGTCTTTTGAAGTGGGTTATGTTCAACGGTTTTGTCACTTTCGACAGCCGTTTCTTCCTTTAGATCCACGGCACCGCTATGGGTACTTCAGTAGCCGTGTGTTTCGCGGTGCTGTTTATGAGCTTTTTGGACAAGCAGCTGCATGCGTCTATTCCTAAGCTTCCTTCCCTGCATCTGCGTTTTATTGACGATGGGCTTATCCTCTGGGAAGGCCCGCGGGAGGGGTTCATGAGTTTCAAGGAGAAATTTGACCAGCTGCATCCTTCTATCAAACTCACCTGGAACATTTCAGAATCGTCCATCGATTTTTTGGACGTCACCTTCTTTACAGGGAAGCGGTTTCAAGAGTGTGGTACCCTGGACGTTAAATTGTACAAGAAGCCCATGAACAGGTACCTCTACCTACCGTTCAACTCTTACCATCGGAGAAGCACCAAAGTCAGCTTTATCCAGAGTGAATTGAGAAGATTTCTCCTGCAGTCTTCATCACGCGAAAACTTTTTTAAGTCTCGCGCTCTTTTCTTTGCAAGACTGCGGGTTCGGGGTTACCCTGAACAATTCCTTCTTCCCATCTTTAAGGGTGTTTCCTTTTCGGAGCGCTCTAAACTTCTTCGCGCTTTTTCATCTCGCCATTCCTCAAGTCGCGGCCCCCTCGTGTTGAAATGCGAGCTCGATCCGTTGGTTGACCGTTCGCGCGTGGGGACCATTTTGAGTCGACTCAAAAGTCACCTGGATATAATGTCACGCGTCATCTTTACAGGGCGGAGGGCGATTTTGGCATGGAAATTGCCTAAGAGAGTTGGAAGCTTTTTAGTTTTTGCTCGTAAGTGCTGAAGTTTGTTTTCACTGTAGAATTTCATTTTGAGCCTGATTCAGGTTACTGTAGGGCAGCCGAATCAGCCTGGGGTGTATATAAACCTCGGGAGGCTCTTTTCTTTCTTGTGGTCTGACGAAGGCGATTACGCCGAAACTAGTTACCACCACTTGATTTACACAAGAGAACCATTCTACAACCAGGCTTTCACGCCTGAAATCTTTCTGAACCTAAATTTACGCTAAAGAGACCGCAGCCTCGTAATGTCTCCCACCACAAAGTGGTGCTCCTTGGGTCTGACGACACCAAACACTGCGAAGGCCGGTTTCGAAATCAAAGCGAAGTTCACAACAACAATGAAGAGAAATCTTCCCAAGGAAACTAATTGCAAGGCGACTCGACAGTCTACAAAAAGGCAGTCACTCGTCAAGGAACAACAACAACATCAACTCCTCATTTCAGAACCGGAGGATCCTATTGAATCTTCTCCAGTTCAGCCTAGCAAGAAGCGGCTCTGCCAGATCGCAGACTCTCCTGCTACTTTACCCCAAGTCGACCCGATGGCTTCTCGTCAACCGGTTACGAAGCGTGTTGTAGCTCCTAACCCTGTTGAAGGAGGTTTTGCTGCTGCAATGGCTCCTGAAGCTGATGTGACGGTGACTTTGGATGATGACATCGAAATGACGGATTCATTTGATTTCCTGGGAGAAGTATCTGAATCATTTTTGGAAAAGCAAACGACACCTTCTTGCCTTAACTCTTTCAAGATTAAGGCTATTAACGACTTCAAGAAGCATTTTCTGAAGTATCGTACGCTGATGCAGCAGTACCAGTTTATGGTTGACCAGAAGATAGCGGTATTATCCCGCACAGCATCCGCATCAAACCGTTTGCTTTCGTCTGTAACAACGAAGAAGTGAAGCAGGAAGCTGATAAGGACCTGATGGAAGCCTGTACGGCATACTGTCAGCAAGCTCAACTCGTCATGATTAATATGAAGAAAAAGGCAGCCGACCGTGCTCTTAATGATGCCTATGGTGTCTACCCGAAGCTCCAGAGTCAGCTGGCCAACTTTATTAATTTGACCAAGAATTCTGATCTCGGTGTTAAGAACTCCAAGCTTACCGACAAGCTGAATTTTTTCAAGGACCGGATCATCAAGGATTTTACCGAGTCAATGTCCCAGTTTTTCCTCGAAGCTGCTGTCGCCGAGACTCACCTTAAGGAGAAGAAGAAGGAAGATGACGACAAGAGAGCTGCTGCAGTGACGGAAGCAGAGAACTTACCTGTTGAACCAGCAGTACGAGAGATCGCGAAGCAGGAAGCCGAGAAAGCTGTTAAGCGACTCAGCTTCAACTTGAAGCGTTCTACTTCGACACATCCTCCTAAGACTTCTACCCGATCGGATAAGAACAGCAATGCTAAGAAATCTTTTTCGATTAAGACTAACAAACCGGCTGCAATGTCCAGGAACCATTCTAAGAAGAAGCAGACTTCTAAGCAGCAGCAGCAGCAGAAGAAGACTACTGATGGTACTTCAGACGTAGCTGCTAAGACAATGGGTCGTGCCTTTTCTAAGAACATCAACCGCAACGCCGGTCGTCATCCTGGAAGCAAGAAGCAGAAACCGAATACTCCAAAAAACGGAGGATCCGGCCCCGGAAAAACCAAGAAACGCTAGCTGCCGATGTGCACCAGTACGCGCTGATAATTTTCGGTCGAAAGACGGAGTTTCAGCTGCGGAATCGGATCAGCAACAAGGGTATACATAATTTCAGTAACCGTGTGTTTACTCACAGCGAACTGAGTCTTCTTGGTCAGGGTCTTAACTTCATTCCAGTCCCAGCTTTTTGTAGCATGTCTAGCGTAGAGTCAGAAGTCGACGGTTTCATAAGGAGTGTCAGGACGATGTATCTCTTTGATGGTGCTGAATTTCAGTCGGAGTACCCCGGTTACAAGTTACCTAAATGAGATAACTGGACACCGCCAGAAGCTTCACCCGAGGTTGAAACGGCCTTAACAATAATCGACTCCCCCCACCTCACCAACCCCTCCCCCCCCTTCTCCTTGCTGCTTTCTCACTGCAGCGGCGGCAGTGAGTTTGCGAGCACCAGCGGTTGTGGAGGATATGGGGGGAGTGGGAGGTTCTAGAGGAAGGAAATCGTCCGTTTTATCATCTTCTTGTTCCCCATCATCCCCTGCTGGGTCCGTTTCTGATGCGAATCTCCCTATTTTGTATGACAAGGAGGTGGTAGGAGCACCAGGAGGAGCAGGAGCGGCAGTAGCAGCAGGAGCAGCAGGAGCATCAGCAGCAGCAGCGGCATCAGTAGCAGCGGCGGCATCAGCAGCAGCTGAGCCAGAACTAGAAGGAATATTTCGTCTGTTCTCCTCTCCCTCTCTCCCTTTTTCTGCTTCTCCCTCCTCCTCCCCTCCTCCCTGCACCTGCCCCTTGCCGAACCGCACCCTCCGAACCTCCTTGCTCCGTTCGGAAACGGCATTCCAGGGCGACTAATACCAATTGGCCGCCGAAGCTCCAATCCCAGACAGCCTCCCCCCTCTCCCCCCTTTTTCCCCCTTCCCCTCCCCCGCTTCCCCCCCATCCCCCCCTCCCCCCTGTGGAGAAAAAGCAGCAGTAACAGAGCCCATAACCGTATCCCACTCAGGCTCCATCAGACTCCGCATCCCAAACCCTAGATCCGCACCTTCCAACCACTTAGCACCACTTCCCACTCCTCCCGCGCTCTTTGTGAGCTTGGAAGGCTTAAGGCCGGACCAGGCAGGAGCACGGAGGACAGGGATGGGGGAGGCAGAGCGAGCAGCTCCAAAGGCGAGAGCCCTAGGGGAGGGGGAGGCGGAGGCAACGGCAGCCGTCACAGCTGTGGGATGGGCGAAATAGCGAGCGATGTTCAACCTGATGTTGGGGGGAAGAGGGGGGTGTGGAAGGGGAAGGATTTTGCACAGAGAGGAGAAAAACAGGAGACGCTGGAAACCCTCCTCTCTGTGAGCACCACTTCCCCCTCCTTCCGCGCTCTTTGTGTGCTTGGAAGGCTTGAGGCCGGACCAGGCAGGGGCGCGGAGGAGGAGAGGCAGACCCAGCAGCACCGAAGGCGAGAGCCCAAGGGGGAGGAGGCGGTGGAAAATGCAGCAGTGGCGGCTGTGGGATGGGCGATATAGCGGCGATGTTCAACCTGATGTTGGGGGGGAAGAGGTGTGGAGGGATAGAAGTTTTCACTTTTGAGTCGAGTCAAAAGAGAAAGAGAGAAACGGAAGTGGTTGAAAATCCCTCTCCCTCTCTGTGTTTTGCCTGCCTGAGGGAGGGAGGACAGGGATGGGGGAGGTGGAGCGGGCAGCACCAAAGGCGAGAGCCCAAGGGGAGGAGGCGTAGGCACCTGCTGCTGTGGCTGCTGTGGGATGGGCGATGTAACGAGCGATGTTCAACCTGATGTGGTGGGGGGAGTGGGGGGGGGAGGGGAAGGAAGGGTGGTGGGAAGAAAAAGGACGGAGAGAGTTGAAAACGCTCTCTGACCCTCTCTGAAGATTGGTGGCTTGCTCCCATGCATGCAACCATGCATGCTCCCATACCCACATGATTTCATGACTGGAAAAGGGAGCGTTCTCATCCCTTGCATGCCCTTATGTATCCTCCCATGCATGGTCCCACTGGCAAGCCTCTCACCTCAAATCCTCTCACCTGCATGTCCCCCACCAGTAAACCTCTCACTCGCTCTTGAGGCGCCTCAAAATTGAGGTCGTTTTTGAGGCGCCTCAAAAACGTTCTCATCCCTTGCATGCCCTTATGTATCCTCCCATGCATGGTCCCACCGGGAAGCCTCTCACCTCGAATCCTCTCACCTGCATGCCCCCCACCAGTAAACCTCTCGCTCGCTCTTACCATGAATCGCATGCTCCTTCCGTCATAGGCTCGGAAAGCGATGCTCTCACGTACTCTCACCTGTACACCACTCACCTCTGTTGATCTCACCTCTACAGCGAGCCAAAGGCATAGTTAACCCGGTCGCCCTTAGCATCAATCACGTACTCCTTCCCCCGTGCACCACCGGCCCCTACCACCCCTACTCTCACCCCCATCCCACCCATCCCCTTTCCCATCCACACTCCCATCCTATGCATGGTCCCACCAGAAAACCTCTCACACTCATCGGTACAGTGAGCCAAAGGCGTAGTTATCCCGGTCGCCCTTGGCATTGATCACAAATAAACTAACTCAGACGAGGCCCGAAAGCAATGCTCTAATGCGTACTCTCACATGTACACCTCTCACCTCTAATCGTTTCACCTGTACAGCGAGCCAAAGGTGTAGTTATCCCGGTCGCCCTTGGCATCGATCACAAATAAACTAACTCAGACGAGGCCCGAAAGCAATGCTCTAATGCGTACTCTCACATGTACACCTCTCACCTCTAATCGTCTCACCTGTACAGCGAGCCAAAGGCGTAGTTATACCGGTTGCCCTTAGCATCAATAAAATACTCCTTTCCCCCTACACCGCCGGCCCCTATCACTCCTCTCACCCCCATCCCACCCATCCCCATTCCCATCCCCATGCCCATGCCTGTCCCATCTATGTGCCTCCTCCCCTCACTCCCCGCCACCATTCTTTGGACTTTCCCCGCTTCTCTGTTCCCCTTCCTCCTCCTCTTCTTCTCTTCCTTTCTCTTCCTCCACCTCCTCCTCCTCTCCCTCCTCTCCTCCTCGTTCTCGCTCTCGCTAGAGTCACCACTTCGCTACTGTCACTCCCGGAACTGTCACTAGAAGAACCTCCCTTCCTCTTCTTCCTCTTTTTCTTCTCATGCCGGCTCTTGCTCATTTTCTCCCGCTTCTTCTCCCTCTCCCTTTCCTTCTCCTTCTTCTCCCCCTTCTCCTCCCTTCTCTTCTTCTTCCTCCTCCCATCCCTCTCCCGCCCTCGGGAATACCGCCGCTTTCCTTTACCCTCCTCTTCCTTCTCCCATTTGCTTCTCCCTCTCCTTCCTCCTCTCCCTCCTCTCCCTCCTCTCCCTCCTCTCCCTCCTCTTCCTCGTCTCCACCCTCTTCCTCCTCTTCATCTTCCCCCTCACTCCCCTCTCCCCCAACCCCTTCTCTCCGCCCTTCCGTTGCGCCGAGCTGCTGCTTCAACTGCTGCGCGCCGAGCAGCCTCTGCAGCCGGGAGAAGCTTCGCGGAAAACGATGGATTTGTCAGCCAACTAGAGTCAACTAGGCTCGTACCGGAACCGTCCCGCGATGTCCCCTCTCGAGGTACGCACCCGCAATCGGGAACAGAGAATTTGAGACGTTAACTGGAATGTTAACTGGGAAGTTAACGGAATCCGTCTTCCTTATGAACTTCAAACCACCTTCCTTGTGAATTCTTCGTGAGACGATGCAGAGATACCAGAAACTTGCTTCTGAGTCTGACCGACCGGGAACATCGGAAGCGGTGGGGTCGCTGGCTGGTACCTCCATCCGCGGGAACGCTCGGCGGAAAATCTCTTGAAGCGATCGTTTGAGTTGACTGAAACGACGCGAAAGACTGGAATTGACTCGCGACGACTTCCCGGGGAGGCTTGGAACTCTGAGAAGAGTCAAGAAAGTCAACAGAATCGTCGGGATCAGCCTGTTGGGCTGAGGTAGCCCTTAGGATCTTTGCAGGGGTAAATTCGGGGTAGGATAATTGTAATAGCGGAAGCGTTTAATGAAGACTTGTGAACCACCTTGCGCTGGTATGTGAGGGCAAAGTAAGTTGATTAAAGCAAAGAGATACAAGCATTTATATATGAGTACAAGGAATATGAAAGGATACAGTTATAACTACTTTACTGTTGCTGTTGCGGTTCGATACAGTGACGACTCGGGCAACTGCTCTGTAGCGAGTCAGTTGTGTGTCCTTGCTGTCGCGCTGTACTTGTCAGGTCAAAGGTCGCTGACCTTTGACTTTCGCGTAACCTCCGGCAACCTCTTTCAACCTCCGAGGGTTGACTCGTGTGTGCCTCGATATGGTTCGCTTCGCTTCTGGTGTGATGTTTCGACACGACAGAGGCGCTTTAGGATTTACTGTTTCCAACACTCCCCTTCGCTTCTGGAGTGTCGCTGCTGATGACGTGGCCTTGTCCAGTCAGCAGCATGCAGTACTCGAACTTCTGCTTTCCGAGCTTCTTGGTCAAATAGTCGGCTGCCATCTCGGACGTGGGACAGTAGGATAGTTCAAGTCTCCCCTTCTCGATCTCGTCTTTCACGAAGAAATATCGCAGGGCGATATGTTTCGTTCTGTTCGCGAAGCCACTTTTGTTGGCGATGCGAATTGCCGATTGGTTGTCGCAGAACAGGGTGAAGTTGGGTAACTCAGCTAATTTCGCTTCTTCCAGTAGCTCGCGAAGATAAAGTCCTTCTTTGGTGGCTGAGCAGAGTGCAATGTATTCTGCTTCAGCTGATGAGAGTGCGATTAACTCCTGCTTGCTCGACTGCCAGGAGATAGGACCGATAGGTTCAAGGCGATAGATGTAGCCGGTGCGCGAGCGTCTGTTGTCTGAGTCACCAGCATGGTCTGCGTCGACGTAGCCGATTAACTTAGTCGGTGTAGTTGCGTTCTTGTGATAGGTTAGCCCGATCGTTGGGGTGCTGACGAGGTAGTGAAGAGCGCGGTCGAGCTCTGCTAGGTGCTCTGCTTCGGGTCTTTTGAGGTAGGTGGCGAGTTGGCTTGCGGAGTAGGATAGGTCTGGGCGACAGGTGACGGCTGCGAAGAGAAGGCTCCCCAGCTTTCTCTGGTAGTCGCGAATGCCGGCAGGCTTGAGTGGAGCGGATTCACCCTTGTTGTTCCCTGTCGTGTAGCGATATGGTGTGGAGATGGCGGTTGGTGCAAGAGCGAAACGCTTGGCGATGGTGTCGGCGTATTTTGCGGCGCTGAGGTAGATCGCGTCGTCTTCTTCTCGGATGTTGAGCCCAAGATACTGTGTGACGGTAGATGAAACCGTGAGCATGAGATCTTGCTGCAGCTCCCCTTCGAACCAGGTGGTGATGCTGTCGGACGAGCCGATGTAGAGGAGGTCGTCTACATAGACGATTAGTAGGACGTAGTCGTCGTTCTTCGTGAGCCGGTACATCCCCTGATCGTGGGGTAGTTGTTTGAAGCCAATGCGGATGAGACGGGCGTGTAGGTACTGCTGCCATAGCCGCGGGGCTTGCTTAATCCCGTAGAGCGATTTCAGTAGTTGACAGACTTTGTTCGGCTCTCCGTTAGTGCCATGTGGGAGTTCGACGAAGATCTCCGCGTCGACAGGTGCGTAGAGAAACGCGTTGGCGACATCGATCTGTCGTAGCTTCTTCTTCTTCATGGCGGCGATCGCGAGAAGAATTCGGAGTGAGGTGTGTCGGCTAACCGGGGCGAATGTCTCGGTGAAGTCCCGTCCGTGCTCCTGATCGAATCCACGTACCACCCAGCGTGCTTTGAACTTCTCAATTGTGCCGTCTGCTTTCGTTTTGACGCGGAAGACCCATTTCCCGGTGAGGATGGTCTTGTTTCTTGCCACGCTGATGGGAACGACTTTCCAGGTGTTCCGTTCCTCCAGCGCTTTTAATTCTCTGTCCATGGCTTCACGCCATTTTTCCCTGTGCTCCCCCCCCAGAGCCTGTTGAACCGTCGCAGGCTCTTTAGGAATGGCGGGACCGTGGACTGCGGTGACGAGTCCGAGTATCTGAAGTCCACTCTGTGAGTAGCGGGGGAGTGTGGTGTCCTCGGGATAAACAGCTTCGTCTCCTGTTTCAGGTGTTGGATTGAAATTCGGTCCTACTCGTTCTGCTTCGTTGGTGTTGACCCGTGCAGGTGTAACGTAACCGTTGTCGGCGAATTCGTAGAAGACTTCGGCGTTGATGCTTTCGCGAGGATTTTCGTCGTCCATTGGGATGTCCACGGAGCAGTAAGGGAGAGGTCCGGCTGCTTCCGAGGCTCCCTCCACGTTCTGCTCGTCCCAGTCAGCTTCGTCTTCTGCCGAGGCGAAGGCTCGGTTCCCATGAAATCCGCCCGAGAGGTCAGGTCTGTTTTCTTCGATGTACATGAGGTGAGTTCCGAGGGTGAGGTTTTTGTAGAAAACGACATCACGTGCTGCTACTGTTTCCTTGCTGTTGATGTCGAAGATTTTCCACGCGTTGTAATGTTTTGCGATGCCCAGGTGTAGTCCCCACTGTGCGCGTTGAGAGAATCGCCCAGCTCGTGCAGATGGAGGTCGGTACTGTACCATGCAGCCAAAAACTCTCAACATTTTTGTGCTGCCCAATTTTCCTGTCCACAACAGATGCGGTGATGCGTTGTTCGGGAGCGATGATGACGAAAGCAAGTTGTGCAGCATCACGGCGTGGTCCATTGCTTCGGGCCACTGGTGGTTGGGCAGGTGCATGCCACGTAGCAGCTTGCGCATGGTGGCTTGGAGCGTCCTGTTCATCCTTTCTGCTACGCCTTGCTGTTGGTGAGCGTAGGGAAGGGAGATGAGCCTCTTGATTCCTCTTTCTGCCAAGTACTGCTTGAACCTCTGTGAGGTGTATTCTCCTCCCCCGTCTGACTGAAAGCTTTTTAGCTTAGCTCCCGATTCTCGTTCTGCGACTGGAAGCCAGGCGACAAAGGCTTCGAATCCATGTCGCGACTTGGAAGGTTTAGGTGCCAGACATATCGAGTTGCGGCGTCGATGAAGGTGATGGTGTAGCTGTAGGCGTTTTGTCCGGGTTCACGGTTGTATAAGATGTCGCTGTACACCTTTTCGAGAGGTGTGTACGCAGGTGCGCTTGGATTGTGATGTGAGACGAACGGCTGATGCGGTAAGTCAGCTTCAGGGCAAGTGAAGCACGTTCCACGGGCTCGTTGAAGTTCTCTGCCGTCGGTCAGTAGAAGTGAGTCTTTGTCGAGCACTCCTGCTCTTATCGTGTTGTTTAACACTGTGTTGCTTGGATGTCCCATTCTTGCGTGCCAGGTACCTTCAGTGGCGCGATGTCCGGGTGATCTCCGATACAGATCAGAGTTGGAGTAGAAGCCGGCGGTGACGTTTGTGCTTCGGTGGACTTCACGTGGTGCTGGATTGAGTTGTTGTGCGGGTGTCGGTGGTGAATCGTCGATGGAGATCGGTGTCGTTGAAGGGCCAGCTATTGGTGTTGATGTTGCCGTTGCTATTGTCGTTGTCTCTGCTGCTCCCGATGTTGTTTCTGCTGCTGCCGATGTTGTTGCTGCTGCTGCCGATGTTGTTGCTGCTGCTGCCGATGTTGCTTGAATTGTCGCTAACGCTCTTGTTCGTTCTGTTTCAGGGATCGTGTGAGAGTGCCAGAAGCCGCCGGGGCTGAAGTCTGGGTCAAGATCTGGAGGATGTGTCCAAGGAGCAAAGCTGACGATGCCGTCGCTGTCAGCGGTGCCAAGGTCTGGTACGAAATCAAGAACGAAGACGTTGTTCTTGAGGATCGCCTTTCCGATGTAGAGGCCGCCCTTCCCGTGGTACAGCTTGAACTCCTGGGTGGTGCTGTCTGCTTCGAGGTGAATGCCTTTCGCCATCAACTGACTGACGCTCAGTAAGTTATAGCCGAGACCTTCTGCGATTAAGACCTTGGTCATTTGTAGAATGACACTTGTTTCTCGTGACTGAAGTTGTACCACGCCTTGTCGCCGTGTGCGCAGGTTCTGGTTGTTGGCGACAGTGATGACTACTTCGCGTTGAAGTTGATACTCTCGTTGTACGAAGCGTCCTGAAGAGCACATGTGCTGTCCGCAGCAACTGTCCAAGAACCATGTGTCCTTCCCGGATGGTTCACTCTGGGCGATGGCGGCGTATGTCGGGTTTGGCTGCAGTGACTCGCGGCGGGGTGTGCTGTTGTCGAGCTGTTCTTCCGGTGAGTAATGTGGTGGTGATTCAGTGACGCAGGAGTCGGTCAGTTTTGCCATACAACTGACGATGTTCCTTGTTCCTTGCGCAGGTTGTCCCGCAGGTGGTGTTGAGGCTTGAATCTGGGTCGTGGAGTTCGCTTGTGTTGAGGCAACTTGGCTGCTTGAGGGTCGAAGCTGTCGCTGTGGTGGCGTTGGCTGTTGTCGATTTGGGCAGTGCGTGCGTGGGTGCCCAGACGTCTTGCAGATGTGACAGAACGGAGGTACGGGTTTTGGTTGTTGTCGGTTGCTGTTGTTGTTGTACCGTCGCTGAGTGTGAAACGCGAATTCCGGTACTGATGTCTTTCTCTTGTGTCGTTCTTCTTGCAGGTCCATGTCTTGCTGCTCAGCATGTATTTCGGCGCAGAGCGCTGCTTCGGAGATTCTTCCGTGGGCTCGGAGAATGGCCTTTGTTGCGCGCCATTGAGGACCGAGGCCGCCGATGATGACTGTCACGAAGGCGTCTTCAGAGATTGACCCTCCGCATCGAAGAAGCTTGTCGCGCAGTTCGCGACATCGGCTGACATATGCCATCCCTTTTTCGCCTGGTTTCATTTCAACCGTTGTCAGTTGCGCCATTAGCCGACTTTGACTGACGCTGTCTGTTGCTTGATACAGGTCCTTCAGGTGCTTGTACGCGAGTTCCGCGGAGTTGCCGAATCCCCGGTAAGACCGTATGTTCTGCTGCTGAGTTGGGGTGATATTTCTCAGTAGGATCGTATACGCCATCATCGACTGATATGTATACTGCTGCTTCTCATACTGTGTGCCGTTTGTTGGGTATGGCACAGACCCGTCGAAGAAGCCAAGTATCTGCGCGCCTTCCATCATCAACTCGAATTCGAACGACCAGGTAAAGAAGTCTTTTCCGTCGAAGGGCCTTGACGTCTGCAGCTTTAAGACGTGCGCGAATTGCGACTGAACTTGTAGTGCATCCAGTTGTCTTTCTTGTCCAGATGGAGCTTGCGGCATGAAGCTGATGGACCCGCGTTCATACGGAGCAAAGGTAGGTTGTTGCTGATTTCCGCGCGCATATGATGAGCCATCAAGACTCATTGGAGTCACGTTGTTGTTGTTGCTGTTGTTTGACTGCGCAGGTGCCGACTGCTGGTGTTGCTCGTAAAACGACATGAAGGAGAAAAACTTCTCCATCATACTCTGGTCGAAGTTGGCAGGCTGGCTGGCCGAAGGCGCTGCTGGTCCCGTTGCGGTTCCTTCCTCTGTCTGCAGGCCAGAGGCAGGAGGTGGGGTAGGAGTAGTCCCGGGAGAACCATTAGAGGAACTCCTTTCCTTGTATGTTGCCATGTCGTCTGTTGATGATTTGACAGTAGTTGAATTTCCCCTGATAGCTCTCATACCATGTTGGGCTGAGATAGCCCTTAGGATCTTTGCAGGGGTAAATTCGGGGTAGGATAATTGTAATAGCGGAAGCGTTTAATGAAGACTTGTGAACCACCTTGCGCTGGTATGTGAGGGCAAAGTAAGTTGATTAAAGCAAAGAGATACAAGCATTTATATATGAGTACAAGGAATATGAAAGGATACAGTTATAACTACTTTACTGTTGCTGTTGCGGTTCGATACAGTGACGACTCGGGCAACTGCTCTGTAGCGAGTCAGTTGTGTGTCCTTGCTGTCGCGCTGTACTTGTCAGGTCAAAGGTCGCTGACCTTTGACTTTCGCGTAACCTCCGGCAACCTCTTTCAACCTCCGAGGGTTGACTCGTGTGTGCCTCGATATGGTTCGCTTCGCTTCTGGTGTGATGTTTCGACACGACAGAGGCGCTTTAGGATTTACTGTTTCCAACACAGCCATCACATGACTACCGAAAATAAGGCTAATTCAGGAAAATTGGTGCAACGAATCTCAAGTGGGTGTCTGTTTGATCCATATGCAGATTGCTATCGGTTACGAATTTCAAGTGGGTGTCTGTTTGATCCATGTGCAGATTACTATCGGTTGCTAACTCGGTGTAGAAGAGAGCGACACCTCAGCAAA
The DNA here is from genome assembly GCA_947470075.1 of Closterium sp. Yama58-4. NCBI lineage: Eukaryota > Viridiplantae > Streptophyta > Zygnematophyceae > Desmidiales > Closteriaceae > Closterium > Closterium sp. Yama58-4. The sequence goes on from CANIUD010000587.1 coordinate 447,926, forward strand.
GAAGGATTCGCGACGCGATATGAACACGGTGACTAGACTAGAATCTAGATTCTAGATTCTAGGATCATGCAGCGCAGAGAAGTCGGGAAGTTTTGCCTGTCAGGAGGACAAAAGTCCATCCAGAGAAACCCATTAAACGATAACTCGATTCGCGTACCAGGCAAACTCCGACTCTCGTAGCTCACAAATACATATTTATAGCGCGTAAAATAAGAAAATTACAGGCAAATGGAAAGCAGGCTATGAAATACTCGGTACATGGATATCATAAAATAAACAGTAATATTACAAGTAGCAGGCTCAAATAACTCTTATGACCCGCAGCTAATTGCTTTTACCTCCGCAACTCCTCCCTCGGTGGTCCTGCAAGTGAGCCAGATGATACCACCATACGAACCAAACCAGGAACAAAAAAAGTAAACAAAGAAAAAAAAAAAGGGGGAGTTGGGGTGGGAGCAAGCCAGAAAACTGGTAGCTGGAATGCATTGTGTCAGCGCATGCATGTTGGCGCATCTATCGAAAAGGCAGGCAAGCAGGACACAGAAATTACAGCCACTTGGAACAAATACACCTATTTGATGACACATAACACAAACAATACATCTATTCGTAACCGACACTCACTTGGCGATGGTAACATTGTTGTCGGGTCTGCCCCAACCTGGCGCCCCTCCATAGCAATCCGCATCATTCCAAAACCACATCATCCCACAAGTGACCCTCGCCCCCTTAGCCCCATCAGGAGCATCCCAAAGAATCTTCAGGGAACCCACAGCCCCGGCCATGGGGGCGGGGATGTTGACGCAGCCAGTGGGATCGTCGGTGTCGGGAGTGGGGCCTCGGAGCACAATGGGAGTGCCAGCGAAGGACGGGCGGTTGAAGAGAACGATGCTTGTGGTGACTGTGGAGGGTCCGGCTGGAAGGGACACGGGGGGGGAGGGGAAAGGGGAGAAGTGGGGGGGTAGATGAGAGAGAAGTGAGCGCGATAAAAGGAGCGGGGGCTCGGAGCACGATGAGAGCGAAGGAGGTGGATGCATTGGTGGAGGAGGGAAGATTCAGAGTGATGTACCTTTAGTGCATGCACCGTTGACAAGGGATTGGGAGGCAGGGCAGGCACAGAAGGGGATGCCGTTGCTGTCAGCCCTGCAGCGAGCAGAGGCCGGGCACTTCACTCCCTTGCACGAAGGCGCTGTAGGGAGGGGTGGAGAGGGGCGGAGAGAGGTGGAAGGGGGTATTTAAGGGACACTAGGGGTGCAGAAGGGGATGCCGTTGCTGTTCGCCCTGCAGCGAGCAGAGGTCGGGCACGTCACTCCCTTGCAGGATGGCGCCGTAGGGGTGGAGAGGGATGGAAAAGGGTGGAGAGGGGTGACATGACAAAGGGGTGAAGAGGTGGAGGGTGGCTAAGAAAAAAGAGAGGGGCGAGAGAAGCAAAGATAGCAATGACAAACAACCTCTCTTTCGAACTGCCTCAAAGGACCGTACTAGCAACACAGCACTCACCCTGGCATGTGTTGGGGGCGATCTGCAGATTGTTTTTGAGAATTCTCAAAGGACCGTACTAGCAACACAGCACTCACCCTGGCATGTGTTGGGGGCGATCTGCACAGTGCCCTTGGGACACACACACTTGGCCGCACCCGATGTGCCGTCACACACATAGTCCCCAGCACAAGAAGCCGCGCCTTTGCATGGGTCTGCACGGGATTGGAGGGGTTGAAGAGAAGGGAAGAGACAGGTGGAAGAGACAGGTGGGAGAGATATGTCGTGTGTGTGCTTCCGTGGCAAGCATGGCGTGAGACAAACTGAAATGGTTGGTAGGCGAGGGCTCAGGGAGGCTGGTAAGGGTGAGTGGAACTAAAGAGGACTATACACACGTGTGAAAGCTCGCCTGCTTGGCACGTGCTGCCGTTGACCAACACTTGGCCTTGCGGACACAGGCATGCTGGCTTGCACTAAACATGCCACATGCCACATGCCTCGCCCATCTCACATGCCACATGCCACATGCCACATGCCACATGCCACATGCCACATGCCTCGCCCAACGCACATGCCACATGCCACATGCCACATGCCTCGCCCATTTCACATGCCACACACGCCTCACGCTCAAGTCACGTCAAATCTCACCTGCTTGGCATGTGCTGCCACCGACCAGCACTTGGCCCAGCGGACACAGGCAGACGGGCTTGCCATCCACAGCAGCACAGGCCACCCACATGCCACATGCCACACACCATACACCACATACAACACATGCCACACATGTTCACCTGCTTGACATTTGCTGCCATTGACCAGCACTTGGCCCCGCGGACACAGGCAGACGGGCTTGCCATCCACAGCAGCACATGTGGACGTAGAGGGGCAGAGGGCTCGGAAGCAGGGGTCCGGGGCTGGAGAGGGGGATAGGAGATGAGGGAGAGAAGGGAGAGACGGGAGAGGATGGGAAGAAGGGAGAGGATGGGAGGGGAAAGGGGCTAAGGAGAGGAGTCAACGCGGACAGGTGGCAGGCGTGTCAGCAATGGCGGCACAAGTGGCCGTGGAGAGGCAGAGCGCTTGGAAGCAGGGGTCCGGGGCTGGAGAGGGGGATAGGATGAGAGAAAATGGAGAGGATGCGAGAGGATGAGACTGGAGAGGAATGGAGGTGAGGAGATGACTCAAGGCAGGCAGGTAACGGGCTTGCCCTTCACAGCAGCACAGGTGGGCGCGGAAGGGCAGAGCGCTTGGATGCAGGGTCCTGAGCTGGAGAGGGGAATGGGAAAGATAGGAGAGCATGGGAAAGATGGGAGAGGATGGGAAAGATGGGAGAGGATGGGAAAGATGGGAGAGGATGGGAAAGATGGGAGAGCATGGGAAAGATGGGAGAGCATGGGAAAGATGGGAGAGCATGGGAAAGATGGGAGAGCATGGGAAAGATGGGAGAGGATGGGAAAGATGGGAGAGGATGGGAAAGATGGGAGAGCATGGAAAAGATGGGAGAGGATGGGAAAGATAAGAGAGGATGGGAAAGATAAGAGAGGATGGGAAAGATGGGAGAGGATGGGAAAGATGGGAGAGGATGGGAAAGATGGGAGAGGATGGGAAAGATGGGAGAGCATGGAAAAGATGGGAGAGGATAGGAAAGATGGGAGAGGATGGGAAAGATGGGAGAGGATAGGAAAGATGGGAGAGGATGGGCCCTGGAGTGCACTTGTGGGCTTGGCTTGGCAGCAACGGCAGCACAGGAGGCCGTGGAGAGGCAGAGCAGTAGGAAACAGGGGTCCTGGACAGAGACGCGGAAGAATGGGAGAGGAGGGGAGGTTAGGGAGAGGATGGGAGGCAAAGGAGGGGAGAGAGGAGTAAAAGGCAGGGAGGTGGGTGAGCACCGTAGGGCCCTGGTATGTTTTGAGTCGACTCAAAAGTGTGTTCTTTAAGGCAGGGAGGTGGGTGGGTGGGCACCGTAGGGCCCTGCAAGAAAGCTCACCATAAGGGCGCTCGCCCACGAAGTTGCCCGCGGGGTAGTAGTTGCACGCCCACACGTCGCTGTCCTCGCCACACGACGCCTTGCCACACCCCACCTTGCGGGAGTTGTTCCAAATCACCTGCCCCCCCCACACACACACGCCGCCCGCCCACAAGGCACGAGGCACATGTGAGTAAGCTTCTGGGACTATTATAAAAAGAAGGCAACAAACGCGCTCACCTAAATGCTGCCCACCTGCGTGTAGTGGCCGCATCTGCCCCAGTCGCCACCAATGCAGCCAGCAGGGAAGACAGCAGGTGGACGTTTGTACCATTTCCCCTCGCCCACCCACCACTGCACTGCATCACTGTTCGACGCCCACCCAGCCGGACCCGCGCCTGAGAGGTTCTGCCCCTCGCCCTCCCCCATGCCACCGTGCTCGAGGCCACAGTTATTGTCGCTGGCTAGCTTGTCGGCCCACGCCTGGGCTGTTTCAGCCACTGGAAGAGGAAGGGGAGGGAAAGGGAGGTTTGAGTTTGAGTTGACTCGAAAAGAGGGCCCCACACTCAGACCCGCGCCTGAGAGGTTCTGCCCGTCGCTCGCCCTCCCCCATGCCGCCATGCTCGAGGCCACAGTTGTTGTCGCTGGCAAGCGTGTCCGCCCACGCCTGAGCACTCTCAGCCACTGGGGAATGAAGGGAAGCGAAAGGGGGATTTGACTTTGAGTCGACCCAAAAATCGTCTCTCCCGGCCGGGCCCGCGCCTGAGACAAGGAATCGCAGCATGAATGAACAGTGCAGCGACCTGAGAGGAGACACCACACCAAGATGAACACCAGACTAACATCGTTCGTACGCCGTCTCGCACTCACCATACCACACCACACCACACCACACCACACCACAGCACACTACACCACATCACACCACACCCAACATGGGACACCATGACCACACCACGCCATCTTGCACACACCACGCCAACTTCTCATAGGCCCAACCAAGCTCACATATGTCGTCCCACGCGAGAAGAACGGCACGATCACCCACCTGCGTCGTCCCACTCGAGGGGCACGGCACCCACAGCAGCCCTGGCAGCCTTGTGTGGATCGAGTCAAGATAGCACGCTGTCTCACACCCACAGCAGCATATGACTGGCCCAACACACCACCCACCTGCGTCGTCCCACTCGAGGGGCACGGCACCCACAGCAGCCCTGGCAGCCTTGTGTGGATCGAGTCAAGATAGCACGCTGTCTCACACCCACAGCAGCATATGACTGGCCCAACACACCACCCACCTGCGTCGTCCCACTCGAGGGGCACGGCACCCACAGCAGCCCTGGCGGCCTTGTGTGGATTGAGTCAAGATAGCACGCTGTCTCACACCCACAGCAGCATATGACTGGCCCAACACACCACCCACCTGCGTCGTCCCACTCGAGGGGCACGGCACCCACAGCAGCCCTGGCAGCCTTGTGTGGATCGAGTCAAGATAGCACGCTGTCTCACACCCACAGCAGCATATGACTGGCCCAACACACCACCCACCTGCGTCGTCCCACTCGAGGGGCACGGCACCCACAGCAGCCCTGGCAGCGTTGTGTGGGTCGAGATAGTCGGAGTTGGGATAATCGTCAGATGAGCACCGGTTGTTGATCAGGCGCTTGAAGGGAGCAGGACATTTGCACACCACTGCACCGCCCTGCAACGCGCACTTGGACACGTGAGGGCACTTGACACCGTAGCAGGGGTCTGGAAGAGGGGGGAGAGGGGACAGGGGAGGAGACAGGGGGGACAGGCCCGGGTTGGACATTTGCACACCATTGCACCGCTCTGCACCGTGCATTAGGGCACGTCCAAGAACTTGACACCATAACAAGGATTATCTGAAATTGTTGCACTCACACACCTTTGCACGAGCACTTGGCAACGCCCGCGGAAGCAGCGCAGGTGCAGCCCTTGGGGCATGACACGAAGGAGCAGGGCCCGCTAGCAGCAGCAGTAGTAACAGCAGCAGCAGCAGCAAATCGCGGTGATAAATGCGTGGAAGCTGGCACGGAGGCGCTTCGGTACCGTCCGGGACCGTTGGCAGCAGTAGCGGCTCGGGATGGTGATTGCTTGGAGAGGTGAAACGGTACGGAAGCGCGGTTGCGATACCATCCGGGACCGCTGGAAGCCGAAGCGCGCGATTGCGTCGACGCGTGGTTCCGGCGACCGTGACGGCCGTGCGCGGCGGCGACGGCGGCGGATGCGGAGAGGAAGTGGTGGGAGAGGAGGGTCGCGTGGAGGACGACGAGAAGGAAAGAGAGCAGGACGGATGATGATCCTGATCGCACTGAGCGTTTGATGCAAGCCATTGATGCTACTAACTTAGTAGCAACGGGCGTGATAGTGGAGAATGAAAAGGTCATGGGAGATCCGAAGGAGCCTGGTTGAAAGAAAGAGGGAGGCCTGCAGAAGGAAAGCGATGCAAGGGGAGACGTCTAGTAACGAGGTTGCTACTATGGTGGACGGCTGGTGGATTGCTGATGGATTTCTGTTGGACGGCTGCGTTTCAAACGAGAGTTATAACTGCATTTATAACTGCGAGAACAGACGAGAGTTCGAATGCAAGGTCGGCAGCTGTTTGAACGAGCCGATTCGGACCAAGCCATGGCGGATACGACGAAGCGAGGTCGCGCCTTTCGGACCGTGGCCTTGGAGGCTGGGACTCACGACAAACGATTTGCGATTCGCCAAGTCTCACGTATTGCAGGTGAACGGAAGAAGCTCAAATGGCTGTCGGACTAAAATGGCTTGCGTCGGTGGTAGGTTGAACAGAAACCGGGGACCAGGGTTGAATGCAAGGAAACGGATTAGAGTACTGTACACGTATTACCAACTGGAGGGGATGCTGTGTGGCGCGCGGGACTCCCCTGGCCATGCTCTGTGGCGCGCGCGGCTCCCCCTTCTATGTAGTCTCCCATCCCCTCCCCTTGATAGTATTTCGTGGTTGGGACGTCGATAAGAGAGTTACATTACGGTTCTTACTGGTGTCGCATCGAACCACTGAAACATCGATTCTCGCCATCCGCCCCCATCCCTCCGCCAACAACCCCTTACCAATCCGACCAAACCCCAATCTGACGGTAGTGTTCCGCGCTCCGATTCTTGAATGCTCCCAATATGGAAGTTTGGGGTAGCAATCGAGGTACTATCTGTTACAATGTAGCATAATTACGCAAGGAAAAGGAGTGGAAACGGGAAGAGAGGAGAAAAGGAGGAATAACGTGAGTAGAAAAAAGGAGAGAGGAAGAAAGGAGGGGAATAGGGGAAAAATGATAGGAGGAAGAAAAACAGGGAAGAAGGAAGAAAAAGCAGCACACACAACCCCAAGAAAACCCCAATAGCACACACATTTAAAACACCATCAAGCCCTCCCATCAAAGCACCCCAACTGCACTCCCATCGAACCAAACCTCCCCCCCTAAACCCACTCCCTAAACCCGCATGTCTACCAAGTATGGTGCATCCGCCCACGGAGCATCCCATCCCATCTCCTCCTCAACATCCTCCCGCTCCACCCAAACAGCCTCTGGGCCTCTCATCATCGACGCAGCGCGTAACAAGATCACACGCGCCTGAGCCCGTTGCAAAGCCACACCCACAGCCGCTTTGAGCGATCCGAGCAAATAAGCCGAGAAACCCTTTCCCGTAGCTCGCGCCGCCCCTTTCGTCTTTGCTATCTCGATCTGCGCGTCACCCTGCTTCTTAAGCCACCGTCCAAAACTCCCCCCCAAGCATCCCCATGTCTCAGCAATGAGTGGTGTGAACTGCACTCCCCCATGCCGCTGTAGAAGCGATTTGTAGTCCGCCGTCTTCCGCTTTTCTCTCTCTCTCGCGGCAAAACCCACCTTGCGACCAATCTGTCCATGGTGCTGCGCGGATAGCGAGATAGGATCTACCACACTAACCTCCAGCGCGTGCTCCTCCCCCTCCCTCAGTTTCCGAACCGCCACATCAACCCTCTTCCCTGGGAGCAACGTGTCGTCTTCCATGGTCACAATCCCACCCGCACCCTTAGCTATCTTCGCCACCACAAATTTAACCGCATCGTGAACCCGAGAAGGTGCATACTGATACTTGCAGCGAAGGGCATGATGCGGGTCAGAGGGATCAGCAAACTCAAACCCACACGCGCACTTGCCGGCCACTATCAGCTGCTGAATAGGGAGGCCTAGGCGCATGGACGCGCAGATGCTCCACTCGGCTGCGGTGAAGGTAGCCTCCTCGTGCGAAGGAACGGCAGAAACCCACGCCCCAGCCCCCGGGCCCTGAAGGGATGTCAAACGGGCCAGGGTGGCATCGTTGTGGGCCATGCCTCGAAGAGATTGGAGGCTCTCAACCGCCAGGCGACGGTGTTGTGTGGGGAAGAGCAGCATAGGCGGATCAGCGGTGCACAAGGCAAGGGGTGGCATCTCCTGCCGAACCGACTGTGGAAGCAGATCCACTGCTCTCGCAAACCAGGGGTCCAACAAGGTCGTAGCCTCGGGCGTGCGGAAAAACTCCTCAAACATCCGCTCCTCACCTGCCACCCCCAACCGAGCCACATCGCTCACTGCTTGGCACCAGCCACATGCATACGACAGAGGACTAAGGTCAGCCGCAGATCGAATGCCGAACCCCCCGAGTCTGGCAGGAAGGTGCAGCTGTAAACGAGCCATCTGGGACTTCCCCGAATCGTGATCCCAGGTACTATCTGGAAACAGCTCCTCGAAACAATCTTCCAGCTTCGTGTCCCAGTCCCGAAAAGCCTCCACAACCTCAGGTCGTGGAGGCATCGTCCGTGTGAGGTAGATCGGGCGCGCCGACACTGCGATCGCCAACAAATGGGACGCAATCTGTGGGTGGTCAAGCAGAGGAAGCCAGGGGACAGGTGCATGCAGCTCCGTCAGCCGGCGACGCAGGCTAGCCACCTCCCAGTCCTCCTCCCCAATGGGCACCCCTACCACAGTGAGCCCCGTCCATGTCTGCTGCATGCCGGGCGGGACAGTCTCATTTCTCTCCTCCCCATCCTGGTCCCTCCCTCGCTCCCATAGCTTACACTTATGCGGCTGCACCTCCAAACCCAGCCCGTCCAGTCGTTCCCGCAAGGCCTCATAGGCTGCTAGAACCCGTTCCCTAGGCCCCAGGATATACGTATCGTCAGCATAGCTGAGGAAGAGTAAGTCGGCGTACTCCGTTTTGGTTGGTTCCATAACCAGCTGCTGTGTGAACGCGAACAGAAACGGACCCAATGGATCCCCTTGCCTCGAGCCCCGCTCGGAAGCCAAAGCTTCGACAAAAGGGCCCGCTCGGAGATAGAGGTCGCTAGGAGTGCCGTAGAAGACACGCAGAAATGGAATCAATCCCTTGAAAGGCGACTGTCGAAGACCCTCAAACATTTCCCGCCGATGGAAGGAGTTGAAAGCGTTCGCCACGTCAATTTGCAGCGCACACCACGACGGGTGAGTAGAGATGGCGGAGCGAAAGGCATGTGCGAGGACTTCCACTCCCGACCTGGACCCGACTCCAAACTGGTTACACGGAGCAAAGTGCGACATCATCTTCGGGCGAAGCACGATGCATATGGCCCGAGATAGTATGCGGGGGAGCACCTCGCCTATAGCCACCGGGCGAACGTCACCATTCGGCTTCGACAGGCCCACCAAGTTGGACGCAGTGAGCCAGGGTCGCACGCGCTCCGCTACCTCTCCCTTGGTCCACTGGGTGAAGACCTCTAGCAGGTGGGACAGATACGCGGGCTCAGAGAGAAAAGTGTCGCGCAGGTGCTCCGTCACCCACCCCGACGGTCCTGGTGCGGACGCCCTAGCCGCTGAGTGGATCGCCTGGCCGAGTACCTCCACTGAGAGCTGTGGGATAAGGGAAGGCTCGACTGTCTCCTCCTGCACCCACCCAGGAATGGCGGACTCGCACGATGGGTGTTTCGCTCGTAGCGCGTCCACCATGTGCTGAGAGGGCTGAGCGATGCTACCAGCCGTAAGGCACGCCAAACCCCGACTCCATTCTCCCACTTTGCACCTTGTACGGCAGCGGGATAGGCGCACGGCATCAGGATCATGCTCGGGTGGGGTGAAGGACAAGGGGCGAGCCGCAGGTTGCATCGCCGCCACCGCCAACTCAAACAGCTGCTGCCACTCCCCAGCCCAAAACTTCTCCAACCGCTCCCTAATTGCCGCCCTCTGCCCCTGGCCTTGCCCGGTTGGAATCCCCAAGAAAAGACGAGGGAAGGCCAAAAACACCAAGGATGCCGCCTCGTCTGCTGCCTTTGACTTGAGCCGCTTCAGGATACAAGCTAGTGCATCAAGCACCCCCAGTCTTGCGCGCTGTGGGATGCGACGCATGATTCTCCCTGGCACCAATTCGATCCCGAAAAACGACTCCCAGTCCCATGTGGGAACTGCGGCCCACACCTCTTCACTGATATCCCGTGGTGGCGGAGGTTCGCTGTCCGAGTCGTCTGTGACGTCGCGGGTCAACCCAAGCGCCTGTGCACGGCGCTTGGCGTCCGCTGCCCTGCAGGCCGACATATGACGCGTGGCCTTTCCTCTCTCCGTGAAAGTGCGATAACAGGTTTCGCACGGGATGCGGGGCGGGGGTGTCAGCATAGGGTCTGGGTGCTCCTCTCCACTCGAACACGCCGGCAAGACCTGTCTGCTCGACTCCATCTCCATCTCCCCCTCTGGCAGCCTCGCAAGCTGCACCCCATCGGGCAGCTCCTGCTGCCCTCCGCTCTGCAGCTGTTGCTGCCCTCCGCTCTGCAGCTGCTGCTGCCCTCCGCTCTGCAGCTGTTGCTGCCCTCCGCTCTGCAGCTGTTGCTGCCCTCCGCTCTGCAGCTGCTGCTGCCCTCCGCACTGCAGCTGCAGCTGCCCCCCACTCTGCAGCCGCTGCTGCCCTCCGCTCTGCAGCTGCTGCTGCCCTCCGCTCTGATTGGGCTGCTGCCCTCCACTCTGCAGCTGCTGCTGCCCTCCGCTCTGCAGCTGCTGCTGCCCTCCGCTCTGCAGCTGCTGCTGCCCTCCGCTCTGATTGGGCTGCTGCCCTCCACTCTGCAGCTGCTGCTGCCCTCCGCTCTGCAGCTGCTGCTGCCCTCCGCTCTGATTGGGCTGCTGCCCTCCGCCCTGCAGCTCATGCTGCCCTCCGCTCTGCAGCTGCTGCTGCCCTCCGCTCTGCAGTTGCTGCTGCCCTCCGCTCTGATTGGGCTGCTGCCCTCCGCTCTGCAGCTGCTGCTGCCCTCCGCTCTGATTGGGCTGCTGCCCTCCGCTCTGCAGCTGCTGCTGCCCTCCGCTCTGCAGCTCCTGCTGCCCTCCGCTCTGCAGCTGCTGCTGCCCTCCGCTCTGCAGCTGCTGCTGCCCTCCGCTCTGCAGCTGCTGCTGCCCTCCGCTCTGCAGTTGCTGCTGCCCTCCGCTCTGCAGCTGCTGCTGCCCTCCGCCCTGCAGCTCATGCTGCCCTCCGCTCTGCAGCTCATGCTGCCCTCCGCTCTGCAGCAGTTGCTGCTGCCCTCCGCTCTGCAGCTGCTGCTGCCCTCCGCTCTGCAGCTCCTGCTGCCCTCCGCTCTGCAGCTGCTGCTGCCCTCCGCCCTGCAGCTCATGCTGCCCTCCGCTCTGCAGCAGTTGCTGCTGCCCCCCACTCTGCAGCTGCTGCTGCCCTCCGCCCTGCAGCTCATGCTGCCCTCCGCTCTGCAGCTGCCGCTGCCCTCCGCTCTGATTGGGCTGCTGCCCTCCGCTCTGCAGCTGCTGCTGCCCTCCGCTCTGATTGGGCTGCTGCCCTCCGCTCTGCAGCTGCTGCTGCCCTCCGCTCTGCAGCTCCTGCTGCCCTCCGCTCTGCAGCTGCTGCTGCCCACCACTCTGATTGGGCTGCTGCCCTCCACTCTGCAGCTGCTGCTGCCCTCCCCTCTGCAGCTGCTGCTGCCCTCCGCTCTGATTGGGCTGCTGCCCTCCGCCCTGCAGCTCATGCTGCCCTCCGCTCTGCAGCTGCCGCTGCCATCCGCTCTGCAGTTGCTGCTGCCCTCCGCTCTGATTGGGCTGCTGCCCTCCGCTCTGCAGCTGCTGCTGCCATCCGCTCTGCAGCTGCTGCTGCCATCCGCTCTGCAGCTGCTGCTGCCCTCCGCTCTGCAGTTGCTGCTGCCCTCCGCTCTGCAGTTGCTGCTGCCCTCCGCTCTGATTGGGCTGCTGCCCTCCGCCCTGCAGCTCCTGCTGCCCTCCGCACTGCAGCTGCTGCTGCCCTCCGCTCTGATTGGGCTGCTGCCCTCCGCCCTGCAGCTCCTGCTGCCCTCCGCTCTGCAGCTGCTGCTGCCCTCCCCTCTGCAGCTGTAGTAGTTTGGTTGCCCGTCGCCTCCGGCCCCGCCCCCGCACTCGGGGCCTTTCCGCTTGGTCCGAGGAGTCGGGGTTGGCATTCTCACCCTCCATGGGGCTTGATTCCAGCTCGTCGGTGTATGCCTCGGCCTCTATCTCCACATCCAACTCCCCCAGTGGGTCTTGCTGCCCTCCGCTCTGCAGCTCCTCCTGCCCTCCACTCTGCAGCTCCTGCTGCCCTCCACTCTGCAGCTGCTGCTGCTCTCCACTCCGCAGCTCTTGCTGCTCTCGGCTCTGCAGCTCCTGCTGCCCTCCACTCTGCAGCAGCTGCTGATCTCCTCTTTGCAGCTGCCGCTGCCCTCCGCTCTGCAGCTCCTGCTGCCTTCCGCTCTGCAGCTGCTGCTGCCCTCCCCTCTGCAGCAGCTCCTGCTGCCCTCCGCTCTGCAGCTGCTGCTGCCCTCCCCTCTGCAGCTGTAGCAGTTTGGTTGCCCGTCGCCTCCGGCCCCGCCCCCGCACTCGGGGCCTTTCCGCTTGGTCCGAGGAGTCGGGGTTGGCATTCTCCCCCTCCATGGGGCTTGATTCCAGCTCGTCGGTGCCTGCCTCGACAGTCACGGGATCCCCGTTTGCGAAAGTGACGAGTCACTAAGTGCCCAACAGCACTTTCAACAATCGCCCCACTAAAATGGTAAATGAAACAGGTTATGCTCCATAATTTCAATGGAAATAGGTAGATCAGGAACATTTAAAACCAAAATCATACCATATACCATCCTAGAACTGTACAAACACACGCACACATGCAATACAATAGATCGTAATAACCATGCTAGGAAAAGAAAACTTAATATTTACATTCACAATTGTATGTGTGCTCCATAGCAGGGCCAAAAATGTAGATATCACTTCAACTCTCCTTGCGACTTGAGTGCCTGAGGAAGGACATCCTTGGGCAACTTTGCTTCACCAACAGCTGCACTGAACGCAGATGCAGCTGCAGAGGCTGATGTTGCCTTGGGAGCAGATGATGCTGATGTGGAGGATGAGGTTTTCGCTACCAGGCCTTCGAAGTACACGTCAGCAGGGGAGGGAAGGGGGGCGTAGCCTGGGCGGTTGGGCGAGCGGACGACTGAGTCGAGCTGCTGGCAGGCAGACATTGTCTTCACATGCTCCATCTCGTCGTCCTGATGTGAAAGCAGTGAAGCAGTGGGGGAGAAAGGGGGGGGAAGAGGGGGATGAGCAGAAAGATGAGAAGGCAGGTAAGGCCATTGTCTTCACATGCTGCGCCTACTTGTCCTGGTATGAAGGGTCGGCAGGAAAAGGGGAAACAATGAGGGGGGTGGGAAGGGAGAGGGGGGTGAACACGAGAGATGAGGAAGGATGAAGTGGAGGTGGGGGAAAACGAGAGAAAGGATAGTAATGCTGACGTAGGGAGAGGGTGGTATGGAGCAGTGTAGAAAGATGCTCATGGTTAGAATACATAAAACCACGAAGAGCCATGCTGGTAGCAAAAGAATCACATGTATGTTGGCAGTAAAGAGTTAGATGCTCATGCACGTGGAGTGGAGTGTGGTGAGTGCGACAAAGAGGTGTTTAAAGAAAAACACAGGTGCCTAAGAAATACACATTGAGTGGAGTATGTTGAATACGGTACACACCCTGATGGCACAGAAGACATCGTACAGGCTCTCGATCTTTGGCCGACGGGATTCAGGGACTCGCGACGTCTGAAATTCATCGAACCTGGACAAGGGGAACAACATTGCAGGAGATGTCAGTTTATTAAGCATAAGGAGAACACTCACACATACATGTGGTCAACTAAACCCCATGCAAGCACACGCACGCTCATGACCAACCCCCTCCCTATCCCCGCTAAACTCACATCTACAGGTCGTCACTGATGTAGTATAGTAAGGAATCGCTGCCGTGGAAGGCGACAGCGTCTTGAGCAGCTCCGCATTCTCATCCACAAACTCCCAATACGCGTCCACCACATGCGCCTCAATCAGCTCCTTTCTGACAGCACCCACATCTACCCCCAACCCCCTCGAACCAAGACACTCACATGTACAGGTCGTCGCTGTTGTAGTAAGCAATCGCTGCTGGGGAGGGAGGCAGCGTCTTGAGCAGCTCCGCATTCTCATCCACAAACTCCCCATACGTGTCCACCGCATGCGCCTCAATCAGCTCCGAGAAGTTGTACGCGACGCGCGGGGAGACCAAGAACATGAAGTTTAGGACCCAATAGTAGAGGATAGCCGCGTGCTGCGCGAAGAAGCGGTCTATCCAGAGGCGGTCGCCGCCGAGGGACTCCATGATCTTCAGGTGGTTCATCTCGTTCCACTCCTCTGCAAAGTGGACCTTCCGGACCTCCGCTCCGACCCTCCACCTGAGGTACGGGACAGTGGCAGGCAGGGAGGTGGGAAAGGCAAGGAGATTATATTGAGGCAAAGAAGCGGTCGATCCAGAGGCGGTCCCCACCGAGGGACTCCATGATTTTCAGGTGGTTCATCTCGTTCAACTCCTCCGCAAAATACACTTTTCGAACTTCCATGCCAATCCTCCACCTGAGGTTTGAAACAGGCTATGGAGTACAGGGTACGGAAGTGATGGGAGAAGCATGCAGTCGAGAAGACAGTGCTGCTTAACTGACCAGACTTTCTGAAAAGGCGAACTTTCCAGACTGAAAAGAATATGCCACGAGCCACTGTGCAAAGATTTTATTAATCATAATTTTTATCCAGCAACTTACCATGCCAGAGGAAGAATGGAGGTGTAGATGTAGCTGTGAAGGAGGGAGGGACGCGTGTGAACCGCCTTACAAGTACACCACAAAGCATCTCAATTCCAGCAACTTACCATCCCAGGGTCTCGTAAAGGTGCAGCATGGAGATGTAGCTGTGAAGGAGGGAGGGACATGGGGGGGGGCAAGACAATGGGGATTAGAGGATGATAAAAGGAGATGGGAAACAAGCATGGCTGAAACTCTTGACAAGCTACGCGTGTGTGCGAAAATGTGTCCTGCACTGGCATGGGATCATCAAGCGGACGAACTATGTGTCATGAGTGATGATGCACGACTGATGGTCCACTACACATGATTGACATGGCATGGCATGGCATGGCATGGCATGATCATGCGGACAAACGATGGGTCATGAACAATGATGCACGAATGATGGTCACATGGTTGACATGGTATGATGGCACTCACGAGAAGTATGGCATGCGTGCGTGCGACACTGTGCCGTGCACTATAGTGCCGTGCATTATCAGCTCAGCATGGTTGACATTGCATGATGGCACTCACGAGAAGTATGGCATGCGTGCGACCGTCTCGAGGAACCAGAACCGTTGGATGGGGCGGTTGTAGAAGATGACATCAAGCATCTGACGGATGGAATGGGGGAAGTGGAGCTGATACTTCATTGCTCTGAAAAAAAAAACACTAGCCTCTTTCTTGGCTTTCTCAGTAGAGAGTTTACTTGGTACTTATTTCGCACAAGCCAGGCAACGTATCGCACAAGCCAGGCAACATATCGCACAAGCCAGGCAGCATATCATCCCACCTCCCACCGCTTCTCCCGCCACTCACCCAGCTGCATTCAGCTCAACCCAGCTGCACCCAACTCACTCAGCACAGCAGCTTGTACGGCAGCAGGATCCACCCACGCGCCTTACCCTGACGCCGGCTCTCCTCCCTAGGAAAATATGTGTCTTGGAAGACCGGTGGGGTTGGCAATCGCCGGCAAGCCAAGAAAGCGCCCTTCTATGGCAGCAGCGACTGTCCCAGAATACAATGCACTTGCAAGTATTTGACGAAGTATTATCTCTCTCCAACTCCCACCACTCCCTCTGCAACCATCAAGCACCCCCTAGCAGCACTTCACACACCCAGCACAGCAGCTTGTATGGCAGCAGAATCCACCCCGGCGCCTCCACCTGAGGCCGGTCCTCCTTCCTCTCCCCAAGGTGACTTAAGAGTCTACCCAAGAAGCACCTTTCAACACTTCTCCCGCCACTCAACCTCTTTCACCCAACTCACCCAGCACAGCAGCTTGTAAGGAAGCAGGATCCACCCCGGCGCCTCCACCTGGGGCTGGTCCCTCTCCCTCTCCCCATCTCACACCCTTCATAGACCCTGCTTTGCCCATCACACTGCTGCCACATGCATGTATCCATCTCAACTACTCACCCAGCAGAGCAGCTTGTAAGGAAGCAGGATCCACCCCGGCGCCTCCACCTGGGGACGGTCCTTCTCCCTCTGAGCCACTGCCTCGTTGCTTAGCGTCAGCTGCTGCAGCTTTTTCCGCAGAGCCTCACTTTCCTCGGGCATCTGTGAGAGAACAGGGAAGGAGGACGGGGTGAGGGGGTGAACGTAAGGAACGCGGGTGACTGCAAGACAATTGAGAGAACACTGATAACTGCTCAGAGTTAGCTGCCGCAGCCGTCTCCTCAGCGCCTCACTCTCCTCGGGCATCTGTAAGAGCAGTACGCAGAAAAAGAGGAAGGGGGAGTCCGTGGGAAATTCGTGCGAATCAACAACCTGCTGCTCAGCGTCAGCTGCTGCAGCCGCTTCCTCATCGCCTCTCTCTCCTCGGGCATCTGTGTGGGAGATAATATGGGAGAGCTTTAAGTGAAATGGGAGACGAGGAAGCAACTCAAAGACAGTATGACAAATAGATTAACCACAGACGTAAGGCTTGAGGCAGTGGGAGGGGGAACTTAACGAGACAGACTTACAGCAGGTAACGGTTTAATCTCGGGGAGACCGTTGTAGAGCGTAAGAAGCTGGTCAAATAACTTGAGCATTGAAACGAGGAAGGCTTACAGTAGGGGAAGGGGGAACTCGTGAGACAGACTTACGGCAGGAGGCGGCTTGATCTCGGGAAGACCGCAATAGAGCGTGAGGCGCTTGTCAAAGAACTTGAGCGTTGAGACGAGGAAGCAGTGAGGAAGCGACCCGGCACTTGCTATCTGGCGAGCTAAGGCGGCTACAAAAGGAAGGACGGCTTACAGCAGGGGGGGGCTTGATCTCTGGAAGACCATCATAGAGCGTGAGAAGCTTGTCAAAGAACTTGAGCGTTGAGACGAGGAAGCGACCCGCGTATGCGAGCGCAAGTTGCCTGCCATCTCTCTTGATGTTGTCGGCTGGGTGGGGAGGAAGGGAGGAGAGGCGAAGGGAACAAGTCGAGGGAAGGGGGGAAGGGGGAATGCGAAAACTTGAGCGTTGAGACGAGGAAGCGACCTGCGCACGCGAGCGCAAGTTGCCTGCCATCTCTCTTGATGTTGTCGGCTGGGAGAGGGGAGATTGAGGGAAGGCGGGAAAGAAAGGGAAGATTTGAGTCAATTTGAGCAAAAGACCATGCATCAGTGCGGAGTAAAGGCTAGGCAGGGATTGATCATTGACCCTTTGTTAAAGATGTAACGAGTCACTCTGTAGAGTGAGTCGAACAGTGAAAGAGCTGCACTTACTTCGCACGTCGCTGAGCTCCTCGTACAGAACGTTGCTACGAAGGGCCTGCACGTGAATGCCAATGGGAGAAAACACGGAAACTCGAAAGTTAAAAAGAACGTTGCTAGCGAGAAGGCCTGGACAAGGATAAGTTGGCGAAACGCGAAGCGCACGAGAGCGGAGAAGGCTTGCGATGGGGATCACACAATTGCGAAAGAACTGATCGACGCAGTACAGGCATCAAGTTTAAAATTCAATTGGAAAAAACGGAGGTGTTTTCGTAACGGCGTGTCTTCTGGCATGCTGGCAATCGGTATGCTGAGATCTGGAATGATGACGTGGCATGCTGAGGTGCTTACCGCGTACTCGCGGGCGAAATTCTCGAACGCGAGCTTGAAGACGTTGCCAGGGACGTTGGGCCCCGTGCGAAGAAACTTGGACTGCGACGGAGAGGTAGGACGAAGGGGGGAGGAGGGGACGAAGGAAACGGTCGATTCAGTTTTAGATTCTCAAACACGTTCGAAGGGTTGAAGGGGCGCTGCGAGGAAACTCGGATTGTCACGGTGAGGTGGACAAGGATTTTTTCACGGTGAGGTGGACAAGGAGAATTTCACGGTGAGGTGAACAAAGAAAATTTCACGGTGAGGTGGACAAAGAGAATTTTACGGTGAGGTGGACAAGGAGCGGGGGTGGAGTAGAAGAATAGCCAGAGGGTAGGCGCTACCTTTGGAATTGATTGAAATTAGTACCTGAAAGCCGTAGTCGTATGCAATCAGCTTCGGTTTGTCCGAACCGGAAGCCGCTGAACCGTTGGATGCTGCGGGATTTGCGTTCCGCTCTTGGTTCTCATTCTCCGTAATTTCCGGTTTAGGGCTTCCGCTGGTGCTTGCCTCACATCTGTGAATGAATGACGGGAGCGAATTTAGAAATGAATGTGTGTGGCAGGTGGAGGAGAGAATTTGAAGTCTGTGAAAGCGGAGGAACCCGAGGAACTGAGGAAAATTGATTGCTGGTGTCCTGTTACGAAGAAGAAAAACGGAGTGCGGAAATTGTACCTCCAACGATGAGTATTGCTGCTTTGTGTCGATCCAGTTCGCGCCATAAGGGAATGGGAACGGGAACCGCCTGTCGCCGACGCCTGGCGAGAACCCCAATAATGGCTCCTCAATGCGATGCGATTCCTGCGAGTCGAGCCTTTCAAGCGCAATTCCACTTGTCTAGTTGGCTGGCTAGAGCTTGTGGACAGACAGTCACGAGATACGCTAATCGTTTGCGTAACCGGCTTGCTGATTGCCGCGAAAGCCATGGCAGCAGCAGTGCGAACTAAGGCAGCAGCAGGGACTAAATTGGAAAAGAACCGAGAGTGGCAGTCACCAGCAGAAGCAGTGGAGGAGGTACGGTTGCAACGCGATGCCGATGTTGCTCCTAAGACAGTTGTCGAACAGCTGAAACTGGAACCAGTGACGGGATGGAATGGATGGAAATGCCTAGATGCTTCTGTTGAGTGAGAAATATGAACTGGGCAGGGCAGTACACAACAGAACCTCTGCTAAATCGAGGTTGCCCGTGGATGTTCATTCAACAACCGTACCGCACCAGCTCACTAGGGTCCTGGAAGTTTCACGAGAGTGGCCCGAGGCCTCGAGACTTGCCCGAAATGACGTGGCGTGAGCTTGTAACCTGCTGGCACGTTGATGGCTGGCAAAATTCGCGATTTGTCCAGCGGCATTTGGTGCAAGATTCTGGGAGTTAGCGGAAACGGCTTGCGTGTCACTGACGGTGGCTGGAAACTTGGAAGAGTGCACGGGGAATGTCGCGGTTGGGCAGGTCGGTGTTGGTGGTGTTGTGGCGTGTCAGACTGCCGCGGTATCCTTGAAACCACCAAAAATACTTTTACTGTACACCTAATGAAACGTATAAACTCGACCATCCCTTTACACATGGATAACTCACTACGCGTACTTATAACCGAAATGCAAAATAGTGAACCCGGGGCCAGCTTGAAAGAGGGCTTGTCGGGCGAAACAATTTTCAGACCGAACCGACAACGTTTGCACTGTTTCATTGAGAGCTTTCACGCAGATCTAACACTTCTGATTGGTTCCCGCCAAAACCAAAGAAAAAACAGCACAACACGTCAGGCGTCGCACACCTCCACAGCACAAGCACTGCGATCGTTCACGCACGTCCTTGCGATTTTGGGCCCACCTTGGGTTCAAGCTGGGCCTGGGTGAAGTACCACTTGTTCTTCCGATCACTTTCTTAGGCTTCTTAGTTATACGTAGCATGTCTAGCCATAGAAACGTCAACTTAGGCCTTTATTGTTTCAACTTAGATGCGTAGAGAAGTTGGCATGGTTGTACACTACTTTGTGCCGTTTCGAATGACCTCTCGCCGCCTTTCCAGCGTATCTTGCTCGCCCTCCCGTTCCGATCGTCCTCGCGCCGTCCGTCCTGACGCCGTCCCGACGACCGTCGCGTCGCGATCCAGTCGTCCGTACCGTCCCCTCGATATCTCTCCGTGCTTCCCGTCGCCTCGCAGTCTCTCCCTTCCCATCCCGTCGCCTCGCAACCTCTCCCTTCCCATCCCGTCGCCTCGCTCTCTCTCCCTTCCCATCCCGTCGCCTCGCAATCTCTCCCTTCCCATCCCGTCGCCTCGCTCTCTCTCCCTTCCCATCCCGTCGCCTCGCAATCTCTCCCTTCCCATCCCGTCGCCTCGCTCTCTCTCCCTTCCCATCCCGTCGCCTCGCTATCTCCCCCTTCCCATCCCGTCGCCTCGCTCTCTCTCCTTTCCCATCCCGTCGCCTCGCAATCTCTCCCTTCCCATCCCGTCGCCTCGCTCTCTCTCCCTTCCCATCCCGTCGCCTCGCAATCTCTCCCTTCCCTTCCCGTCGCCTCGCTCTCTCTCCCTTCCCATCCCGTCGCCTCGCTATCTCCCCCTTCCCATCCCGTCGCCTCGCTCTCTCTCCCTTCCCATCCCGTCGCCTCGCAATCTCTCCCTTCCCATCCCGTCGCCTCGCTCTCTCTCCCTTCCCATCCCGTCGCCTCGCTAACTCTCCCTCCCATTCCGTCGCCTCGCTATCTCTCCCTCCCATTCCGTCGCCTCGCTATCTCTCCCTCCCATCCGTCGCCTCGCTATCTCTCCCTCCCATTCCGTCGCCTTCGCTATCTCTCCCTCCCATTCCGTCGCCTTGCTATCTCTCCCTCCCATCCGTCGCCTCGCTATCTCTCCCTCCCATTCCCGTCGACACGCTATCTAAGCCCTCCCTTCCCGTCGCTCTCCCCAACCCCGCTCCCTTCCCGTCGCCCTCTCACTCTCCGCTCCCTTCCTGTCGCCCTCGATGCAGTTGTCGCCCTTCTTCACACACCCCCCATCACCCACCCCATCGTCTTCCCACTCGCCACAAAATGCCTTCCCGTCCCCCATCGCTCTTGCTCTGCAATGCCTCTCTGCACCCTTCCTCCCTCCCCTCCCATCACCCATATCATCGCCCGTGCGCTTCATCTCACGTCATCACGTCATTCCCCTCCCGTCATTCTCTTTCCGCGATTTCTGCTCATTCATCTCTTTTATCTTGCAATCGTTTCCGTCGCCCTATCTCTCTCGTCTCACGCCACCTTGAAGCTCTCTTTCTTTCCCCTCCTTTTGTATGTCCTGTGCTATTCTTGCCGCCATGTCAAATGTTGGTAGCCTGTAGTGAGATGTGTCTTTGGGGGTACGTATGTTAGGGTTTGCTACTTGTACCCCAACCACCATCAATGAAACAACACTTCCGATCTTGAGATGGTATCACCTAGGTTAGGATCCTGTAGGATCCCGTTCCTCCCGACCTCGTTCGTATCGCCCGAGCCTGTCTCCCTCTCTCGTATTACTTACGCACGTCTTGCCCGAGCCTAGCGCCGGCCCGCTCTCGTCCCGTTCCTTCGTTACCGCCCGTTCCGCCGATCCCCTACTCGAGTAGCGTAGCGACCTTCCTCCCCCCTGCTGGCCCATCGCGTTTTCCCCCCCTCCGAGGCCCGTCTAGTCGCGTTTTTTTCCCCCCGCTGCCCGTCGAGTCGCGTTTTTCCCCCCGCTGCCCGTCGAGTCGCGTTTCCCCCCTTGCTGCTCGTCGCATCGCGCTCTCCCCGCCCGTCGTCCCGTCGCCCGTCCCCCCCTTACGCGCGCCACCGCTGCGCATTCCCCCGTCGCCCGCCGCAGCCTGCGCCCGTCGCCGCGGCGCCCGCCGTCGCTGCCCGCCGCGGCGCCCGACGTCGCGCCCGCAGCCTGCGCCCGTCGCCGCGGCGCCCGCCTTCGCTGCTCGTCGCGTCGCGCGTGCGACTGCCCTTAGCCCCCCGCGCGGCTCCCCCTTAACGCCCGCCCCCGCGCCCGCGCGGCTGCTCTTAGCCCCCGCGCGGCTGCCCCTTAACGTCCGCCCCCCGCGCCCGCGCGGCTGCCCTTAGCCCCCGTGCGGCTGCCCCTTAACGCCCCCCCCGTTTAGCTGCGCCTCTACCTCGTTTAGGGTTTCACGCTTCGCCCTTTTCCCGCCCGATTTTCGCCACGCCATCTCGTTTAGGGTTTCCTGCCTCCGCTTTTCCGTCGGTTTTAACGATGGCGACTCCGCGTGTTCTTCGCTTCGACGCTGACGGTAGACCCCTTGACTTTTCGCTCTGGCTTCTGCGCGCTCGCCGTCAGTTGGAGAGTCAGGTCCAGTCAGGCGAGACCCTCTGGGCGCACGCTGCTGGTGCCCTCCCTGCGCCCCCCGACCCTACGCCTTTAGGTCCTGCCCCTGACGACGCCGCTAGAGCTCGCTTCGCTAGCCAGCGCGCTGACCTGACAGCCTGGACGTCGCGTGACGCTGCGGCCTGCATCGCGCTCAGCACCCTTCTCCCCGAGTCTGAGGAGGCTCACTTTGCTCAGGTTCGCACTGCTGCTGAGTACCTGACTGCGATTAAGGCCCGCTACTCCACTCCTGCTGCTGTCTCTCTTGGCCGCCTTTTCCTCCCGTTCCTGTTCCCTGATCTCGCCTCTTTTGAGCGCTCTGCTGACTTGATTGCTCACCTCCGCTCGCTCGACTCTAGTTACCGCGCTGCTTGCACTGAGGCCCAGCTCGCACTGCTTCCTCCTCCCATGGCGATTACTATCTATTTTATCGCCACCAGCCTCCCCGACCGCCTTGCCTCCGTTCGTGACGCGCTTCTCCTGAAGCACCCTAGTGAGCTCACTGTTGACGTCCTTGAGTCTGCTCTCAAGGACGTCGAGAGCAACCTCCGCTCCGTCGCCGCTGCCTCTGGTGCTGTGCCCCCTCCGCTCTTCCACGGGTGCACAGTTCCGCAGTTGCCCACCTTTACTGCCTCTCTCGCCACTGCCACTACTGACGCGACCGCAGCTGCTGTTACGACTTCGTCGCGGTCCCGCGGTAGGGGTGGCAAGAGGGGCGGTGCTGGTGGCGGCGTTGGTGGAGGCGGAGGTAGTGGGGGTGGCGTTGCGACTGGCGGTGGTGGGAGTGCAGGGCCTGGAGAGACGTCTCGTGCAGCGACCGGTGACTCCACTGCGACTGCTGGTGGTGGCGACGCCCGCGTTCGTCAGTCGCCCCCTGTACTGCCAGCCCCGGTGGGTGGGGCAGCGGCGTGGTACCGGGCCCAGCGTCAGCAGCAGCTTCAGCAGCAGCAGCAGCCCCTCTCCTCCCAGCAGCCTCCGCAGCAGCAGCGGCCGCAGCTGGCTTCGGGGTCGGGGCCGCGTCAGCCGCAGCGTGGTGCTGTTTACCCTCCCTGCGCCTATCAGGTTCTGACAGGTGCTCGCCGGGGCCACCCTTGTGGCCGCCTTCACCCCCCTGGTCAGTGTTTTGCTCAGCTCACTGACACGGTTCGTTTGGTTTACGGGGTTGGCGGTCCTGCCCCTGACTGGTTCCCCCTTGTTCAGCGTTACGGTTCCGCTCTGTGGGACATGTCTGCCGAGCAGTTAGCTGATCTGATTGGAACTCCTCATGCTATGTATGCTGTTGTTGACTCTAGTGTTTCTGACTCTGTTTACTCTGGTGTTGTTAGCTTAGGTGCTAGCCTTGCTCAGTTGCCTGTTGCTAGTGTAGGTTCTTGTGTAGACACTAGTCCAGCGGCTACCTCGGAGGACACTTTATTGTCTTTCACGCTGGACTCTGGAGCCTCGCACTGCTTCTTTCGTGACAGCACGACACTTACGCCACTTCCTGCGCCTGTCTCTGTGGCACTGGCTGATCCCACCTCGGGACCAGTCACTGCACGTCACACTACCACTTTGCCGTGTCCTGCTGCCCCCTCCGGGTCTCTCACTGGGTTTCATGTCCCCTCGTTCTCCCGGAACTTGGTGGGCGTGCGACCCCTCGTGAGTCAGCACGTGGGTGTGTGGTTTGAGCCTTCTGGGGAGACTGCAGTGTGTGTTGACGGTGACTCTTACCAGCCTCTCGCCACCTTTGCTGCTGAGCCGGGTTCCGGTCTCTACACTCTTCACACTGGCCCGCGCGCACGGCAGTGGACGCAGCAGCAGCAGCAGCAGCAGCAGCAGCAGCAGCAGCAGCAGCAGCAGCAGCAGCAGCAGCAGCAGCAGCAGCAGCAGCAGCAGCAGCCGCCGCAGCAGCCGCCGTCGCAGCAGCCCCTACTCCCAGTTCCTGTCCCTCCCCCTAGTCTCCTCCCTGCGTCTCACCAGGTGGTTCCGTCCCCTCAGGTTGTCGCGTCCAGTCCAGTCGCTGCGTCTTGCTCCTGTCGGTCGCTTGCCCACCCCACCGTTCTGTGGCACCACCGGATGGGACACCCTTCTCTTCCACGTCTGCGTGCTATGTCTAGTCAGCGTCTGGTCTTAGGTCTCCCGCGTGTCTTGCCGTCGCTGCCGCCGTCTCTTGCACCACCGTGCGGTCCTTGCGTCGAGGGTCGGCTGCGCGCCACCCCTCACTCCTCCTCCCTTCGTCTGGCCACCGAGCCGTTTGAGACGCTTCACCTAGATGTCTGGGGCCCCGCCTCTCGCCTTGGCCCTGAGCGTGAGCGTTTCTTTCTGGTGGTTGTTGACGACTACTCCCGCTACACCACGGTGTTCCCCCTGGCGAAGAAGTCTGAGGTGACTTCTACGCTGATCAGGTGGTTGCTCACCACCGCGGACACTCGTGGTCGTCGTGTCAGCTGTCTTCACTCTGACCGCGGGGGTGAGTTTCGCTCCGGCATTCTCGCTGGATTCTGTCGCGAGCAGGGCATTCGTCAGTCCTGGACGCTTCCAGAGTCCCCGCAGCAGAATGGGGTTGCTGAGCGCCGCATAGGCTTGGTCATGGAGATCGCCCGCACCTCCCTGACTCACGCCCGTGCCCCCCATTTTCTGTGGCCTTACGCGGTTCGGTACGCCGCGCACCAGCTGAACCTCTGGCCATGCGTCTCTCGGCCAGAGGCTTCACCGACCAGTCTTTGGACCGGGTCCCCTGGTGTTGCGTCGAGGTTTCGTGTCTGGGGTTGCTTGGCTCTTGTCCGCGACACCTCTGCGGACAAGCTCTCGCCTCGCGCTGTCCCCTGTGTCTTCCTTGGTTTCCCTGAGGACTCCTCTGACTTCACCTTTTACCACCCTCCCTCTCACCGGTTCTTTGACTCCCGTGACGTCCGTTTCGAGGAGTCCACCCCGTACTTCGTCAGGCACCCCGGTCGAGGTCTCCCTGTTCCTCCTCCCCCCCTCTTCCTAACTGCCGCTCCCCCTCCTGCTCCCCCGGTACAGCCTCCCCCCCCTGGTCCAGCCCCGTCAGGTGTGTCCCAGGCTACCCCTCCTCCTTCGGTAGCCCCTCCGGTACAGCCTCCCTCCCCACAGTCCTCCTCGCAGCGTGCCGCAGGTGCTAGCTCTCGAGAGGTTGGTGCCGAGCCTGTTCCAGTACCGGTTTCTAGTTCTGGGGGTGCTGGAGTTGGAGCTGAGCCGGTGGGTGCAGAGGACTCTTGTCTTCCGGGAGCTGGTGCTGGTCGCGCGGACACTGGGGGTGCTCTGTCTGGGGGTGAGGGTGCGCCTCCTTCAGGTTCTGGTGAGCCTGGGTCTGGAGCTGGTGTTAGTGCTGCCTCTGGGGGTGGTGTGCCTGGTCCTTCGGGGGTGGACTCTGGAGCTGCCGCTGCTCCGGACACTACTCCGCCCCCCCACCCCTACCCGACTAGGCACCAGGCTCGTGTTCGCCGTGCCCGTGAGGAGCAGCTGGAGTTGGAGAGAGAGGAGAGGGAGTTACAGCAGCTGGAGGAGCAGCAGCAGCAGCAGCAGCAGCAGCAGCAGCAGCAGCAGCCGCAGGAGCACCAGTCCCAGCAGCAGCCGCAGCCGCAGCAGCAGCAGCAGCAGCAGCAGCCGCAGGAGCACCAGTCCCAGCAGCAGCCGCAGCCGCAGCAGCAGCAGCAGCAGCACCAGCAGCAGCAGCAGCAGCCACTTCCTCCTCCTGTCTCAGGTCTTCGGACCCTTGGTCTCCCCTCTCCTTCTCCTCCCTCCCCCGCCTCTCCTCCTGTCTACGGTCCCACGTTTCCTCCTCCTGACTCCTCCCCCGCTGTTTTCCCCAGTTCTCCGCCTTTGTCCTCTCCTCCTCCGTCTCGTACTTGGGCTACTCGTCGCTCTCCTCGTGCTCGTCCCTCGTCCCCTGTTCCTTTCACTGACCTTCGTACTGTCTTGTTACGTTCTAGTCCGTCTCGTTCGGCTCCTCCTGTGCTTCCTTCTCCTCCTGAGTCGGCCCTCACAGCTTCTCTCTCTACCCCTGTCACTGACTACTACCGCACGTACCGTCCTGTTCTCTCTCGTGTTCTCGCCTCTCTTGTTACCCACCCTCGTGCCTCTTTGTCCTCTGTCTCTGCTCTTACTGCCGCGGTCACTGAGTTTGCCTCTACTCGCCGCCTTGACTACGCCACCACTCTTGTGGCTGCTCCTCCTACCAGTCCTCTGGCCGTCGGGGGTGTGTCTGCCCTTGGCTGTGACGTCCTAGAGGACAGGCAGTTTGAGCTAGAGTTCCTGGCAGCCGCTTCCCCTCATCTCTGTGCCATGCTCCTCACCCCTGAGGGTGACCCTGACGCCCTTGACATTCCGACTCCTCGCACTTACGCTGAGGCAGTGTCAGGGCCTTGGGCCTCTCAGTGGAGAGCTGCCATGGACGCAGAGATGGCCTCCTACAGATCCACAGGCACCTACGTCGATGAGGTTCCCCCCCCTGGGACGAACGTAGTCGATGGCATGTGGATCTACAGGGTGAAGCGGCCACCAGGATCTCCTCCAGTCTTCAAGGCGCGCTACGTTGCTAGAGGTTTCAGTCAGCGCGAGGGAGTTGACTTCTTTCAGACCTTCGCGCCCACCCCGAAGATGACCACTCTTCGGGTGTTACTGCACGTAGCAGCACAGAGAGACTACGAGTTACACTCTCTCGACTTCTCCACTGCTTTTCTTCAGGGCAGCCTACACGAGGAGGTCTGGCTGCGTCGTCCCTCTGCCTTCACTGGCACTTTCCCTCCTGGGACCCAGTGGAGGCTGAGGCGACCTGTCTACGGTCTTCGCCAGGCACCTCGTGAGTGGCACGACACTCTTCGCTCTACCCTCTCTGACCTTGGGTTCCAGCCGTCTTCTGCCGACCCGTCGCTGTTCATTCGCCGTGGCTCCACACCGTTCTTCGTTCTGGTTTACGTCGACGACCTAGTTTTCGCCACTGCTGACAGGGTTGCTTTGGCAGACGTGAAGTCCGAACTGCAGAAGAGACACACGTGCACTGACCTTGGTGAGCTGCGCCATTACCTTGGGCTGCAGATCACCAGGGACAGAGCTGCTCGCACCATTACACTCTCACAGTCACACATGGTGCAGCAGGTCCTTCAGCGGTTCGAGCTTCAGCACTCCACAGTACAGCGCACACCTCTTGCTGTTGACCACAGACTCACTGGCCCCTTTCCTGACGAGCCGTTTGAGCCTAGTGGTCCCTACGCAGAGCTTGTGGGTTGCCTCATGTACCTGATGACTTGTACTCGCCCGGACCTCGCTTTCCCTCTCAGCATCCTTGCGCGCTTTGTTGCGCCAGGGAGACACCGTCCTGTTCACTGGACAGCAGCTGTGAGGGTGGCGAAGTACCTAGCGACGACATCAGGCGTGGGGCTAGTTCTTGGAGGGCAGCAGTCTGTTGTACTTACTGGTCACTGTGACTCTTCTTACGCTGACGACGCTGAGACTCACAGGTCTACTCAGGGGTACTGTTTCAGTCTGGGTTCTGGAGCTGTTTCCTGGCGGTCCACGCGCTCCTCTTCGGTCTCGACCTCTACAGCTGAGGCTGAGATCTATGCTGGTGCCATGGCGGCACAGGAGCTGCGTTGGTTGACGTTCTTGCTCGCCGACCTGGGTGAGCGGCCGAGCTCTGCACCGACCTTGTTCACTGACAACAAGGCATCCATTCTCCTTTGTCGAGAGCCGCGACTGGAGAGCAGAGTGAAGCACATTAACGTCAGGTACTTTCTTCTGCGAGAGTTGCAGAGGCGTGGACAGGCTCGCTTCGAGTTTGTGGAGTCTGAGGCCAACACTGCAGACATCTTCACCAAGGCGCTTCCGCCTTGTGACCACCACAGGTGTTGTGTGCAGTTAGGCCTTGTTGACACTGGTTTTCGGCTTACTTAGTCTTGAGTTCACTGCTTGCTTTGCTTGTACCCTTTCTATATATCTCTGTTATTGTTTGGACTGGCCTTGTGGCCATTGTTGCTTGTGCTCAGAGTTTGTGGTGACGTTGTGATCCACCCTGAGCTTTGTTTCTTTGTGACTGGTCTTGTGACCGTACTCTTTTGGTTTTGCTAGACACCCCTCACTTAGGCTATGGGGGTGTGTCAAATGTTGGTAGCCTGTAGTGAGATGTGTCTTTGGGGGTACGTATGTTAGGGTTTGCTACTTGTACCCCAACCACCATCAATGAAACAACACTTCCGATCTTGAGACGCCATTGCAGATTCATGTCTGAGGCGTTCACTGTGGGTGAATTGCTCGTGCCACAATTTGTGAAATTGGCACTGCATGTGAATGGGCGTGTCGCAAACTTGTGACACTTGTGCACCTGCTTGCGACAAACTCCTGTTCGATGGAAATTTGCCAAGACTCGAAATGTATCAAACGCATCTGAGGAAAAAAAATTAAAACAGAACAACACTTCCAACTTTCCAAAGGGTTGAGACTTCAAGGGACCCAACTAGAAGGGGGGGGTCACTATTTTAGCTGCTGGCTTTATACAAGTATGACGCCAATCAAGCCTCAGATAAATAACCAAAGGGTTCCTCCAGAGTGCATTATTTATTTCAAAAAATAACCGCAATGTAACCATATTGATCCTGCAAGCCTTAGTTGAAATACAATATCCTATATGAGCTCATGCAGTCACTACATAGCGTTGTCTTGTTGTACAACTGCCTGCATCCCACTTGCACAAGCTAAAAGAATACCTAGAAACCCAGCTGAACGTACTCTCAGATTGGCAGCCAACTCACAAGCGCCTTAACTCGAATGTACCATGCGTTCAGCCCTCAACACATCGGTATCAATCGCTTTAGACCACTCTGGAAGCTCCCGGAACTCCAAAAAATGTGCAACAACCCCCAGAATCCGGGGATCTCTAAAATATGCTCCGTGATTCAGGTCGAACTTACCTGTGAGCTCAGAGAATCGGTGCTCAATCATCACACAGAGCTGCTTTATCTGCCGAACAAACTGCTGCGGGGTAAGCCGTGGGTTTTTCCACATCTTGTTGATTTCCGGCTCGAGACACTGGTAAGTAAGACACTTCGCTGCAGCCTCATCCAGCTCCTTATCATCCCATAAATACTCGTATAGTAGTTTCTCCTCCCCATTCTTCTTACCCTCCATCACACTCTCTCCCACCTTCTCCGTCCCTCCTCTCTTCAACTCAACATCCCTGTGCTTCCCCCCCACTCCGCCCTGCCCTTCCCCTTGTAGCGATGAGTGGTTGTAGTGCGAGAGGGACGGGTCGAAGGAAGATCCTCGGCTTTCGCCGAGTGGCAGCAGAGGGAGATCATGAGTTTGGCATGCCACCACGGCAGTTACATCTCCGCCCGTTACATCTCCGCAAGTTTCATCTCCGTGAGTTTCATCTTCCCGGGTGTCACCTCCAGACGTTCTACTGCTCTTGAATGTAACTCGTCGACGCAGCCGGCTCGCGCTGCGCTGCCATTGGCCAGCAGAGTTGCTCAAGCACGGGTCGAGAGTCGGGCAGTAGCGGCTATCTTTGTCCTTTTCCTCCCCTGCCCCAGCCCCCCCTGCTACAGCCGCTGTCCCTGCTGCAGCCGCTGCTGCACCTGCTACAGCCGATGCTTGCTCTGGTGCTACTGCTGCTGTTCCCACACCCTCTGCCACCTCACGTCCTCCAAACCCCTCCCCACCTATTCCAACTGCTCCAGACCCTCCCTGCTTCACCCCTCCCCCGTTCATCCACCCTCCCTCCTCCCCATCCCCTTCAACACCCCTACCCTTTCCTTCACTCTCACCCTTGATCTCCTCTTTCCCCCCTCCACGTGCCCCCTTGGCAAGTAACCCCTCCCCAAGCAGCCCCTCCTCAAATACAGCCTCCCCCATGTCACAGGTGTCATCCTCATACCCCGCCATCAGCTCGCCCTGCAGTGAGCGGGTCTTGGCCAAAGCAAGCAGTTTCTGCAATAGGGGGAGAAAAGGGGAAGGGAGGGGGAGAAAAGGGGAAGGGAGGGGGAGAGGCAAGGGAGGTGCGTGAGGGGTCCAACGGTTGAGGTGCCATCTTCACACCCACCCACCCACCCATGCACCCACCCACCCACCCACCCATGCACCCACCCACCCACCCACCCATGCACCCACCCACCCACCCACCCATGCACCCACCCACCCACCCATGCACCCACCCACCCACCCATGCACCCACCCACCCACCCATGCACCCACCCACCCACCCACCCACCCACCCACCCACCCACCCACCCACCCACCCACCCACCCACCCACCCACCCACCCACCCACCCACCCACCCACCCACCCACCCACCCACCCACCCACCCACCCACCCACCCACCCACCCACCCACCCACCCACCCACCCACCCACCCACCCACCCACCCACCCACCCACATGCAGTGACGACAGCCCCGGGTGCTGCATACACCAGCAACCCGTGTGCCGCAAAAAAAATCCATACACCCCTACCCCACCCACAAATTCCCTCACCTGTATATTCCCTTACAACCCCACACCCTCACCTGCACATTCCAGTGCTCCACATGCTGAGAGGAGAGCCCCAGGTCCAATATTTCGTCCATGAAGACATGCGCAAAGCTGAGCTCGTTCTGAGCCAGCCCGAAGCTGATCACCACAATCACGTTCCTCACCGCGCCGATCACCAGCGGCGCCACGACGTGTGACAGTAACGAGAGGACGACGGCGGGGAGAATGAAGATGATGTTCCAAAGGAGGATGCGGCCGAAGGAGGCGAAGTAGAGCAGCCAGTCGAGCGGCACGGCGTCGCGAGGTGGGAACTGGGGAAGGGGCTTCCAGAAGGGCAGTTTGAGCATGCTCGCCAGGTGCGGGAAGACATAGGCTCGGGCGATAGGCTCGGAACTCAGTGCCATGCTGGCCTGTTTCGTTGGTTCGGAAAATGTGGTGGGCGGAAGTGGGGTAAAAAGGGGGAAGGAGCGGAATGGGGAAGATTGGGGAAGCGGTTCGGTGCAGTACAAGTAACACGGCCTGGGTAGGGTGTTAAAGAGGGCGTCTCATATTTTCTCCGTTTTACAGTTGGTTGGATTTAACACTTGGTTGGCTTCCGTGACTGGTTGACGAATCACAAAATTTGTGATTAGTTGGGGTCGCGTTTCTGTCGAAACCAATCACTGACGCGAGCTTCCAACCAAGTGTTAAATGCTCGTAAATATGAGACGCGAGCTTTAAAATTAGCTCTCAATCCCAACTTTTGTACTTATACTTTTTGTATCCTAGTTTAGAGTTCGCTCTCAATCCCAACTGGACTTTTATATCCTATTTCAGTGTAGTTTGTATGTTGTGTGCGTTGGGTGTACACCCACATCCCAACCAAACCCAAATGTGATCACACAGAATCTCCAACCCACCAATTGGAGATTTCACCCAATCATATTCTTCAGCCGACTCAAAAATGGGATTGCCCCTGACCCCCCCCCCCCCCCCTCCCCCATTCCATACTCAGTGACTTTTGAGTCGACTCAAAAGTCACCCCTGACCCCCCCCCCCCCCCCCCCCCCCCCCTCCCCCATTCCATACTCATTCCCGATGTACTAAGAGCCTTGAGCCCTTGAGACATCTCAAGAGCTTATTCATATCACAATGGGATTGCCCTTATTCATATCACAATGGGATTGCCCTTATTCATATCGCAATGGGATTGCCCCTGATCCACCCCCCCCGTCCATTCCATGCTCATTCCCAATGTACTTAAGAGCCTTGAGCTCATTCCAAGGGAAGCAGCAGCATGCTCTCATTCAATCTCACCACATCCAATCCCACCCCACCCAATCCCACCCATCCAATCTCACCCCATCCAATCCCACCCAATCACGGCTCACCTCATCCAGCTTGCCAGCGTGGACAACCAGTGCTGACATGGCATGCGACCAATCAAAGTCGGGCGCGTGGTAGATGTTTCCGCTGTAGAAGGCTGTGCTGCGGGAGAGCTGAAAGGGGGAGATGACGGGGAGGAGGGGTGCAGTGCGGTGGTGAGAGGTGGCCGGCAGGAACAAGCGGTGCGGTGCAGTCACATGTGGTAGATGTTTCCGCTGTAGAAGGCTGTGCTGCGGGAGAAAGGAGATAATTGGGAGGGTGGGTGCAGTGCGGTGATGAGTGGTTGCAGTAATATGTGTGTGTGCAGTGCTTTATGACAAAGAAAGTTACACAAAGATGGGAGCAGTAATATGTGTGTGCAGTGCTTCTCATACGAGGTTGAGTGCGGTGACGAGAGGTGTGGTGTGGTGCAGTGAGCAGCATACCTCGATGCTGATACTGACGGTAGCAAACACAACAAGGATAACCGAGACAGTGAACAAGGTGAAGTTGGAGAATTTAGCTCTGACAGAGTGGTGCAGTGCGGTATCAGGAGGTTGTGGTGCGGTGCAGTGCAGTGGTCAGCATACCTTGACAATAACGCTGATGGTTGCAAACACAAGGATGAGAGCCGTGACGATTATCGGGGTGCAGTAGGGAACTAAGGTTCTAACCGGGTTGTGTAGCGCGGTGCGATGCGGAAATAGGTGGTTGTGGTGTGGTGCAAAGCAGTGGGCAGACATCATACCTCGATGCTGATGCTGATGGTTGCAAACACGAGAATGAGAGCCGAGACGATAAACGGCGTGAAGTAGGGCTGCGAACTGACGGCAATGAACAGCGTGAAGAGGGGACGGGTGGGGAGGGAGGGGTGTTTTGAGTTGACTCAATAAACGGGGTGAAGTAGGGCTGGGAACTGAGGGCAATGAACGGCGTGAAGACGGGACGGATGAGGAGGGAGTGGGAGAAAGTTGGGAGAGGGGAGGGAAGGAAACGGAGCAGGAAAACAGGGCAGGTAAAGGGGGCAGGCAAAGGGGGCAGGTAAAGGGGGCAGGTAAACGGGGCAGGTAAAGGGGGCAGGTAAAGGGGGCAGGTAAAGGGGGCAGGTAAAGGGGGCAGGTAAAGGGGGCAGGTAAAGGGGGCAGGTAAAGGGGGCAGGTAAAGGGGGCAGGTAAAGGGGGCAGGTAAAGGGGGAGAGAGCACATTATAGCACGCCATAGATCCACACGAGCACCACAACCAAACGCTCAGCACCCTTTCCTTCCTTGCCTCCATAGCAATAGCAATATCTGAGTCACTTTTGAGACTTGTCAAACATGTTTTGAGTCGACTCAAAACTCCCTTTCCTTGCCTCCTTAGCAATATCTGAGTCACCTTTGAGACTTCTCAAACGTTCAGCACCCTTTCCTTTCCTTCCCTCCACTCACCTGGCATGCCTGGCGGCGCTGCGAACAGCATAAGCAAATAACATGGCATAAACCCACATCACAGGGAAGCATCACGATAATACTCCCCACCGTCGCCAGCACTAGCTACCTCACAGGGAAGGATCACGACAATACTCCCCACGCACAAGAGTCACCCTTCCCTCCCTCCCTCCCTCCCTCCCTCCCTCCCTCCCTCCCTCCACTCACCTATCATGCTTGGCGGCAGTGCGAACAGCATAAGCGAGCAGCATGGCATAGCCCCACATCACCACCAGCATCAGCACCAGCATCAGCACCAGCATCAGCACCAGCATCAGCACCAGCATCAGCACCAGCATCAGCACCAGCATCAGCACCAGCATCAGCACCAGCATCAGCACCAGCATCAGCACCAGCATCAGCACCAGCATCAGCACCAGCATCAGCACCAGCATCAGCACCAGCATCAGCACCAGCATCAGCACCAGCATCAGCACCAGCATCAGCACCAGCATCAGCACCAGCATCAGCACCAGCATCAGCACCAGCATCAGCACCAGCATCAGCACCAGCATCAGCACCAGCATCAGCACCAGCATCAGCACCAGCATCAGCACCAGCATCAGCACCAGCATCAGCACCAGCATCAGCACCAGCATCAGCACCAGCATCAGCACCAGCATCAGCACCAGCATCAGCACCAGCATCAGCACCAGCATCAGCACCAGCATCAGCACCAGCATCAGCACCAGCATCAGCACCAGCATCACCACCACGCTCGCCACCGTCATCACCACCAGCATCAGCACCCGCCCTTCCCACCCTCCCTGCACTCACCTATCATGCTTGGCGGCCGTGCGAACAGCATAAGCGAGCAGCATGGCATAGCCCCACATCACCACCAGCATCGCCACCACGCTCGCTACCGTCATCACCACGAGCCACCGCACTCCATTCCTCTCCCACTTCTTCACATAGAAGGGCGTCCCCAGGAACACGAGGCAGCCCAGCGCGTTGGACAGAGGGGAGGTGGCGAGGCGGTGGGAGAGGAAGAGGCGCTGCCGCTTGGTGGGGAGGCCCAGGAGGGAGTCCAGCCAGCGGTAGCGCCCCCAGGGGTACTGCTCCTTGGTTCCATGGGAGAGCTTTCCGCCAGTCATGCTGGCAGAGGGGGAGAGGGGGAGAGTGGCATAAGCAGGAAGCGATGAGAGGGAGTCCAGCCAGCGGTATCGACCCCAGGGGTACTGCTCTTTGGTTCCATGGGAGAGCTTTCCGCCAGTCATGCTGGCAGAGGTGGGGATGGGGTGGGGGAGGGTTGGGTGAACAACAAAGGGAGGGGAAGGAGAAGGGAGAAGGGAGAAGGGAGAAGGGAGAAGGGAGAAGGGAGAAGGGAGAAGGGAGAAGGGAGAAGGGAGAAGGGAGAAGGGAGCTCTGCGGCGCCTTGAGAAAAGGCAACAGAGCAGCGCACCCAGAGGGTCGGTCCGCCTGCACAGCAAAGGTGGGGGAGGGAAGTCTCTCCCCTTCCCATGGAAAGGTTGCTCATCACCCCCCATACTTGGCTGCCTCACAGCCTCACCTCCTCATAACACAAGGCCCCCCTCACCTCCTCATAACACAAGGCCCCCCTCACCTCCTGATAACACAAGGCCCCCCTCACCTCCTCATAACACAAGGCCCCCCTCACCTCCTCATAACACAAGGCCCCCCTCACCTCCTAATAACACAAGGCCCCCCTCACCTCCTCATAACACAAGGCCCCCCTCACCTCCTCATAACAACAAGAGACGGGAAGAACCGGCGCCACCCGGAGGGTCGGTCCACCTGGCGCCACCCCTTCACCATATCAAATCCGCGCCTGTATGCCGCCCAGAACCTCTTCCTGATGGCCGGGTGCAGCGTGGAGAGCGAAAGTGTGGGCAGCCTCTTCATGTACTGGTGGGGGGGTGGGGAGGGGTGGGGAGGTGTGGAGAGGGGCAGGAGGGGTTCGAGGGGGGAGAATGGGTGGTTAGGAGGGGAGAAAGGGGTGCCGTATGGAGAGCGACTGTGTGGGCAGCCTCTTCATGTACTGGTGGGGGGGGGGATGGGGGAAGGAGAGGTTGGATTGGAGGAGGGAGGAGAGAGGAAAGGAAGAAAGAAAGAGGTGATGATTGGATGGAAAAGCCACGTGAAAGAAGTTGAGTTTCGAGACGTGTTCAAACTCAACTTCTTTCACGAGTGACTTTTGAGTCGACTCAAAAGTTACCTGAAAAGCCACGCGAAAGAAGTTGAGTTTCGAGACGTGTTCAAACTCGACTTCTTTCACGAGGTTGGAGGAGGGGAGAGGAATTGAAGAAATGAGGACGTGGGGGTTGGAAAAGGGTGGGTTGACTTTTGAGTTGACTCAAAAGTCAACCCAAAGAAATACGGACGTGGGGGTTGGAAAAGGGTGGGAGAAGAGTGGGCGGTGCGGTGCGGTGGGGGTTAGTAGTGGCTCTGTGGCTTTCAAGTCATCATGTTAACACCTAAGCTTTAACTTGCACCTGAGCTTCAACTTGCACCTGAGCTTTAACTTGAACCTGTGCTTTAACTTGAACCTGCGCTTTAACCAGCACTCACGGCTTCCCAGCCCCCAGTGAAGACCTAATGAGCCTGGGCTTTAGCTCGCACCTGGGCTTTAACTCGCACTCACGAGCTCGGTGGCTTTAAGCAGCACGTTGCCTCCGTGGGAGTGAGCAATCACGTGGATTCGCGCTGAGGGGTCCCTGCTGGCTATCAGGTCGAACAGCCGCGCCAGCTGTGGTGATGGGGAGGGGGAGGTGGGGGGAGAGGAGAGGAGAGGGGGGAGCAGGATAGCAGAGAGGGGAATTACACGGGTCCTTGCTGGCTATCAAGCCAAACAGCCGCGCCAGCTGTGGTGATGGGGAGGGCGAAAGGGAGGCATGGGGGAGTGAACAGGGGTGAGCAATCACGTGGATGCGTGCTGATAAGTCGCTGCTGGCTATCAGGTCCAACAGCCGCGCCAGCTGTGGCGAAGAGGAGGGGGAGTTGGTGGGGGGGGGAGCAGGATAGCAAAGAGAGGAAGTACACGGGTCCTTGCTGGCTATCAGGTCGAACAGCCGCGCCAGCTGTGGTGATGGGGAGGGCGAAAGGGAGGAGGCATGGGGGAGTGAACAGCCGCGCCAGCTGTGGAAAAAGAAGAAGAAAGAAAGAAAGAAGCAGAAACGGTGGTGAGAGGAGAATAATGGGGAAGAAAATTGGATTGAAACGAGAAGGGCAGCCCAAGGCAGGAGGACGACTCTTGAGGCGCCTTAGAAAGCGTGGAACACTGAATTGCACCCCGCTACTACGAGTGAAGAGATTTAGATTTGTCCCATTCTCACCTTTTCCGCCGCCTTCAATCGTCCCTCGTGCGTGTTGGTACCGTCCCAAAAGAACGGGTAAGGAACGTCGCCGTCCATCATGCGTTGCCATGACTGCCCTCCCTCCTGCGACGCCGCAGCTCCCTGCGACTGCGACCCCCTCTGCGACGCACCTCCCT
Source organism: Closterium sp. Yama58-4 (assembly GCA_947470075.1). NCBI lineage: Eukaryota > Viridiplantae > Streptophyta > Zygnematophyceae > Desmidiales > Closteriaceae > Closterium > Closterium sp. Yama58-4. The sequence goes on from CANIUD010000587.1 coordinate 484,582, forward strand.
GCGACTCTGCCCCTTGAGAATTCGTCGCGCGCGGGATTTCCCGCCAGACGCTCCCCGCGCCAATAGGTCCGCGCGCTAGCAGCGCGCCCATCTTGGCGCAGAAGTTCTGCTCCCCGGGCGCGGGCGGCTGGTACCACGTGCGCGCGCCGTCCGCGGGCGGCGCGTCGAACGTGCCGTGAACGACGATCACGTAGTCCGTCTCGCGCCGCGCGTTGTAATCCACCGTGCGAACTCGCACGCCCGCCTCGACGTCGCTCGTAACCGTGGACGCGTCGTAGGCGACGTCGCCGGAGTCGTCCGCGCGAGAACTGGCGACGTCTTCCGAGTCGTTTTCAGCCGCCAGTCGTCTAAAGTCGTCGACATGACTGACCTCCCGCGGTTCGCGCGGCATTTCCAAAATAATGTGCGCTGGGGATATGCTGAGCACGTCAGCGCCGGAATCGCACGTTAACGTTCAACGAATTGGAGGTAAAAAAACGGTAGTAACTTATTATCCTACAACATTTGAACTGCTCAGTCGTGTCGGTCAACTGCACTGCTGACGCGTTGCAAGCTACACACGTTACCAGCCGTTCTTGGTAGGTGATGTTTCAAGTCGGTAATGGTCGATAATGTGTCAAGTCGGTTCTATTTTGCACCCTACGGTTCGGCAATGCGAAACTACGGCCGCTCAGCTTTTCTGGAAGGGAAAGTACATCCCAGCTCCTTATTTTCAGAAATATCTCAAATTTAGTCCAGAGTTTACCCAGAAAGTCCAACTTTGTGGAATTTCGCTCACGCGAGGCCCATATTATGTTCAAAACTCGTCCTGCGGGGCCAAAATTTCGACACATGTCTATTTCGCTCCAGAAATTTTTTAATTGGGCAAACAAAACATAATACTCCAAGGGAAACGAGACACATTACGGGAGGGATCAACCCTAACCACCGGGCGGGTTCTTTCAGAATCACTAGGCAAGAATGATGAACTAGCAGAAGTTTGGGTACAAATATGAAACCCTAGTTGGGGTTGTACCCCATATTGGCTACTCCACTACAGCCTACAAGCATAATACAGTTTAACACACCCCCATAGGCAAAGTGGGGGAGAACAAAGGGTCACAAGACCAGTCCAGCAAAGCAAAGCAAAGCCCAGGGTGGATCACAACGTCACCACACTCCGAGCACAAGTAAAGGCCACAAGGCCAGTTCACATGCAGTGCTAGATATAGTACAAGACAAGCAACACAGTGATCAAAACCTAGCAAGCAAGCAACAAGATATATATAAAGTACAGTACAAAGAATGTCAAGCAGTGAGCAAGTGAGGAAACGTGGACACAAGGCCTAAAGAAGTACAGTGCCGCTGATGATCACTAGGCGGGAGCGCCTTGGTGAAGATATCAGCAGTGTTGGCCTTCGAGTCCACGTACACAAGCCGAAGCTGACCGCGCTGCTGAAGCTCTCGAGCAAGAAAGTAGCGAAGAGCAATGTGCTTCGTCCTGTGCTCCAGTCTGTGCTCCTCACACAAGGCAAGAGCCGCCTTGTTGTCACCGTACAGAACTGGAGGAGAACTAGGCCGCTCTCCCAAGTCAGTCAGCAGGTAGGTGAGCCAGCGTAACTCCTGTGCAGCCATGGCTGTGGCGTAGATCTCAGCCTCACAACTAGAGCCGAGAACAGAGGAAGAGCGGGTGGACCGCCACGAGACAGAACCTGAGCCAAGGCTGAAGGTGTAACCCTGTGACGACCGCTGCGTAGCCAGGTCGTCCACCCAAGAGGCGTCCGAGTGACCAGTGAGGACAACTCTGTCGCGTCCTCCAAGCACCAGCCCCATGCCTGATGTACTGCACAGGTAACGCAGCACCCTCTTAGCAGCCTCCCAGTGCTCTCGCCTGTGTCTCCCAGGCGCAACGTAACGAGCAAGGATGCTAAGAGGGTACGCGAGGTCAGGTCGCGTGCAAGTCATCAGGTACATGAGGCAGCCTACAAGCTCTGGGTATGGGCCACTCGGCTCTACGGACTCGTCCGAAGGTGGAGCTGAGAGCGAGTGGCTGGTAGCCAGAGGTGTGGCCTGTGGTGAGGAGAACTGGAAGCCGAAGCGCTGAAGGACCTGCTGCACCATGTGTGACTGAGTCAGGGTAATGGTGCGGCGAGCTCTGTCCCGGGTGATCTGCAAGCCAAGGTAGCTACGCAGTTCACCCAGGTCAGTGCAGGTGTGTCTCTTCTGCAGCTCCGACTTCACACGAGCGAGTGCCTCAGTGTCAGCAGTAGCAAAGACTAAGTCGTCGACGTACACGAGAATGTAGAACGGCGGCAGCGACGTGTCTGTGCGCAGAAACAGCGACGGGTCAGCAGTAGACGGCGCGAACCCAAGAGTCGCAAGTGTAGTCCTCAGTGTGTCGTGCCACTCACGTGGCGCCTGGCGGAGACCGTAGACTGGCCGGCGAAGGCTCCACTGGGTACCAGGGGGAAACGACCCAGTAAAGCCAGGTGGGCGGCGCAGCCAGATCTCCTCGTGCAGGCTGCCCTGCAGGAACGCTGTGCTGAAGTCAAGAGAGTGAAGCTCGTAGTCACGTTGAGCAGCAACGTGCAGCAGAACCCGAAGAGTGGTCATCTTCGGGGTGGGGGAGAAGGTCTGGAAGAAGTCGACCCCCTGACGCTGACTGAAGCCTCTAGCAACGTAACGAGCCTTGAAGACAGGCGGAGAACCTGGCGGCCGCTTCACCCTGAAAATCCACATGCCATCGACGATGTTCGCCCCAGGAGGGGGAACCTCGTCGACGTAGGTGCCTGTGGACTTCCAGGATGCCATCTCTGCGTCCATGGCTGTCTGCCACTGAGAGGAGTAGGGACCCGAGATCGCCTCTGCGTAAGAGCGCGGAGTGGGGATGTCTACTGCATCCGGGTCTCCCTCAGGGGCAAGCAACCAGGCCACGAGATGAGGTACAGCAGCCGCAAGAGAGTCAAAGTCCTCCTGCCTGTCCTCAAGGACGTCCGTGCCGAGAGCACACTCACCCCCGACGGACGGAGGACAGACAGACGCAGACTCTGACTCAGCGACAAGGCTAGCAGCGTAGTCTAGACGACAGACAGCAGCAAAGTCAACCAACTCAGCGACCAGAGCAGACGCAGCCGAGGACTCAAAGGTGGGGTCAGTGACAACAGTAGCAAGGAGACGCGTGACTGTAGGGTGCTCAGCGCGATACCGGTCAGACTCAGGGTCCGGAACGGCAGGCAAAGAGGACGCAGGAGGAGACGGTAGAGGGACACGCCGAGGAGCAGTAGAGGGACGCAGAGTCATGTAGTGAGTGCCTGGGACAGGAGGAGGACGCTCACGACGGACACGACTACCAGTGCGAGCAGGACGAACAGGCGACGCAGGACGAGACTCAGGCTCACGACGCTCTGTAAGACCTCCTGTGGGACCAGTATAAGGAGAGGGAGCAGGGAGAGGCGAGGCAGGCGGTAACTGTGACTGCGGCTGGACAGGCGGAGGACACTCTACGGAGGGAGGAGGACAAGGAGGAGGAGCCTGCCCAAGAACCTGCTGAAGGAGCGGTACGAAGTACGGTCGCGGCCGCGCAGCGTCTCCAGAAGCAGAAGGGACTCCAGCGGCCGGGTCCTCAGCACCAGTAGGAGCTCCAGCGTCCGGGTCCACAGCACCAGCAGCAGCTCCACCGGCCGGGTCCCCAGCTCCAGCAGCAGCTCCACCGTCCGACTCCTCAGCACCAGCAGCAGCTCCACCAGGTGGGTCCGCAGCACCAGCAGCAGCGTCACCCCCAGAGTCGGCAGCTCCAACTCCGCTAGCACCGCCAGCGCCAGAGTCCCCAGCTCCAGCAGCTCCAGTCGCAGTGCTCCCAGAACAGCCAGTCCCGGCAGCTCCAGTACCCCCAGTACGAGCACCCCCAGGACGAGCAGCTCCAGCACCCCCAACTCCAGCCGAGCCACTAGGACGGCGAAAGCGTCGGACGTACCAGTCACGAAGCTGCTGCGGTGTGAGAGACTGCTCAGCACCCCGAACCGGAGCACCCCCAGACGCAGTAACCCGAGGCTCCGTAGGCTCAGTAGCAGCACCCCCAGGCTCAGTACCCGCAGGCTCAGTACCCGCAGGCTCAGCACCCCCAGTCGCAGCACCCCCAGGCTCCGTACTCTCAGGCACCGTACCCTCAGCTCCAGCACCCTCAGTCCCAGCACCTGCAGCCCCAGCACCCCCAGGCCCAGCACCCCCAGGCTCAGCACCCCCAGGCTCAGCACTCCCAGCAGCACCACCCGCAGCAGCACCTGAGTCACCTGTGACCTCGACAGGCTCAGCGACGGGAGGAGGGTCTACCTGAGAGACACCTGAAGGAGCAGGACCCTGAGGGGGAAGGGGGTCTACCGGAGGAGGACCAGGAGCAAGGAAAAGCGGCGGGGGAGGGAGGGGGGCAGTGCGGTAGGGGAAGAGACGGTAAAAAGGGACCGACTCGTCAAAGGTGACATCCTGAGAGGCGAAGACCCGGCGCGAGGTGGGGTGGTAAAACTGCCAGCCAGGCGCGTCAGGGACAAAGCCAAGGAAGACACAGGGAAGCGTGCGGGAGGAGAGCTTGTCCGCGGACGTATCGCGGACAAGGGCACGAGCACCCCACACCCGGAAGCGCGACGCATCGCCAACCTCCCCCGTCCAACGCAGTGTGGGCGAGGTCTCCGGCAAGGAGACACGGGGCCAGAGGTTGAGCTGATGCGCGGCGTACCGGACAGCAAACGGCCACAGAAAATGGGGAGCCGCCGCGTGGACCAAGGAGGTACGAGCGACCTCCATGACCAGGCCAATGCGGCGCTCAGCAACCCCATTCTGCTGTGGGGAGTCCGGAAGCGTGAAGGTCTGCTCGATGCCCTCCGCCTGACAGAAGGTCCTCAAGAGGTCGGAGGAAAACTCACCACCTCTGTCAGAGTGCAGACGCAGGACAGGAAGATCCGTCCGGAAACGGCGGCGGAGCTGGAGACGGACCGTACGGATCCAAGGGATCAGAACAGCAGGGACCTCACCCTTGGTGCGCAAGGGGAAGACCGTGGTGTAACGCGAGTAGTCGTCGACAACCAGCAAAAAGTACCGCTCACCGCCCTGACCACGAACGCGGGCTGGGCCCCACACGTCCAGGTGGAGGGTCTCCAGAGGAGCCTCTGTCGGGGGGAACGAGGAGGAGTGAGGGGCGGCGCGCTGCCGCCCCTCGACGCAAGGAAGGCAAGGCGGCGCAGGCGAGGCAGGGAGGGGAGGGAGGGACCTGGGAAGACCGGACACAAGGAGGCGACGGTGCATGCCACGAAGGCGTGGCAAGGAGGGGTGACCCAGGCGGTGGTGCCAGAGAAGAGTCTGGTGCGACAGGGAACGACACTCACAGGCGTGGGCCACCAGACCTGACGCAGACACCTGACCGACAGCAGCTACCTGGGGAGACGCAGTGGTCAGTGTGTAGAGACTCGACCCCGGCCGACGGGTGAACGTAGCCAGGTGACGGCCGGTCCTGGAGCACGTGCAGATCGCCACACGCTGTCCGCCAGGGGTAAAGGTGTCAACCCACTGATCGTGTAGGACAGCGTTGCTCACCAGGTTCGTCGAGAACGAGGGGAGGTGGAAACCCGACAACGAGCCAGACGGAACCGCCGGACAAGGGAGGACAGTGGTGGACTGGGCAAGGACTGGGCCCCCAGAGGGGTCAGCCAAGGAGACTGGGACCGGTGCAGGAAGCGGTGTGAGCTCAGTACTGTCACGGAAGAAGCAACGGGAAGCACCTGAGTCAAGGGTGAAGGTGTGACAGGCCTCAGCCGGTGCGGTACCTGAGAGAGGTGTCTCTGTGGGTGCTGTACCTGAGAGAGCAGACTCGAAACCAGCCGGGACAGCACTGGGGGGAGCAAGTACAGGGGGCACCATACCAGAGAGAGCAGACTCACTAGTACCCAGGGCAGCGGGCTCTATACCTGGGTCAGGCGGCACACACAGGTAACAGTCTCCCTCGGCACTAACAGTCAATGCATACATGGCAGCAATAATAGCATCATAGTCAAGAGCAAAGACATCAACACCAGCCCTCATGAGCTCAGCCCAGCGGGGGCGCTCAACATCCGCACCCATCTCCTCACGCCAAGCGTCGTCAAGGCGGGAGAAGCAGCGGTACGGGGTGTGGAACCTCCCACACGTCTGTCCCTTGCGGTCACCTGTGCGAATGACATAAGAACAGCGGGCACTGGCCCCCGACGTCCCACGCTGAGCAAGCCACTCACGAAGCTGCTGGGTCGTCTGGGGACGCTGCTGCTGCTGGGAGCTCTGGCCCGAGCCAGTGCCTCCACTCCGACCTCCGCCGCCACCACTACCACCGCTCCGACCGGCACCGCCACCACCGCCACCGCCGCCACCGCCGCCACCGCCGCCGCCGCCACTACTGCCACTGCTTCCTCCGCCGCCCCCGTCTCCACCACCGACCCCACTCCCACCAGCGCTCCCGCCACCGCTCCCTCCAGCACCGCCTCCCCCCCCACCTCCCCCACCTCCTCCCCCCCCAGTGCCACCACCACCACTTTTGCCCCCCTTGCCCTTGCCGGTGCGGCGCCTCCCACCAGGAGTAGAAGCAGCGCCAACAGACTCAGCACCAAGGAAGTCAACAGCAGCAGCAGCAGCGTAGGAGGGAGCGAGGGGAGAGGGAGAACACCCCTCAAAGATGGGGGTGCGAGGAGCGCCACGAGCAGCACCGACAGCTACAATGCTCTTTTCGGCCGCGAGCAGGTGCTCCTCTAGGAGGGCGACTGTGAGCTCAGTGGGACAGCGAGCAAGGAAGTGGTCTCGAACTGAGCGGAGGGTGTCAGGGAGACGGGTGACTATGAAGTGGAGTGTCCAGTACAGTGGAGGGGGGTTCTTAGCGCAGAACTCGGTGGGAAGGGCGGCACGCAGGCGAGCATCACTAGTGCGAAGGTGGGTGATAAGATCGGCGACTGTAGTAAAGGTGGACAGATCGGGGAACAGGTACGGCAGCATGAGGCGGCTAAGCTCGGCTGTGGCAGGCGAGGAGTAGCGAGCGACGACAGCGTCGTACAGGGCCTTAGCGGATTTGCAGTCGCCAAAATGCTCTAGCTCAGCTAACGGCAGGTGACTGCGAATGGCTAGGCGAGCAGCTGCGTCACGAGTCTGCTAGTGGGAACGAACACTAAGCTCAACTGTGGCAGGAGGGGCAGGCGCAGCACCAGACGCATAATCATAGAGCGACACATGCTCCTTGCTATCGCTCAGGAGGAACAGCTGCAGGTCATCTAGCCAAGCGGTGAACCGCACAGGGCGGCCCTCAGCATCGAACGACAGCACGCGGATGGAAGCCATAGTGACAGTGTGACAGAGTAACGCAAGCTGCCGCAGCAGGGGAAGGCGACTGTGCACGGATAGAGAGCAGCGGGCGAGGCTGGCGCTACGGGCAGGCGGCGCTGCAAGCGGTCAGCGCGACGGGAGGGCGACGCTGCGAGCGGGCAGCGCGGCGGACGGGCCGGGAAGCGGGCAGCGCGGCGGGCAGGCGGCGCTGCAAGCGGGCAGCACGGCGGGCGGGCGACGCTGCGAGGCGGGCGGGCCGCGAAGCGGGCAGCGGGCGGGCGGGCGGGCTGCGAAGCGGGCAGCGGGGCGAGCGGGCTGCGATGCGGGCGGGCCGCGAAGTGGGCAGCTAGCGGGCGGGCGGGCTGCGAAGTGGGCGGGCCGCGAAGCGGGCAGCGGGGCGAGCGGGCTGCGAAGCGGGCGGGCCGCGAAGCGGGCAGCGAGCGAGCGGGCTGCGAAGCGGGCGGGCCGCGAAGCGGGCAGCGAGCGAGCGGGCTGCGAAGCGGGCGGGCCGCGAAGCGGGCAGCGAGCGGGCGGGCGGGCTGCGTAGCGAGCGGGCCGCGAAGCGGGCAGCGAGCGGGCGGGCGGGCTGCGAGCGGGCGGCTCGGCGAGGGGCGCGCGAGGGCGCTAGTGAAGGGGCGCGCGAGGGCGCTAGCAAGGGGCGCGCGAGGGCGCTAACGAAGGGGCGCGCGAGGGCGCTAACGAGGGTGCGCGCGAGGGCGCTAACGAGGGGCGCGCGAGGGCGCTAACGAGGGCGCACGAGGGCGCTACGAGGCTAGGGCACGGGGTAGCGTGGTAACCGCAGCGAGCGGTGGTGGGCCCTTAAAAAAACGGTCGGTAGGTCCTAGGGACCTCCTGCTCTGATACCATTTCAGAATCACTAGGCAAGAATGATGAACTAGCAGAAGTTTGGGTACAAATATGAAACCCTAGTTGGGGTTGTACCCCATATTGGCTACCCCACTACAGCCTACAAGCATAATACAGTTTAACAGGTTCCCGTGTTTAGGGTTGATCCCTCCCGAAAAAGTGTCCTGGGTTTCCTGGGGTATTATGTTTTTTGCCCCGTCCAAAAAATTCTTTGTGCGAAATGGACACGTGTCGAGAGTTAAGCCCCGCAGGACCAGTTTTGAACATAATGTGGGCCTCGCGTGAGCAAAATTCCACAAACTCATACTGTTTGAGTGAACTTAGTGCTAAATTTGAGATATTTATGAAAATAAGGAGCTGGCATGTACTTTCCCTTTCTGGAAGCAAGACTGTCCATAGACTTCTGCGCTGGGACAGATGGCGGCGCGAGGAGGTGGCGTCAAGAAAGTAAAGGCAGATCCAACTTGAAATATGGCTGCGACAAGTCTCTCAAACAGGAGAAGTTTGGGCCGATAGAGCACTGTTTCCGACAATTCATTTGGTTGGATCGAACTGATGTGATTGGCTTACGCGGGAATTTTTGGGTGCCCGCCAAATGAGTTTTCTGGCTCAAGTCAGCCGTCGCATTTTTACGTGCTGAACCTGTCGCACGTCTAGGTGCTACACCCGCACGACCGTTTCAAAGCGAGTGCCGCAGTCGCCAGGCCCGCGTCAAAACCCGCGTCTCAGGGGGCGTTCTTGGCCCGTGTCAAACTTCGGGCCAGGCTGCTTGACACGAGGTGGAATAGACAGGCATGGGGGCAAAATCGTATTTTCGTGTCAGAACTCTCTAGGGAGCTTGACACCAAGTACACTGGCCCGAAGCTTGACACGGGCCAGGAACGGTCCCTCATATTTCTTGTTTCCAACCAAAGGTTATACGCCTGAAACCGGGTAACCAAACAATCACTCGCTAAACTGTCGCGTTTGGTTTGGCGCAGGTGCGATTGGCTGCGAACCAAACAGCTTGGTAGGTGCAGGTGCCTGACTACCAAGCCGGGTTTGCGAGAATAGCCACTGTCCCCAGTCATGTGTTGTCATTATCTCTATACAACACGCAGAGAACCTTTCACAGCTATGACGAACCAAAAGGACACCAAAAGAATGTCTAAGGGCGCGTCCCCTCCCTCGATCGATCCTGCCCTCGATCGATCGAGGGACAGCTACAGCGTCGCAATTGACAGGGTAACCAAATTTCGAGAAGGCTTGCGAATCTACAGTAAATGGTGCCCAACGATCTTGTCACCTCCGCTGTGACGATCGATGTGCCCTCGTGGCCACACCGATCTCGGCTTTAGAAGGATCGAGGGTTTTTTGCCCCTTGTATTCACGAACCTGTCACCCAGGGATCGAGATCGATCCGCAGTTGTCACCTCCTACGAATCCCGCCCCAATCCTGCGATCGGTGTGCCCGATCGGTTTTTCACAGCGATCGCGCGATCGATCGAGGGAGGGGACGCGCCCTAAGGAATTTATGAACAGGTTTTATATGCACCCTAAGCATACACACTTGATCAACACATATGCGCGCTCATATAGGTTATTGCGCGGTCTTATACAATTTATGATTGCGACTTTATATGGCCGTGTTTGAGTGGACGCGCAATGACAAAAAATATCCTGCGAATAAAACTGACCAATCACGCGCGGTCATTTAATTTCTCTTGCGTTGACGGCCGTGAATTTCAGTATATGATCGGGAATCCAAGTAGGCGCCTGATTGGACGGTCATTGCCAAACAGTGCACCGCGCATATTATTGACGAATCATGCGCGGTCGTTATTGTTATGGCGGTTAGATGCAGGTAAATTGAAGTTTATGATCGGAGATTTATATGTTCCATCGCTTATTGGTTGCGGAATTGTTTGACCTACCGCTCATTGGTCGCGCAATTAGCCAAATTTGATCGCGCATCTATTGTTCTTCGCGCCCGCCACTCTGGCAAAATTTTCGGGTGGGAAATAGTAAGAAACACTATTGCGCGATGATACTCGTGCAAACGGTGCCTTTCGGGGCTACAAACTCCCGTAGGGTAATGCGTCGGGAAAAAAAAAGCCAGCGGGAATCCCCTGGCATGGCCACTCGAGCAATTATCACCAAATTTGGTGGCCACTCGAGCAATTCGAGGCCACGTGAGCAAGGATGAATCACCGAATTAAGTTCTGGAGAAATTCTCTCATCAGGCAACTGCGAGTGCGACGGACTGAGAATGGGACACACAGCCCACAACTGAGCGTATTACAGAGCTGGAAAAATTAGAGACTGCAAACCCAGACAGGCTGTAGGTGGAGGAACATACTTGCACCATTTGCTCTAGCGACTTAGTCTCTTTTCAGCGTCTTATTTTCCCTAGGTATATTACAGCGTCAAACGTGACAATACCTTGTACCTCTCGTTGTCGTTGGTCACTCCGCGTCTGCTAATGCATTTACGCACGTACAGTCCGTCCATCGCCATAGCCGGTCCTCATTATTGCAATTCGATGCACCACTCTATTTGGACCAAGGTGTATTGCAGTAACACTCCCCCCTGTCGAATTTGGACGGAAGGGACACGACGGAAGGCAGCAGTTAGGACGAGATAGGAAGCGACACGACGGAATGGCGAGGGTTAGGACTAGATAAGTAGCGACGCGGCGGAAAGGCGAGGGTTAGGACTAAATAAGCAGCGACGCGACATTACAGGAAGCGACGCGACATTACAAGAAGCGACGCGACATGGCTGGAAGCGAAGAGAAAGGGATGGGCGTGATGCGAGGGTAAGGGGAGAGGGAGGAACGGGACGGGATGCTACGAGAAGGGGTGGGGCAGGACGGTTGCGAGAATGGGAGGGAAGGGACTGGAGGGGAGGTAAGGGGTGAGAAGGACGTCCGGGATGCGACGAGAAGGGGAGGGGTGGGACGGTGCGTGAAGGGGAGCCGGAAAGGGTGGGAAGGGATAATGTGGGATGCAACGAGGAGTGGAGAGGAGAGGAGAGGACATGAGGGGACGCTACTGGATACGACGGGACGGGACGGGAACGGGGGGGACCTGATGGGACGTAAGGGGACGCGACGGGACAGGACGGGACGGGACGGGACGGACTTGACGGGACGGGAAGGAAACGAGACGTGAGGGGACGGGACGGGACGGGACGGGACGGGACATGACGGAACGGGATGGGATGGGACATGACGGGACGGGATGGGATGGGATGCATGACGGGACGGAGCGGGAGGGAACACGACGGAGCGGGACGGAACGTAGGAGACGTGCTGATCCCCATCCCCCTTTCCCTTCCTTAACCCCCTTTCCCTTTCCCCATCCCCCATCCCTTCCCTGCATCCTCCTTTCCCTTTCCCCATCTTCCTTCCCTTACCCCATCCCCTTTCCCTTCACGCATCCCCTTTCCCTTTCCCCATCCGCCTTCCCTTCCCCCATCCCCCTTCTCTTTCCTCCCATGCCCCACCTCGCTTTCCTCCCATGCCTCACCTCGCTTTCCTCCCATGCCTCACCTCGCTTTCCTCCCATGCCTCACCTCTGTTTTCCCACTTGTCTCCCATCCGCTTCCCCCCTTTCTCCCCCCTGTTGATGTGCTTGTTCCAGCATGGCGCCACAAAGAACCAGTTCATCCTTAGTTTTGTGACTAATGCGTAGATTCAAAACTCAGTTGTTGGCAAAGTAGGCTCGCCAAAATCTCCTAGTCTCTTGTCTTTCATAGCATACTACACTTGATACTCAGATTCCTTCAATGCATCCATTCTTGAAGTAGATATGGAGCACAGCACTGATGTAAAGAACTTATTGAATGTATACACTTGTCTAATATCTTGAAGATATGTGGTACAACTTTCCTCTAGCACTTTTGCCTTCGTGCATCTGGCCATGCATCTGCTGCTTGCCTGTCGCTTCCGTTCCGCCAAGATCGCCTGGGACTAGCTTAGTCCTGCTTGTAACTGGAACAGAGGGAGGGGTGACGGGAGGAAGGAAGGCTCGAGGGATGAGAAAAAGGGCAGTTGGGATGTGAAGGAAGAGAAAGGTGGTAAAAAGGGAGGACGGGGAGAACAAAAGAGGGTAGGGGTGATGTGTTGGGCTGAGAAGGCCCTTAGGATCGTTCAAGGCTAAGATTCAGAGATGTGATGTAATAGCGGAAGCGTTCTTAGTGAACTGGTTTGAACCACCTTGTGCTGGTGTATGAGGACAAGATAAGTTGATTAAGACAAAAGAGATACAAGCTTTATAAATGATTACAAGAAATATGAATGATATAACTAGCTGCTGCTGTTACTGCTGTTGCGGTTCGATACAGCGACGACTCGGGCAACTGCTCAATAGCGAGTCAGTTGTGTGTCCTTGCTGTCGCGCTGCTTTTCGACGAGTCAAAGGTCGCTGACCTTTGACCTTCGCTTAACCTCTTGCTGTTGCATTTTGTCAACCTCTTCGGTTGACTCGTTGTTGCTTCGCTGTAGTTCGCCTCGCTTACAGCTCAGTGTTTCGACACATCAGAAGCGTAAACTACATGTTTCCAACACTCCCCTTCGCTTCTGAGGCGTTGTTGCTGGTGACGTGGCCTTGTCCAGTCAGCAGCATGCAGTACTCGAATTTCTGCTTTCCGAGTTTCTTGGTCAAGTAATCTGCTGCCATCTCGGATGTGGGGCAGTAGGATAGCTCGAGTCTTCCTTTCTCGATCTCGTCCTTCACGAAGAAATATCGCAGGGCGATGTGCTTCATTCGGTTCGCGAACCCGTTCTTGTTCGCAATGCAAATTGCGGATTGGTTGTCGCAGAAGAGGGAGAAGCTGGGTAACTGGGCCAGCTTTGCTTCTTCCAGCAGTTCGCGAAGGTACAGTCCTTCCTTGGTTGTTCGGCGAAGATTTCGGCATCGACGGGAGCGTAGAGAAATGCGTTGGCTACGTCGATTTGACGGAGCTTCTTCCGCTTCATGGCGGCTATCGCGAGGAGAATTCGGAGAGAGCTGTGCCGGCCGACAGATGCGAAGGTCTCGGTGAAATCTCTGCCATGTTCTTGGTCGAAACCGCGCACGATCCATCGTGCTTTGAACTTGTCGATTGTTCTGTCTGCTTTCGTCTTCACACAGAACACCCATTTTCCGGTGAGTATGGTCTTGTTGCGTGCCACTCCGATGGGTACTATTTTCCAGGTATTTCTATCTTCCAACGCCTTTAATTCCTTGTCCATGGCTTTGCACCATTTTTCCCTGTGCCTCCCCCCCCAGAGCCTGCTGAACTGTGGCAGGCTCCTTAGGTGGCGGCGATGCTTCGTGGACGTCGATGACGAGGCCAAGTATCTGTAGTCCACTCTACGAGAGTCGGGGGAGATTTGTGTCCTCGGGATGAACAGCTTCGTCTCCCGCTTCTGGGTCAGGTAAGAAGTTGGGGCCGGTAAGTTCGGAGTCGTTGGTGTTGACGGGCTGTGGTGTAACATAACCGTTGTCGACGAAGTCGTAATAGACTTCAGCGTTGATGCTTTTGCGGGGGTTGTCTTCATCCTTCGGGATGGGTACCGAGCAGTAGGGCAGAGGTCCGGCTTGTTCTGATGCCCCGTCCACGTTTTGCTCGTCCCAATCAGCTTCTTCTGCTGACGAGGCGAAATCTCGGTTGCCGCGGATGCCATCTGTGGGGTCTTGGTTTGCTCTCAGATTGGCCAGGTACGTGTGAAGGGTGAGTCGCTCGTAGAAGATAACGTCACGTGCTGCTACTGTTTCCTTCGAGTGGACGTCGAAAATCTTCCACGCGTTGTAATGTTTTTCGATGCCCAGGTGTAGTCCCCACTGTGCGCGTTGTGAAAATCGTCCAGCTAGTGCAGTGTGTGGTCGGTACTGTACCATGCAGCCGAAAACTCGTAACATTTTTGTGTTGCCCAATTTTCCTGTCCACAGCAGATGCGGTGATGCGTTGTTCGGGAGTGTGAGGATCTGGTTCAGGAAAGATGATTCTATTGAATGATTCACCTGGGTACAAGGCGAGGCTATATATAGGCTCGACACAAAGGCAGTAACCCGGGTGTTACTAGAAGGTTCCGCGGGTCGCGAAGCGTCCCGAACGGGTCCTTCCCGAATTCGGTAGAAGGCAATTCGGTGGCAACCGAAAAGCCTAGAATTCGGTGCACTCAACCTAGTTCGGTGCCTATAACTATAATAAATATAGTAAAAGCAACGAACCTAGGAAATCAAGCAAAAGCATGCAAGATAAAATAAAGCTAAGCTAGTAATAACATAATAAAGTCCAGGCAAGCTAGCAAAGCCAGCATAAGCCGTCGTACTCTCACACGTCCCCCCCTCAAAGCTGGGTGGCGTGAGAAACACCCTGCTTGACAAGATAGTCCTTGAGAGCACGGCGTGCGTTGCCCATATCAGCTTCTGCAACCCAACTGTCCTCCGATGGGTCATATCCCTTCCAGCGTATCAGGAACTCGAGCGTATTGCCGCGTCTGCGTCGATGAGCGAGAACTTTTTCCACCTCGTACTCTGGTTCATCCTGTATGAGAACAGGTGATGGTGGCGGTAGCTGGCGTCCCTGGAACTGTTGGTTGGGGTCCTTGTAGGGCTTTTGTAGCTGAACATGGAAAGCGTTATGAAGCTTCCAAGTAATAGGTAAGCGCAAGCGGAATGTAACTGGTGTCATGATCGCCTCAACGCAAAAGGGACCACAGAAGCGAGGCCGGAGCTTGGACGGTAGGTGAGACAGGTTCAAGTTGTGCGTGTCAAGAAGCACCTGATCTCCGACTGCTACTGAGTGATCACGTCGCTGGCGATCGGCATACTGCTTCTGGGAGTTCTGCATCGTGGTGAGACGTCGCTGAGTCTTCTCCCATAGCTGCTGCATGGTGGTGACGAAGTCGTGTGCGGCTTGGACGTGTGCCAGTGTGGTTGGCTGCTGTGGTGTAAGTGGTTCCCGTCCGTAGCACAGGAAGAATGGAGATTTCCCTGTGGCCGCATGCGACGCGTTATTGTAAGCGAACTCAAGTGTCATCTTTGCAAGCTGTGTGCAGTAACTGTTCAACCACCTGATTGAGTCGCTCTGTCTGTCCGTCAGTCTGGGGGTGGTACGCTGAAGACATCGCAAGCTTTGTCCCCAACAATCCCATGAGTTCCCTCCAGAACTTACTAGTGAACTTAGGGTCTCTGTCCGAGATAAGTGTAGCGGGGATGCCGTGGATGGTGATGATGCGGTCGAAGAAGAGGCGAGCAGTTGCTTCAGTAGTAGCCGTGGCGTTGGTCGGGATGAAGTGTCCCATTTTAGAGAACTTATCGATCACCACGAGTATAGCATCATGCCCTCGTGAGGTCGAAGAAAGCCCAGTAATGAAGTCTAGGCTGACAACTTGCCATGGCTGCTCTGGTACGGGTAGAGGCTGAAGTAACCCTACTTTTTTCTGCTTGCTACTCTTCATCCGCTGGCACGTGTCGCATGAAGTGACGAACTGCTGCACGTCTGTTGCCATCCGGGGCCAGTAATAATACTTTGCTATTCCCGCTAACGTCTTGTTGCTCCCGAAATGTCCCGCGTATGCCACATCGTGAAATTCCTCCAGTAAGATCTGTCGGAGCGGGGCATAGTTCGGTACCCAAATCTTTCCTGATCCCTTTCTTACAGCTAGGTCCTTCTCCCACTGTAACAACTTCTGTTTCTCTGCTGTAGCGATCTCTGCGTCCACGGAGTATCCATGCTGGAATAGACCCTTGAGCAGAGGGTTCATCCCGTCGAGTTGGATGCCTGCTACATGACCGGGGCGGCTCAACACGTCAGCTTTGTTGTGTAGCCCGGGCTTGTAGACGATGTCGTAGTGGAAGTGGGTCTCCAAGAAGTCTACCCACCGCACCTGTCGTCGTGAGAGCGTCGGCTGCGACTTCAGGTATTTGAGGCTGCAGTGGTCAGTGTAAACTGTAGTCTTGGCTCCCTCTAGGTAACACCTCCACGCCTTGAAGGCCGTGACTATCGCTAAGGCTTCCTTGTCATGGATAGGGTAGTTCAGTTCTGCTCCGTGTAGCTTCTTACTCAGATAGGCGATGGGCTGCAAACCGCGTCCGTGATTCTGCATCAGTACTGCTCCGACTGCTTGGTCACTAGCGTCTGCTTCCACCACGTAGTCTCTGTCTGGATTCGGTAGGATGAGTACTGGTGCTGTAGTCAGTGCTGTCTGTAGCTGCTCCATGGCTTGCTGATGAGGAGTATCCCCTGTATCCGTCCACCTTTGCAGCTTCACACGTTTCCCGTCGTTGTAGATACACGCCTTCCAGTTGACCCAGTCGATCTCGGGGTTGAACCGCTTCAGAAAATCACGCCCCAAGATGAAATCTAATCCCTTGATGTTCGTGATCGGCAACGTCGGCTTCCACCTTAACGCTCCTATCTGTAGCTGCAGTGTTGACTCGCCGTGGATGGGAAGCTTCGTACCGTCCACCATCGTTGCTGTAAACTGGGTCTCTTCTGAGGATTCTTCAATTTTCTCCAACGTCCCGCAGTCGCACACCGAGTGGGACGCACCACTGTCCACCAGTGTCTGGAGGCGTCGCCCGTTGCAGATCACCTCGAGTACTAGTGGCTGTTGCTGCTCCGAGTAGCCGTAGATGGTATCGCTTATAGGATCGTAGGGTACGTCGAATATGTCATCCCTAGGTCCTGCGCTCGAAGATGCAGCTTCAATATCAGGTATCACCTGAGTAGGGTTAGAAGGATTTATCCGAGGCTGGTACAGCTTCTCTTGAGCCTGGAACCTTCCCCTAGGCCTTTGCACCTGTATAGGCTTCATCTGTGAGGAACAGGGAGCCTTTAAACAGAGCTGCTGGGAGAGAATATTAACTCCTCGGAACGCTCGACCCTTGTTAGCGCTCCGGAGTAGGGTCCCCATATTACCCGGTACCGGTTTAATTCTTGACTCTCCCTTAATAAAGGCTTGAAACCAATGAGAAGTAATATTCTTACTTGTCGGGGTGTACGGCTGGAGTTTCCCAGTCGGTGCAGGGTCTTGTTTCGCGGAGTCTCCATTTGTCTCGGCGATTTCCCCTGGTGCCGGCTGGTCGTGACGTTTTAAACTCGCGCCATCATATTCTCCTTTTTTCGCCCTCTCCGAAGTTGCCACGTTGTCCGTTTTCTGCTTCGGGGGTGCCGCACTGTTCTTGTATCTCAGCTCCGCACGCCTTCCCTTCATTTCCCAACACGCCAAGATACGATGTCCTGTAGCGCCGCAAAATTTGTACGTCTCAGTTTTTGCTAGCCGCTGCTCCACATCGCCCTCGTCGTTCTCCATCGGTTCAGCAGTCGTGGGTGGTGCCAATCGCCCCATGCCACTAGTTGGCTTGTTGCGTCGTGTTCCGTAGTAGCTACTGTTCAACGTGTCGAACTGTTCGATCAGTGCTGCCCGAAACTGCGCCCACGTCCCTTCGCCTTGGACTATTCTGTTGTTGATCCACTCTAGAGCTGGGCCTTGTAACAGTGTTGCTGCGAGCCGTATGCGCATTGCGTCTTCTGTCGGGGTCGTGCACCCAACGGTTTAGAAGTAAATTTCGAGTTCAGCTACAAATCGACGAACGTCGTTCCCTTTAACTATAGGATCGAACGAATCCGGTAGCCTCAGCTTCACTGCTTCGAGGTTAACTGTAGCTGCTGCCGTTGTCGCAGGTAGAATTGTCGGTGTCGCCGCTGCTGCTGCTGCTGCTGTCGCTGCTGCATTCGCTGCTGCTGTGGCGGTTGCCGACTGGTTCGCAAGGAGTTTCTCGAGTCGTGGGAGCGCCGCACGTATCTGCTTATGCTCGGCACGTAACTCCGCGATTTTCTGTACTGAAATATCTCTTTTTCCCTCCATTTGGCGATTTACAGAAAGAAGCGCGACGAATTTGTTTAAAGTATGGGTGCTGGTCGACTTCTGTGAGTCGAATCGACTGTAAAATTGAGGAGCGCAAATTCTGTACGTCGCGTAAATCTCTCTTAATTGAAATTCGCGTTCAATCTCGGCCGTTGAGAAGAAACTCGATCCGACGCTCCAAATTCCAACTTTTTGGGGCGAAATTCTCTGGGCCGTTGAGATGAAACTCGATCGAACGGTCGAAACTCCAACCTTTCCACCAGTAAATCTGAGGGGTGTTCGTTTACCGAATCGAGGGGGACTTCGAAAAATTGCGCGGAACTGGTTTTACATACCCGTATCGGCGCCTTCGTCGTCGCCCCCGCGGTTTTTAAAGGCCGGAACTACGCGGTTGAAGACCTCGCGTGTAAACCCGCTCTGATTACTGAGTGTGAGGATCTGGTTCAGGAAAGATGATTCTATTGAATGATGCACCTGGGTACAAGGCGAGGCTATATATAGGCTCGACACAAAGGCAGTAACCCAGGTGTTACTAGAAGGTTCCGCGGGTCGCGAAGCGTCCCGAACGGGTCCTTCCCGAATTCGGTAGAAGGCAATTCGGTGGCAATCGAAAAGCCTAGAATTCGGTGCACTCAACCTAGTTCGGTGCCTATAACTATAATAAATATAGTAAAAGCAACGAACCTAGGAAATCAAGCAAAAGCATGCAAGATAAAATAAAGCTAAGCTAGTAATAACATAATAAAGTCCAGGCAAGCTAGCAAAGCCAGCATAAGCCGTCGTACTCTCACAGGGAGTGACGACGATGAAAGCAGGTTGTGCAGCATGACAGCATGGTCCATTGCTGCAGGCCACTGGTGGTCGGTAGCATGCCACGTAGCAGCTTGCGCATGGTGTTCTGGAGGGTCCTGTTCATTCTTTCTGCTACGCCTTGCTGTTGATGGGCGTAGGGGAGGGAGATGAGTCGCTTGATGCCTCTCTCTGCCAGGTACTGCTTGAAGCATTGTGACTGATATTCTCCTCCCCCGTCTGACTGGAAACTTTTCAACTTCTCGCCAGACTCTCTTTCTGCTACCGGGAGCCATGCGACAAAGGCTTCGAAAGCCATGTCGCGACTTGGCAGGTTGGCGTGAAGGTGATGACGTAGTTGAAAGCCCCTTGTCCGCTTTCGCGGTTATACAGTATGTCGCTGTAGACTTTCTCCAGTGGTGCGTATGCTGGTGCGCTTGGGTTGTGGTGAGAGACGAACGGCTGATGGGGTAAGTCGGCTTCAGGGCAGGTAAAGCAGGTTCCACGAACTCGTTGAAGTTCTCTGCCGTCGTGTAGAAGTAGTGAGTCCTTGTCGAGAACGCCTGCCCTTATCGTGTTGTTTAATGTTGTGTTGCTTGGGTGTCCTAACCTCTCGTGCCACTTGATTCGTTGGCGCGATGTCCAGGTGACCATCTGTACAGATCCGAGTTGGAGTAGAAGCCGGCAACGAAGTTGGCACTTCGGTGGACTTGTGTCTGGGTGGATGGCTGCGTTGAAGTTACTTGACTGCTCGAAGGTCGAAGTTGTCGTGACGGTGGCGTTGACTGCTGCTGATTTGGGCAGTGGGTACGGGGGTGACCGGAAGTTTTGCAGAGATGACAGAATGGTGGTACGTGTCTTTGTGCTTGATTCTCGCGTTTTCGGTGTTGTTGTAGCGTCTCTGAGTGTGGAATGCGAATTCTAGTGCTGACGTCTTTCTCCTGTGTCGTTCTTCGTGCAGGTCCATGTCTTGTTGCGACAGAGGGGGGGGAGGCGGTAAATAGGAACCTTCCACCTACTGCGTTTTTTGGATCGAAAGGCGGTCAGCCCGGAAAATGGTTCCGAGCCTCCCATTTACCCTCCGAACGTAAACGAAGGTAAATGTCGACAGAACAACCATTTACCCTCGCGGATAAGTGGACGTAGGAAGCCGCCCATTTCCCCTCCCCACCTTCCAACACAGGCAAATTTTCCCGCATTCGCCCCACCCTTCAAAAACTACTTTTTTCGGGGAGGTGCAACGGTGGGGGAAGGGAGGCGCTGGGAGAGGGAACACCATACCCGAACCCTAGAAAGCAAACACCCCTGACCTCGAATAGCCCTAACAGGGACGTAGCAGCACTAAATTAACAAGGAAAAAAACACAAGTCACTCACCCACCTGCTCTAAATGAAAACCCTAACGAGCTGGCTCTGATTATTCTATCTAATTACCCTTCTAGAAACTTCAACCCTCGTTCTGGATTCGCGCAACTCTATCTACCCATGAATTGTGCTTGCGAAATTGTGCGTGTGTTTTCTTCATTTACCGTCTGAACCTTCCACCCGAGATTGCAAAGTTTCCCATAGTCGACTGTAGCAGGAGGGGGTGATGTGAAGAGGGAAAACTGCTTCGGAACTCTCGTCATTTACCGTCGCCCCCCCCACCTCCCTCCCATGGCATATGCCTACAGAACGCAGCCATTGTATCAGAGGTCTTGCCACTTGCCCTATTCGGCAAAAAATAACACCAAACTTTCTGGAAAAAGTTGTGAGCTTTCTAGTGGACCCAACTAGAAAAGGGGGGTCACTATTTCAGCTGCTGGCTGGCCCTTTGTCTTTCCTCATCATTATTTCCTCCCTCCTCAAGAGTCCCTCATACCAGTACAATACCTCAGAAAACTGTCAAATCTGCCAAACCAGCAGATGTCTAGATGAGAAACTGAAAAAGGCTGCAAAATTAATTATGATACTCCAAAAATAGGCATGTGAGTTGACAAAACCGTAACAACTTCAGATTTTTTCCCACTATTTATTTTAGCGAGTTATGCACTGCAAAGCACACACCCTAAGTTTTTTGTGTAATTGATTTCTTGATGTACATAAAAGTTACCACTTGGTGTTACTAAGATTGTTAAAATGTCAGACCGAGCTGCTGTAAATCAGGAAGATTTATATTGCCAGGAAGAAACCATTGCTGTCCAATTATCACCAATATGGCCAGTTTGCAGCAAGAGAAAGATAGATTAGTACTAATCACTTTTTGTCCAATTGTTTTTCAGTCCAAAACAGATTTTAATATCTAAACATCTGTGTTTTTTATTTCAATATGGCAATATAATAACAGGTTATGAAGCATAAATAGTTTATGTCGGGTTATTTACAGCCACAAGAAAGAATGTCACCTCGGGGCGGGATTGTAGCTCTTGATATTCGTTGAACTGCAACTCTGTAGGATGAGGAAATTCTTCTCAGTAACGACAAGCCGGTGTACTTAACTCCGTTTTCGTCTGTCAGTCAGTGCCCCGTCTTTCGAAAGGGGGCACCAGAAGGTGACGTGGGTTGAGACCTGTAGATGACCAGTGGACATTTAGCTGTGACCGATCTAGGGCCACTCTAGATGGCAGGGCCACTGTAGATGGCAGCCGTGTAATGCGCAGGGCCACTGTAGATGGCAGCCGTGTAATGCGCATGCCACGAATCGGTATATCGCGGAGTTGGTGTCACAAATTTGGCGCGCACCCATGGCTTGTGATTGGGCGGACGAACGCGTCGCAATTTTGGTTGGGATTGCACGAACCAACCATCACATCGCCCAGCCAAATTGGCCGCGCCCATGTGCTCACACAGCTCATGGCCAATTTCACCCAGACCGTTAAAAATACCGGCCACACCAAACCGAAGCAAATGTCCCTACGCATGAAAAATTAAGGGAAGGGAAACCCACGTCCCCGTCATCTCTGTCTCGAGAACAATCACAGTGCCTCAAGATCTAAATCTGGAATTTGAAAGACCATTCTACCACGCAATCCTGTCTTCACTAGCCCGTACACATCTCTCGCCTATACTAGCACCACTTGAGCAACATGCCCCCGCGCAAGCAGCGAGATAAGGGTAAGGGTAAGGCTAAGGCTGACGACGACGAGCCATAAGAGGATCCCCCGTATGTTAAATGGATGAAGGACCAGCGCGACAAGGGAAAAACTCGCGGCAAGTTAAAGCGTGAAGCAACACCCAAGCGAGACGGTGCCGGGCCCAGCTCAGCGCGTGGCGCCCACGCAGACAGCTCGGACGGGGGCGGCGATACCGACGTGAGCGACGACGACCTGGAGGAGATTGCGTCCTCCAGTGGATCTGAGGAGGACTCGGATAACTCTAATGCCAACGCCGGAAGTGACGAGAAGGAGCCCAACGCCGAGCTCGCAACGTCTGAGGCGGGACCCATTACCCGCAAACGCAGGCGTGGCACCAAATCCAAGCGCTAGTGGACCGATGAGGAGTTGACTGCTCTGGCAGCCGCTAAATGGTATACCCGCGATGATCTCAAGCAAATGCGTGGGAAGCAGAGCAACCAATACTAGAAGAAGTTGCGCGCCCACATGAAGAAAAGCAGCCACACAACAGCACCGCCATGCAACACGCGTAGAAGCGTATGGAGGCCGAGCATCGCAATAGTCTCCACCATAATGGAGAGTCTGGTAAGAAGCCCAAGCCCAAGAAAATCCTGGCAAACGTCAGGCCCCACGTGGTTGAAACTGGGGGAGAAGGGGAGACACACGCCGACCCGGGAGCACCAATCCGGGCTGATGCAGAAATGGGGGAGGTCGAAATGGTGACGCCGCGGAACTGGCCCCGTGATTGCCAAGTGCGTCAGGCTGCTGGTTTTGAAGGTACGTTGTAAGATTGTTGTAGTGCTTCAATGTATCTACATTCGTTTCCGGAATGGCAGCTATCGATTTCATTATGACAGTCTAATGGAGAGGGAGATACGCATTAAATGCATAAGACATTCCACTTCAAATGACGCATATAACGATGTCCCACTACCTCCCGTTCCCCATAGGCACCCCTTCTCCCGTCCCTCACAAGCGATCACGTGTCAACGAGACCGCTACTATGGCGGCCGCAAAACTGGTAGCGGACACCATCACCACCTGCAATGGACAGGCCCTGCGGCAGCTGAGTGACACGGTGCAGCTCCTCGTCACGGCGATCCACATGGCTGCTGCACTGTGTAGGCCACCACCTCCTCAACCCTAGAACGTGCCACCTCCGCTGCAAGCCCAGACGCACGCCATCACAGACACTCCGGCTAGCGACGAACCTCCCGCTTTTGGCAGTGCACCAAGTCGCGATCCCCCGGAGGAGGACGAGAAGGAGTGCGAGGACATGCAGTTCCGCTAGTCGCGCTTGTGGCACCACGGGCGGTGCCTCTTAAGGTAAACACGATGCATGTGCTTACCGAAATGCTTCCTCCGCTTGCGAAGGTCTGCCTCTAGTGCACTTGCCACATCACGCCATGCGTAGGCAGACATCCCACTCCTATGATACCATGGCGGGCCGACGCCCGTCCACACCCTCCATTGACTCCTTGTGGTCCAGTTCTTTGGCTCATCGTGATGCAGGATCATGTTATGCTGGACGATGATGCACGCGGTCCCTGCACACACGCGCGTCAACTTGCTCTCGTGACGACGGCCAAAAAGGCGCCATCTCCCCTTCAGCGCACCAATGGTGCGCTCAACCACCATGCGGGTGGCGGAGTGGACATAGTTGTATGTTTGCTCCCAGCTCTTCATGAGGCGCTTGCGGCTAGCGTTGACGGGCGTTAGGCAGTACGGGCGAAGCGGGTAAGCTGCATCACCGACGATCTGGTACGGTCCAATGTCCCCACGCTCAAGGCGGGCGTGCAAGTCGGATTGCTGGAAAATGTCCTGGTCATGCATAGATCCTGGGTGCCCGACGATACAGTCCCAAATGATACCCTTGCTGTCGCATGTAATCTGCAACTATGTGGAATATACAACAGTGCAGGAAACGGTCCATTATAGCCAGAGATAGACACAAATATAGCAGTCATAATAATTTGATTAATTTTTTGTTTGTTCTCTCTGGTTTTATACTAGGACGCGATTCAAAATCAAAGCACACAAGAAAGTGTCGACCCGGGTCGCGCGCTGAATTTCGTCGACACAAAATTTCGAGCTTTGAATTTCGTCGGGCGAATTCCATCGACTGGAATTCCGTGGAGAAGAATTTCTGCGACAGAATTCCGTCGACTGTAACTCCCGTGCAAATTTCGTTGACTTCGATACTTCGTTGCCGAGTTTCAAACCGAATGCGACCCGAGACCGATTTCGTTAAACTGTCCCCAGACTGTCCGCAAACTTTCTGAAAGGACTCTTTTGGGACGCTTGCATTGAAAGGTCTCCAGTTCGAAACTCACGTACACCATAACCAGCGCCTTAGCAGAAACTGTACTGAGACACTCTCAGGACTGATTGAATGTCACAAGTCCGAATCCCAGCGCCGACATTTTGTTCTTCTTGGCAGCATTTCCTTCTAATAAGGGATGTGCCATGCAAGGGATGTGCCATGCAAGGGTTTTGCCATACAAGGGATGTGCCATGCGAGGGATGTGCCATGCAAGGGATGTGCCATGCAAGGGATGTGCCATGCAAGGGATGTGCCATGCAAGGGATGTGCCATGCATAGGGATGTGCAATGCAAGGGATGTGCAATGCAAGGGATGTGCCATGCAAGGGATGTGCCGTGCAAAGGGATATGCAATGCAAGGGATGTGCAATGCAAGGGATGTGCCATGCAACAGATGTGCCGTGCAAAGGGATGTGCCATGCAAGGGATGTGCAATGCAAGGGATGTGCCATGCAAGGGATGTGCCGTGCAAAGGGATGTGCAATGCAAGGGATGTGCAATGCAAGGGATGTGCAATGCAAGGGATGTGCAATGCAAGGGATGTGCCATGCAAGGGATGTGCCATGCAAGGATGTGCCATGCAAGGGATGTGCCATGCAAGGGATGTGCCATGCAAGGGATGTGCCGTGCAAAGGGATGTGCAATGCAAGGGATGTGCCATGCAAGGGATGTGCCGTGCAAAGGGATGTGCAATGCAAGGGATGTGCCATGCAAGGGATGTGCCATGCAAGGGATGTGCCATGCAAGGGATGTGCCATGCAAGGGATGTGCCATGCAAGGGATGTGCCATGCAAGGGATGTGCCGTGCAAAGGGATGTGCAATGCAAGGGATGTGCCATGCAAGGGATGTGCCGTGCAAAGGGATGTGCAATGCAAGGGATGTGCCATGCAAGGGATGTGCCATGCAAGGGATGTGCCATGCAAGGGATGTGCCATGCAAGGGATGTGCCATGCAAGGGATGTGCCATGCAAGGGATGTGCCATGCAAGGGATGTGCCATGCAAGGGATGTGCCATGCAAGGGATGTGCCATGCAAGGGATGTGCCATGCAAGGGATGTGCCATGCAAGGGATATGCCATGCTAGTGATGGCTATGCCATGTGCCATGCACGTCTTGTTCGCCATCCGCAGTGCTGTTGCTCGTGGAAGGTACTCATGACCCTCCTAAATATGACACCATGTGTGATGAGACGATTTTTGAGTCGACTAAAAAACCCTCCTAAATATGACCCCATGACCCAGAATAGGGAATGTTTCCACACCGCACGTTACCGCACTTAACCCCTTCAGAACGGATGCTCCCTACATGGCGCCACTGATCCCACCCCCCCTTCTCCCCTCCTCTGCACCGCATGTTACCGCACTCAACCCCTTCAGCGTGGACGCCCCCTACCTGACACCGCTGATCGCATCGGCGCTCATCCTGGTCTTTGCCACCATCAGTGTCAGCATCGAGGTGCGCACCTAACCTCTGCACCGCACTGCACCACAGTGCACTATACTGGACCACGTCTTACCTACGGCGCTCATCCTTGTCTTTGCCACCATCAGTGTCAGCATCGAGGTGCGCACACACTGCACTGCACCGCACCTCACTGCACTGCACCACACTTGAGGCACATCAGAAGTCATGAGTGTCAGCATTGAGGTGCACAACCCAGCTTATGACCCAACTATCCCTCCTTGTAAGAATTATAAAGAAAGCTCCTTACTTGGCACCATTGATCGCATTTGTCGCATCAGCTCGGCCCCTATCCTGCTGTGCTGTTCGCCACCTTTGGTGTCAGCATTGAGGAGCGCGCCCACTCCACTGCACCGCACCTCACTCCACTGCACCGCACTGCGCCACTCGCCTAACTGGCTGCTACTTTCCTTTTTCCCTGCGCTCCTCTTGTCCCCTCCCACCCCTCTCATTCCTCTCACCCTTATTCCCTCCTGCTCCTCTCGCCCTCCCCGCTCCCCTAGAGTCCCCGCCTACTCCCTCTCTTCCTCCCCGCTTAGTCCCCTTTTCTCTCTTTCCACCCCCCTCTCCCTCTTTTCCCCCTCTCCCTCTTTTCCCCCTCTCCCTCTTCCCCCTCTCCCTCTTTTCCCCCGCTCCCTCTCTTTCCCAGCTCTCCTGCAGTGCAGCATTCTACAGCACCTATTATAACTGCAACCACTCATCACCGCACTGCACCACTCCTTCCCATCATCTCTCCCCTCCAGGTGTCCCGCAGCACAGCCTTCTACAGCACTTCTTATTACTGCAACCTCTCATTACCGCACTGCACCCCTTCTTCCTTCCAGGTGTCCCGCAGCACAGCCTTCTACAGCACTTCTTATTACTGCAACCTCTCATTACCGCACTGCACCCCTTCTTCCTTCCAGGTGTCCCGCAGCACAGCCTTCTACAACACTTCTTATTACTGCAACCTCTCATTACCGCACTGCACCCCTTCTTCCTTCCAGGTGTCCCGCAGCACCGCCTTCTACAGCGGAAACATCTACCATGCGCCGGACTTTGATTGGTCGCATGCCATGTCAGCACTGGTGGTCCACGCTGGCAAGCTGGATGAGGTGAGCCGTGATGGGTTGTCCCTCCCTGCTCTACTCCTTGTCACCCACTTGTTCTCAGGCTGTCGCTGCTCAAACCAGATGTTTGCACACCGTTACATGTCTTAGAAGGGCCGTTTGGGTTTGCCTCCAAAAAGCCATTGGATTTGTGCATTGAGTTGCATTTAACTAATTTGCATTGAATTGCATTGCATCGCATTGAATCAAATAGAGCTGCAATACATTTCATTGAACACATTGAATCACATTGCGTTAAATTGCATTGCAATTCATTGAATTGCATCGATTGCATCGCATTGTACCGCATCTCATTGAATTGTGTGGCATTAAATCGCATCGAATCACATTGAACTGCATTGCATTGCGTTGACTTGCATTGCATGAAATTGCACTGCGTTCGATTAAATTGGACTGCATTTGATTAAATTGCATTGCACTGTGTTGCATTGAATTGCATTTCATTGAACTGCTTCACATTGAGTTTCAACTCATCAAACTGAATTGCATTGCATTTCCATTGGATCGAGCTGCATAGAATTGCATTAAATTGCATCGCATTGCATTACATTCAGTCAGGCGCCTCCCCTTCAACCCCATCACTCCCCCTCTTCCCCTGATTCTCCCCTCTTTTTTCCCCTTCTTCCCCTTCCTCACTCCAAGTCAGGCTAGCCTGGCACTGAGTTCTGAGCCTATCGCCCGAGCCTACGTGTTCCCGCACCTGGGGAACATGCTGAAGCTGCCCTTCTGGAAGCCCCTCCCCCAGTTCCCACCTCGCGACGCCGTGCCGCTCGACTGGCTGCTCTACTGCGCCTCTTTCGGCCGCATTCTCCTCTGGAACATCATTTTTATCCTGCCTGCACTCATCAACTCGTTACTGTCACACATCGTGGCGCCGCTGGTGATCGGCGCAGTGAGGAACGTAATTGTGGTGATCAGCTTCGGGCTGGCTCAGAACGAGCTGAGCTTCGCTCATGTCTTCATGGACGAAATATTGGACCTAGGGCTCTCCTCTCAGCATGTGGAGCACTGGAACGTGCAGGTGAGGGGGAGGAGGGTTTTCAGGGGTTGCAAGGGTGGCTGTTGCTATGTGGCTTTGTGAATTGTTTTAGAGACGTTTTGAAATGAGAATCCATAACCCAAATCCCCTCCCCTTCTTTACGAACTACTTTTGCACAGTTGAAGAATCCAAACTTTTGACACATCTCAAAAATTCCCTCCCCTTTTTCAGACGCTTCATTTTCACAGTTGAGGAATCGAAACTTCAACTGGGACCCATTCACACACTCTCCCACCTTTTCAGAAACTGCTGGCTTTGGCCAAGCCGAGGGTGCGGTGTGAACATGGCACCTCGTCTGTGAGGGTGCGGTGTGACCATGGCACCTCGTCTGTGAGGGTGTGGTGTGAACATGGCACCTCGTCTGTGAGGGTGCGGTGTGACCATGGCACCTCGTCTGTGAGGGTGCGGTGTGACCATGGCACCTCGTCTGTGAGGGTGCGGTGTGACCATGTCAAACATTGTATGTCTATATTGTGTAGGCTATAGCGGGTTTAGCCTTAGAGGGTACACAAACTTAGGGTTTCCTACTTGTACCCAACTTCCTGCTAGTTCATCCATTCTCGTTCTATTCTAAGATTCTAACATGGTATCAGAAGCCTAGGTTGCTACCTAGGACCGCTTTCTACAATGGGCCCACTATTCCGCTAGAAGCGCCCTCGTGCGCCCTACCCTACGTGCGCCCTCGTGCGCCTTTCTCTGCTAGTGCGCCTTCGTGCGCCCTCGTGCGCCCTCGTGCGCCCTCGTGCGCCCTCGTGCGCCCTCGTACGTCCTCGTGCGCCTTCGTGCGCCCTCGTACGCCCTCGTACGCCCTCGTGCGCCCTCGTGCGCCCTCGAGCCGCCCCTGCAGGTCCGTCAGGCCCCCGAGCCGCCTCTGCAGACCCGTCAGGCCCCCCCCGAGCCGCCTCTGCAGGCCCGTCACGCCCGAGAGCCGCCCCTGCAGACCCGTCAGGCCCGCGCGCAGCCTCTGCCCGACCGCGCGCCGCCTCTGCAGGCTCTCGCCGCCCACCGCGTCGCCCTGTCCGCGGCGTCGTCGCCTGCCCGCGACGCAGCCCCTGCCCGCGGCGTCGTCGCCTGCCCGCGACGCAGCCCCTGCCCGCGGCGTCGTCGCCTGCCCACGGCGTCGTCGCCTGCTAGCGGCGTCGTCGCCTGCCCGCGGCGTCGTCGCCTGCCCGCGGCGTCGTCGCCTGCCCGCGGCGTCGTCGCCTCCCAGCCGCGTCGCCACCTGCCCGCCGCGTCGCCCTGCCCGCGGCGTCGCCACCTGCCCGTGGAGCCGCCCGCCACTGCAGCAGCAGCCCCTGGAGCCGCCCGCCACTGCAGCAGCAGCCCCTGGAGCCGCCCGCCACTGCAGCAGCAGCCCCTGGAGCCGCCCGCCACTGCAGCAGCCGCCCCTGGAGCCGCCCGCCACTGCAGCAGCCGCCCCTGGAGCCGCCCGCCACTGCAGCAGCCGCCCCTGGAGCAGCCTGCACCTGCAGCAGCCGCCCCTGGAGCAGCCCGCACCTGCAGCAGCCGCCCCAGGCACCTGGAGCAGCTGCCGTCGCGGCCCGGCCTCGCCCTGCAGCAGCTGCCGCGGAGCTCCCTGCTGCGGCCCGGCCCCGCCCTGCAGTTGTAGCGGCCCCGCGGTCGCCACCGTCTTGCGCCTGCCGCGCCGACCACTGGTGAGCATTGCCCTGCCAGCACTGCTACTGCTGCTACTGCATTTCTACTCCCACTACTACTGCTCCTGCTGTTACTGCTGTTACTGCCGCTACTGCTGCTCCTGGCGAGGCCAGATGCAGCTCCAGGGCCGTGCGCGTGAGTCCCTCACGCCCCAGCAGCTTCGTGAGTGGTACGCTAGTTGGGGCTGTCGGGGTGGCCGTAGTGGTAGTCGCTCTGGAGTGGGTCGGTCGGGAGCTTCTGGTAGTGGACAGGTGCAGCTGCAGTGTCCTCTTTCACCCCAGCAGCTTCGTGAGTGGTACGCTAGTTGGGGCTGTCGGGGTGGCCGTAGTGGTAGTCGCTCTGGAGTGGGTCGGTCGGGAGCTTCTGGTAGTGGACAGGTGCAGCTGCAGTGTCCTCTTTCACCCCAGCAGCTTCGTGAGTGGTACGCCAGTTGGGGCTGTCGGGGTGGCCGTAGTGGTAGTCGCTCTGGAGTGGGTCGGTCGGGAGCTTCTGGTGATGGACAGGTGCAGCTGCCGTGTCCTGTGAGTGAGGCTGCCGCTCTAGGTGCTAGTGCGGCTGCTACCCCAGGTGCTGGTGAGGCTGCTGCTCTAGGTGCTAGTGAGTCTCCGCTCCCTGGTACTGAGTCGACTGAGGCACTGCACACCTTCACACTGGACTCCGGTGCTTCTCGCTGTTTCTTTCGTGACCGCACTGTCCTTGAGCCACTTGCTCGGCCAGTTGCTGTCTCCCTCGCTGACCCCTCTGGGGGCCCGGTCGTTGCGACCTCCTCCACTGTCCTTCCCTGTCCTGCGGTCCCGTCGGGCACACTGTCCGGTCTCCACCTCCCCTCGTTCTCTACGAACCTGGTGGCAGGGTGTGCGCTCCAGGACGCGGGTGTTCACCAGTTCACCCCTGCCTACGAGCGCGTGACCCACTGCACGTGTGCTCGTACGGGCCGTCACTTGGCTACCTTCACTAGACAGCCGGGGTCGGACCTGTACACACTGACCACTGAGTCCCCTCAGGTCGCTGCGTCTGCGTCTGCGTCTGCGTCCGGTCAGCTGTCGGCCCCCTGCTCGTGTCGCTCTCTCGCGCACGAGACTGTTGTCTGGCACCACCGACTTGGCCACCCGTCTGTGCAGCGCCTTCGTGCCATGCACTCCCGGTACCTTGTCTCTGGTCTTCCCAGGGTTCTCCCTCCCCTCCCACCCTCGCCTGCTCCTCCCTGTCTTCCCTGTGTCGAGGGGCGGCAGCGCGCCGCTCCTCACTCCTCCTCGTTTCCCCCGACGACTGCTCCCTTGCAAACGCTCCACATGGACGTGTGGGGCCCAGCCCGCGTCCGTGGTCAGGGTCAGGAGAGGTACTTCCTGATTGTTGTTGACGACTACTCGCGCTACACCACGGTCTTCCCCTTGCGCACCAAGGGTGAGGTCCCTGATGTTTTGATCCCTTGGATCCGCAGAGCTCGTCTCCAGCTCAGCGAGCGTTTCCACTCGGACTTTCCTGTCCTGCGCTTGCACTCTGACAGAGGTGGTGAGTTCTCCTCCGACCTCTTGGCAGCCTACTGTGCTGAGCACGGCATTGAGCAGTCGTTCACGCTTCCGGCCTCTCCACAGCAGAATGGGGTTGCGGAGCGCCGCATTGGCCTAGTCATGGAGGTCGCCCGTACCTCCTTGATCCATGCGGCTGCCCCCCACTTTCTGTGGCCGTTTGCGGTCCAGTACGCTGCGCATCAGCTCAACCTCTGGCCCCGTGTCTCCATGCCGGAGACCTCGCCCACACTGATGTGGACGGGGGAGGTTGGCGATGCGTCGCGTTTCCGGGTCTGGGGATCTCGAGCTTTTGTCCGCGATACGTCCGCGGACAAGCTCTCTTCCCGCGCTGTTCCCTGCGTCTTCCTTGGCTTTGTCCCTGACGCGTCTGGTTGGCAGTTTTACCACGCCACCTCGCGCCGGGTCCTGCCCTCTCAGGACGTCACTTTTGACGAGTCCGTCCCCTACTACCGCCTCTTCCCCTACCGCACTGCCCCGCTCCCCCCCCCGCCTCTCTTCCTCGCACCAGGTGCTGCTGTGGTAGACCCCCTCCCCCCTCAGGGTGCCGCTCCCTCAGGTGTGTCCCAGGTAGACCCGGTTGAGCCTGTTGAGGTAGCTGTTGACTCCCGCCCTGCTGCGGGTGCGGAGCCTGGGGGTGCTGAGCCTGGGAGTGCTGAGCCTGAGGGTACTGAGCCTGGGGGTGCTGAGCCTGGGGGTGCTGAGACTGATGCGGAGTCCGGTGTCGGGGGGTTCTGAGTCTGGGGGTGCTGAGCCTGGGAGTCCTACACCTGGAGGAGCTCTCTCCTCGGAGCAGCTGCGTGAGTGGTACTCAGAGTACTGCAGCCTCAGGAGAGGTGCCTCTGGAGCCAGGAGTACTACTGGGACTGGTGCTGGTGCCTCCCCTCCTCAGCGGGAGCTGCCCTCTCTTGAGCGGATCCGTGAGTGGTACGAGCGGCGCTGCACTCTCCGGAGTGGCGCGCCTGGTGTCGCGGACCCTGGTGCTGGAGTTGGAGCTGCTGCTGGTGCTGCGGACCCCGACGTTGGAGCTGCTGCTGGTGCTGCGGACCCTGGAGTTGGAGCTGCTGCTGGTGCTGCGGACCCTGGCGTTGGAGCTGCTGCTGGTGCTCTGGACCCTGGCGTTGGAGCTGCTGCTGGTGCTGCGGACCCTGGAGTTGGAGCTGCTGCTGGTGCTGCGGACCCTGACGTTGGAGCTGCTGCTGGTGCTGCGGACCCTGGAGTTGGAGCTGCTGCTGGTGCTGCGGACCCTGGCGTTGGAGCTGCTGCTGGTGCTGCGGACCCTGGAGTTGGAGCTGCTGCTGGTGCTGCGGACCCTGACGTTGGAGCTGCTGCTGGTGCTGAGGACACGGCCCCGGCCGTACTTCGTTCCGCTCCTTCAGCAGGTTCTTGGTCAGCCTCCTCCTCCTTGTCCTGCTCCCTCCTTAGAGTGTCCTCCGCCTGTCCAGTCGCAGTCCCCGTTACCGCCTGCCTTGCCGCTCCCTGGTCCTTCTCCTTACACTGGTCCCACAGGAGGTCTTACGGAGCGTCGTGAGCCTGAGTCTCGTCCTGTGTCGCCTGCGTCTCGCTCTGCGTCACCTGTTCGTGCTGCTCGCACTGGTCGTCGTGTCCCGCGTGAGCGTCCTCCTCCTGTCCCTGGCACTCACTACATGACTCTGCGTCCCTCCACTGCTCCTCAGCGCGTCCCTCTGCCGTCTCCTCCTGCGTCCTCTCTTCCTACCCTTCCTGACCCGGAGTCTGACTCCCTTCGTGCTGCTCGTCCTACTGTCACGCGTCTCCTCGCTACTGTTGTCACTGACCCTACCTTTGAGTCCTCTACTGCGTCTGCTCTTGTCGCTGAGTTAGTTGACTTTGCTGCCGCTTGTCGTCTCGACTACGCCGCTAGCCTAGTTGCTGCGTCTGAGTCTGTCCGTCCTCCGTCCGTCGGGGGTGAGTGTGCTCTTGGCACGGACGTCCTTGAGGACAGGCAGGAGGAGTTCCAGTGCTTTGCTGCTGCTTTGCCTCATCTCGTGTCCATGCTAGTTGCCCCTGAGGGAGACCCGGATGCACCAGACATCCCGACCCCGCGCTCTTACGCAGAGGCGATAGCGGGTCCCTACTCCTCTCAGTGGCAGACAGCCATGGACGCAGAGATGGCTTCCTGGAAGTCCACAGGCACCTACGTCGACGCAGTTCCCCCACCAGGGGCGAACATCGTCAGTGGCATGTGGATTTTCAGGGTGAAGCGGCCGCCGGGTTCTCCGCCTGTCTTCAAGGCGCGTTATGTGGCTCGAGGCTTCAGTCAGCGTGAGGGAGTCGACTTCTTCCAGACCTTCTCCCCCACCCCGAAGATGACCACTCTTCGGGTGCTGCTGCACATAGCCGCTCAGCGCGACTACGAGCTTCACTCTCTTGACTTCAACACTGCTTTCTTGCAGGGTAGCCTGCACGAGGAGATCTGGCTGCGCCGCCCTCCTGGCTTCACTGGGTCGTTTCCTCCTGGTACCTAGTGGAGCCTCCGGCGGCCGGTCTACGGTCTCCGCCAGGCACCACGTGAGTGGCACGACACACTGAGGACGACACTTGCGGCACTTGGGTTCGCGCCTTCTACTGCTGACCCGTCGCTGTTTCTGCGCACAGACACTTCGCTGCCGCCGTTCTACATCCTCGTGTACGTCGACGACTTGGTCTTTGCCACTGCTGACACTGAGGCTCTCGCCCACGTGAAGTCGGAGCTGCAGAAGAGACACACGTGCACAGACCTGGGTGAACTGACAAGCTATCTTGGCTTGCGGATCACCCGGGACAGAGCACGGCGCACCATTACCTTGACTCAGTCACACATGGTGCAGCAGGTCCTTCAGCGCTTCGGCTTCACGTACTCCTCGCCTCAGTCCACTCCTCTGCCTACCGGTCACTCGCTCTCAGCTCTGCCTTCGGATGAGTCCGTAGAGCCGAGTGGCCCATATCCAGAGCTTGTGGGCTGCCTCATGTACCTGATGACCTGCACTCGACCTGACCTTGCATACCCTCTTAGCATCCTTGCACGCTATGTCGCTCCTGGCCGTCACCGGAAGGAGCACATGGATGCCGCTAAGAGGGTGTTGCGCTACTTGTGCAGTACGTCGGGCATGGGGCTAGTGCTTGGAGGGCGAGACCGAGTTGTTCTCACTGGGCACTCAGACGCGTCTTGGGCAGACGACCAGGCCACTCAGCGGTCGTCACAGGGTTACACTTTCAGCCTTGGCTCTGGTTCAGTTTCTTGGCGTTCTACACGTTCTTCTTCAGTTCTCAGCTCCAGTTGTGAGGCTGAGATCTACGCCACAGCCATGGCAGCCCAGGAGCTACGCTGGCTCACCTACCTGCTGACCGACTTGGGAGAGCGGCCTCGTTCTCCTCCAGTGCTGTACGTCGACAACAAGGCTGCCATTGCCTTGTGTGAGGAGCACAGACTGGAGCACAGGACGAAGCACATCGCTCTGCGGTACTTTCTGGCTCGAGAGCTGCAGCAGCGTGGTCAGCTTCGTCTGCGTTACGTGGCCACTCAGGCCAACACTGCTGACGTGTTCACCAAGGCGCTTCAGCCTTGTGACCATCAGCGCTTCTGTACTCTTCTAGGCCTTGTGCCTACTGGACCTCACTTGCTTACTTCTTGACTTTGCTTGTACTGTGATCCCTATATATATACCTGCATGCTTTCACTTGCTAGGTTGTGATCACTGTATCTCTTGCTATATTATCAAACTGCATGTGAACTGGTCTTGTGACCACTTGCTTGTGCTCAGAATTTGTGTGGTATCCCTTGAGATCCACCCTGAGCTTGTTTTGCCTTGCTTTGCTTTGACTGGTCTTGTGACCCTCTGGTTGTCTCCCACTTCGCCTATGGGGGTGTGTCAAACATTGTATGTTTATATTGTGTAGGCTATAGTGGGTTTAGCCTTAGAGGGTACACAAACTTAGGGTTTCCTACTTGTACCCAACTTCCTGCTAGTTCATCCATTCTCGTTCTATTCTAAGATTCTAACAGACCATGGCACCTCGTCTGTGAGGGTGCGGTGTGACCATGGCACCTCGTCTGTGAGGGTGCGGTGTGACCATGGCACCTCGTCTGTGAGGGTGCGGTGTGACCATGGCACCTCGTCTGTGAGGGTGCGGTGTGACCATGGCACCTCGTCTGTGAGGGTGCGGTGTGACCATGGCACCTCGTCTGTGAGGGTGCGGTGTGACCATGGCACCTCGTCTGTGAGGGTGCGGTGTGACCATGGCACCTCGTTTGTGAGGGTGCGGTGTGACCATGGCACCTCGTCTGTGAGGGTGCGGTGTGACCATGGCACCTCGTCTGTGAGGGTGCGGTGTGACCATGGCACCTCGTCTGTGAGGGTGCGGTGTGACCATGGCACCTCGTCTGTGAGGGTGCGGTGTGACCATGGCACCTCGTCTGTGAGGGTGCGGTGTGACCATGGCACCTCGTCTGTGAGGGTGCGGTGTGACCATGGCACCTCGTCTGTGAGGGTGCGGTGTGACCATGGCACCTCGTCTGTGAGGGTGCGGTGTGACCATGGCACCTCGTCTGTGAGGGTGCGGTGTGACCATGGCACCTCGTCTGTGAGGGTGCGGTGTGACCATGGCACCTCGTCTGTGAGGGTGCGGTGTGACCATGGCACCTCGTCTGTGAGGGTGCGGTGTGACCATGGCACCTCGTCTGTGAGGGTGCGGTGTGACCATGGCACCTCGTCTGTGAGGGTGCGGTGTGACCATGGCACCTCGTCTGTGAGGGTGCGGTGTGAACATGGCACCTCGTCTGTGAGGGTGCGGTGTGACCATGGCACCTCCTCTTTGACCCTCCACGCACCTCCCTGCCTTGCCTAACCCCTTTCTTTCCCCTCCCCACCTTCTCAGAAACTGCTGGCACTGGCCAAGACCCGCTCACTGCAGGGGGAGTTGATGGCAGGGTATGAGGATGCCACCTACCTCCCCTATTCCCCATCCTCTGTCACCCTCCTTAACCCTTCAGAAACTTCTAGCTTTGGCCAAGACGCGCTCGCTGCAGGGGGAGCTGATGGCGGGGTATGAGGATGACACCTGTGACATGGGGGAGGCGGTATTTGAGGAAGGGTTACTTAAAGACAGGGGGCGTGGGGAAGGGTTAGCTGGGGAGGGGGTGCCTGAGAAGGAGGTGTTTGGAAACAAGGTTGATGGGAGGAGAGGGGAGGAGATGAAGGGGAAGGGAAGAGGAAAGGGTAAGGGTGTTGAAGGGAATGGTGAGATGGATTTAGGAAGGGAACGGGAGGGGGAAGGGGAAGAGGAAGGGGGAGGGGACGGGAGAGGTTGGATGAATGGGCGAGGGGTGCAGAAGGTAGGGACTGCTGTGGCTGGGACTGCAGGGGGTGGGGCTGCTGTGGGTAGGGTAGGGTTTGCAGGAAACGAGGTGAGGGAGAGTGAGGAAGGAGCACCAGTAGCAGCACAGCAGGCATCAGTTGCAGCGGGGGTAGCAGCTGTAGCAGCGGCAGCAGTTGTAGCAGGTGCAGCGGCTGTAGCAGGGCCAGCAGTTGTTGCAGATGCAGCAGTTGTAGCAGGGGCAGCAGCTGTAGCAGGTGCAGCGGCTGTAGCAGGTGGCACCGGGGCAGGGGAGGAAAAGGACAAGGAAAGCCGCTACCGCCCGACTCTAGACCCGTCTTTTAGCACCTCTGCCGGCCAATGGCAGCGCAGCACTAGCAGGCTGCGTCGGCGAGTTACATTCAAGAGCTCAAGGACACTCGGAGACGATACTCGGGGATATGAAACCCGTGGAGATGAAACACATGGAGATGTAACCCGTGGAGATGTAACGGCCGGAGATGTAACTCCTGACCGTCCTCTCCTCCCACTCAGCACAAGTCAAGGCTCCTCCTCTAGCCCCTGTCACCCTCACACTCGGACGCGAGAGAATGAGCACCAATCCAAGCGGCTGCCTAGGAAAGAGGAGCAGGATAGCTGGACCAAGAATGGTGATGTGCTGAAGGGAGAGGAGAAATGCGGCAAAGCTGAGAATTCGGGGCATGCCGTGGGGGGTGTGGATGAGGGTGCAATGGAGGGGAAGACACGTGGGCAGGAGCAACTACTGTACGAGTATTTATGGGATGACAAGGAGCTGGATGAAGCAGCTGCTAAGTGTCTTACTTACCAGTGCCTCAAGCCGGAAATCAAGAAGATGTGGCGTAACCCGAGGCTTACCCCGGATGAGTTCGTTCGACAGATTAAAGAGCTCTGTGTGATGATTGAGGACCGGTTTAAGGAGCTCACGGGTAAGTTTGACCTGAATCATGGGGCGTACTTCAGAGATTCCCGGATTTTAGGGGTTATTGCGCATTTTCTGGAGTTTCGGGAGCTTCCGGAGTGGTCGAAAGCGATTGATACCGATATGTTGAGAGCTGAGCACATGGTGCATACTAGCTGAGGGTGGCTGGGAGGCTAGTGTTTTGGCCGGCTCAAAACTGGTCTGGTTCCGGAATGGTCGTACGCGGTTGATACCGATGTGAGCTGGGCACATGGTGCATTGAAGCAGGATGCGCTGGGCGTTTGAGATGGCCTGGTGCGGTATACGAATTCTGAGCTGGAATGATAAGGGCTTTCTATCCTATGATGCTTGAGAAGTGAAGTGATGTGATGTGAGACTTCCATGGGGATGATTGTAAATATGTGAAGTACCTAATACCTCTGTGAGCACAACCTTTTGTTCAGTACAAATTCCACACCAACTTCTAATTTATGCGCTCATTGCCAGCCAGATTCGACAACTGCCTTCCAGGCTTGCAAGTTGCCACGAAGTCTGTGTAAAGGGCGGACGCCGCAGCAAAGACGCGTGACGCGAGACCAGAGAGGGACTTTCTCTGTTGTGTTCACTCCCCACTGGTTTTGGAAAACCCGATCGACCAATAAATTTGTTGCGCACCTGGTTGCTCTGCTGGTTCCCACAGGGCCACAATCCCAACAAGATCCTCATCTCGACACCCTTCAAAAACGCATTCACGCCCTTTCCACCGTTCCAGAATCCTCCATACACGATTCATGCCACCTTGAGAATGCCTGTTCCATCGTGGGAGATATGTACAGTCCATCCAGACCTCGGGAATGTCCCCTACACAAGGGCGGGGACCACAATGCCTCGGGAATGGTGTCATCTCTAGGGATGGAGGTGTTCACGGAACATACGTCTCATTTGACTATTGGCGGATGCGAAGAGCTAGCTCAGCAGTACTCACGTGCATTTCAGTCTCCCTGACAGAAATCGAGAGTCTTCAGCAATGCTCGTTCTTTGACTCACGCACATTATGTCAGTATAGCAGGATAGTTCATTCATAGCAGGGGAAGTTCTTTCCCGATTTCTCGTGGCTGACTACTCTGTTTTTTTTTTCCTCCAGAGCTTCTCGCAGTCCAGCAAATTTGGTCATAGATTCGAAACCGCAGCTCTTGAACAATAGACTCGCAAATCGCGTTCGTTCTTTACGCAATGTCCGAGTCAGCTGCTAACCAGCGAGGAAATTCAGCGTTAATCTCTCGCGATCAGTCCAGCCAGGAATCGCGGAAGGAAATTACGATTCAGATTTACGAACCTGCTCTTCCATCGCCGCGTTGCGTAGCACCGTCTAAGAGTCCACGCAAGTCCACGTCGTTCAACGTCTTCAGCTCCCCGGTTCCTAAATCGCCACGCCGGATCGTCTCTCCGCAACTTACCTTTCCTGATGACGTTCCTAAATCGCCACGTCAGACGGTCTCTCCCCAAGTTACCTTCTCTGATCTCCACGATCAACGTGATGATGACGACAGCGACGCAGTGCTTGCTAGAGTGGCAACGAACGACAGCATTACTAATCTGCGTGCCGTTCGACCGCAAGCCACCCGAAACCAGAACACTACAACTACTACCACACGTAGAACATCAAGCAGTTCTAGTACACGCACTAGTACGTCTAGTAATACCAATGCCCGTAGTAGTAGACGCATTAGTGCATCTAGTTCTACCGATTCGATTGCCCCTCCGGCGACGCAGGAACAAGACGGCCGTCAAGACGGAGAATCCGAGCAATCGGACGAGTCCGTCAGCAACGACGGCTCTGGAGCCAGCGAGAGCCGGACGACGGTTCGCGCGGATGCCGCTGAGGCGACGCTGACGACGACGGCTACTACTGATTACGCTCCAGTTGTTCGTGCAAAAGATAGGCATCGTGCAGGAAAATCCCGCAGCGCGCATGAGGGGTCTGTGTTAGTACCGCGGGAACGGAGGAGAATTCCCGCGTCAGCGTCCCGCGTCGCTGTTAGCTCGGAAATTTATTCTGTCTACGACCTACATGGGAGCGATAGCCGTAAGGAGAGTTTCAACCGACAGGAGAGCTATAATAACCGTCAGAAGAGCTTTGACGGACAAG
The DNA here is from genome assembly GCA_947470075.1 of Closterium sp. Yama58-4. NCBI lineage: Eukaryota > Viridiplantae > Streptophyta > Zygnematophyceae > Desmidiales > Closteriaceae > Closterium > Closterium sp. Yama58-4. Next base: position 523,977 of record CANIUD010000587.1, read on the forward strand.
AGAGCTTGAATGGCCAGGAGAGTGTTAAACGTCAGGGTAGTCGGCCTGAGGAGCCGCGTGGCCGTCAGGATCGATATCTCCGTCAAGAAAGCTTTTCGCGAGTGGAAATCCGACAGAAAAGCACCGGTCGTGAGATTGGTTATCGGCGACAGGCGAGCTTTCAGCTACCTCCTCAAACGTTACAGCAACAACAACAGCACAAGAAGCGGGCGTCTTTCCCGGAGATACACCTGGATCTGCCTAATAGCTCTCTCCCGAGTGAAAAGCACGGAGAAACGACCTCTGGCGCCGGTAGCAACAGTGTAAGCAGCGGCATCGTCAGCAGCTGCAGCAGCAGCAGCAGCAGCAACAGCAGCAGCGTCGTCACCACCAGCAGCAGCGGCGGAGGCAGCAGCAACGAGTCTGGTCGCCACCCCACCAGCGTAGGCAGCCATGATAGCCCAGCTACCAGGGCTCCCGTTGATCTGTATGATGCCGAGGTGGGAATTAAGTTATTGCCCGGCGCAGTTGATGCAGCCAAAGCGCCAGTCGCGCAGGCGGCGGCTAGTCTGACGGCGGGAAGGCTCCGCGCAGAGCCCGCGGGCCACCGCCGCGCGCAGTCCGCCGCCGACGCCTTCACCGCCGCGGACTGGGCGCGCGAGCGCTTGCGTTCGTTTAACATTCGGAAAACCGGAGAAGGGGCGGAAGGAGCTTCCGCAGGTGGCACATTTTCCAGCCCTAACGCAGCTCCTTCGGCGGAGGCTCTCCCTGCACCCAGCCCGCGCGGGCGCAAGTGTTCGAGCGCTTTCGCAGGTTCCGCGAGCGGAGTAGCAGGGGGGAGAAGACATCCCTCGCGCAGCCCTTCCGCGCGAGCGCGACGAGCGAGCGCGGATGCGACGGACCTTGGGGGAGCGTTGTCGAGTGAGGGGATGACGACGGGGCAGAGTGACGGAAGAGTGAAGGGAGAACAGAAGAAAGAGGAGGAAGAGATTTCGGAGAAGCAGCAGCAGCAAGAGGAGAAGCAGGAGCAGAAGCAGAAGCAAGAGGAGAAGGAGAAGCAGCAGGAGCAGCGGCGGCAGAAGAAGCTAGTTCAGGCGAGCTTCGTAGATCGAAGGACTGGAGAGGCGGCTAATCTTAGTCTTAGCCTCGGCGCGAAGGAGAAGCTGCTGCAGCGCGGATCGAAGAGCGCCAACCAATGGCGCTCCGCCATCGAGCGCGCGCCTGGCGCGGGCGGGCTTGCGTCCCCGCGCCTGGGGGCTGCCTCGCTTGGGGATGTCGCGGAAGGGAGTGGATGCGTGGACCAAAAGCATCTTTCTGCCGCTTCGCCTGGGGATCTTGCGGAAGGGATGCAACGCACAGGAGAAGCGGCTGTCGCGGTGGGAAGGAGCGGGGCGAGAGAAGATAGAAAGGACGAGAGGAGTAACGAGAGGGTTGAAGATACGAGCGGGGAAGGGAGGGGGCAGAAGAGTCCTAAGGGGGTGAAGGCGGAGAGGAAGAGCAAGGAAAAAGGATCCAGGGGGGACAGAGAAGACAGGCGGTCGAGGGTTGAGGGGGAAAATGTTGGTTGGGAGGAAGCGAAGGAGAGAGGGGCGGAGGGAGGAAGGGAGGAGGGAAGGAAAGGGCGGAGGGAGGATAGGAGGGGGAACGAAACAGAGGAGGGGAGGGAAGAAGGGCCGGAAGGGAAGAGGGAAGAAGAGGGAGAGGTAAAGAGGGATGGCAGGGGGGAGGAACGGATGGCTAAAGAAGGGGAGGGACGGAATGAGGACGAACGAGAGGAGACGGGGGATGACTCAGTTTACAGAAGGCTCTCGCTCACCTCTGGTTGGCTGGAATTGGCTGGGAAAAGCGGAGCTGCGGCAGGTGAAGGTGCAGCAGTAGCAGCAGCAGCAACGGCAGCTGCAACAGAGGCGTCACAACACCCCACGCTCTTGCTGCTGAGTCCTCGAGGCAACCAAACCATGCAACAGCAGCAGCAACAGCTCCTCTCAGCCCATCCGCCCGCCTCCGCCCCTCCTTCTACTGCTCCACATCCGTCATGGCAGCAGCACTTACTCCATCCTCCATCCCCACTTGCGCTTGGAGCCCCTATTTCTCCAACTTTTCTTCCATCTTCCCCTCAAGCTTTCCCACAACAGCAAACCAGCCTCCCCCAAGTCAGCCCTAGCCCTCCTCAGGCCCACCTCCCTCAGATCAACCCGTCTGAAAACACCTCTCTGAACGCCAGAGGATTGCAATCCTTTTGCCTGCCTCCACCTCTAAACGTAGCGGATGCCTCTCTGCAGTCTAACATACCCATGCCCATGCCCATGCCCATGCCCATGCCTGTGCACATGCCTGTGCACATGCCCATGCCAATGCCAGTGCCCATGCGCATGTCCACGTCGAGCCCTGGATTGTCCCACCCCTGGTCTGCAAACCCTAATTTGTCAAGTCGTGATTCGTCCCACGCCTCATCGTCGCATCCACACTCCCCTCACTCCCTCCCTCCACCACCAGCATCTCCCCACTCACAAAGCGCTCACCTTCCCCGTTCCCTCCTCTCCCAAACCTTCCCGGTCCTCCCTCCATTTTCCCCCGTGCACTCCCACCCTCTAGCTCCCCCTTCTCCCTTCTCCTTCCCGCTCTCCCCAGCGTCTCCCTCTCAGTTGCTGCGGAAAGTATGGGATGCAGAGGGGGCATGTGATAGCGGGGACTCTCAGGGGGACCTGTATGGGCTCGTGACTCCTGATGCTGAAGACTTGCACGAGTCTTGGCCTGTTGCTGCTGGGGGTAGCAAGGCGCCCAACGATAGGGTAGGAGCTGATGGCTCTGTGGAGGAAGCAAAGGGAGGTGCGGCAGGGGAGGCTGGGATTGAGAGCGATGGGAGTGCGGTGAGTGTTGGGACGTCTCAAAGCTCTCAAAGCTCAAAGGACGGGCGTGCGTCAAGTTATGTAGCAGCAGAAAGAAGCGAAGGGGCGAAGGAAGAAGAGCAGAAGGGTGAGGGGGAGGAGGACGGGGACGAGGATTTACCTGTGTGTAAGCCCTTGAGGAGTGATGGGGCGAGAAGCGGGGTGGTAAGTTACCATGAGCAGCAGCTACAACAGGTGCAGCAGCAACAGCATCATCAGAAGCAATTACAGCAACAACAGCAGCAACAGCAACAGCAGCAGCAGCAGCAGCAGCAGCAGCAGCTGCAGACGCAGCACCCACAGATACAACAGGTGCAGCAGCAGTTGTTACAGCTGCAACAACAGCTGCAGCAGTTGGAGCAGCAACACGGGACCCAACTCATGCACCAGCAGCAGCAGCAGCAGCAGCAGCATCACACTGCTCAGTCTGTCGTTCCTCCTGCAGGACCCTTCAACTTCAGTGTGCATGCCACAACGGATGCTGCTCCCCGTTCTCTCCATCCTTCTGTGCATCCTCCTCCCCACACTCCGTTAAGCATCTTCCACCCTCCCCTTGACAGTTTGCTCTGCAATGTCATCAGCAGTACCACCAGCAGCAGCGTTGCAGCCACCACTAATCCCGCCACCACCACCACTTCCACCACTAGCACTAGCAGCAGCAGCAGCAGTTGCGGTGGTGGCAGCAGCAGCCGGAAAGTCAGGAGAACACCAAGCGAGTTAAAAGCACCTGGCACACCTGGAAAAGCCCCTGGCACTCCAAAGGAGCCGTCCTCGCACGTTCTCCGCCGCTTGTGGGCATCTGCAGAGGCCATCCCTGTAGATCACCTGCTTAGCACCAACGAAACGCTCCCCCCTCCTCCTTCTCCTCGAAGCAACGAATCTCTCCCCCCTCCTCCTTCTCCTCGCTCTCACGCTCCCCACTCTCCCCGCCCCACCGCTCCCCTTCCTCCCCCTCTTAGCACCCTCACTCCCCCTTCTCCCCCTCTGGCGCCCCTCGTGTTGCCCCATCCTCCCCCTTCTCCTCGCCCCGGGGCTGCTCCCCATGTTGCTAGAGCCATGCCACGTGGCAGGAGGAGTCTGTCTGTGGACGTACCAGCTTGTCAGAGCCAAGATTTTGATTTGCCTAGGACACCCAGGGCAGGTACACCCAGGGCAGGCACACCTAAGGCAGGTACACTTAGAGAAGGCACGACCAGGGCAGGTACACCCAAGGCAGGTACACCCAGGGCAGGTACACCTGTTTTCAGCTCCACCACCCCTAAAGGTGAGCCTTTGACTCCCAGAATGCGGTGCCAAGGCACAAGATCGTTTAAAGCCTCTGACTCGTTTAGGGTAAGAGATTCTACAGGACAGCGGCAAAAGTCAGGCAGTATCGAGCCCGGGGAGGTAACAGCTGCACGGGAAGAGGAAAAGGAAAAGGAAAAGGAGAAGGAGAGGGGGGGGAGGGACGAGACAACGAAGGCGAGAGGGCAGAAGAAAGATGCTGAGGAGGGCGAGGAGGGAAAGAAGGAGGAGGATAAGTTCAAGGAGGTAGATAACCTTGGTAAGCCTGATAGTCCTGAAGAACCTGAAAAGCATGATAAGCCTGATAAGCCTGGGAGACACCTATGGTCCCAACTGAAGGATCGCCTGCGAATGCGGTCTTCAAACAGAAGCATGGACGCCATTGCATTCTCGCCGCTCGCTCTCCCCCCTTCTGACCCTCACCACACCCTGCCTCTGTCCCGTTTGCCTCTCTCCCCGCGTCACGCCCCTACCCCTCCCGAGCAACTTGCTACATCCCTGCTTCTAGCACCCGATTCCGCATCGTCTGCCCCTTCTTCTGGCCCCACGGAGGGTAGTGTTGTTGCGAGTGTGAGTAGCAGGAGCAGTGGCAGCAGCAGGAAGCTCGTAGCCTCTGCTTCCTCTCGAAGCCTGAAGCAATCGGACAATCTTGGCGCCAGAAAGAACAGCATTGTGGGGCGTAGTGTTGAAGAAGGTTCCAGGAAGGATTGTAGGTCAGATGCTGCCGCTGCTGCTGGTGATGGTTCTTTTGTTGATACTGCCGTTGGCGCTGGTGCTTCCAGTGTTGCTGCTGCTGCTGCTGCTTCTGCTGCTGTTGCAGCCGCGACAGCTAGAAGCCACAGGCGCGCCAAATCAGCTGTTAGTTTCGCGGTGGGTGATTCTATCGAAGCAGCAGTCAAGGGTGTGGGTTTGAGCGACAGCGAATCAGATGTGACAATCAGCGGCAAGGTTGAGACCAGCACACGTAGCAAGGATGAGGAGAGCGGGGGAAAGAGAGCCGGGGAGAGAAGAGGGGAGAGGGGGAGGGAAAGATTGGGGGAAATACGGGGGGAGAGAGATAAGGAGAGTGGAACGGAGAAAGAGGAGGGGAGGTATGATGCAGATCGGAGGGTTGTGCAGGAATGGGTGTCGAGCCTGGTTCCTCTGAAAGGCGGGGATGATGAGGATGAGGGGGATGTGGGGAATGACGAGGATGGGGGAAGAGTAAGGGTGATGCGAACGGGGAGTGCTGGTGCGGTGACTAAAAGCAGAAGCCCTAGAACTCCTGGTAAATCTCCTGGTAAGAGCCCGAGGGGGGGCAGGCGAAGAAGCCCCAGAAGTTTCAAGGAAGAGAAGGGCAGAAGTCCTAAGGGCGAGGCCTCGTTATTGTATGCCTCAATACTGGAGCATTCATTGGTAAAGGATCATACTGATGACGAGAAAGAGCAGCAGCGGCGGCGCCGGGAGCGGCGGCTGCGGCAGATGCGAGTGGGGAGGAGGTCGAGAGGGGGAGAGGAGGAGATGGGCTGGGAGGAGGAGGGAGATGAGGGTATGGAGGGTTTAGAGGGGGAGAGGGGGATAGGAGAGATAGGGGGAGGTGAGATGGGGAGACGCGAGTGGAAGGGAGGTGGAAGGCAGGTAGGTGCGGCTGAGATGTTGCTGATGAGGCAGTTGCAGGAGAGGGAAGAGGATGGGAGACGAGATGGGGGAGGAGAGAGGCGCGGGGAAAAGGATGGAGGGGGAGAGCACAGGAGGGATGGTTCTCGAGGCAGGGGATCTTTTAGGGAGAACGAGAGTGGGGAAGGGAGAGGGGAAGATGGAGGGCGGATGGAGAGAGGGAGAGGGAAAGGGAGCAGGGAAGGAGGAGGGAACGAGGGCAAACAACAGCAGGAGGAGTGTACGGAAGTTGAGAATGGAAGTGGGAGGCAGGAAAAGGAGAAAGAGGAGGCAGAGTTGAGAAAAGCACAGGATGGGGAAACAAAAGAGGACTGGGTAAGGAAGGAGGGTGGGGAGCGCAAGGAGAGGAGAGGAAGGAAAGACATCAACTCGAAGCTCTCCAAGCGAGACAGTGCCTTGGCTCGCAGCAACGAGAAGGTATATGCCACCATGCGCCGCTCTAAGGACCTCAAATCCACCAGTGGTGGCGATCCCTCAGACCTTGTCAAGCCCTCTGCTGGAGCCCTTGCTGGCTTTGATGCGTCTAAGGTTCGCGGCGCGATCACGCCAGGGCGTTCTCGGGGGAAGGCTGGTGGGACCTCGTTCCGGGCAGCCGAGAAAAGTTTGCTGCCCGATTTTGAGACGACGGTGATGGATTTGAAGCTGGATTTGAAGGCAGCAGCAGGCGCAGGCTCATCTCGCTTTGATGATCACCGGCAGAAGCAGTCGGCCTCAGCCGCTGCTGCCGCTGCCATCGCTGCTGCTACTGGCAGTGCTGCTTCTGGTAATGCGGCTGCTGCTGGAACGGAAACTTCAAGCAGAAGCAGCCGGGCAAAGAGCCCGTGGCGCAGGTCCAAGGACCGAAGAGGGATGTCCCAGGGCGACCTGCGCTTTGACCTCCCAGAAGAACCCCTTGGGGGCTTGGATAACACCTATCTGGATAACACCTCCCTGGTTGACTCCGGGGGGCTGGGGCTGGGAGGGCGGGGGCGGGTGCGAGAGGGGGGGTTTCGACAGTCTGGTGAGAGCGCGGGGAGTTTGACTGTGGTGGTGAGCGGGATTGGCAGGGAGAAGCTGAGGGAGACAGGGCGGCGGGTGGGGAAGGAGCGAACTAAGGAGGGGGAGAAGGAGAAGGAGAAGGAGAAGGAGAAGGAGAGGAGTAAGGATGGGGATAAATCATCCTCTCATGCACTTGTGCCTGATGCTAGTCAGAGCAGCACCGCAGCAGTCAGCAGCAGCAGCCACGGCAACAGCAGCATCAGCAGCAGCAATCATAGCAGCAACCAACGCCACAGTATCAGCCCGCTACGAGTAGAGATGCCTGTCTCACCCCGTACCCCGTCGTCCTCCGGCTTTAAAGCCAGCTTCTTAACCAGCATGCTGTCTCCTAGGGGAATCATAGGCTCCTGGCGGCCTACCAAAGTGGGGATTTTAGGCGGGGAGATTTGCTCTCTGCAGGAGCGGTACTTAGTTAAGCAGGAGATTGGGAGCGGGTCGTATGGGATGATCCGGGCTGTGAGGGAGAAGGAGACGGGGAAAACTTGGGCGTGCAAGAGCATCGGGAAGGATCAGATACAGGTGAGACGTTTTGGCGTGGACTCAACATAAGACGTGGGTTTTTTAAGGGCATTGGCACGAATCAGATTCCGGGTGCACCGTGCACGAATGGAGGCCCCCTTTTTTTCCAATTTCGCTATCTCGGGGAACCCATTCTCCTTTCACAATTCCCCCATTCACCTGTTCTCCCTTTTCCTCAATCCCCCATTTCCCCAAGTATATCCTGTTTGCCCTAAATCTTTCTCCCCCTCATTCCCCCACACCTCCCTTCGGACCAAGGCAGCAGTGGCGGCACTGAGACAGGGAGTGGCAGTGATGCAACTGCTGAAGGGGCATCGCCCTCTCTCCATACCCCCACTCACTCTCTCCCTCCATTTTCCCACTCCCTCACTCCCTCACTCCCCCACTCCCCCATGCCCCGCTTCAGAGCAAAGCGGCAGTGGCACTGCAACAGGAAGTGGCAGTGATGCAGCTGCTCAAGGGGCATCGCCCACACCCTCTTGCATTCCTTCCCTCTCCTACTAAACCATGCACTTCTCCGCTTCCGTTTATCCCCACACCCCCACTCCCCGACTCCCCCCTTCAGAGCAAAGCGGCAGTGGCTGCTCTGCAGCAGGAAGTGGGGGTGATGAAGCTGCTCAAGGGGCATCCGCATGTGGTGGAGATGAAAGAGACTGTGGAGGATGACACGGTATGTGTGTAGGGATGGCATGGGGTGTGTGGGGATGGCATGGGGTGTGTGGGGATGGTATGTGATTATTGAGCCGTGCAAAAGCAGCATGTGATGGAGATGAAGAGACTGTGGAGGATGACAAGGTACGTGTGTGATTTTTTCTTTTGAGGCGCCTCAGAAGTATGACACGGTACGTGTGTGATTTCTTCGTTTGAGGCGCCTCAAAAGTATGACACGGTACGTGTGTGATTTCTTCGTTTGAGGCGCCTCAAAAGTATGACACGGTACGTGTGTGATTTCTTTTTTTGAGGCGCCTCAAAAGTATGACACGGTACGTGTGTGATTTCTTCTTTTGAGGCGCCTCAAAAGTATGACACGGTACGTGTGTGATTTTTTCTTTTGAGGCGCCTCAAAAGTATGACACGGTACGTGTGTGATTTCTTCTTTTGAGGCTCCTCAAAAGTATGACACAGTACGTGTGTGATTTCTACTTTTGAGGCGCCCGAAAAGTATGACACGATACGTGTGTGATGTGTGTCTGTTCGCATGGCATGGTAGGCATATGTCTGGAGGCATGCGCACCCAAGATGTTGGATTTTTCCCATTCCTTCTTCCCCCATTCCTTTCCCCCATTCCTTTCCCCCATTCCTTTTCCCCCATTCCTTTTGACCATTCCTTTCCCCCATTCCTTTCCCCCATTCCTTTCCCCCATTCCTTTCCCCCATTCCTTTCCCCCATTCCTTTTCCCCATTCCTTTTTCACATTCCTTTCCCCCATTCCTTTCCCCCATTCCTTTCCCCCATTCCTTTCCCCCATTCCTTTCCCCCATTCCTTTCCCCCATTCCTTTCCCCCATTCCTTTTCCACATTCCTTTCCCCCATTCTTCTCCCCCATCCTTCCCCCCTCCCCTCTCCCCCCTCCCCCCAACCCACCAGCACGTGCACATCATTATGGAGCTCTGCAAGGGGGGGAAACCTCTTTGATCGCATCAAGCAGTCAAGGTGACCTGTTTTCAGTCCTTATCTCTCCTCTCCTGATTCCCCCACCACAAACCCCCCTTCTCTCCCTCCCTCCCACCAGCACATACACATAATCATGGAGCTCTGCAAGGGGGGGGACCTCTTTGATCGCATCAAGCAGCGGAGCCGCTACGAGGAGAAACCCGCAGCTGCCGTGCTGCAGCAGCTGGCGGGGGTGCTGCAGGCTTGCCACTCCCTGGGGGTCATGCACCGCGATGTGAAGCCCGAGAACCTGCTGCTCTGCTCGCCCACAGATGACGTGGCTGTGAAAGTCACAGACTTTGGGATCGCTGCTTCGATCAAATCAGGTGGGTCAATCGGGGGTAAGAGATTCGGGATTTGAGAAAGATTGGGGATTGACAAAGGTTGGGGATTGAGAAACAAGTTCTTGAATGGAGTAATGGGAAATGCGGCAGCAGGTGGGTCTGGTCTGGTGCTGCGGGTGTGCCACTTTCTGGGGGTCATGCACTGCAATGTCAAGCCCGAGAACCTGCTGCTCTTCTCGCCCCATGATGGCGTTGCTGTGGAAGTCACTGACTCCTGGATCTCTGCAACGATCAAAGCAGGTGAGGTGTCAGTGTGAGAGCCTTGGGATTTGAGAAGATCTCGAATGCAGTGAGGAAAAATCTTGTAGCAGCTGTCAGAAAATCTGCACTAAGGATTCCCGATTGATTCTAAAAAAGGGTTACATGCCTGGGGGGTTCGCTACTGAACGAGTAATTTTATCACAGTTGTGTAGTGGCTGAGGATGCGTCACAATTGAAAGATCGGAGGAGGTTCGGGATCACACACCGAAGCTGTGAGCATCGATCGCTTCCGAGCCACATGTGTCACGATCATCCTCAGGATCCTTATTTGGCAGGGTCAGAAACGTTTCGGAAAGTTTTGAATGCAATACACTGCGGTGACCGATCGATATTGGAAGATCTATCGCCGTTTGTGACTTGTCTCAAGCCTTCGCGATAACGAACGAAATAGGGATACGAGACATCGCAAATTACTGTACATCGACACACCGATCCCCTACAGGATCGATGCTTCACTTGTGAAGCGTGCTGAAATTCTGACATGGCTTCAGAGCGAAGGTCTCGGGTTCAAATCCCCATGTGCGGACATGTTGGCGCCCATGTGTCGCTGCCGCTGTGCTGTGTCGTAGAGCAGCCCAGTGAGGGGGATGTAAGTAGATTTGTACTGGATTTTCGGATTGATCCTAGGGAAGGGTTACAGACACGTTTTCCTGGGGGGTTATGGCCACACTCATCCGCTACTTAACAGGACGTTTTATCCCAGTGATCTAGTGGCTGGGGTTCTAACAACAGCTGGTGCTGGTGCCGTGGGAGTGTATTTTTGAGGTGCTGGCGCCTCAAAAGCAGCTGGTGCTAGTGCTGTTGCTGTGGAAGTGCCACGCCTGAAGGTCATGCATTGGGATTTGAAGCCCGAAAACCTTCTACTTGCTCTCCCAGCTGAGGCGTATCCAGAGTCAGTAGCCCAGTGAGTTGATTTTACTCAGAAAACTCGTGCTGTTGGTGCTGGTACTGTTGATGCTGTAGGTGCTTAGTGCGATCAGGATGGGGGCGCTGCAGCTTTGGTGCTTAACAGGCTCGCGCTGCGATGAGTCTTTTCTTTTGCCAGGCTATGATGAGTCGATTCAAAAATAGACTCAGCACTGCAGCACTGGTGCTTTGCAGGCTCGCACTGCACTGCGCCACATTTGCCAGGCTGACAAGTTACTCTTCTCCCCTCACCTTCTCTTTCACACGGCACCAGCCTAATCTCACTTGCTCCTCTCTCAACCCCCTTCCCATCCCCTTCTTGTTCTTTCCCCGTTCTTTCCCCTCCTGCTCCTCCTTCCTTCCCCCCTCCCAGGCGCCAAGCTAACGGAGTTCATAGGGTCGCACATGTACATGGTGTCAGAAGCCTGGGCTTATCACTATCCTATGCTCATTCTCTTCCCCTTCCTCTTCGTCCCTCCCCCAACCAGGCACCAAGCTAACGGAGTTTATAGGGTCGCACATGTACGTGGCACCAGAAGCCTAGGCTTATTCCAGTGCTCATTCCCTTCCCCTTCATGCTCTCTCCCTCCTCTCTGATCCTTTCCCCTTCTGTCCCCCTCCCCCAGGCGCCAAGCTAACGGAGTTCATAGGGTCGCACATGTACATGGCGCCAGAAGTGGTCAACAAAAGCTACAGTGCCGAGGCCGACGTCTGGTCGGCGGGAGTCGTCCTATACGTCCTTCTGGCCGGCGTGCCGCCCTTCTGGGCCTCCACAGAATCCGGAGTGCTGGATGCAATCGTATCCAAGCCTCTCAACTTCTCCTTCCCTCCATGGCCGTCCATTTCCAAAGAGGCCAAGGGCCTTATAAAAGAGATGCTTAAGAAAGACCCGGCGGAGAGAATCACACTGGATGCGGTGCTTGGTAAGTGTACCTCCCCTGAAGCACTGTTCCGCTAAGCCTTGCTGCTCCATTAGTGTACCATGGTGACTTTTGAGTCGACTCAAAAGTCACCTTTGTACCATGTTTTGAGACGTCTCAAAACAAGCCTTGCTGCTCCATTAGTGTACCATCCCCTAAGCCTTGCTGCTCCATTAGTGTACCATCCCCTAAGCCTTGCTGCTCCATTAGTGTACCATCCCCTCAAAGCACTACTCCGCCTGACCCTTTCCTTTCTCCGCTCAACCCGTTCCCCTCATCCTTCTCTCGCTCCCCGTCTCATCGCTCCCTCAACTCGCCTATTTTCATGCGATCCAAATGTTTTAATCCTAGCTTTCACGTCTCCTCTCCGTCTCTCCCTCAATATTCCGAGCACTCACCCCTATTTCGCTCCCCCTTTTCCTCCCTCTATCCACCCGGCCCCCTTCCCCCTTCGTTTCTTTCCTCCCTACCTCCCATTGCCTCTTCCTTTCCCTCCACATGCCCCTTGCTTGCATTCCTCAGAGCATCCGTGGATCAAGACGCACACTGCACAGTCGCACTAGGCCATAGTTCCGGTACTGTACAAAGATCCTTAGAGTTGTTCTGTACAGCTTATAAGCCACTCCACAACCCCTCAAAGGAACCTGCACTGCCTTTGCACTCTGGCCAGGACCGAATCTGTACTGTAAGATCGTGTTCCTATGGCCTCTTATCAAGCAAACCTCACATCGGACTCGCTCCCACGAAACCCTTCACTGGCTTGTCGGTTGGGGCAGGCTGGATCAACATGTCATTGTGACGACAATCCCCACTATGTATGGTCCATGGACAGGGGAAAAGGCCACCTCAAAGTAGGTAGGGTCACTTTGACCAAGCCCCAGACATTAGCAAAGGTGGCGCCCGCCCACACCAAACTCTGCACTGCACCTCATATATACCCAAAGGCAGCATAGGACAGCATAGCTTAGCCTTAGGGCGTGTTCCTACGGGCCCCTATCAGGCCCTCCTCATACGGTATCAGAAACAAAAGAATCGAGATTCTCGTTATAAATCACAGTGCGTCAGACTTGAAAAACCTGTTTTGCGCGATGTGAATTCGAGCGCGAAATCATTCTGACCCTGCCACATTAGCAAACCCATTTCACACGACCCTGCTGACAAGAGGCTGGCCTGATAGGGGCCCGTGGGAACACGCTCTTATCACATGAAGCTTTTGTTACAGTAGTAGTAAAATAATATACAAAAGGTGGCTACAAAAATGGGACAAATAAGATAGCCCACAAGAGGATATCCAATCAATCAATCCCACAGCAGGCAATTCTTTCCCTGGAAATGCCTAATCAATCAATGTTCTTTCCTTCATTGAGCCTTCATGCTGTCTAGTCTTGGGATCATCACACCCATGACTTTGGCAACACTCAGAGCGCCTCGATTCCCCTGCCTCCATTGCCCTTGCCGTTGATTTCCTTCATGCCTTGAGGCCGACAAGCCACTTAGCCCAACGCTGTCAGGAGGAACCCCAGCAGCAGCAGCATAAGCAGCAGCAGCAGAAGTATCTCTGCTACAGAAAGGCGATGCACCCAAGCTGGATGAGTCAGCAGCCGCAGCACCAGCGCCATTAGAAACAACAGGGTCAATGCAGTCAACCGGGTCAACAGGGCCAGTTGGGTCAATGGGGTCAACAGGCATGCAGATAGGAGCTCCCCAGGAAAATGACCTTCTGTGCCTCCTTCTCTTCTCCTTATGCCTCTCCCCTTCCTTTTTGATCCCTTTCCCCTCCTTCCCTTCTCCACGCCCTCTCTCATGCCCATTCACAAGCTCATTCTCAAGCCCGCACCCCTGCTCCGCACGCCCCTGCGCAAGCTTCCCAGAAAAGAATCCTCCACCTCCTGACCAGGAATTTGCAGAGGGGGAAGAGCAGGGCAAGCGCGCAAGGGGGACTGGGAGAGGCGACCCAGTGGATAGCCCAGGCGATAGCCCATGGGATAGCGCAGGAGATAGCTCGTGGGACAGCTTAGGAGATAGCCCGTGGGACAGGCTAGGAGGGGACTTGGACTTGTTGGATTTGAGTGCGTCAAGCCCTTCCAGGTCCAGCCGCTCAAATCTCTCAAACGTCTTAAAGCCTTCAAACGCTTCAGAGCCGGCGCTGTATGATGGGTGATTCTGGGCCGACGTCGTCCCGGGCTGCAAGCTGGCATGGCACGAGTGCGTTCGGCGGTGCTGCTGCTTCCTTCGCTGTCCCTGCCCCTGCTGCCAGCCCTGGGAGCTACAACTATTAGTACCAGGAACTGGACTGGCAGCAGATTTTGGGGACCTCTTTTGAGGCGCCTCAAAAGAAATTCGCCGGCCCTGAGAGCTGCTACTACCCCCAGCAACCTGATCAGCAACGGGTTTTGGGGACCGCGGAGGCAGAGCAGCCACGGGGGCGGCGGCGACGGCGGCGATGGCGGCGACGGCGGCGGTGGTGGCGGTGGAGGCGGCGATGGGGGCAAGATGGCCGATGGGGCCGGCAGGAGCAACGCTGCTGTCATCATCTCTGCGTTTTTCCTTTCCTGTTTCTTGCGCGTCTCCCTTCGACGGACCGCCAGGATTGCTCCACGTCAGCTGCTGCCCCCCTGCAAGCCACTCCCAGTCGTCGGGGTCGTCGCCTAGGTCATCCCCCAGCCGCAGCAGCGCAGGCTTGAAGCCCTTAAAGCCCGCAGCACTACTGAACCGCGCAGAACCGAAGCCTGCAGGATTTTGAGAGCCAGCGGCGGGAGGAGTGGCTGTGGGGAGTGGCTGAAAGCCTGGCTGCTTTAAGGCCTTAAAGCCTTAAGAGCCACCACAGCTGCTGCCGCTGCTCTCCTTAGAACCAGACAAGGCTGGGGAAGGCGTGACTGGGGAAGGCGTGGCTGGGGAAGGCGTGGCTGGGGAAGGCGTGGCTGGGGAAGGCGTGACTGGGGAAGGCGTGGCTGGGGAAGGCGTGGCTGGGGAAGGCGTGACTGGGGAAGGCGTGGCTGGGGAAGGCGTGGCATCCTTTGGAGCCTCCTCGCGCTTGTCAGAGACTTCTCCCGTGCTTCGCGCCGCAGCTCCCGCTGCGCTAGCGGCACTGCCGGCGGTACTCCCACGCAAGTCGTAACGATGGTGCGATTCCCAGCCGTCGCCGTTTCCGCTCGCAGCATCGCATCCAGGCTCCCCGTGCGACGGTGCCCGCGTTGCTGCGGCCTCGTGCGGGCGTGGGCGAACCCCTGTGCGACGACTTGCTCGCTGTCGTCGGGGTCGTCGCTCAGATCGGCTCCCAGTCGCAGCAACGCCGGGAGGAACACGGAAGTCGCAGGAAAGCTCGAGGAAGGAGGCGGCGGGATGGCGGCGACAGGGGATGCGGTACCAGACCGAGTAGTATCATAGTAGCTTCTAGAATCATGAGAATAGGCGGTAGTGGTTCGAGCAGTGCTAGTATGGCTGCTACTAGTAGTTATGCGGCGGGTCGAAGGGCTGTTGGCTGTAGTAGCGGCACCCAGGCGAGAGAGAGGCGACAATGCGACGTCGCAGGCGACAGCACGACCCAGGTCGCCGTCGAGGTCGCCTCCAACGCTCACCGCTCGTCGCCGGCGGTCGGTCTTAGCAGTCGTAGTCGTCGCACGCGTCGCACGAGTCGCACGAATCGTAGAAGTTGTCGTCGGGGCCGCGTGGTCCTGAACCGGCGGCGGACCGCCTTTGGGAGCGCCGCGGTTTGCGGTTCGGCGGTTGGCGCCGGCAGAAGTCGCGACGGGGTCAGCATCATCTTCTCGCGACGCGGCATTATTCGCCGCCTCCCCTGCCGCCTTCCCCGCGGATTTCTCCGGCACATTCCGCAGCGCGCTCGGGTTCTGGACGGGACAGGAGCTGCCGACACTGCCGAAATGCTCTTCAGATGACCCGTTGAGACCGCTCAGGTCTGACCCGCCGACAAGTCGCATCGCGGGAGTGCAGGACGAAAGTACAGCCTTTTGAGCCTTTTCAAAAGGCGTGGTTCTCGTCATGCTTGAAAGCGACCGCCGTGAAGTCGCCGGGAAGCCGGGGGCCAATAGCGTCGCACCCTTTTGAGACGCCTCAAAAGAGGTCGTCTCTGGTTCGGGCGTCGCCGCGTTCCCGCGAGCTACTACGAACTCCGACGGCGTCGCGGAAAAGGAGTGGGGGATAATGGCGACGGAGGCAGCGTCGGCTTGGGTGTTAGACGCGGCACGGACGACGGTCGAAGGCGCCATGATGATGTGGGCGGGATCGACGCCGCGATGCGCGGAGATCGATGCGATGCCGCTGCGACGTCCTGTGCCGAGAGATAGACGGGGGAAAACTGGCAGCTCGCGTGGCTCTCGGGTAGGAGATCTGCTAGTACTAAGCAGTACTAAATGCGATGTTTTTGCATAATGATTTGTGAGGCTTCGCCTTGTATTATCAGTACTACAAGGCCCCCCAGCTAGCGTTTCTTGAAGTCCCAAGCCCAAGCTCACCCGCTAGCTGGATGCTGTGTGTGGGGGGTGCGGCGCTCGCACTTGAAGCGGGGAGAGGTGCTGTGCTGAAGGAAGGATTCTTTCTGCCTCCTCTGGTACGCGGACAGGAATGTGTCCGGCATGTTGTATGGAGGACACGGGGATGTGGATGGGCAGGATCGAACACTTGTTCCAGTTCGGGTGCTCACCGGAAACAGCAGCGAAGGATTGAAGAGCGGTGGTGGCATCAGCCAACTCCTGATCCGAATTGAGAAAAATCGACACATCGTCTGCATAGCAGGCCATAAGCCTCCTTTGGGCTTTACAGAACACGTAGCCAGGCAAGGAAACACTCAAAAACCGTTGCATGACTTCAATAACACAAACGAAAAGGAGTGGGGCTAACGGGCAGCCCTGTCTGACCCCTGTTCGTACGGGAAAAACTGGGCCATCAAGATTATTAACCGAGACACGTGTGGTGGTACCTGTATGCAGCAGCCTAACCCAGGTAACGAAATTGGGGGGGAGACCGATATGAAGGAGGCATGAGTACAAAAATTCCCGGTCCACCAAATCGTAAGCTTTCCGGATGTCCACAGTGAGAACCAGGAGGGGGTTTTGTTGGGAAGTTGCCCAATCCATGAGGTCGAGAGTATCATTAATGGTGTCACCGATTCTTCTTCCTTTGATAAAGGCCGACTGAGCAGGGCTGATGAGACGCGGGAGTACAGCTTGGAGCCGGGATGCAAGGACGAGAGTGATGACTTTGTAATCTGCATTCATTAACGTAATGGGCCTCAGATTGTCCACTTGGTCCGATTTGCCCTTCTTGGGGATCAGAACAGTCCGTCCTGAAAGCATGGAAGCAGGAACCTGCCCGGAGGAAAGAATGCCCGTACAGAGCTTATGAAAAATCGGGGCGAACAGTTTCCTGTGAGAGCGGAACACCTCACCAGGCAGTCCGTCCAACCCAGGAGTTTTACCCTTGGCCAGTCGTGAAAGAGCGTTCTCGATTTCCGAGGCGGACAAGGGCTTATCCAGGCGGGACAGACAGTCAGCAGGAAGGGAAGAAGGGAAGACATGGTCCCAAAAGGACCTGTTCCGTGAGATGGTCGTCTCGCCACTGTAGAGGTTAGAGAAGTAGTCCGTACAGAGGTCAGCCATGACCGATAGGTCGGCAGACAGTTCTTCTGACGGCAGCGTAAGGTGAGGAATCACAGAGTCTTTAATACGTCTCTGCAGCCCCACCAAGAGGGAGGAGATACCCATCTCCCGAGGGCCTTCTGTCAGAATCCCAGTCACTAACCACTGGGATAAAAGGGCTTGTTTATATAGCGGGTGAGTGCGCCCATAACCCCCCAGGCCGACGTGCCTGTAACCCTTCCCTAGGATCATCGGGGATCTCCAGTGGACCTCTGACACCCCCCCGCACTGGGATGCCCGAAGTGCACACACCGGGAATCGAACCCGAGACCTTCGCTCTGATAACATGTCAGAATCCCAGTCACTAACCACTGGGATAAAAGGGCTTGTTTATATAGCGGGTGAGTGCGCCCATAACCCCCCAGGCCGACGTGCCTGTAACCCTTCCCTAGGATCATCGGGGATCTCCAGTGGACCTCTGACACCTTCCACCTTTAACTTTGCCTTGAGTGCAATGTCAGCAGCCTTACTGTTATCATATGCTTCCAGACTGGAAGATAGGTGTTGTAGCCGAATACTGGAGGAAAAGTCAGAGGGGTTCTTGATCAAATGCATTTGAAGCTTGCATATTTCATCCTGTAGATGAGATGTCGTTTTCTTAACCCTAATCCTTTCTTCCTTGCTGAACCACTTCAGGTTGCGCCGCAGTCTGCACTTCCAACGATCCCAATCTGTGGGAGAACAAGGCTCAGGGAGTGAGCGGGACATCCCCTCCAGGGTCTGCAGGACGAAAGGTTTAAGGATTAAATAATGGGGGAACCTCCAGGGCCGTGGAGCCAGGTTGAGAGCACGGAACTTGATCAAGAGGGAAGGGCAGCGGAAATGGTCAGAGATGGCCTGAGAGACAAAGGGATATGAAGTTTGATGTATACGGTTTTCCCACGAGGAAGAGATATAGATTCTATCAAGCCGAGAGGCCGCCGGAACAGCAGTGGGGCTTCGCAGCCGTGCCGAAGCTTTGAAGGAGAAAACAGGGTCTGTAACCGACTGATCATGGAAAGAGTCGGTGAGAGAGTGGGAGATTAGAAGATCTTCCAGAACTTTTGCTTCTGATTGTTCAAAGGCCAGCAGAGCCCGGTTCCTGTCCGCAGGGTTGATTATGTTGTTGAAGTCTCCTGCTAGAATGGTAGAATCAGAAGCAGAGGGTTGAGAGAGGAAATGGGACACTGTGGAGGACCACCAGGCTTTCCTATCAAGGTAATAATTTGGGGCATAAACGGCCAGGATCCTGAGTTGTTCATGCAGAAAGTTACAGTGCACCATTAGACTTCTTCCATCACCAGAAGAGCAGCGGCTTGAAATGGAGACTCTATGATTAAACACCAAGATCGCAATACCACCGGGTAAAGTTTGGGAGGGGTTAACCAGAGGAGGAACTTGGGCATATGCATGTGGCCGAAATTTGTAAATGAGGTTCCTAAAACTGGAAGAAAGTCGAGTGTCTATGAGAATCAAGATATCCGAGGGATTCCTGGCTAACCAAACCCTGAGAGAGTCCATCTTGGCAGAGGAGTTTAAACCATTAACATTGAGACAGTGTGTGGTTAGTTGTAAATCCATGGGAACCATAACAGCTAGCCCCTTGTGCTGAGGACAGCACACATCCACGGGGGTTGAGGGGGACCTTCCCAGAAGGCCAAGGTTTCCTACATTGAGCCACGTTATTCAGATTATGACCAGTAGTCCTGGAAGTGAGTACAAGGTTTCCGCAGCCATCATTTATTCCAAACAGCTCAAACAGCTCCTCGTACACCATGAACCACATCCTGCTGGGGAAGGAGATATCGAGAGAAGCAAGGCCGACACAAGTCACTACTATTCCTACGCAAGGAAGGCAGTGATGGCGTCATTCCTGTTGAGATCGTGGACCTTCATGTCCCCGAGCTCCTCGATGGGAGTAGCTTTGCCAGAGACGTTCAGGAGCGCAGCAGCGTGCGCTGGGCTGGCAAGATGCTCCATGGCACTGTCTAGTGCCCAGCCACAGCAGAAGGAACAGAGGCCACAGGTCCA
This sequence comes from Closterium sp. Yama58-4, assembly GCA_947470075.1. Classification (NCBI taxonomy): domain Eukaryota; kingdom Viridiplantae; phylum Streptophyta; class Zygnematophyceae; order Desmidiales; family Closteriaceae; genus Closterium; species Closterium sp. Yama58-4. The sequence continues at coordinate 543,089 of CANIUD010000587.1, forward strand.
GACCTCGACCTCTGTGTTGGTTCCGATGAACAGCAAGCCGGGGTCGGCCTTGAAAGCCACCACAGCCGAATGTTGGCCAATGACCCTGGCTGCAATTATGGAGAGAGCAGGAGGTAACAGAAGGAGAACCACAAAGGATGAGAGGAACCAGCCTTCCCGAGGCGGGATGGGAAGGGCAGAACCAAGCAAAGTTGGAGGGGGAAAAAGCTGGCAGAATATGCAAAGAAGGGTGACATAGCATAACTGAACCAAGAAAAACAATGAGACCAGCGAGAGCCAAGCATAAACAAGGGCCCATAGAACAAGGCAGCAGGAGAGAGGGGAAGGTACCGTTGACATGTTGCAGCTGTCCGACCGTGATCGTGAAGGGGTTGGTAAGACGGTTCCTTCGGACCGCAGCGAAGCTGCTGTGGTCCCGAGTACGGTGATTATTGGGGCAGACATCGCAGGAATGGGAGGAGACATTGACGAGCAACGGCTCCTGAACGGCGGGGAGCCAGATCACTGCAGGAATGTTCTCAAACCGCGGGTCATTCACAGGAGCAACCGGAATGCCAGCCATCTGGGGAAGGTAAGATTCCTCATACGGGTCAAACACTTTATGAAAAAACTGCAGGTCACCCAACCACCTGGCACCATCCGCGTTACAGCGAGTGACGAGCAGATCCTTGACATCCTGCGTGGCGTAGCCGATAGGGATGTTGCGAGTCACCAATACCGGCTCACCCCGAGCCTTGGCAGCAGTGAAATCGGGGACAGGGTCGGTGAAGGCCTTGATTTCCGCAGTTGGGCCGTCAGACGCACGGTAGGTAATCGGCAGCAGAGCACGGAAACGAGCGGCATCATCCCGCGAAGGCCACTGGAACACGTGGCGAGCATAGGACCGGCGAGGGAGACGCAACAGCTCGCCGGCAGAAGCCTCGAAGGCCGGCACACGACCACCAGCAAAATCTCGTCCGCGCAGCACACTGCGCACGCGAGTGACAATACGGCTGCGGTGAGGCTCCAGGGCTTCAGGGAACAGCACGACGACAACCGACTGAGTATCGCGGACCAGGTTTTCCACGACAACACCGACAGTCTCCCGATTACGACGGAGGCGAAGAAAGCGGCCAGTGAGGTTCAGGGCGGGAACCGGGGCTACTTCCTGGGTAGAGGTAGACGTGGAAGGCACGGCGTTAGACGGTCCAGCCACCGGGGCCGTAGGATGAGCGACCGTCGGCCTCTGGGAGACAGCCGGAGGAGCCACTGGCGCAGAGCTGGAAGAGGCGGCAGCACAGACCCTCTTGGCGGGAGGCGGCGCGGAGACAGCAGGGGGCGCAGCATCCTCGGCAAAGAAAGACTCGACCGAGAAGGAGGGGTCCAGGTCCCCGTCCGCCATGAACTCGTCTGGGTTATGCTGGGAGGCCACATCTCCATTTTCCAGCGTCCCAAAGTTGTCCCCAAGAGTCCGAACGGACTCTTTCTGGACGGATTCCGGACGTGCAGAAAAAGAGACTTTTTGGACCAAGGCCTGCTACATTCCGGAGTCTGTTTTAGGTCCGACCAAAGAGTCCGCGAAGAGTCCATTTGGACAATACGAAAAGCGAAGGCAATATGTGTACATCACGTACCCGATATACTAAGATGCGTTTTACCAATAAAATTTATACCCAACCATTGTTTACATGATTTTTAATAAAGAACATGCAAAGGCATTTCTACTTATACAAACTGCTAGAAACTAAATAATGCATTGCCAGATAAATATACGAACCCCCATTAGTTAATGCTTAAAAGAAAAATAACCTGCACGGATTGAAGAACAATATTGAATGAGCCACAAGGTCCATTCCAAAAAATAATAACTACAAAATTGCTTATACTAAAACGTACAAACCGTGGTGACTGATGACACATTGTCCAACAAGGTTGAAAATAGTCACCAGAAACGATTGAAACAAACATCTCCATTTACACGGTGATTAATACATCTCTGAATACAAGAAAAACCAATAAGTACAAGACACACTGGCTATATCAACAAATCATTAAGCAAATTGAGCACCACCTTTGATGGGGCCTCTTACCAGCAACAGGGTAAGCAGCACCCGTCACGACCCTTTGCAGCGTCCTGACAAAGCAGCGCCCGACGCGTACCTTAGTGATAGAGAACTAAATGGCGGCTGTGAAATATTAAACAAAACCTTCAGATTGCGAGCACTTTCAAAGGGGAGGAAACAAACAAAACCGCGAAATCAACGTGAAGCTTGTATGTACGTATAAGTCGGTAACCACAAAAAATGCCAACATTGAATCAAACAAACCGACCTGCGTGATGACACATTCACCCTCTATGAAGGAAATCTTCACCAAATGCAACTGAAACAAACATCAGAAGGTAAGCGATGATTAGCAACCGTTAACACACAGGTTCATATTGAATTAAACAATGTAATTACCGCTCTTCATCGCGCCTCTAAGCAGCAGCCGCATTAGCAGCGCCCGTCGAGCACTTAAGTTGCACCCATCTCGTCTCTTAGCAGCACCCGCCGTAGCAGCGTCAGTCTCGCTCCTTAGCAGCGCCCATCGCGCTCCTTAGCAGTGCCCGTAGCGCTCCTTAGCAGCGCCCGAAGTTGAATAACTTGTTACGTAAAAAGAAGACCGTCAAATGCTGCACTGGGGATAGATAGATATTGGAAATAGGAGCGGTATAAGTAAACGACGTCATGGAATGCGTTATTCTGGTTGTATGAATGAATAAAAAACGTAGGACCGCGCACATCTCAGCAAGCGATGAACACCATGACATTGTTGCATAGAAAAGCAGAAACTGGATTTATAAACCTAAATGTATAACATCCGCAAAGCTAGATTGGTTCTACAAAAGTCGTAGTGCTAGGCTAACCAAAACAGATCGTGCGAACAAATGTTGGGCAAGAAATGCTCGAGTGAAAAGCTCAGTTTAAAAAATGGAGCATCTAGATCTGAAAGGGATGGACAAGTCGAGAGTGGTTGGGGGATGAGTTTGGTAAGGTGTGTAGGTAGCTGTGGCTAATGTTTTCCGAGCCTAACCTGCACAGGAAGGCGTTTGTGTGGCAGGTGGTGTGACAGGTGGCAACCCTGGCAACAGGTGTCAACATGTTGCGAAGGAGTTTTTGATTGGATTTTGAGTTTAATTGAACCAACTTGCTTGGTTTACAACCGAGTTAGCGTAGTGGTTACGAATCGCGCGTGCGATTGGGAGATCGCGAGATCGATTCTAGCTAGTAAAAAGCAACTTATAATTGGGAGTGTTCGTTTTCTTTCCTAATCTAACAATTTTGTGTTCGGTATAGTGCACCAGGCAAGCATCGATCCCCGACCTTCTGCATAGTAACATGAATCGGAGACTTCTTGGACAGATTCCGGATACTTCGCGTTTTGGCTAATTTTCGGACATTTTTAGACCCTTCAATTTTGGGTGAAGACTCTTTTTGGACACTTTTGGGGGGTCAAATGACACAATGTGGACCACCTAGCTGGCCGGCTGCATTTCGGACCGACACTTTTTGGTGATGCATTGCGCTTGGTGGTGAGGAGAGAGAGAGTTGATTGAGAAACTTATAGCTGGGAACGTCAGGCCCATCGTCAGGCCAAGGTGAAAAAGAAACACCGAGCCGCCAGATCCAAAAAATTGTTAAGACATTGAAAATCGAAGCGTGGCTTTGGCAATGGCCGCAGCACACGAGGAGACGTAGTTTGCCAGATAAGCAGAATGGAGTCGCGAAGCATGCATGCCGAGAAACAGACGGAGCATACGTGAGGAAACGTAAGCCTGGGCTATGGCCCAGGCGTCCACCAGCGAGACTGACGTGAGAAACCGCCGCACCAGAACGAGCAGCGTCGACCAGGGACACCAGGAGATCATGCAAGACACAGGAGAGCTTGGATGACGTAACGAGACCCCATTCTTGACGGAACAACGACCAACCAACCAGAGAGCAGAACCAACCCCATACGTCACTTGAACCATAAACTGGGGAGGCAGGTGGCTTCAACTTCTGAGGACTCCAAAAAACCTGCGATAAACATACAACAAAGGCCCAACCAGTGATCCACACGTCAGAGCAGAGCGAACTTTCCTTACCTGAAGCAGGCCAACCATTGGGTAGAATGAACCGAAGGACAATGGTCTCGGTAATGTGGTTGGCTCGGCGCAATAGGTGAGTGGGCGAAAATCCTAGCTCAGCGGAGGGAAGGCGGGGGGGCTCCATTTTGCTGCTCCAGTGTGTTGGGAGGTTTTTCGATTTCGAGACGAGGATTGAGGGGAAGGCGTTGCATTCAAGTTGGCAATTTCGCGCTACAGCGGTTCGCGGCGCGATGTCCTTTAGGAGCACAGTTCACTGTGCTCGCCGCATTGCGAAAATTTACGACGTGATCGTCTATCATCCTCTGTAAACGATGGATGAATCCTTGCGGGCCGTTACACGAAGCGGCTAGACACCTTATCCGACGAACGCACCACACTTGAGGGCGCGTGTGATTTTTTTCTAGGTTCAGAAATCAGGTCGAACGAGTCTGGCGAAAATTTTCCACTTTGAACACATGACCAGTGCGACCTGAATATATGAACTCGACTCGACTCATTAAATGAACGTGTGCGAGCACGTTGAATCGAACGTGTGCACTTTAGGGCACGCTGGGTGGTTTGGCGAAATTATTCAGACGTACGAAACCAAAGTCCCCCTGCCGAAAACGCGAAAATAGTCGCGATGTCAGAGAAAACCACGTGTCAGGAACCGGGTAACCTAAGGGGTCGAATCTCGACATTCGGCCAAAGTTGTGTTGTTGTGATTGGTTTGAAACCTCGGTAAATTGACTACAGTTCGCAATGAAATCAAAATGGAAATCGCCTAAAATTTTAGAACTTTGCAATTTCCAAAAATCACACGCGCCCTTAAAAAGCGATACTCTAACGAAACGACGATCGCCAGCTGCGAGAGTCGTCACGACTCACAACCCATCTGCGCCAGGTGGCGAGATTCGCATCTTGCTTGACTGCAGGCTTGCTGCTACTGGTCAAGAACTTGCCAGCTTTTCGCCATTCTTGAAAGTCCACTTTACAACCCCATTTCACGACTTCGTGGGGGACTTGGGGCAATACGTAGCTGCTCGTTCTGCATCAAATAAATTAATTAGGTGCAGATGCACTGGCTGCTAATACATCAAAACATCAAAATGTGATGACACAAATACCCTAAAAAATATCTTAATGCCTCAGCATTACATTCACACAAACTAAGAGGGTTCCCCAAGATCCAGAAAATTTGGTGTATAATAACCTCAGTGTCAAGTGCATATATCTGAATAGGCTGGATATCACCAGGGCTGACGTTTCGATTTCTCTTAGTAACTGAGAACAGCGGAATGAATTGCATTGATTGAGTTGGGGTACAAGTACCTAACCCTATTTGTTTGTACCCCATATAGTATGACCCACTAAGGGCTATAACATTTGACACACCCCCATAGCCTAAGTGGGGAATGCCAAGTAACAGAACACAACCTAAGGTCACAAGACCAGTCACAAGCAAGCGAGAAAACAAAGCTCAGGGTGGATCTCAACGTCACCACACATTCTGAGCACAAACAAGGGGCCACAAGGCCAGTTCAAGAGTGTACAAGCTAATATATATATGGTACAAACAAGCAAGAGGCAAGAACTCACTACTGCAGTCTACTAGACCCAGTCTCAACAAGGCCTAACTGCAGACAAAACCGGCGGTGGTCACAAGGCTGAAGAGCCTTGGTGAAGATGTCTGCAGTGTTGGCCTCGGAGGCCACAAAGTCCAGACGTGCCTGTCCACGTCTCTGCAACTCTCGAAGGAGGAAGTACCTGACGTCGATATGCTTCACCCTGCTCTCCAGTCGAGGCTCACGACACAGGAGAATCATCGCCTTGTTGTCAGCAAACAAGGTCGTGTCAAACATTGCATGTTTATATTGTCTAGGCTGTAGTGGGTTACACCTTAGGGGGTACACAAAGTTAGGGTTTCCTACTTGTACCAAACTCTGTTCTAGTTCATTCATTCCTGCTCAGTTATTCTGACATGGTTTCAGAGCAGGTCCTTCGCTAGGACTGTTCTCAGGGCCCACCGTACGATACCTACCTACCTACCTACTTACCGGAGCGCGTTCTTAGCGTCTCCCCCGTAGCGCCCTCGCGAGCGTTACCTTTTTTTTCCCGGCCCCGCTGGCCCCGTCGATTGCGATCGCACCTACCGGCCCCGTTGGCCCTCTAGCGAACCGCCCGCGCACCGCCCGCGAACCGCCCGCGAACCGCCCGCGAACCGCCCGCGCGGCCTGCGCGCCGCCTGCGAACCGCCCGCGAACCGCCCGCGAACCGCCCGCGCGGCCTGCGCGCCGCCCGCGAACCGCCCGCGAACCGCCCGCGAACCGCCCGCGCGGCCTGCACGCCGCCCGCGAACCGCCCGCTACCCGCTGCCGGCCCGCGCGCTGCTTGCGCGGCCCGCAAGCAGCCTGCTGCCGGCCCGCTGCTGCCGCTAGTGCGCACCCGCAGCCGCCGCCGCACGCACCCGCTGCCGGCCCGCCGCTGCCGCCCGTACGCACCCGCAGCCGCCGCCGCACGCACCCGCTACCGGCCCGCCGCTGCCGCCCGTGAGCACCCGCAGCTGCCGCCGCACGCCCTCGCCTGCCGGCCCGCCGCTGCCGCCCGTGCGCACCCGCAGCCGCCACCGCACGCGCTCGCTGCCGGCCCGCCGCTACTGACTGTCCGCACCTGCAGCCGCCACCGCACGCCGCTACTGCCGGCCTACCACCGCATCCCGTGCGCCCCTGCGACTCCTGCTAGTGCGTCTTTACAGCTACTGCGGCTCTACTTTGTTTACTACTGCTGCTACTGCTACTATCGCTATGGCTAGCCCTCCCGTTCTAGCTTTCGACGCCGAGGGCCGTCCGGTGAAGTTCGACACCTGGCTCGATGACCTACACCTGTTCCTACAGCTCACGGCCAAGGAGGATATTTCTCTGTACGACCATGCTCTCGGCCACGCTACTGCCCCTCTTACTACTGCTACCCCCACTGAGCGCTCACAGTGGCAGACCCGTGACGCGCACGCTCGCTTCGCCATACGCAACTCCCTGCCGCTAGATGAGCGCGAGCACTTCGGCCAGTGCAAGACTGCTAAGGAACTGTACACCGCTGTCGTTGCCCGCTACTCCTCACCCGCTTCTGCCACGCTAGGCCGCCTCACTCTCCCCTACCTGTTCCCCGACCTGGCCTCCTTTCACACTGTCGCAGACCTCATCACCCACCTTAAGACTAGTGAGGCCCGCTTTCGCGCTGCCATGCCTGACGAGTTCCTCGCTAGCAACCCCCCCCCGCTCTGGATCACTCTCTACCACATCGTCACTCGCCTCCCTGACTCTCTCCGCGCAGTCAGGGACCACTTCCTCTCTCGCTCCCCCACCGAGCTCACCGTAGCCCTCCTCGAGAAGGAACTGCTTGCAGCTGAGGCCAGTATCGTCGCTGTAGGCACCTCTCGTGGCGACCCTCGCGGCCCCTTCTTTGAGGGGTGTTCCCCTTCCCCCCTCCTCCCCTCTATCGCCTCTGCTGCTGCTGTCGACCTCCTTGGTGCTGAGAAGGTCGGGACTGCGTCTGCTTCGGGCGGGCGCCGCAGGAGCAAGGGGGGCAGGGGTGGGGGTGGCGGCGGAGGAGGCGGGGGTGGAGGTGGTGGCGGTGGAGGCGCGACTGGGGAGGCTAGTGGCGGTAGTGGGGGAGGTGACAGCAACGGTGGGAGTGGTGGCAGGGGCGGAGGCGGCGGCGGAGGCGGAGGTGGTCGTGGCAGCGGCAGGGGTGGAGGTGGCCGGGGCGGAGGCGGAGGAGGTGGTGGTCGTGGAGGCACGGGCGGAGGCCAGAGTCAGCAGCCTTCCCCGACGCTTCAGGCCGCCCGTGAGTGGTATGCGCAGCGCGGTTTTACCTGCACGTATGTTATTCGCACAGGCGACCGCACTGGCCAGACGTGTGGGAGGCCGCACCAGACGCAGCGCTGCTTCGCGCGCCTCAACGACGCGTGGCGCACCCAGTTTCCTGACGCCACTGAGCTGCCGCGCTGGGCTGATCTGGAAAAGAGGGGTGTTGATATCTGGGCTCTAGACTTTGATGCTATTCTCACTGCCATGTATGCAATGTCTATTAGTGGAGAGGGTGCTCAGTACTTGCGTGTTCCGCCCGACCCGGGCATTCAGGCCAGCCCAGCTGCTGCTCTAGGTGCTAGTGTGTCTGCTCCCACAGGTCCTGCTGCAGCAGCTGCCCTAGGTGCTAGTGCGTCTGTGCCCCCTGGTACTGAGTCGACTGCTGCACTGCACACCTTCACACTGGACTCAGGTGCTTCTCGCTCTTTCTTTCGTGACCGCACTGTCCTTGAGCCACTAGCTCGGCCGGTTGCTGTCTCTCTTGCTGACCCCTCTGGGGGTCCGGTCATTGCGACCTCCTCCACTACACTTCCGTGTCCAGCGGTTCCGTCCGGCACGCTCTCAGGTCTCTACCTCCCCTCGTTCTCTACGAACTTGGTGGCGGGCTGTGCTCTGCAGGACGGGGGTGTTCACCAGTTCACCCCTGCCTACGAGCGTGTGACACATTGCACGTGTGCTCGGACGGGCCGCCACCTGGCTACTTTCACTCGGGAGCCGGGGTCGGACCTGTACACACTGACCACTGAGTCCCCTCAGGTAGCTGCGTCTGCGTCTGCGTCTGCGTCAGGTCAGCTGTCTGCCCCCTGCTCATGTCGCTCTCTGGCGCATGAGACTGTCCTCTGGCACCACCGCCTTGGTCACCCGTCTGTGCAGCGCCTTCGGGCCATGCACAAACGGGACCTTGTTGCTGGTCTTCCCAGGGTGCTCCCTCCCCTTCCCGACTCCCCTGCTCCTGACTGCATTCCCTGTGTCGAGGGGCGGCAGCGCGCCGCTCCTCACTCCTCCTCCTTTCCCCCGACGACTGCTCCCTTGCAGACGCTCCACATGGACGTGTGGGGCCCAGCCCGCGTCCGTGGTCAGGGTCAGGAGAGGTACTTCCTGATAGTTGTTGACGACTACTCGCGCTACACCACGGTCTTCCCCTTGCGCTCCAAGGGTGACGTCCCTGGTGTTTTGATCCCCTGGATCAGCCGAGCCCGTCTCCAGCTAGGCAAGCGCTTTCACTCGGACTTTCCTGTCCTGCGCTTGCACTCTGACAGAGGTGGTGAGTTCGCCTCCGACCTCTTGGCAGCCTACTGTGCTGAGCACGGCATTGAGCAGTCGTTCACGCTTCCGGCCTCTCCACAGCAGAATGGGGTCGCTGAGCGCCGCATTGGCTTGGTCATGGAGGTCGCTCGTACCTCCCTGACCCATGCGGCTGCTCCCCACTTTCTGTGGCCGTTTGCGGTCCGGTACGCCGCGCATCAGCTCAACCTCTGGCCCCGTGTCTCCTTTCCGGAGACTTCCCCGACTCTTCGGTGGACGGGAGAGGTTGGCGATGCGTCGCGTTTCCGGGTCTGGGGATCTCGAGCTTTTGTCCGCGACACGTCCGCGGACAAGCTCTCGCGTCGCGCTGTTCCCTGTGTCTTTCTTGGCTTTGTTCCCGACGCGCCTGGATGGCAGTTTTACCACGTCACCTCGCGCCGGGTTCTGGCCTCTCAGGACGTCACTTTTGACGAGTCCGTCCCCTTCTACCGCCTCTTCCCCTACCGCACTGCCCCGCTCCCCCCCCCGCCTCTCTTCCTCGCTCCAGGTGCTGAGGTACCAGACCCCCTCCCCCCTCAGGGTGCCGCTCCCTCAGGTGTGTCCCAGGTAGACCCGGGTGAGCCTGTCGAGGTAGCTGTTGACTCGCGTCCTGCGTCTGGGGGTGCTGAGCCTGGGAGTGCTGCGTCTGAGGGTGCGGAGCCTGGGGGTGCTGAGCCTGGAGGTGCGGAGCCTGGGGGTGCTGAGCCTGGAGGTGCGGAGCCTGGAGGTGCGGAGCCTGGAGGTGCGGAGCCTGGAGGTACTGAGTCTGGACGTGCTGAGTCTGGGGGTGCTGAGACTGGGGGTGCTGAGTCTGGGGGTGCTGAGCCTGAGCGTGCTCCACCTGGAGGAGCCCTCTCCTCCCAGCAGCTGCAGGAGAGGTACCTCGAGTACTGCCGCCTCCGGAGAGGTGCTTCTGGAGCTCGTCCCGGTACTTCCCCTCCTACCCAGGAGCTCCCTCCCATTCAGGTGATCCGCGAGTGGTACACGCGGCGCTGCAGTCTTCGTAGTGGTGCTCCTGGTGCTGCGGACCCGAGCGGTGGTGCTGTTGCTGGTGCTGAGGACCCGGACGCTGGAGCTGCTGCTGGTGCTGAGGACCCGGGGGCTGGAGCTGCTGCTGGTGCTGAGGACCCGGGCGGTGGCGCTGCTGCTGGTGCTGAGGACCTGACCGGTGGCCCTACTGCTGGTGCTGAGGGCCCGGGCGGTGGCGCTGCTGCTGGTGCTGAGGACTCGGGCGTTGGAGCTCCTACTGGTGCTGAGGACCCGGGCGTTGGAGCTGCTGCTGGAGCTGAGGACTCGGGCGTTGGGGCTGCCACTGGTGTCCCTGCTGCTTCTGGAGACGCTGCGCGGCCGCGACCGTACTTCGTACCGCTCCTTCAGCAGGTTCTTGGTCAGGCTCCTCCTCCTAGTCCTCCTCCCTCCGTCGAGTGTCCTCTGCCTGTCCAGCCGCAGTCACAGTTACCGCCTGCCTCGCCTCTCCCTGCTCCCTCTCCTTACGCTGGTCCCACAGGAGGTCTTACAGAGCGTCGTGAGCCTGAGTCTCGTCCTGCGTCGCCTGTTCGTACTGCTCGCACTGGTCGTCGTGTCCTACGTGAGCGTCCTCCTCCTGTCCCTGGCACTCACTACATGACCCTGCGTCCCTCCACTGCTCCGCAGCGTGTCCCGCTGCCGTCTCCTCCTGCGTCCTCTCTTCCTACTCTTCCTGACCCAGAGTCTGACTCCCGTCGTGCTGCCAGTCCCACTGTTACGCGTCTCCTCGCTACAGTTGTCACTGACCCGACCTTTGAGTCCTCTGCTGCGTCTGCTCTGGTCGCTGAGTTGGTTGACTTTGCTGCTCGCTGTCGCCTAGACTACGCTGCCAGCCTTGTCGCTGAGTCTGAGTCTGCGTCTGCCTGTCCTCCGTCCGTCGGGGGTGAGTGTGCCCTCGGCACGGACGTCCTTGAGGACAGACAGAAGGAGTTCCAGTGCCTTGCTGCTGCTTTGCCCCGTCTCGTGTCCTTGCTAGTTGCCCCTGAGGGAGACCCGGATGCACCAGACATCCCGACCCCACGCTCTTACGCTGAGGCGATGGCGGGTCCCTACTCCTCTCAGTGGCAGACAGCCATGGACGCAGAGATGGCTTCCTGGAAGTCCACAGGCACCTACGTAGACGAGGTTCCCCCTCCTGGGGCGAACATCGTCAGTGGCATGTGGATTTTCAGGGTGAAGCGGCCGCCGGGTTCTCCGCCTGTCTTCAAGGCGCGCTACGTGGCTCGAGGCTTCAGTCAGCGAGAGGGAGTAGACTTCTTTCAGACCTTCTCCCCCACCCCGAAGATGACTACTCTTCGGGTGCTGCTGCACATAGCCGCTCACCGCGACTACGAGCTTCACTCTCTTGACTTCAGCACTGCTTTCTTGCAGGGCAGCCTGCACGAGGAGATCTGGCTGCGCCGCCCCCCTGGCTTCACTGGGTCAGTTCCTCCTGGCACCCAGTGGAGGCTTCAGCGGCCGGTCTACGGTCTCCGCCAGGCGCCACGTGAGTGGCACGACACACTGAGGACGACACTTGCGGCTCTTGGGTTCGCTCCCTCTACTGCTGACCCGTCGCTGTTTCTACGCACCGACACCTCGCTGCCGCCGTTCTACATCCTCGTGTACGTCGACGACTTGGTCTTTGCCACTGCTGACACCGCGGCACTCGCCCACGTAAAGTCGGAGCTGCAGAGGAGACACACGTGCACAGACCTGGGTGAGCTGACGAGCTATCTTGGCTTGCGGATCACCCGGGACAGAGCACGGCGCACCATCACCCTGACTCAGTCACACATGGTGCAGCAGGTTCTCCAGCGCTTCCGCTTCACGTACTCCTCGCCTCAGTCCACTCCTCTGCCTACCGGTCACTCGCTCTCAGCTCTGCCTTCGGATGAGTCCGTAGAGCCGAGTGGCCCGTATCCAGAGCTTGTGGGCTGCCTCATGTACCTGATGACCTGCACTCGACCTGACCTTGCATACCCTCTTAGCATCCTTGCACGCTATGTCGCTCCTGGCCGTCACAGGAAGGAGCACATGGATGCCGCTAAGAGGGTGTTGCGCTACTTGTGCAGTACGTCGGGCATGGGGCTTGTGCTTGGAGGGCGAGACCGAGTTGTTCTCACAGGGCACTCAGACGCTTCTTGGGCAGACGACCAGGCCACTCAGCGGTCGTCTCAGGGTTACACCTTCAGCCTTGGCTCTGGCTCAGTTTCTTGGCGCTCTACACGCTCTTCTTCTGTTCTCGGCTCCAGTTGCGAGGCTGAGATCTACGCTACAGCCATGGCTGCCCAGGAGCTACGCTGGCTGACCTACCTGCTGACCGACCTCGGAGAGCGGCCTCGTTCTCCTCCAGTACTGTACGTCGACAACAAGGCTGCCATTGCCTTGTGTGAGGAGCACAGACTGGAGCACAGAACGAAGCACATCGCCCTGCGGTACTTCCTTGCTCGAGAGCTGCAGCAGCGCGGTCAGCTTTGTATTCGCTACGTGGCCACTGAGGCCAACCTTGCTGATGTGTTCACCAAGGCGCTTCAGCCTCGTGACCATCAGCGCTTTTGCACTCTGTTAGGCCTTGTACCTACTGGGCCTCACTTGCTTACCTCTTGACCTTGCTTGTACTGTGATCACTATATATATATCCCTACTTGTTTACTTTTGCTAGGTTGTGATCACTGTATCTCTTGCTTTGTTATAAACCTGCATGTGAACTGGTCTTGTGACCGCTTGCTTGTGCTCGGAATTTGTGTGGAATCCTTGAGATCCACCCTGAGCTTGCTTTGCTTTGCTTTGACTGGTCTTGTGACCCTGTGGTTGTCTCCCACTGCGCCTATGGGGGTGTGTCAAACATTGCATGTTTATATTGTCTAGGCTGTAGTGGGTTACACCTTAGGGGGTACACAAAGTTAGGGTTTCCTACTTGTACCAAACTCTGTTCTAGTTCATTCATTCCTGCTCAGTTATTCATTCATGGCTGGTGGTGGTTGCTGGTTGCGTAGGCAGATGCTCTATAGTACAGTATACACACGATGCCCGGTTGAGCCCCCCGACCTCGCCTTACCCTCTGGGCTTATAAGCGATTCTCGCTTCGCTTGAAGATTTCGTCAATTCGCATCGGGCAAAAAGGGCTTATAAAAAACAATTGTAACTCAACGCTGACATTTTTACTTTGGTCTCGTCAGTCAAACTTCAGTTTCTGTGGTTCGTATTGGTCGACGTGCTTGTAACGTGGGTGCAACGTCACGGCACAAAACCCACGGGTGCAAGGTTTCCATCCGGTGCAAGGCAATTTCGCGTGCAGGAGGTGAGCATCAGGTGTACGGGAGAACCAGACCACCAGACCAGACCCGATCGAACAATCCTCTACAGTACTACCGCACAGTGCACCTGTACACTGGCAGTCGCTCACCCACCGAGGGTCTGCTGTGATAACCAACTCGGGCTAGGATGGACAGTACATTACACGTGTATTCGCCGCTGTCTGACAGCTGACACTGCCGGGCCTTTAGAATCTGAACTGAACTGAAAGCGACGTAACGAAAGTTGGGTTTGTGGGGTGAGAGGGGCGTTGGAAGGAAGTGGGGATGGGGCTCTGGTTTGGTGAGCTTGCTTGGTTGGGCGGAGGGAGTGAGGGGAAGGAAGTCGTTAGGGGGGGGATGGGTGGAGGGGAGTATGTGACACCGTGGGAAGAGGCTGTGTTTTGCTGTGTGTAGATGCTCTGTATTGCTGCTGTGCTGCTGCGCCAAAAGAAAATGGGCTTTGTGGGGGCCTTTGCTGTGCTCTGCTGTGCCGTACCGTGTTGTGTTACTGTGTGGGCTTGTTGAGGCCGGCCGGACTCCCCAGAAACAACGCCACGGGCAGCAATTTATCGAATCAAATTTCTCCCTCCAAAAATTCAAGTTGATTGAGACGAGGATTGAGGTTTTAAGTTTTAAGTTTTAAGTTTTACTAATGGTCGTGACCACATACACGGAACAGCGCAACAAGCATGACAGAAAGTCAAGGTCTAAAAGGCCTACACCAAAACAGTGTTACTTGCAGATCCGAAGATAACACACGGAGAAAAATTCTCAGTGCGGCACTGTGTCCAGTAAGCAGAGAGCCTCTAGGGGGGATGAAAAACGTCGTTCTGCAGCCACGTTCGTTGGAGCGAAGGGTGCAGCAGCGGGCCGCCTTGGGAGTCGAAGTAGAGAAACGTAGCTTGTAGCAGCCTTAACACGGTTCTTCGTCTTGTTCTTCCACTTGGTTGACCAACGGCTACGACGTGCGAAGTAGATTTTGCAGGCGGAGGTGAACAACGCCAAAACGCGATGCAGAGTTTCGATTTTATTGAAGGTCGTTTGTTCGTAGTGATACGCGCAGCGATCTCGCCAAATAGTAACAGCAGCAGCACCTACCAGCAGACACCATGGGGCGACGAGACTAGCAGGGTGGCTGAAGGGAAAGAACACCGCGGCATTTTCGACACTGACGTGAAGATGTTGTAGAGCGACACGCTGGAGAGCAGCAACAACTGCGGGGGCTTGGCCGCAATCGAAAAACATATGCGGTAAGTCTTCAATCTCAGGAGGGCCGCACCGTGGGCAAGCTCCGTTAGCGGTCGAGAACCGGAAGCGAGAGCCAGAAGGGAGTGTCCTGGTGTAGAGCCGAAACAGAACATCGCGATGCCGTGATGGTTGGTCTGAGAGAAACGAGTGACACAGGTTGGGAAGAGCCTGTATGGGAAAACGGAGAGAGCTGTTCCATCGGTCCACGTGATTAAGAGGGAGAGGCTGGTAGCACCGGTTCCGTATGTCCGCTAGAGAGGGAGAGGTACCGAGAAGGTCGTGACGAGCACCTACAGCAGCTCCATCGGACAAGGTTCCTGCTATCCACCCTCTAACTACCTGAATGGGGATGACTTCATGAAAAGCCTTGATGCAGCTGCCGCACGAGACCTGTTGCACCTGCCGCCCTCCTTCTACCTTGAAGATATCGAACCTAGCTTTCTGCTCCGGTAAGACGAGGGTAACCTTGAGGGCACGGCTTGGCCACTGGATACCATCGTGCTCCAGGACCCAGTCGTTAACTGAAAGGTAGTCGTGCCGGGGTGTAAATGATTCTAATGGAGGCCACCAAGATTCCGGGACGGCTTTGAAGATTTTCATTGCGAGGCTGCGGCTTCCAGGGAAGGAGGAGGGAGGGAATTTGATCTTGATTTCTGCTTTGGTCATCCTCCGAGTGCCTGCTGGAAGCTGCACGAGTAAGTGTCCTAACCGGAGTTGGTGGGTAAGTAAGAACTTCTCGTTTTTGAGCCGGCCGAAAGGAAGTCCCGAGCCTTTGCAGATGAGTCTGTTAAAGGCCAAGGGTTCAGCCATGAGCACCCATGGGTCTAACGGTGGTGGAGAGATGGTTGCCGGGAGGTCTAACACTGCAGCAAGTTCCGCCCGAGCCCGCGACGGAATCTGTGGGGGGAGGAACTTGATAATGGAGGGATGAGCCAGGAAACAATGAAGGCCATAGGGAAGGGGAACGCATAATCTGGCAATATCCTCATACGGAGAAGCCTGGAATCTACGAGCAGCCCGCTGAACCGCCAGAGCTTTAAGATGAGAGGAAGGTTGAATGGCACCGATACCCCCGTGCTTCCTTTTGTTGTACAGAAAGCGCTTGGGAATGACACGGACTGCCAGACCATGTTCCTTGTACTTAGAAGAAGACAAGAAGTTTCCGACTACTCGGTCGAGCTGGTCGGGAACTCCCTCAGGAGGAGATTGAAACCGTCCGCCAAACGAGTAGGTGGAGGTGAGTCTTTCAGAGGAGAGAAGGGACCTGCATGTGGAGGTGGCTTTAAGGCGAGATAGGAGGGAGGCGGTTGAGTGAATGCGACTGAGAATGTTTTCCCAAGTGGTTTTTCCTGGCTGACCCTGCTCGACATAGATCCCGAGGATTCTTTCTGCCTCCTCTGGTACGCGGACAGGAATGTGTCCGGCATGTTGTATGGAGGACACGGGGATGTGGATGGGCAGGATCGAACACTTGTTCCAGTTCGGGTGCTCACCGGAAACAGCAGCGAAGGATTGAAGAGCGGTGGTGGCATCAGCCAACTCCTGATCCGAATTGAGAAAAATCGACACATCGTCTGCATAGCAGGCCATAAGCCTCCTTTGGGCTTTACAGAACACGTAGCCAGGCAAGGAAACACTCAAAAACCGTTGCATGACTTCAATAACACAAACGAAAAGGAGTGGGGCTAACGGGCAGCCCTGTCTGACCCCTGTTCGTACGGGAAAAACTGGGCCATCAAGATTATTAACCGAGACACGTGTGGTGGTACCTGTATGCAGCAGCCTAACCCAGGTAACGAAATTGGGGGGGAGACCGATATGAAGGAGGCATGAGTACAAAAATTCCCGGTCCACCAAATCGTAAGCTTTCCGGATGTCCACAGTGAGAACCAGGAGGGGGTTTTGTTGGGAAGTTGCCCAATCCATGAGGTCGAGAGTATCATTAATGGTGTCACCGATTCTTCTTCCTTTGATAAAGGCCGACTGAGCAGGGCTGATGAGACGCGGGAGTACAGCTTGGAGCCGGGATGCAAGGACGAGAGTGATGACTTTGTAATCTGCATTCATTAACGTAATGGGCCTCAGATTGTCCACTTGGTCCGATTTGCCCTTCTTGGGGATCAGAACAGTCCGTCCTGAAAGCATGGAAGCAGGAACCTGCCCGGAGGAAAGAATGCCCGTACAGAGCTTATGAAAAATCGGGGCGAACAGTTTCCTGTGAGAGCGGAACACCTCACCAGGCAGTCCGTCCAACCCAGGAGTTTTACCCTTGGCCAGTCGTGAAAGAGCGTTCTCGATTTCCGAGGCGGACAAGGGCTTATCCAGGCGGGACAGACAGTCAGCAGGAAGGGAAGAAGGGAAGACATGGTCCCAAAAGGACCTGTTCCGTGAGATGGTCGTCTCGCCACTGTAGAGGTTAGAGAAGTAGTCCGTACAGAGGTCAGCCATGACCGATAGGTCGGCAGACAGTTCTTCTGACGGCAGCGTAAGGTGAGGAATCACAGAGTCTTTAATACGTCTCTGCAGCCCCACCAAGAGGGAGGAGATACCCATCTCCCGAGGGCCTTCTGTCAGAATCCCAGTCACTAACCACTGGGATAAAAGGGCTTGTTTATATAGCGGGTGAGTGCGCCCATAACCCCCCAGGCCGACGTGCCTGTAACCCTTCCCTAGGATCATCGGGGATCTCCAGTGGACCTCTGACACCCCCCCGCACTGGGATGCCCGAAGTGCACACACCGGGAATCGAACCCGAGACCTTCGCTCTGATAACATGTCAGAATCCCAGTCACTAACCACTGGGATAAAAGGGCTTGTTTATATAGCGGGTGAGTGCGCCCATAACCCCCCAGGCCGACGTGCCTGTAACCCTTCCCTAGGATCATCGGGGATCTCCAGTGGACCTCTGACACCTTCCACCTTTAACTTTGCCTTGAGTGCAATGTCAGCAGCCTTACTGTTATCATATGCTTCCAGACTGGAAGATAGGTGTTGTAGCCGAATACTGGAGGAAAAGTCAGAGGGGTTCTTGATCAAATGCATTTGAAGCTTGCATATTTCATCCTGTAGATGAGATGTCGTTTTCTTAACCCTAATCCTTTCTTCCTTGCTGAACCACTTCAGGTTGCGCCGCAGTCTGCACTTCCAACGATCCCAATCTGTGGGAGAACAAGGCTCAGGGAGTGAGCGGGACATCCCCTCCAGGGTCTGCAGGACGAAAGGTTTAAGGATTAAATAATGGGGGAACCTCCAGGGCCGTGGAGCCAGGTTGAGAGCACGGAACTTGATCAAGAGGGAAGGGCAGCGGAAATGGTCAGAGATGGCCTGAGAGACAAAGGGATATGAAGTTTGATGTATACGGTTTTCCCACGAGGAAGAGATATAGATTCTATCAAGCCGAGAGGCCGCCGGAACAGCAGTGGGGCTTCGCAGCCGTGCCGAAGCTTTGAAGGAGAAAACAGGGTCTGTAACCGACTGATCATGGAAAGAGTCGGTGAGAGAGTGGGAGATTAGAAGATCTTCCAGAACTTTTGCTTCTGATTGTTCAAAGGCCAGCAGAGCCCGGTTCCTGTCCGCAGGGTTGATTATGTTGTTGAAGTCTCCTGCTAGAATGGTAGAATCAGAAGCAGAGGGTTGAGAGAGGAAATGGGACACTGTGGAGGACCACCAGGCTTTCCTATCAAGGTAATAATTTGGGGCATAAACGGCCAGGATCCTGAGTTGTTCATGCAGAAAGTTACAGTGCACCATTAGACTTCTTCCATCACCAGAAGAGCAGCGGCTTGAAATGGAGACTCTATGATTAAACACCAAGATCGCAATACCACCGGGTAAAGTTTGGGAGGGGTTAACCAGAGGAGGAACTTGGGCATATGCATGTGGCCGAAATTTGTAAATGAGGTTCCTAAAACTGGAAGAAAGTCGAGTGTCTATGAGAATCAAGATATCCGAGGGATTCCTGGCTAACCAAACCCTGAGAGAGTCCATCTTGGCAGAGGAGTTTAAACCATTAACATTGAGACAGTGTGTGGTTAGTTGTAAATCCATGGGAACCATAACAGCTAGCCCCTTGTGCTGAGGACAGCACACATCCACGGGGGTTGAGGGGGACCTTCCCAGAAGGCCAAGGTTTCCTACATTGAGCCACGTTATTCAGATTATGACCAGTAGTCCTGGAAGTGAGTACAAGGTTTCCGCAGCCATCATTTATTCCAAACAGCTCAAACAGCTCCTCGTACACCATGAACCACATCCTGCTGGGGAAGGAGATATCGAGAGAAGCAAGGCCGACACAAGTCACTACTATTCCTACGCAAGGAAGGCAGTGATGGCGTCATTCCTGTTGAGATCGTGGACCTTCATGTCCCCGAGCTCCTCGATGGGAGTAGCTTTGCCAGAGACGTTCAGGAGCGCAGCAGCGTGCGCTGGGCTGGCAAGATGCTCCATGGCACTGTCTAGTGCCCAGCCACAGCAGAAGGAACAGAGGCCACAGGTCCAGACCTCGACCTCTGTGTTGGTTCCGATGAACAGCAAGCCGGGGTCGGCCTTGAAAGCCACCACAGCCGAATGTTGGCCAATGACCCTGGCTGCAATTATGGAGAGAGCAGGAGGTAACAGAAGGAGAACCACAAAGGATGAGAGGAACCAGCCTTCCCGAGGCGGGATGGGAAGGGCAGAACCAAGCAAAGTTGGAGGGGGAAAAAGCTGGCAGAATATGCAAAGAAGGGTGACATAGCATGACTGAACCAAGAAAAACAATGAGACCAGCGAGAGCCAAGCATAAACAAGGGCCCATAGAACAAGGCAGCAGGAGAGAGGGGAAGGTACCGTTGACATGTTGCAGCTGTCCGACCGTGATCGTGAAGGGGTTGGTAAGACGGTTCCTTCGGACCGCAGCGAAGCTGCTGTGGTCCCGAGTACGGTGATTATTGGGGCAGACATCGCAGGAATGGGAGGAGACATTGACGAGCAACGGCTCCTGAACGGCGGGGAGCCAGATCACTGCAGGAATGTTCTCAAACCGCGGGTCATTCACAGGAGCAACCGGAATGCCAGCCATCTGGGGAAGGTAAGATTCCTCATACGGGTCAAACACCTTATGAAAAAACTGCAGGTCACCCAACCACCTGGCACCATCCGCGTTACAGCGAGTGACGAGCAGATCCTTGACATCCTGCGTGGCGTAGCCGATAGGGATGTTGCGAGTCACCAATACCGGCTCACCCCGAGCCTTGGCAGCAGTGAAATCGGGGACAGGGTCGGTGAAGGCCTTGATTTCCGCAGTTGGGCCGTCAGACGCACGGTAGGTAATCGGCAGCAGAGCACGGAAACGAGCGGCATCATCCCGCGAAGGCCACTGGAACACGTGGCGAGCATAGGACCGGCGAGGGAGACGCAACAGCTCGCCGGCAGAAGCCTCGAAGGCCGGCACACGACCACCAGCAAAATCTCGTCCGCGCAGCACACTGCGCACGCGAGTGACAATACGGCTGCGGTGAGGCTCCAGGGCTTCAGGGAACAGCACGACGACAACCGACTGAGTATCGCGGACCAGGTTTTCCACGACAACACCGACAGTCTCCCGATTACGACGGAGGCGAAGAAAGCGGCCAGTGAGGTTCAGGGCGGGAACCGGGGCTACTTCCTGGGTAGAGGTAGACGTGGAAGGCACGGCGTTAGACGGTCCAGCCACCGGGGCCGTAGGATGAGCGACCGTCGGCCTCTGGGAGACAGCCGGAGGAGCCACTGGCGCAGAGCTGGAAGAGGCGGCAGCACAGACCCTCTTGGCGGGAGGCGGCGCGGAGACAGCAGGGGGCGCAGCATCCTCGGCAAAGAAAGACTCGACCGAGAAGGAGGGGTCCAGGTCCCCGTCCGCCATGAACTCGTCTGGGTTATGCTGGGAGGCCACATCTCCATTTTCCAGCGTCCCAAAGTTGTCCCCAAGAGTCCGAACGGACTCTTTCTGGACGGATTCCGGACGTGCAGAAAAAGAGACTTTTTGGACCAAGGCCTGCTACATTCCGGAGTCTGTTTTAGGTCCGACCAAAGAGTCCGCGAAGAGTCCATTTGGACAATACGAAAAGCGAAGGCAATATGTGTACATCACGTACCCGATATACTAAGATGCGTTTTACCAATAAAATTTATACCCAACCATTGTTTACATGATTTTTAATAAAGAACATGCAAAGGCATTTCTACTTATACAAACTGCTAGAAACTAAATAATGCATTGCCAGATAAATATACGAACCCCCATTAGTTAATGCTTAAAAGAAAAATAACCTGCACGGATTGAAGAACAATATTGAATGAGCCACAAGGTCCATTCCAAAAAATAATAACTACAAAATTGCTTATACTAAAACGTACAAACCGTGGTGACTGATGACACATTGTCCAACAAGGTTGAAAATAGTCACCAGAAACGATTGAAACAAACATCTCCATTTACACGGTGATTAATACATCTCTGAATACAAGAAAAACCAATAAGTACAAGACACACTGGCTATATCAACAAATCATTAAGCAAATTGAGCACCACCTTTGATGGGGCCTCTTACCAGCAACAGGGTAAGCAGCACCCGTCACGACCCTTTGCAGCGTCCTGACAAAGCAGCGCCCGACGCGTACCTTAGTGATAGAGAACTAAATGGCGGCTGTGAAATATTAAACAAAACCTTCAGATTGCGAGCACTTTCAAAGGGGAGGAAACAAACAAAACCGCGAAATCAACGTGAAGCTTGTATGTACGTATAAGTCGGTAACCACAAAAAATGCCAACATTGAATCAAACAAACCGACCTGCGTGATGACACATTCACCCTCTATGAAGGAAATCTTCACCAAATGCAACTGAAACAAACATCAGAAGGTAAGCGATGATTAGCAACCGTTAACACACAGGTTCATATTGAATTAAACAATGTAATTACCGCTCTTCATCGCGCCTCTAAGCAGCAGCCGCATTAGCAGCGCCCGTCGAGCACTTAAGTTGCACCCATCTCGTCTCTTAGCAGCACCCGCCGTAGCAGCGTCAGTCTCGCTCCTTAGCAGCGCCCATCGCGCTCCTTAGCAGTGCCCGTAGCGCTCCTTAGCAGCGCCCGAAGTTGAATAACTTGTTACGTAAAAAGAAGACCGTCAAATGCTGCACTGGGGATAGATAGATATTGGAAATAGGAGCGGTATAAGTAAACGACGTCATGGAATGCGTTATTCTGGTTGTATGAATGAATAAAAAACGTAGGACCGCGCACATCTCAGCAAGCGATGAACACCATGACATTGTTGCATAGAAAAGCAGAAACTGGATTTATAAACCTAAATGTATAACATCCGCAAAGCTAGATTGGTTCTACAAAAGTCGTAGTGCTAGGCTAACCAAAACAGATCGTGCGAACAAATGTTGGGCAAGAAATGCTCGAGTGAAAAGCTCAGTTTAAAAAATGGAGCATCTAGATCTGAAAGGGATGGACAAGTCGAGAGTGGTTGGGGGATGAGTTTGGTAAGGTGTGTAGGTAGCTGTGGCTAATGTTTTCCGAGCCTAACCTGCACAGGAAGGCGTTTGTGTGGCAGGTGGTGTGACAGGTGGCAACCCTGGCAACAGGTGTCAACATGTTGCGAAGGAGTTTTTGATTGGATTTTGAGTTTAATTGAACCAACTTGCTTGGTTTACAACCGAGTTAGCGTAGTGGTTACGAATCGCGCGTGCGATTGGGAGATCGCGAGATCGATTCTAGCTAGTAAAAAGCAACTTATAATTGGGAGTGTTCGTTTTCTTTCCTAATCTAACAATTTTGTGTTCGGTATAGTGCACCAGGCAAGCATCGATCCCCGACCTTCTGCATAGTAACATGAATCGGAGACTTCTTGGACAGATTCCGGATACTTCGCGTTTTGGCTAATTTTCGGACATTTTTAGACCCTTCAATTTTGGGTGAAGACTCTTTTTGGACACTTTTGGGGGGTCAAATGACACAATGTGGACCACCTAGCTGGCCGGCTGCATTTCGGACCGACACTTTTTGGTGATGCATTGCGCTTGGTGGTGAGGAGAGAGAGAGTTGACTGAGAAACTTATAGCTGGGAACGTCAGGCCCATCGTCAGGCCAGGGTGAAAAAGAAACACCGAGCCGCCAGATCCAAAAAATTGTTAAGACATTGAAAATCGAAGCGTGGCTTTGGCAATGGCCGCAGCACACGAGGAGACGTAGTTTGCCAGATAAGCAGAATGGAGTCGCGAAGCATGCATGCCGAGAAACAGACGGAGCATACGTGAGGAAACGTAAGCCTGGGCTATGGCCCAGGCGTCCACCAGCGAGACTGACGTGAGAAACCGCCGCACCAGAACGAGCAGCGTCGACCAGGGACACCAGGAGATCATGCAAGACACAGGAGAGCTTGGATGACGTAACGAGACCCCATTCTTGACGGAACAACGACCAACCAACCAGAGAGCAGAACCAACCCCATACGTCACTTGAACCATAAACTGGGGAGGCAGGTGGCTTCAACTTCTGAGGACTCCAAAAAACCTGCGATAAACATACAACAAAGGCCCAACCAGTGATCCACACGTCAGAGCAGAGCGAACTTTCCTTACCTGAAGCAGGCCAACCATTGGGTAGAATGAACCGAAGGACAATGGTCTCGGTAATGTGGTTGGCTCGGCGCAATAGGTGAGTGGGCGAAAATCCTAGCTCAGCGGAGGGAAGGCGGGGGGGCTCCATTTTGCTGCTCCAGTGTGTTGGGAGGTTTTTCGATTTCGAGACGAGGACTGAGGGGAAGGCGTTGCATTCAAGTTGGCAATTTCGCGCTACAGCGGTTCGCGGCGCGATGTCCTTTAGGAGCACGGTTCACTGTGCTTGCCGCATTGCGAAAATTTACGACGTGAT
Source organism: Closterium sp. Yama58-4 (assembly GCA_947470075.1). Taxonomy (NCBI): domain Eukaryota; kingdom Viridiplantae; phylum Streptophyta; class Zygnematophyceae; order Desmidiales; family Closteriaceae; genus Closterium; species Closterium sp. Yama58-4. Next base: position 566,778 of record CANIUD010000587.1, read on the forward strand.
CGTCTATCATCCTCTGTAAACGATGGACGAATCCTTGCGGGCCGTTACACGAAGCGGCTAGACACCTTATCCGACGAACGCACCACACTTGAGGGCGCGTGTGATTTTTTTCTAGGTTCAGAAATCAGGTCGAACGAGTCTGGCGAAAATTTTCCACTTTGAACACATGACCAGTGCGACCTGAATATATGAACTCGACTCGACTCATTAAATGAACGTGTGCGAGCACGTTGAATCGAACGTGTGCACTTTAGGGCACGCTGGGTGGTTTGGCGAAATAATTCAGACGTACGAAACCAAAGTCCCCCTGCCGAAAACGCGAAAATAGTCGCGATGTCAGAGAAAACCACGTGTCAGGAACCGGGTAACCTAAGGGGTCGAATCTCGACATTCGACCAAAGTTGTGTTGTTGTGATTGGTTTGAAACCTCGGTAAATCGACTACAGTTCGCAATGAAATCAAAATGGAAATCGCCTAAAATTTTTGAACTTTGCAATTTCCAAAAATCACACGCGCCCTTAAAAAGCGATACTCTAACGAAACGACGATCGCCAGCTGCGAGAGTCGTCACGACTCACAACCCATCTGCGCCAGGTGGCGAGATTCGCATCTTGCTTGACTGCAGGCTTGCTGCTACTGGTCAAGAACTTGCCAGCTTTTCGCCATTCTTGAAAGTCCACTTTACAACCCCATTTCACGACTTCGTGGGGGACTTGGGGCAATACGTAGCTGCTCGTTCTGCATCAAATAAATTAATTAGGTGCAGATGCACTGGCTGCTAATACATCAAAACATCAAAATGTGATGACACAAATACCCTAAAAAATATCTTAATGCCTCAGCATTACATTCACACAAACTAAGAGGGTTCCCCAAGATCCAGAGAATTTGGTGTATAATAACCTCAGTGTCAAGTGCATATATCTGAATAGACTGGATATCACCAGGGCTGACGTTTCGATTTCTCTTAGTAACTGAGAACAGCGGAATGAATTGCATTGATTGAGTTGGGGTACAAGTACCTAACCCTATTTGTTTGTACCCCATATAGTATGACCCACTAAGGGCTATAACATTTGACACACCCCCATAGCCTAAGTGGGGAATGCCAAGTAACAGAACACAACCTAAGGTCACAAGACCAGTCACAAGCAAGCGAGAAAACAAAGCTCAGGGTGGATCTCAACGTCACCACACATTCTGAGCACAAACAAGGGGCCACAAGGCCAGTTCAAGAGTGTACAAGCTAATATATATATGGTACAAACAAGCAAGAGGCAAGAACTCACTACTGCAGTCTACTAGACCCAGTCTCAACAAGGCCTAACTGCAGACAAAACCGGCGGTGGTCACAAGGCTGAAGAGCCTTGGTGAAGATGTCTGCAGTGTTGGCCTCGGAGGCCACAAAGTCCAGACGTGCCTGTCCACGTCTCTGCAACTCTCGAAGGAGGAAGTACCTGACGTCGATATGCTTCACCCTGCTCTCCAGTCGAGGCTCACGACACAGGAGAATCATCGCCTTGTTGTCAGCAAACAAGGTCGGTGCAGAGCTCGGCCGCTCACCAAGGTCAGTGAGCAAGAAGGTCAACCAGCGTAGCTCCTGTGCAGCGAGGGCTCCAGCGTAGATCTCGGCCTCTGCGGTAGAAGTCGCAACAGAGGAGGACCGAGTAGACCTCCACGAAACAGCTCCAGAGCCCAGGCTGAAACAGTAACCCTGTGTAGACCTCTGTGACTCAACGTCGTCGGCGTAGGAGGAGTCGCAGTGACCGGTGAGTACAACTGGCTGTGTCCCTCCAAGTACAAGCCCCATGTCTGATGTCGCGCCGAGGTACTTCGCCACCCTCTTAGCCGCCGCCCAGTGAACAGGACGGTGTCTCCCTGTCGCAACAAAGCGAGAAAGGATGCTAAGAGGGAAGGCGAGGTCCGGGCGAGTGCACGTCATCAGGTACATGAGGCAGCCCACCAACTCTGCGTAGGGACCACTGGGCTCGAACGGCTCGTCAGGAAAAGGCCCAGTGAGTCTGTGGTCTACAGCAAGAGGGGTGGGAGGAGGAGAGGAGTGCTGAAGCCCGAACCGCTGAAGGACCTGCTGCACCATGTGTGACTGAGTCAGAGTGATGGTGCGAGCGGCTCTGTCCCTGGAGATCTGCAGGCCAAGGTAGCGGCGCAGTTCCCCAAGGTCAGTGCAGGTGTGTCTCTTTTGCAGTTCGGACTTCACCTCCGCCAGTGCGACTATGTCGGTTGTGGCAAAAACAGGTCGTCAACGTAGACAAGAACAAAGAAAGGTGTGCGCCCACGACGAACAAACAGCGACGGGTCAGCGGAAGACGGCTCAAACCCAAGGTCGGACAGAGTAGAGCGGAGAGTGTCGTGCCACTCACGGGGTGCCTGGCGGAGACCGTAGACCGGTCGTCTGAGGCTCCACTGGGTCCCAGGCGGGAAAGTGCCAGTGAAGCCCGGAGGACGACGCAGCCAGATCTCCTTGTGTAGGCTGCCCTGCAAGAAGGCAGTGGAGAAGTCGAGAGAGTGTAGCTCGTAGTCTCTCTGCGCTGCTACGTGCAGTAACACCCGAAGAGTGGTCATCTTCGGGGTGGGCGCAAAGGTCTGAAAGAAGTCAACTCCCTCACGCTGACTGAAACCTCTAGCCACGTAGCGTGCCTTGAAGACTGGAGGAGATCCCGGCGGCCGCTTCACCTTGAAGATCCACATGCCGTCAACAATGTTCGCCCCTGGGGGGGGAACCTCGTCAACGTAAGTGCCTGTGGACCTGTAGGAGGCCATCTCTGCGTCCATGGCAGCTCTCCACTGAGAGGCCCAAGGCCCTGACACTGCCTCAGCGTAAGTGCGAGGAGTAGGTATGTCAGGAGCGTCGGGGTCTCCCTCAGGAGCGAGGAGCATGGCACAGAGATGAGGTGAAGCGGCTGCCAGGAACTCTAGCTCAAACTGTCTATCCTCTAGGACGGCACAGCCAAGGGCAGACTCACCCCCGGCGGACAGAGGACGGACAGGAGGAGCCGCCACAACGCGAGTGGCGTATTTAAGGCGACGCGTAGCAGTAAATTCTGTGACAGCGGCAGTGAGGACCGCGACGGAGGAAGGAGAGGCACGAGGGTCTGTAACAAGAGAGGCGAGAACACGAGAGAGAGAGTGGGGCGGTACGTGCGGTAGTAGTCAGTGACCGGAGTGGACAGGGAGGCAGTGAGGGACGACTCAGGAGGACGAGGAAGAACAGACGGAGGAGAACGAGGAGGACTAGGACGAAACAACACGGTACGAAGGTCACGGACAGGTGACGAGGGACGAGCACGAGGAGGACGAGAGGCCCAAGTGTGGGAGAGAGGAGTGGGAGACGGAGCGGGAGACGGAGGAGACTGAGACCGTGGGAACACAGCCGGAGCTGAGTCCGGAGGAGGAAACGTCGGACCGAACACAGGAGGAGAGGAGGAGGGGAGACCAAGGGCCCGAAGGCCAGTAACAGAGGCCGGAGGCTGCTCCGGCTGCTGCGGCGGCTGCTGCTGCTGCTGCTGCTGCTGCTGCTGCTGCTGCTGCTGCTGCTGCTGCTGCTCCCGCTGCAACTCCAGCCTCTCACGCTCCACCCGCTGCTGAACCTCCAACCTCTCGCGCTCCAAACGCTGCTGCTCCTCACGCTCAAGACGAAGACGGGTCTGGTGTCGAGTCAGGTAGGGGTGAGGAGGAGGAGTGGTGTCAGGAGACGAAGAAGAAGAACCGGCTCCGCCCTCGACAGCACCCGGCTGAGAACCCCCAGAGCGTGTACCCCCTGCGGCAGCACGACTAGCACCTGTAGGAGGTGGACCCGCACCCCCAGTCGGGGTGCCTCCAGTGGCACCAGCACCAGCCTCAGACTCTCCAGCTCCAGAAACACCACCAGCTCCAGCACCACCACCAGCTCCAGCACCCTCGGAACGGGCAGCCGCGGCAGGTGCACGCTCAGCGCCAACGCCAACACCCCCAGAACGGGCGGCTCCTGTAGGTGCACGAACAGCTCCAACGCCAGCACCCCCAGAGCGAGCACCGCCAGAGCCCTCACCCCGAGCACCAACACCCTCAGAGTCCGCAGTGGCCGGTAAAGGAAGCGCTGACGGCTGCTGCGGAGGCTGTGAGGACGACTGTGGGGAAGGAGGAGAGACCTGGGGGGGTACCGAGGGGGGGGGAGTAGCGTGGGACACACCAGACGGAGCAGGACCAGGGGGGGAGGTACCGGAGGAGCAGGGGCGGGAGGAGGAGGAGCTGGAGCCAGGAAGAGGGGAGGGGGGGACCGAGAGACCTCGACAGGGGTACCGGACGTAGTAGGGGACAGACTCGTCGAAACGGACGTCACGAGAGTCAAAGAACCGGTGGGAGGGAGGGTGGTAAAATGTGAAGTCAGAGGAGTCCTCTGGGAAACCAAGGAAGACACAGGGGACGGCACGAGGCGAGATCTTGTCCGCAGAGGTGTCGCGGACAAGAGCCAAGGTGCCCCAGACACGAAACCTCGACGCAACACCAGGGGACCCTGTCCAAAGACTGGTCGGTGAAGCCCCTGGCCGAGAGACGCGAGGCCAGAGGTTCAACTGGTGAGCGGCGTACCGAGCCGCGTAGGGCCACAGAAAATGGGGCGCGCGGGCGTGGATCATGGAGGTGCGGGCAATCTCCATGACCAGGCCTAAGCGGCGCTCAGCAACCCCATTCTGCTGTGGAGAGTCTGGAAGAGTCCAGGACTGGGTGATGCCCTGCTCAGCACAGAATCTGGCGAGAACGCCGGAGCGAAACTCACCCCCACGGTCGGAGTGGAGACAACTGACACGACGACGGCGAGTACTCTCGGTGGCGAGCAGCCACCGGATCAGCGTAGAAGTCACCTCAGACTTCTTCGCCAAAGGGAACACGGTGGTGTACCGAGAGTAATCGTCAACGACCACCAGAAAGAAACTCTCCCGCTCAGGGCCAAGACGAGGAGCAGGGCCCCAGACGTCTAAGTGGAGTGTCTCGAAGGGCTCGTCGGCCGGACGAAGGGTGGAGGAGTGAGGGGTGGCACGGAGCCGACCCTGGACACAAGGACCGCACGGAGGAGCTGGGGACGGTAAGAGCGGTGGGAGGACTCGAGGGAGGCCTAAGACAAGACGCTGACTGGACATAGCGCGGAGACGAGGGAGGGACGGGTGACCAAGGCGGTGGTGCCAGAGAAGGGAGGTGTGGGCAAGCGACCGACACGAGCACGACGCAACAACTAGACCGGACACAGCAACCTGACTGGACCCGGCTACCTGGTGGGACGGAGGAACCTGACGGGGGTCGGTGTGGAGGGTGTACAGACCAGAGCCCGGCTCCTGGCGAAAGGTGGCCAAGGGGGCGTACTTGTCACCGTCCACACAGACTGCAGTGTCACCAGAAGGCTCAACCCAGACCCCGACGTGCTGTCTCGCCAGGGAGCCCACACCAACCAGGTTCCTAGAGAACGTAGGAACGTGGAGGCCAGTCAGGGAACCGGAAGGGGCAGCTGGGCACGGGAGTGTAGTGGCGTGAGTCGCAATGACCGGTCCCGAAGTGGGATCGGCCAGGGCGACAGAGACCGGTGCCGGTAGTGGAGTGAGAGTCGAGCGGTCGCGGAAGAAGCAGTGCGACGCTCCTGAGTCCAGTGTGAAGGAGAGAGACGCTCCCGCCGGGGGAGGACCTGTACTAGGAGCTAAACAAGATCCTACACTAGCAACAGGCAGAGAACCTAAGCTAGGGACAGGCAAGTGAACGGATCCAGCAGCACTATAGTCAACATCAGCATACATGGCATAAGACCTAGCATCATCCATAGTCATATCAAAAACAGCAATGCCACGAGCAAGAAGCGTCCCCCAGCGTGGCGGCGGGGGAGCAGAGGGGCCGTGGTGCAAACGGTAGAGGTCGTCGAGACGACTGAAGCAGCGTGCAGCAGAGTGGTCGGGGCGGCCACAGTACGAGTCCCGTCGAGGACCCGTAAGGATCCAGTACTCACAGGGACCAACGTCGCGGCCGGCCGAGCGAGGTCCCCGACTGGAGGGGGGGGCACTGCGCCCAGTGCTCGGGGGACCCACAGACCTCCACTGCTGCTGAGGGCCCCACTGCTGCGGAGGCCCCCACTGCTGAGGCTGCTGCTGCGGTGGGCGCTGCTGCTGGCCCTGTCGCTGCTGCTGCGGTCCCTGCTGCTGCTGCTGTCCAAGCTGTGGCAGCTGCTGAGAAGTCGGCTGCTGCTGCTGGAACCCCCCACCACCAGTGATAACTCCACCGTCGAGAGGAGGACCGTCAGGGCCCGAGCCACCCCCACTACCACTCACACCACCCGCCCCACCGCCACCACCACTACTCACACCACCCCCAGTACCCCCGCCCTTCCCTCCCTTCTTGCTAGCCTTGCCACGTTTCTGTCCGCCAGAGACAGAAACAGCCGCCGTCTCCTCAGAGGCAGAAGACGCGGGGATGGCAAGGGAGGCAGTGAAGGTGGGAAGCTGTGGTACCGCACACCCCTCAAAAAGACGAGGAGGAGGTGCTGAGGAGGCAGAGGCAACTGCGAGGAGGTTACTCTCGATCTTCGAGAGAGCGGTCTCAAGAAGATCGATGGTAAGCTCAGTGGGATGCTTCAGAAGAAGCGCGTCGCGGGCTGTGGCTAGGCGGTCAGGGAGGCGAGTGACTAGCCAGTGAATGGTGAGCCACATAGGGGGCGGGGCAAGGGCAAGCTGGTCCTCAGTGCAAGCAGCACGAAAGCGAGTGTCAAGGGAGCGCAGGTGGGCAGTGAGGTCAGAGACAGTCTCAAAGGAGGCGAGGTCAGGGTAGATAAAGGGGACGAGGAGGCGACTGAGTGAGGCAGAGGAGGGAGTGGAGTAGCGAGCAACAATAGCCTTATACAGATCTGCAGCGGACTCGACCTGAGTGAAGTGGACTGCCTCGGTCGGTGGGAGAAGGTCGGTCAGGGCGAGGCAGGCAGCGGCGTCACGAGACTCCCACACGTCGCGAGCAAGAAACTGGCGCTGGTACTCGGCCTCCTGCTCAGGAGTAGGCGACGGGGTGGTGGGCAGCGGCCTAGGCTGAGGAGGGGCGGTCTGAGTACCGGATGCGTGTGCGAACAGGTGCACGCCATCCTGCCGCTGGCTCTTAAGGTGGCGCTGCGCCTGCGTAAGCCACGTACTAAAATCAATCGGTCTCCCCTCAGGGTCAAATCGAAGTACTCGAGTGGTCGCCATAAGGGGCGAAAAACGAGAGAGCGCGGCTACCAGCCGCAGGAGGGTGAGACAGTCAGTGGCACGTGGGCAAGCGCGCAGGCAAGGAGGCGAGGAGGCAGTGTAAGAGGCGCACAGGGGGGGCAGCACGGCGCGCTGGCCGGTGGGCGGCGCGGCGCGCTGGCCGGCGGGCGACGCGGCGCGCTGGCTGGCGGGCGGCGCGGCGACGCGGCGCGCTGGCGGACGGGCGGGGCGGCAACGCAGCGCTGGCGGTGCGCTGGCGTGGTGCGCTGGCGTGGCGCGCTGGCGTGCGCGCTGGCGTGGCGCGCTGGCGTGCGCGCTGGCGTGCGCGCTGGCGTGCGCGCTGGCGTGGCGCGCTGGCGTGCGCGCTGGCGTGGCGCGCTGGCGTGCGCGCTGGCGTGGCGCGCTGGCGTGGCGCGTTGGCATGCGCGCTAGCGTGGCGAGCTGGCGTGCGCGCTGGCGTGGCGCGCTGGCGTGCGCGCTGGCGTGGCGCGCTGGCGTGGCGCGCTGGCGTGCGCGCTGGCGTGCGCGCTGGCGTGCGCGCTGGCGTGGCGCGCTGGCGGGCCTGCTGGCTAAGGCGCTGGCGGGCGTGCTGGGGAGGGGGGGGGTGGGGGAGAGCCTAGAGCGCTGGCTAGGGCGTTGTCTAGGGCGGTAGCTAGGTCGTGGGCGAGGGCGCTGGCTAGGGACGGCATAGGACTAGGAACGGAGGTGACTAAGGCCTAGGAACAACGAACCTACTGCTGATACCATCTTAGTAACTGAGAACAGCGGAATGAATTGCATTGATTGAGTTGGGGTACAAGTACCTAACCCTATTTGTTTGTACCCCATATAGTATGACCCACTAAGGGCTATAACATTTGACAATTCCCCCCCCCCCCCCCCCCCCCCCCCCCCCCTTCCCCTGATTCTCTCATTAAAAAAAAAAAAAAAAAAAAAAAAAAAAAAAAAAAAACACAAAAAAGAAAAAAAAATCATTTTACTCTGATGGTACCTCGGCCAGATTTTGGCCACTCTGATTACTCTGTCTCAAGGAAAGTGGCTGCCCGTGTCAGAATCCCAGCCACTAACCACTAGGATAAAAGGGCTTGTCAAATATTGTAGCCTTTAGTGATGTGTGTCATATGGGGTACAAAAGTTAGGGTTAGGTTTATGTACCCCAACCAACCTTAGTCAATGCATCATTCAGTTTTTCACATGGTATCACCTAGGTTAGGATCCTGTGGGATCCCACTCACGCCCGTAGCGCCCTACTGTCGAGCCTGTCCCGAACCCTAGTGTCCGCCACGCCCGCCCCGTCCCCTGGCGCCTATCGCGCCAGTCCGTCACGTGCCCTTGCGCCCGCTGCGCCTGCCGGTCGTATCGCGTCCGCTTGTCCCGTCGCGTCGCGCCGCCCCTGCCCGTCCCGTCCCGTCGCGTCGCGCTTGTCAGTCGCGTCGCGCCCGTCACTGCCGTCCCGTCGCGTCGCGCCGTCTCGCCGCGCCGCGCCGTCCCGTCCGGTCCTGCCGCCCCGCGTCGTGCCGCGCGTGTCCTGTCCCGGCCTGCCGCGCAGCGCCACGCCGCGCCCGTCCCGTACTGTCCTACTGCGCCGCGTCGCACCGCGCCGCCCCGTCCCGTCATGCCGCGCCGCGCCGTGCCCGTCCCGTCCCGGCCTATTGCGCCGCGCCGCGCCAGTCCCGTCCCGCCCCGTCCGTCCCGTCCTGCCGCGTCATGTCCCTCCTTTCACGTCGCGTAGCGCTCTGCCCTCCTTGCTCCGACCTACTAGGCGATTTCCAGCCGTAGTTCCTCTCTCCTTCACCTATGGCGACGCCTAGGGTCCTCCGCTTTGACCCGATGGTAGGCTGCTCGAGTTCTCTGTCTGGCTCCTACGTGTGCAGCGTCTCCTAGGGAGTCAGGTTCAGGCGGACGAGTCTCTGTGGGCGCACGCTTCCGGTAACCTTCTTGCGCCCCCTGATCCTGCACCCTTAGGCGCTAACCCCACCACTGTGGACAGAGACCGTTTCACACGTCAGCGTGCTGCCCTGACCGCGTCGCGTGCAGGGCTGACGATTCAAGGGCAAATGCCCTTAATGCCCTGAACATTAAGGGTTGGGTTCGGGCCAGCTTCCAAATGTTAAGGGCTGGCTTTGAGGGCAGCCCGTCCCCGTAAAGTGCTGGTTGTGGGTCTAACCCGGATGTCAAGTGCAGATCCCTCAGCTAGCCCTTATTGTCCCATACTAACACATCCCTCCCTCCCATTCACTCACCCGTCCCCCACCTCCTCCCAGCCACTTCACCCACTTTTCGGAAAATAGTATATAGCGCAAGCCGGCTACTTAACGTATTTCTTGATGTGATAGCATCGGGCTCCGAAAAAATGTAGGTTTTTCCTTAGCGAAAGTGAAAAAAAGCTGGTAGCCCTGATTTCAAGTGCTAGGTTAGCTCTCAGCCCGTAAATTTCAGGGCAACTTTTGGGGCACCTCAGCCTCTCAAGTTCTGGCTCCAAACCAATCGACAGCCCTGGTCGCGTGACGCTACGGCCTGCATCACCCTCAGCAGCCTCCTCCCTGAGTCTGAGGAGACCCACTTCACTCAGGTTCGCACGGCTAGTGAGTTCCTGAAAGCGATCAAGGCCTGCTACGCTACTCCCACCACTCTCTCTCTTCGTCGCATGTTCCTCCCTTTCCTGTTTCGTGACCTCGCCTCGTTTGAGCGCTCTGCTGACTTGATCGCTCACCTGAGCTCACTGGATTCTAGCTACCGCGCTGCCTGCACTGACGCACTACTTGCACTGCTCCCTCCCCCCATGGCGATTACTATTTATTTCATCGCCACTAGCCTCCCTGACCGCCTTGCCTCGGTTCGTGACGCGCTTCTTCTGAAGCACCCTAGCGAGCTCAATGTCGGCGTCCTTGAGTCTGCCCTCAAGGACGTCGAGAGCAACCTCCGCTCGGTAGCCTCCGCCTCTGGCGCTGTGCCCCCTCCACTGTTTCACGGGTGCACTGTCCCTCAGCTGCCCACCTTTACTGCCTCCCTCGCCACTGCCGCTACTGACGTGTTCGCAGCTGTTGTTACGACTTCTGCGCGGTCTAGGGGTAGGAGTGGCAGGAGGGGCGGTCAGGGTGCGAGCGGCGGCGGAGGCGGCGGAGGTGGCGTGGCGAGCGGCGGTGGCGGGAGTGCAGGAGTTGGAGGAGCACCTTGTGCAGCGTCTAGTGACTCCCCTGCTGCAGCTGGTGGAGGTGACGCTCGGGTTAGTCGGGCGCCTGCGGGACTGCCAGCTACAGGTGCTGGAGTGGCGGCTTGGTACCTGACTCAGCGACAGCAGCAGCAGCAGCCACTCCTCTCGCAGCAGCCACAGCAGCAGCAGGGGCAGCAGTAGGCTCCGGAGCAGGGGTCATGACCGCGTCAGCTGTCGCGCGGTGCCGTCCACCCTCCCTGCACCTATCTCGTCCAGACAGGTACTCGCACAAGCCTCAGCTGTGATTGCCACCACACCCCGGGTCAGTGCTTTGCTCAGCTCACTGACACTCTTCGCGCGGCCTACGACGTCGACGACCCTGCCCCTGACTGGCTTCCTTTTCTTCGCTCGCACGGAGCCGCCTTGTGGGGCATGTGTGCTTCTCAGTTGCCCAATCTCTTAAGAACTCCTCATGCTATGTATGTTGTTGTTGACTCTAGTGCTTCTGACTCTGTTTAGCTTAGGTGCTAGTGTTGCTGATGTGCAGTTGCTAGTGTAGGTAGTTGCGTAGACACTAGTCCAGGAGCTGCTCCGGAGGACGCTTCGCTGTCGTTGACTCTGGACTCCGGAGCTTCGCACTGTTTCTTACTCCGCTTCCTGCACCGGTCTCTGTAGCGTTGGCTTGATCCCACTTCGGGACCAGTCACTGCTTGCTTCACTACTACGCTTCCGTGCCCATCTGTTCTCTCGGGTTTCCTGACAGGCTTCCACGTCCCCTCGTTCTCTAGGAACTTGGTGGGTGTGAGGTCGCTTGTGGGTAGGCATGTGGGTGTTTGGTTTGAGCCTTCTGGGGACTCTGCGACCTGTGTGGACGGTGACACGTACACACCTCTGGCCACCTTTCACGTCGAACCGGGCTTTGGTCTCTACACACTTCACATTGGCCTTGGAGAGAGGCAGCAGCAGCAGCTGCCTCCAACCCCCATCTCTGCCCCCCGTCAGGTCCCCCCGTCTCACCATATTGCCGCCTCCCACCATATTGCCGCCTCCCACCAGGTAGCTGTGTCTAGTCAGGTTCCAGTGTCTGGTCCAGTCGCTTGCCCACCCCACCGTTCTGTGGCGCCACAGCATGGGTCACCCGTCCATTCCTCGTCTGCGCTCTATGTCTAGTCAGCGTCTTGTATTAGGCCTCCTGCGAGTCTTGTCGCCGCTGTCGCCTTCGCTTGCACAACCTTGCGCCCCTTGCGTCGAGGGTCGGTTGCGCACCACCCTTCACTCCTCCTCCCTTCGTCCGGCCACCGAGCCCTTTGAGACTCTCCACTTGGACGTCTGGGGCCCCGCCTCTCGCCCTGGCCCTGAGCGAGAGAGTTTCTTTCTGGTGGTCGTTGACGACTACTCTCGCTACACCACAGTGTTCCCCCTGGCGAAGAAGTCTGAGGTGACTTCTACGCTGATCCGTTGGTTATTCACCACTGCGGACGCTCGTGGTTGTCGTGCCAGCTGTCTTCACTCCGACCGTGGGGGTGAGTTTTGCTCCGGCGTTCTCGCTGGATTCTGTCGCGAGCAGGGCATCCATCAATCCTGGACGCTTCCAGAGTCCCCACAGCAGAATGGGGTTGCTGAGCGCCGCATAGGCTTGGTCATGGATATCGCACGCACCTCCATGATCCACGCCCGTGCGCCCCATTTTCTGTGGCCCTACGCGGTTCGGTACGCCGCGCACCAGCTGAACCTCTGGCCACGTGTTTCTTGACCAGAGGCTTCACCGACCAGTCTTTGGACCGGGTCCCCTGGTGCTGCGTCGCGTTTTCGTGTCCGAGGCTGCTTGGCGCTTGTTCACGACACCTCCGCGGACAAGATCTCGCCTCGCGCCATTCCCTGTGTCTTCCTTGGTTTCCCAAAGGACTCCTCTTACTTCACCTTTACTACCTTCCCCTTCACCGGTTCTTCGACTCCCACGACGTCTATTTCGATAAGTCCGTCCCCTACTACGCCCGGTACCCCTGTCGAGGTCTCCCGGTTCCTCCTCCCCCTCTCTTCCTGACTTCCGCTCCCCCTCCTGCTCCCCCGGTACAGCCTCCCCCCCTGGTCCAGCCCCGTCCGGTGTGTCCCACGCTACTCCCCCCCCCACCCCCCCTCCTCGGTAGCCCCTCAGGTGCCGCCCCCTTCCCCGCAGTCCTCCTTACAGCCTACTACAGACTCTGCGGGAGCTGGTGTTCGTGTCGAGGACCCTGGAGGTGCTAGCTCTGGAGGTGTTGGCGTTCGAGGTCCTGGTTCTAGTGGTGCTGGAGTTGGAGCTGCGACCGTGACTGCAGGAGACTCTAGTCATCGAGGAGCTGGTGTTAGTCGAGCTTTCCCTGGGGGTGCTACGACTGAGGGTGCGGGTGCGCCCTCTGCTGGACCCGCAGAGCCTGGGACTGACTGTGTTGCTTCTAGTGGTGCTGGCTCTGGGGGTGGTGCGACTGGTGCTTTGGAGGGCGGTCCTGGGGCTACCACTGCCCCAGACGCTACTCCGCGCCCGCAACCCTACCCGACCCGGCACCAGGCCCGTCTTCGCCGTGCAAGCGAGGAGCAGCTGAAGTTGGAGAAAAAGGGACTACAGTTAGAGCGGCAATAGCTACAGCTACGGCAGCTGGAGGAGCAGCAGTAGCAGCAGCAGCAGCAGCAGCAAGAGCAGCAGCAGCAGCAGCAGCAGCAGCAGCCACCGCTGCAGGAGGAGCAGCGGCAGCAGTAGCAGCAGGAGCCGCAGCAGCCGCCACCTCCTCCTCCTGTCTCTGGTCTTCGGACCCTCGGTCTCCCCTCTCCCTCTCCTCCCTCCTCCCCTTCTCCTCCTGTCTCCGGTCCCAAGCTTCCTTCTCCTGACCCCACCCAAGCTGTTTTCCCCCGTTCTCAGCATCCGTTGTCCCCTCCCCTTTCTCACAGTTGGACTTCTCGCTCTCCTCGTGCCCGTCCCTCGTCCCATGTTCCCGTCACTGACCTTCGTACTATCATGTTTCGTCCTTGTCCGCCTCGTCCGTCCCCGTCTGTGCTTCCCTCTCCTCCTGAGTCGGCCCTCACTGCTTCCCTCTCTACTCCTATCACTGACTACTACCGCACGTACCATCCTGTTCTCTCTCGTGTTCTCGCCTCTCTTGTTACCGACCCTCGTGCCTCTGTTCTTTGTCTCCGCCCTTACTGCCGCAGTCACTGAGTTCGTCACGACTCGCCACCTTAACTACGCCACACGTCTTGTGGCTGCTCCTCCTACCAGTCCTCTAGCCATCGAGGGTGAGTCTGCCCCTGGCTGTGACGCCCTAGAGGACAGGCTGTTTGAAAGAGAGTTCCTGGCAGCCGCTTCCCCTCATCTCTGTGCCATGCTGCTCGCCCCTGAGGGAGACCCCGACGCCCTTGACATACCGACTCCTCGCACTTACACTGAGGCAGTGTCAGGGCCTTGGGCCTCTCAGTGGAAATCTGCCATGGACGCAGAGATGGCCTCCTACAGATCCACAGGCACTTACGTCGACGAGGTTCCCCCCCCCCCCCCCCTCCCCCCCCCCCTCCGGGGCGAACGTAGTTGATCGCATGTGGATCTTCAAGGTGAAGCGGCCACCGGGATCTCCTCCGGTCTTCAAGGCGCGCTATGTGGCTAGAGGTTTCAGTCAGCGTGAGGGAGTTGACTTCTTTCAGACCTTCGCACCTACCCCGAAGATGACCACTCTTCGAGTGTTACTGCACGTAGCAGCACAAAGAGACTACGAGTTACACTCTCTCGACTTCTCCACTACCTTCCTTCAGGGTAGCCTACACGAGGAGGTCTGGTTGCGTCGTCCCTCTGCCTTCACTAGCACTTTCCCTCCTGGGACCTAGTGGAGGCTGAGGCGACCGGTCTACGGTCTCCGTCAGGCGCCTCGTGAGTGGCACGACACCCTTCGCTCTACCCTGTCTGACCTCGGTTTCCAGCCGTCTTCTGCCGACCCGACGCTGCTCGTTCTTTGTGGCTCCTGGCCGTTCTTTCTACTGGTCTACGTCGATGAATTGGTCTTCGCCACTGCTGACACGGTTGCTTTTGCTGACATGAAGCCCGAACTGCAGAAGAGACACACGTGCACTGACCTTGGTGAGCTGCGCCACTACCTTGGCCTGCAGGTCACCATTACACTCTCATAGTCACACATGGTGCAGCAGGTCCTTTAGCAGTCTACCGTGCAGCGCACACCTCTTGTCGTTGACCACAGACTCACTGGTCCCTTTCCTGACGAGCCGTTTGAGCCTAGTGGTCCTTACGCAGAGCTTGTGGGCTGCCTCATGTATCTGATGACTTGTACTCGCCTGGACTTCGCCTTCCCTCTCAGCATCCTTGCTCGCTTTGTTGCGCCAGGGAGACACCGTCCTGTTCACTGGACAGCTGCTATGAGGATGGCGAAGTACCTAGCGATGATATCAGGCGTGGGGCTGGTACTTGGAGGGAGACAGTCTGTCGTACTTACTGGTCACTGTGACGCCGAGACTCACAGGTCTATTTAGGGGTACTGTTTCAGCCTGGGCTCTGGAGCTGTTTTGTGGAGGTCCACGCGTTCCTCCTCGGTCTCGACCTCTACCGCTGAGGCTGAGATCTACGCTGGAGCCATGGCTGCACAGGAGCTGCGTTGGTTGACCTTCTTGCTCGCCGACCTTGGTGAGCGGCCGAGCTCTGCACCGACCTTGTTCACTAACAACAAGGCGACGATTCTCCTCTGTCGAGAGCCTCGACTGGAGAGCAGAGTGAAGCACATCAACGTCAGGTACTTTCTTCTGCAAGAGTTGCAGAGGCGTGGACAGGCTCGCTTCGAGTTTGTGGAGTCCGAGGCCAACATTGCAGGCAGAGATCTTCACCAAGGCCCTTTCGCCTTGTGACCACCACAGGTGTTGTGTGCAGTTAGGCCTTGTTGACACAGGTTCTCGTCGTGTGTAGACTGTTGTTCTCTGCTTGTTTTGTTTGTACACTTCTCATATACCTATGTGAACTCTTGAACTAGCCTTGCGACTCTTTTGCTTGTGCTCGGACTGTGTGGTGACGTTGTGATCCACCCTAAGCTTTGTTTCTTTGTGACTGGTCTTGTGACCGTACGGTTTTGGTTTTGCTTGACACCCCTCACTTAGGCTATGGGGGTGTGTCAAATGTTGTAGTCTTAGTGATGTGTGTCATATTGGGTACGGAATTTAGAGCTAGGTTTATGTACCCCAACCAACCTGAGTCCATGCATCATTTAATTTTTGACAAAAATGACTTATTTGTATAGCAGGTGAGTACGTCCATAACCCCCGAGGCCAACGTGCTTGTAACCCTTCTCCAGGATCAATCGGGGATCTCCAGTATACCTCTGACACCCCCCCGCATTGGGATGCCCGTGGTGCAGACTGGGATTCAAGCTAGAGACCTTCGCTCTCATAACATGTCAGAATCCCAGCCACTAACCACTGGGATAAAAGAGCTTGTTTGTGTAGCGGGTGAGTGCGCCCATAACCCCCAGGCCAACTTGCCTATAACCCTTCCCTATGATCAATCGAGAATCTCTAGTGCACCTCTGACAGTCTGATCGTTCAGGGTTGGCAAGAAAGAAACAGGGTCCTAAAAAACAAAAATTCTGCCACGTGACTAACAATCCTCCTTTACATCACTACACTAAAACAACTTCTCTCTGGCATATAAGCTACACATTCCTCTAGTGAAGTGTCTTATCCATGTGGTAAGTCTCATCCCCCTCCTCCTCGCCATCAGACAGGAAGGGATTGTCCTCTTTGTCTGAGTAATCTAGGGGTGGCGAATCTTCAATCTCCTGGTCCATTTCCCGGTCGTCACCATCATCGTCATCCGGCTCCGCGAAGTCCTCCTCGCCAGCCAGCTCGCTTGGTCCCTTTTCTTCCTCCTCCAGTTTCTTCCCCTTGCGCTTCCGTTTATCCAAAGGGAAAACGACGCTCTGCGCAGGACACCTCTTCTTGAGGCTCTTCCAGTTGTCCAAGACCCCTGGCAAGTCCATCTCGTACTGCACCAGAGAAATCTGCATCAGCTCAGCAAGCCGGGCGCTGCACAGAGAACCACGGACCCACGATTTGATGACGTTCTACCGCAAAAACCCCCTCTCGCACTCCACAGTTGATAGCGGCAGAGCTTCCAGCGCATGTCACTGCAGCAACAGGTTGGGTCAGCGCTTGCCAAACACGAAGGGGTGAAACACGGATTAGCAAGAGCGCAAGTATTTGGTCAAGTGAGTGACACGATTAGAGGTGTGTCTTACCTTTGCGCGTCGGCGCTTGCCAGGAAGTTTACCAGGCCTTGCGAGAATGTTTCTTCCTCGTGGTGCGACTCCATGATGGGGCACCAGGTTGCGAGCTCCCGCGAGGATGACTTGCTGTCAAAACCCGGGAGCTTGTTCTTGAACAGCGCGCTGCATCCAGTTAGACAGTCCTATCACTTTCGTTCGTGGGCGTTCTTGCTCTTCGGCCACTTCGAGGCGCGAAACAGCTTCGTCGGACCCATCCTCCGCAGATCGTCCAGGCGAAAGAGGAGCCGGTCGACGCAGTCCTTTGTCAAACTATATATGTTATACTTGTGTAGGCTGTAGTGGGGTAGCCAATATGGGGTACAACCCCTCTAGGGTTTGCTACTTGTACCCAACTGTTCCATTCAATGCAATCATCCTTGCCTAGACTTTCTAATATGGAATCAGAGCTGTTACGCTCTTGGCCTGTGGGCCCCACGTGCTTCCGCTGCTTTCCTGTCTGTCGCGCGCCCCGTGGCGCGCGACGCATTTTTTTTCTTCCCGCCGCGCGCTCGGGGCGCGCGGCGGTTTTCTGCCCCGTCGACCCGCGCGTCGCCCCCCGTCGCCCGTCGAAGCGCCCCCCGTCGCCCGTCGAAGCGCCCCTGAGCCCGGCGCGGGCCGCGCGCGGCCCGTACGACCTGCGCCAGGCCCGCGCGCGGCCCGTACACGCTGCGCCAGGCCCGTGCGCGGCCCGGGCAGCCTGCCCCGGAGCCACGCGCCGTTCCCCGAGCTGCTGCCCGCTGTGTCCTCCGCTGCTGCCCCCGCTTCTGCCTGTATTAGGGTTTGGGGTGGCGAGTGTGGGGGTGCCGAGTGTGGGGGTGACGAGTGGGTGTGTGCGCCATCCCCTGCTCCTCCTCCTCCTCCGTCTCCCACTGCTGCAGCTGCCGCTGAGGGGGGTGGATGTGTTGGAGCATCGGAGTTGTACGAGGGGGGTGGCGCGTAAGCAGTGCTAGAGGTGCAGCAGGGGGTGTGTGACACGGGTGTGGGACAGCTGGGGGAAGTTGAGTGGAGGCAGTCGTCTTGTCGTCCGCAGCGCCTGAAGTCCAGAGAGCCACGACCCCCTGTGGCCTGAGTAGTCCGGGGCTCTGCGCCCGGTAGCCACAGTGTGAGCACTCCTGGTAGTCCAGAGAGCCACGACCCCCTGTGGCCTGAGTAGTCCGGGGCTCTGCGCCCGGTAGCCACAGTGTGAGCACTCGTGGGAGCACAGAGAGCCAGCTGCGCCTGTCGCCGTGTAGTCCGGGTTTAGCCTGGTAGCGACAGTTCTGCGCACTCCTGTTGCCCGTGTGTCTGCAGCTTCAGCCATCGCCTCCCATCTTCTCGCCGCCACAGTTTCTCCTCCTCCTCACTTGCCCTCTGTGATAGTCTCTAGCTTTGCTTATCACCGTGACCTACTGCTTTGCCTGCTTGTTGTGTTGATTGTACCCCACTTTGACTATGGGGGTGTGTCAAACTATATTTGTTATACTTGTGTAGGCTGTAGTGGGGTAGCCAATATGGGGTACAACCCCTCTAGGGTTTGCTACTTGTACCCAACCTTCTTTCAATGCAATCATTCTTGCCTAGACTTTCTAACATCCTTCGCGAATTTGCGACCCAGCTTTACACAGTCGTTGTAGTCGCTCTTGTATATGGCCCTTGATTGGCCTTTCGCACAAGGTGTACGTGTGGTATACTGGCCGGCCTTCACCATCCACGCCACGCACTCGCACCTTCTGCCCCGCCCGCTTCCCATACATCGTCAGAAACTTCGGCAGCCACCTGTTGCCGGTTCAGATTACTTCGTTGTCTCCTTGCCGTACGAGAGACACATGCTGCACTTCACACTGGGCCCACCATCTTTTGCGCCAAACAAGACAAGCCACGGAAACTTGGGCAACGACTGACTTGGCCCCGGTGGTGGCACGCGCACACCGCCGAAGGTCAACATGTTCTGCTGTAGCTTTCCTCGGACCGGTGTCGTGCTAGACTTCTTGGTTGAACGTCCCTCAGACGCGGGAGCAGCATCGTTACAGCCGCTGCTACCAATGGCTGAGGGCGGGGCTTTACTGGAAGACGTGATGACGGGTTGGAGAGTGAACGCCGCTGGTGCCGGCTCTACATTGGGGGCAGGTTGTGGGACTTAGCTGGACGATGCGATGGCAGGGGGGAGAGTGAAAGCTGCCGGTTTAGGATCGCCATTGGGAACCATGGGTGATTCATCGGTATTAACTACTGTAGTGGTTGCTGGCGGTTTAGGCGTGGTAAACTTTGAGAAAGCTTCGTCTTTCCGGAAACTTCGAGAAAGCTTCGTCCCGATAAACTTGCATTCATGGACCACAGACTGTATACTCTGTAGAGTCAGACTCCAGAAACGACCAAGTCTGAAGCCTATTACACGGAATCAGGGGCCCCAAAACATTAAAGCTCTGGTATACATTTGAATGGATAGGTTCAAAATCCTTAGGAACTTGAAACTTGGCCCAAACTGTGAGGCACACTTAAAAACCCTAAACCTCGCTGACAAATGTATACCGGAGCTTTAACTCTGATGCACTCAGTGATGGAAATTGGACTAGTCTGAAAATACATTTTCCACAAACAGCAAGGTCTGATTCGTCAGACTAATCAGACTAAATAGTCTGATAGCGTCAGCCCTGGATATCACAAGTGCATAGAGTGAGTCTTGATCCAGGGATTCTCTGAGATGGGGGAGCATGGGGAGTATGCATGAGAGAGGGATTGTGGCGGGAGGGAAGGAAGGGAGTGAAGAAACGGATGGGGAAGGGACGGGGGAAGGAGGGAGGGAGGGAGGGAGAGGGCGAGAAGGGAGAAGGGGGTAAGTGTTAGAAATGTTGGGGAGATGAAGGACGGAAAGTGAGGATATGATATGATTTGATAGTCAAGTGAAAATGAGTGTTGAAGAAGAGACACAATGTGGACAGATGGGAAGCTGGGACTCGTTCAGCAGGGGGAGGATGGGCTGTAGTATTTGGAGAGTGCGAGAGGAGAGTGCGAGGAAGAGGAGAGTGCGAGGAAGAGAAGAGTGATATGGTGGGTTATGAAAGATGCACTTAAGGTGCTTCGTGAAAGGTGCACTTACCAAGCACAGCATCCAGTGTGATTCTCTCCGCCGGGTTTTTCTTAAGCATCTCTTTTATAAGGTCCTTGGCCTCTTTGGAAATGGACGGCCACGGAGGGAAGGAGAAGTTGAGTGGCTTGGATACGATTGCATCCAGCACTCCGGATTCTGTGGACGCCCAGAAGGGCGGCACGCCAGCCAGAAGGATGTATAGGACGACTCCCGCCGACCAGATGTCGGCCTCGGCACTGTAGCTTTTGTTGATCACTTCTGGCGCCATGTACATGTGCGACCCTATGAACTCCGTTAGCTTCGCGCCTGGGGGTGGGGGAAGTGAGGAAAGGGGCAGAGGGAGGGAGAGAGCAGGAAGGGGAAGGAAATGAGCACAGAAATAAGCCTACGCTTCTGGCGCCATGTACATATGGGACCCTATGAACTTCGTTAGCTTGGCGCCTGGGGGAGGAAAGAGGGGAAAGGGGCAAAGGGAGAGTGCAGGACCCCAGCTGCGCCACACTCATTCTCACACCACACCACACTCGCACCACCTGTAGCAACCACCAGCAGCAGCAGCAAATTTCAACCTCGCGCTATGGACCCACGTGTAGATAATGAATTTTTAAGACGTCTCAAAAATGCAGCAGCACATTTCAACCTCACCCCATGGACCCACGTGTAGATAATAACCCTGGACAAAACCCTGGACAAAACCCTGGACAAAACCCTGGACCCACCTGATCGGATGGGCGCCGCGATGCCAAAGTCAGTGACCTTGAGAGCGACGTCATCATGGGGCGAGGTGAGCAGCAGGTTCTCGGGCTTGACATCGCGGTGCATGACCCCCAGGGAGTGGCACGCCCGCAGCACCACCGCCAGCTGCTGCACCACAGCGGCTGCCGGCCCCTCCTCGTAGCGCCGCCGCTGCTTGATGCGGTCAAACAGGTCCCCGCCGCGACACAGCTCCATGATTATGTGCACGTGCTGGTGAGGGAGAAGAGAGGGGGGTTTGGGGGAATTTTGAGTCGCTGCTCGACTAACACACACACACACACACACACGCACACACACACACACACACACACGCACACACACACACACACACGCACGCACACACGCACACACGCACACACACACACACACACGCGCGCGCGCGCGCACGCACACACGCACGCACACACACACGCGCGCACCACGCACGCACCGTGTCATCAGCCTACTGTGCTTACACACAGAGCGTGGTACATTATACATACCGTGTCATCTTCAACAATCTTTTTCATCTCCATCACATGCGGATGCGTGCACACATCAACCTGATATGCCACACACATCATGTACGCGCACACACCATGGGGACACACACACACCCCACACACGTACCGTGTCATCCTCCACAGCCTCTTTCTCTCCACCACATGCGGATGCATGGACACGTCAGTCTACTATGCCATACACTCACACTCTCTCACACACACACTCTCACACACACACACTCTCTCACACACACACTCTCTCACACACACACACCCTCTCACACACACACCCTCACACACACATCAACACGCACCGTGTCATCCTCCAAGGTCTCTTTCATCTCCACCACATGAGGATGCCCCTTCAGCAGCTGCATCACCATCACTTCTCTCCTCATTGCCGCCAACGCCCTCTTGCTCTGCATGGGGCCACAGGGGAGTGCAGGAGGGAAGGAATGGGGGTGGGGGTTCCCGACTCGTTGACACACAAGCGCCCACGCACACATTCCCGCACGCAAACATGCTACATGCCCATTTGTCGACACGACACCTGTGTCTGTACCCACGCCCCCGCACACATGCACGCAAGCACGCACGCGCATTCGTATGCATGCACACACATGCACACACGCTTGCACACCCACACATATAGATGATACACACAATCACATGCCCACACATACACGCGCGTGCGCACGCGCGCACACGACACGACACGCACACAACCACTCCCCAACACACACACACCTGAATCTGCTCCTTGCCAATGCTCTTGCACGCCCATGTCTTGCCAGTCGCCATCTCCCTCACCACTCTGATCATCCCATACGACCCGCTCCCAATCTCCTGCTTAACTAAGTACCGCTCCTGCAGAGAGCAAATCTCCCCGCCTAAAAGCCCCACTTTAGGAGCCCGCCAGGAGCCTATGAGACCCCTAGGGGACAGCATGCTGGTGAAGAAGCTGGCTTTAAAGCCCGAGGAGGCAGGAGGTGTATGAGGAGAGACAGGTGCTTCGATTCGTATCGGGCTGATGATCTGGCTTTGCCTGCTGACGCTCTGGTTGCTGCTGCTGTTGCTGCTGCTGCTGCTGTTGTTGCTGCTGCTGTTGTTGCTGCTGCCTAAGATGTTGCTCTGACTGCTATCAGGTGCCCCAAAGGCTGACTTGTCACCAGATTTCCTCCTCTCCCTCTCCTTTTCCCTCTCTTTCTCTCTCTCTCTTCTCCTCTCCCTCCCTCTCCTCTCCCTCTCCTTCTCCCTCTCTTCTCCCTCTCCCTCTTCTCCCCTCCCCTCCCTCTCTCTCCCTCTCTTCTCCCTCTCTTCTCTCCCTCTCTCTCCCTCTCCCTCTCCCTCCCTCTCCCCCCTCTCCCTCTCCTCTCCTTCTCCCCTCCTCCCCTCCCCCCCTCCGCCCGCTCCTTTCTCCCTTCTTGTCTCCTTGCCAGGCGTGCTGACCAGGTCCCCTCGAAGGTCAACCAGGTCCCTGCTAAAGTCAACGCCCAGGTCAACGCTGAGGTCGCCATAAGAAAACCCTCTTCGCTCCTTGGGGCTCCGCCTTGGGCTTTTTCCCTGCCTTCGTCTGCTGGAGGCTGCGACACTAGCACCAGCACCAGCAGCAACACCACCACCACCACCAGCAGCAGCCGCTGCTGCCTTCAAGTCCAGCTTCAAATCCATCACCGTCATCTCAAATTCCGGCAGAAAACCTTTTTCAGCTGCCCGGAACAAGGGCCTGCCAGACTTCCACTGGGAGCGGCCGGGGGTGAGGGGGGCCCGAGCCTCAGACGCAACAGCAGGCCCAGCAGGGTGGTCGGCATAGGAGAAAACCACTTGGCCAGCACCATCGGTGGCAAAGAGGTCTTCTGTGCGCTGCATGATGGTGTATACCTTCCCATTGTATACCTTCCCATTGTATACCTTCTCATTGCTTCGATGGTTGCTCCGCTGGTTTCTCCGTGCCACAGCACTTTCTTTGCTCGGTACGTTGCCCCCCTCATTGCCCCCCTCATCGCCCCCCTCATCGCCCCCCTCACTGCTCCTCCGGCGCTCCCTCCCTCCGTCCTCCTCCCCTCTCCTACCCCGGGGACTTTTACTCTGCTCTTCCTTTGACATTCTGGGGCTGCTTCGCATTCCTCCTGTTGTGTGTTGAGTCGTCTCAAAACGCTCCCTCCCTCCGTCCTCCTCCCCGCCCCTACCTCGGGGACTTTTACCCTGCTCTTCCATCCGCATTCTGGGGCTGCTTCGCATTCCTCCCGCAGGGCCTCGTGGGTTGCTCTTACGGAGCTCCCTCCCTCCATCCTCCTCCCCTCCCCTACAGCGGGGACTTTTCCCCTGCTCTTCGATTGCCATTCTGGGGCTGAAACTTGCCGTGCCTCGGGGGTTGCTCCTCCGGCGCTCCCTCCCTCCGTCCTCCTCCCCGCCCCTACCTCTGGGGCTTTTACCCTGCTCTTCCATCCGCATTCTGGGGCTGCTTCGCATTCCCCCTGAGGGGCTTTTACTGGGAGTTTTAGGGATTCTATTCCTAGGTTTCTCGCCAACATTCCCTGCCCGTAACACCATCAATCTCTCTCCGTTCCCCTCATTTCCCTCATTCTCCTCATTCTCCTCATCCCCCTCGTTCCCCTCGTCCAAGCCTTGCAAGGGAGCCAGCCGTGACACCCACTCATTCACAACCCTCCGTTTTGAAGCATAACTCTCCTGCTCTTTCTTCTCCTTCTCCCTCTCCCTCTCATCTTCCCTCTCCCTCTCCCTCTCCCTCTCCCTCTCCCTCTCCCTTTCCCTGTCCCCCCAACTTTCCCCTCCTCTCTGCCGCCCGTTCTCCCCCCCTCTCCCCTCAACTGCTTCTGTATGATCAACCACCCCAAAAGAAAATGCTGATTTGGCTCGCCTATGACCCCTAGGGGTTGTGGCCGCAGCAGCACCAGCAGCAGCACGAGCACCAACAGCACCAGCACCAGCATCACCAGCACCAGCAGCAGCAGCCATCCTACTCCCCTCAACTGTTTCCATGTTATGAACCACCCCAAAATCCATTGCTGATTTGGCTCGCCTATGAACCCTAGGGGTTGTGGCCGCAGCAGCACCAGCAGCAGTTCCAGCACCAACAGCAGAAGCACCAGCAGCAGCAGCAGCAGCATCAGAAGCCATCCTACTCCCCTCAACCGCTTCCGTATAATCAACCAACCCTGATTTGGCTCGCCTGTGACCCCTAGGGGTTGTGGCCGCAGCAGCACCACCAGCAGCAGAAGCACCAGCAACACCAGCAGCCACCCTACTCCCCTCAACTAATTCCGTATCGTCAACCAACCCATAATCCATTGCTGATTTGGCTCGCCTGTGACCCCTAGGGGTTGTGGCCACAGCAGCACCAGCAGCAGCAGAAGCACCAGCAACACCAGTAGCCACCCTACTCCCCTTAACTAATTCCGTATCGTCAACCAACCCATAATCCATTGCTGATTTGGCTCGCCTGTGACCCCTAGGGGTTGTGGCCGCAGCAGCACCACCAGCAGCAGAAGCACCAGCAACATCAGCAGCAGCAGCACCAGCAGCAGCCATCCTACTCCCCTCAACTGTTTCCATGTTATGAACCACCCCAAAATCCATTGCTGATTTGGCTCGCCTATGACTCCTAGGGGTTGTGGCCGCAGCAGCACCAGCAGCAGCAGCAGCAGCAGAAGAAGCACCGCCAGCAGCAGCTGCCATCCTCCTATCCTTCCTGGAACCTTCTCCATCACCACGCCCAGCAGCAGCACCACCAACGGCTCTGGTGCCGCAGCTGGCTGCATGCTTCAGGCTTCGAGAGGAAGCAGCCGAGTTTTGAGGCGCCTCAAAAGCACCAAGCCCAGCAGCACCAAGCCCAGCAGCACCACGCTCAGCAGCACCACGCTCAGCAGCACCACGCTCAGCAGCACCACGCTCATCAGCACCAAAGCTGCCTGCTTGTTTCAGGCTTCCAGAGAAAGCAGCCGATACGAGCCTCCTGCTGCTGCCACTCAGACCCGCACCAGTGCTACCTTGGGCGGCGGCGGGAGAGAGAGTGACGGGCGAGAATGCAATGGCGTCCATGCTTCTGTTGGTTGACCGCACTCGCATGCGGGAGCAGTGTGACTTTTGAGTCGACTCAAAAGTCAGCTCAATGGCGTCCATGCTTCTGTTGGTTGACCGCACTCGCATGCGGGAGCCATCATTTGCACCTTTCAACTGAGGAGACCAGAGCCGCCTGTCAGCCCCGCTAGGAGACAGCGTTGACGGGGGCGATCGTGCGAGATTTGATACTGCCGCCCTCAGCCTTCGCTGCTGCTGCTGATTCTTACCCTCACCCTGCCTTCCTTCTTCTATCCCCTTATACTCCTTCTCCTCATTTTTCTCGTCGTTCTCCTCCTTCTCCACCCCCTCCTTCTTCTCTCCCTCCTCCCTCTCCTGCTCTTTCCCCTTTACCCTCTCGCGTCGTCTCCCTTTCTCCCTCTCCCTTTCCATTTCTTCTTCTCTTGCTGCTGTAAATTCCCCCGACTTATCACCATAAGACTTCCGCCGCCGTCCTGTACCATCTCTTACTCTAAACGAGTCAGAGGCTTTAAAGAAACCTTCGCTGCACGTTCTAGGAATGGAAGCCCGACTTTTGGAAGCAGCCGAAGTAGCAGCAGAAGCAGCACCAGTAGAAGCAGCACCAGCAGAAGCAGCACCAGCAGAAGCAGCACCAGCAGAAGCAGCACCAGCAGAAGCAGCACCAGCAGAAGCAGCACCAGCAGAAGCAGCACCAGCAGAAGCAGAAGAAGCACCACCAGAAGCACCAGCAGAAGCAGCACCAGCAGAAGCAGCACCAGCAGAAGCAGCACCAGCAGAAGCAGCACCAGCAGAAGCAGCACCAGCAGAAGCAGCACCAGCACCAGCAGCAGCTGCCACAGAGGAAACACGTGCACTGCTTCTAGGAGTGGCAGAGCCTGAAAGGGGCGGACGTGCCCTAGGTGTGCCTACCCTCGGTGTGCCTTCTTTAAGCGTACCTCCCTTGGGAGTACCTTCCCTAGGTGTACTTGCCCTGGGTATACCTACCCTGGGTGTACCTTCCTTAGGTGTATCTGCCTTGGGTGTACCAGCCCTGGGTGTACCTGCCCTCGGTGCGCCTTCTATGGGTGTACCTCCCCTGGGTGTACCTGCCCTGGGCGTCCTTGGCGTGCCAGGCAAATCATCCTCTAGGCTCTCACAATCCGGTATAACCAAGGCCAATCTCCTTCTGCCACGTGGCGAGGCGCGAGCAGCATGGGAGCAGCATGGGGGTGGGGAGAGGGGAGGAAGGGGCGGAGTGAGGGGAGGAAGGGGCGGAGAGAGGGGAGGAAGGGGCGGAGTGAGGGGAGGAAGGGGCGGAGAGAGGGGAGGAAGGGGTGCGCCAGGGAGGGAAAGGGGAGCGCCAGGAGGGGGAGAGAGGGGAGCGGCAGGGCAGGGAGAGCGGGGAGCGGCAGGGCAGGGAGAGCGGGGAGCGTCGATGCGAGGAGAAGGAAGAGGAAATGGTTTGTCACAGGGCTGGTGATCCTGTGGGATGGCCTCTGCAGACGGAGAAGGAAGAGGGAATGCTGGGGGGGCAAATGGTTCGTTGCAGGGAACGTACTCTACCGCAATGGCATCTGCTCCCATCACCCACACGCGCTTCACAATCAGGGAGGAGCGTGGGCTCAAGGCACCAGGGGACTTTTGAGGCGCCTCAAAAGAAGGCTTCTTCGAAACACCAGGGGGTTCTCAGGTGTGCTGCTCGGTGACTCTGCCCCACTTGGCCCTCTCTTGACTTTGCTGCTGCTGCTGCTGCTGCTGGTGATGACAGTGCTGGTGGTGGCGAGGGTGGTGGTGGTGGCGGCGGCGGCGGCCGGGGCGGTGGTATTGCTGCTGCCGCTCCTGCTGCTAAGCTTTGGGCTCTTGGATTCAGAATCCCTAACCCCGTTAAGGCTGGTGCTACTGCTGCTGACGATTTTGCGCAGTGGTTTATCCACTCCTAAGGAAGATTCTGCTGATGGCAAGACAGTGGAGGGAGTTGGGCTGGTGTGGGCTGCAGCATCACTTGAGGTGGAGGAGGGAGAAGATGGAGAGGAGTTGGGTTCGGTGAAGAGGGAAGGAGGTATAATGGAGAGAGGCGGCCGGAAGGGGCGAGGAGGGAGAGGGGGGTGAGGAGAGGTGGCAAAAGGGGTGGGGGTAGGGAGGGATGCAGAAGGAGAAGGGAGGGAGGAGGAAGAGGAGGAGGAAGAGGAGGAGGAAGAGGAGGAGGAAGAGGAGGAGGCATCGGTAGGGTAGTGGAAGAGGGGACTGGGGGAATCCTTGGAGGGTTTATTGCTGCTCCTAGGACTGATCAGGGTAGAGTGGAAGATGCTGACGGGAGGGCGCAGGGGAGCATTCGTGGAAGGATGGAGAGCAGCAGCAGCGGCAGAAGCATCTGTGGTTACGTTCAGAGTGAGGCTGAATGGTCCTGCTTCTGTCGATGGAACCACATATTCAGCAGTGTGGCGGTGATTGTGGTGCTGCTGCTGCCTCTGCTGCTGCTTCTCGTAATCAGTCACCCCACTCCTCGCCGCATCACTCCCCAAAGGCATACACAAGGGTAAAGCCTCATCCCCATCCTCCTTCTCCCCTTGATCCTTCTCCTCCTCTCCTTTCGCCTCTTCACTTTGTTCTTCTCTTCCAAGCATCCCCACACTCCCATCTTGTGCAATCCCCGTTGTCCCTGCCGCGTCTCCCCGGGCCTCCCCTCCAGACTCACCAGTCCCTTCCACACCTTGCCCCTTAATAACCTCAGCAGCAGCAGGCATAGTAGATTCGCTCAGCCCATTACAAAGACCAGCAGCAAAAAGCATAGAGTTGCTCAGCGCCTCACTACCCCCAGCAGCAGCAGGCCAACAATCGTGCAAGTCTTCAGCATCAGGAGTCACGAGCCCATACAGGTCCCTCTGAGAGTCCCCGCTTTCACATGCCCCCTCTGCCTCCCACACTTTCTGCAGCAGCTGAGAAGGAGACGCTGGGGAGAGCGGGAAGGAGAACTGAGAAATGTTGGGACAGGACTGTGAGTGGGGGATTTGAGGGCGGAAAGGGAGGGTCTGTGGGAGGAGGGAGGAGGGAGGAAGGTGTGCGGTTTGGGAGTGGGGAGAGCGAAGAGAAGAGGGAGAGAGGGAGCGAAGGGAGTGTGGGTGAGGGGATGAGGGGTTGGGGCCCTCAGCATCAGGAGTCACGAGCCCATACAGGTCCCTCTGAGAGTCCCCGCTTTCACATGCCCCCTCTGCCTCCCACACTTTCTGCAGCATCTGAGAGGGAGGCGCTGGGGAGAGCGGGAAGGAGAAGGGGGAAAAGTCGGGACAGGACTGTGAATGGGAGATTCGAGAGCGGAAAAAGAGGGTTTGGGGGAGGAGGGAAGAGGGGGGAAGGTGTGCGGATTGGGAGTGGGGAGAGTCTGCCAGAGGAGAGGGGTGATGGGAGAGTGAGTGAGGGGATGAGGGATCGGGCGAATCATGACTTGACAGGGTAGCGTTTGGAGAGCCAAGGTGAAGAGGTTCGGGGTATTGAGACCAAGGGTGGGGAAACCCGGAGTTTGAAGCTTGATTGGAGGGAGGAGAGAGAGGGGGTGAGAATATAGTGGGCATGGGCATGGGCATGGGCATGGGCATGGGCATGCGGTTGTGTCTGTGCATCTGCATATGCATGTGCATGTGCATGTGCATGTGCATGTGTCTGGGCAGGGAGGCGTCTGCTATGTAGGAAGGGGGAAGCAGGCGGAAGGATCGAAACCCCTTGGTGTACGAGGAGGGTTGATCAAAGGGGGTTGATCTGAGGAAGGTTGATCTGAGGAAGGTTGATCTGAGGAGGGTTTATCTGAAGGGGGGGGTTCTAAACCAGTGCTTTCAGATGGGTTGATCTGAGGGTAGTGCGTCTGAGGAGTGCTGGGCTTGGCTTGGGGTAGGCTGATCTGCTGCTGTGGGAAAGCGTGGGGGAAGCATAGGGGGGAGGTTGAGCGAAAGGGGCTCGAAGGGCAGGTGGGTATTGAGGTTGGATTTGCCACGGCAGATAAGCAGCAGAAGCCTGAGAGGAGGCGGGCGGATGGGCTGAGGGGAGCTGCTGCTGCTGCTGCTGCTGCAGGTGCTGTCGCTTAATTGGCTTGACTCGAGGAGTGAGCCACGAGATCAAGGAGTCTTGACACTCCGCCTTGGCAACCGCTGCTGCTGCACCTGCTGTTGCTGCACCTGCTGTTGCTGCACCTGCTGCTGCTGCACCTGCTGCTGCTGCACCTGCTGCTGCTGCCACTCCTCCTGCTGCCACTCCTCCTGCTGCAGCTGCCGCACCACTTGTACCACCTGCCACTGCTGCAGTTTCCCCAGGCGAGCCCAGCCAGGCAGTCGTGAATGAAAGCCTTCTGTAGATAGAATCATCCCCACTTTCCTCTGCTGACTCATGACTTTCCTCTTTTGAAGCATGATTTTCCTCTGTTGGCTTGTGTGTTTCCTTCACTGACTTGTGAGTTGACTGAGCAGGTGACCCGTTCAACCAAGCAGCGGCGAAAGAGAGCCGTCGGTAAACTGCGTCATCCCCGGTTTCCTCTGCTGATGCATGAGCTTCCTCTTTTGGATCAAGAGTTTCCTTTGTTGACTTGTGGGTCGACAGAGGAGGGGAGCCGTTTAACCAAGCAGTGGTGAACGAGAGCCTCCTGTAAACCGCGTCATCCCCAGATTCGTCTGCCCCTTCGTGAGCTTCCTCTTTTGAATCTTGAGTTCCCTTCATTGACTTGTGAGTCGACTCAGGTGTGGAGCCATTTAACCAAGCAGTGGCGAAGGAGAGCCTTCTGTAAACTACGTCATCACCAGATTCCTCTGCTCCTTCGTCCCTCCTCCCTTCCGCCCCTTCTTCCTTCCCCTCCTCTCCTCCCTCCTCCCTCCTTTCCTCCCTCCCTCCATCCGCCCCTCTCTCCTTCGCTCCCGCCCTCCCTCCACCTCTCCATTCTCCCCTCGTCCGCCTGCCGTCCCTGCCCTGCCTGTCTTCCCTATCCTCCGTGACCCCTTTCTCCTTGCTCTTCTTTCCAGCCTTCGTTCTCAAGGACTCTTCGGTTCCCTCAACTCTTCATTCTTCCCTTCCCTCCTCCCTTCCCGCCTCCATTCCGACACAAGGTCGCCGGGCGTACGTCGCTCGATGGTGGAGTGCCATTGGTGGGCGCACTTCGATCCTCCATCGGCGCGCAGCGGATCCTCCTTCCCGCCAAGGCTACGGCTGGAATCAGTTCTTCGATCCACGGAGCTTCCTCGAAGCAGCTTCTTATGCCACGGCCGCCGCTGCCGCTCCTGCTCCTCCTGCTCCTGCTCCTGCTCCTGCTTCACCCGAAACCCCTTCGTCCCGCTCCTGTTGTTCCCCTTTCACGCTTCCGCCGCTCTTCCCCATTGTTATTCCCTTGCCCGACAAGCCTCCCCTCAAGCCTATCGCATCCGCGCTCGCTTGCCGAGCTCGCGCGGAAGGGCTGCGCGGGGGGTTTTGCGCGCGCCGCCGTGCGCCGTGCGCGAAAGGGCTGCGTGTGGTGATTTAGGAACGTCATCAGGAAGTTGAAGTTGCTGAGAGACCGTGCGACGTGGTGAGTTATGGACGCAATCAGAAATGATAAGTTGCTGAGAGACCGTGCGACGTGGTGGTTTAAGAACGTCATCAGGAAGGGTAAGTTGCTGGGGGTCCGTCTGGCGCGGTGATTTAGGAACGTCATCAGAAATAGGAATTTGCTGAGAGACCGTGCGACGTGGTAATCTAGGGACGAAATCAGGAAAGGCAAGTTGCTGAGAGATCGTCCGTCGATGTGGCGATTTGGGAATTCGCAATCGGGGGGAGCTGAGATCGTTGAGCGACGCAGACCCGCGTGGACTCTTAGTAGGTGGTGCTGCGCGACGCGGAGATGGAACCGCCGGGTCGCCATTCTGAGCCTTAACTCCTTCCCAAGATTCCTGCACGGACTGATAGCGAGAGCTCAACGTTGAATCAACGCACCGTTGATCATCCACTGCTTCAACAAAGTCATCAGGAACGATAAGTTGCTGAGAGACCGTGCGACGTGGCGATTTAGGAATCCGCAATTTGGGGGAGCTGAGATCGTTGAGCGACGCGGACCCGCGTGGACTCTTACTAGGCGGTGCTGCGCGACGCGGGGATGGAAGCGCCGGGTCGCCATTCAGAGCCTTAACTCCTTCCCAAGATTCCTGCACAGGCTGATCGCGAGAGCTCAACGTTGAATCAACGCGCCATTGATCATCCACTGCTTCAATACCGTCATCAGGAACGATATGTTGCTGAGATACTGTCCGACGTGGCGATTCACGGACGTCATCAGGCAAGATAAGTTGCTGAGTGACCGGCCGACGTGGCAATTCAAGAACGCCATCGGGAACGATAAGTTGCTGAGAGACCGTCCGACGTGGCGATTTAGGAATCCGCAATTTGGGGGAGCTGAGATCGTTGGGCGACGCGGACCCGCGTGGACTCTTAGTAGGCGGTGCTGCGCGACGCGGAGATGGAAGCGCCGGGTCGACATTCTGAGCCGTAACTCCTTCCCACAATTTCTGCCCGGACTGATCGGGAAAGCTCAACGCTGAATCAACGAGCCGCCGTTGATTATCCACTGCTTCAAGAAACGTAGACCCGAGCATGTCTGGCAGGTGTTGCACTGCAACGTTCTGAGGGTTCTGAGGCATGAGGAAGGTCAGCGTTCTAAGGGTCTAATGATGTAAAAACGCTGCTGCTTCTGAACCTGAGACTAACCGAGGGTTGCAAGAGAACTGACTGCAAATTGGTGCTCTGAAGGGTAGGCATTTTATAGCCAGCCATTGAAACTCGTAAAAGGGTTCACGCATGAGCTAGCTAGTGGCTGTCACGAATTACGCCAAATTTTCTGGCTATCATGACGATACGTGCTGCCGCATACTAGGATTCTCTTTTTTCTGACGTGGGAAGAAACACAATGGGAAAGCGAATGCACATGAGCTGTGTAGTATGGCTGAACAGGCTGCCTAGACATGAATAACAACCCCTCAGACATTCTCCAAGTAGCAAGGTTTGTTTGGAAGAGATTCCCGAGGTTGTAAAACGAAAGGGTCAGTTCAGGGGAGTGGAGGGGGTGGGCAGAGAGGGGGCGGGGCGAGCAAGATGTGTGTTTTGTGGGTACACCTATTTTACCCTTGTAGGATATTCACAAAATCAATTTTACCGTATCATAAATACTGCCGCGTTGTCAGCAATATATGGGCTCCGAGTCGTTATCATGGCTTAAAGCGGCGGTATACATTTGCCAGGGGAAAGTCCAAAAGTTTATAAAAGGTACATGGTGGTAACCAAATTACAGGGTCCCTCGACTTCAGACACAGCGACAAGTCCAAACCCAACCCCAGTCACCTGACTCACTCGTCAAAAGTTTATACCTAGCCAAAAGTATACTGAAGGACATACCTCCTCGCCACTATGCCCACACCCACGGCGTCCTTACTCTAGCACTAAAAAGGTAACTTCCAAAAGCGGTGCAAGCCATTGCGATTATAGCTCTTCTCACGCATAGGTCATACGCCGACAGAGCCATTGTTTATTTTTCGGCGCCTGATACACGGAGCATTCCGCATCAAAGTGAGAACGCCTTAGCCATTCCCTTTCCTGCGGCCCGATTTCCCTTCGCCGACGCAAAGTTCCTCTTCCCGTCGCCTAATCCCCCTTCCCGGCGCCCGATTTCCCTTTCCCCGCCGCCATGAAACCCCAGTCACGCTGCCCGATTCGGAACGCCGCTCGACTCCTTGTTCTCGCCGCCCGATTCCCCGTCATGCCTGGCGATTCTTCTTTCCCGCCGCCCGATTTCCCTTTCCCGTCGCCCGCCCGATTCATGTTCCCCCGCCGCCCGATTCATGTTCCCGCCGCCGCCCGGTTCCCCTTTCCCGCCGCCCGAATCTCACTCCGCGCCGCCTGAATCCCCTTTCCCGCCCATTGATTCCAGGCGGGCCGCCCGTCCGCCCCTTCCCGCCGCCCGATTCCCGTTCCCCCGCCGCCCGCTTCCCCTTTCCCGCCGCCCGATGCGCATTCCCGCCGCCTGATCCCCTTTTCCCGTCGCCTCCCTTTTCCCCTGTCCGTCGCCCGACCCCCCTTCCCGTCCTTCTCTCCCTCCCTTCCATCCCTTCTCTCCCTTCCCTCCCTTCTCTCCCTTCCCTCCCTTCTCTCCCTTCCCTCCCTTCTCTCCCTTCCCTCCCTTCTCTCCCTTCCCTCCCTTCTCTCCCTTCCCTCCCTTCTCTCCCTTCCCTCCCTTCTCTCCCTTCCCTCCCTTCTCTCCCTTCCCTCCCTTCTCTCCCTTCCCTCCCTTCCCTCCTTTCCCTCCAATCCTCCCTTCTCTCCAGTCTCTCCCTTCCCTCCCTGTCTCCCTTCCCTCGCTCCCTCCTTCCCGCCCTTCCCTCCCTTCTCTCCCTTCCCGCCCTTCTGTCCCCCCTTACCTTCTCTCCTCTTTTCTCCCTTCCCTATCATCCGTCCTTGCAATCTCCTATCTCTCCCTTCTCTCCTTCTCTCTCTTCTCTTCTCTCCCTCCCTCCCTCCCTCCCTCCCTCCCTTCCCTCCCTCTCCCTCCCTTTTCTCCCTCCCTCATCCCGACTTCCAATCTTTCTCTCTCCCTTTCCCTCCCTTTCCCTCCCTTCCCTCCCTTCTCTCCATTTTCTCCTTCCTCATCCACTTCCAATCTTCCGTCTCTCCCTTCCCTCCCTTCCTCCCTCCTCTCCCTCTCTTTTCCCTCCTTTTCTTCCATCCCTCGCTTCCCTCCTTCCCCCCTTCTCTCCCTTCCCGCCCTTCTCTCCCCCCTTACCTTCTCTCCCTTTTCTCCCTTCCCTCTCATCCCTCCATGCAATCTCCTGCCTCTCCTTTCTCTCCCTTCTCTCCCGTCCCTCCCGTCCCTCCCGTCCCTCCCGTCCCTCCCTTCCCGCCCTTCTCTCCCTTCAATACCTTCGCTCCCTTCCCGCCCTTCTTCTCTCCCTTCAATACCTTCTCTCCCTTCCCGCCCTTCTCTCCCTTCAATACCTTCGCTCCCTTCCCGCCCTTCTCCTCCCCCCCACCGTATCTCCGTTACCTTCCATTTCATCCCTACCCTTCCTCGTCTCTCCCTCCCGACATCTCTCCTGCTTCTCCTTTCACTCCCTTTCATCCCTTGCCTCCCTTGACTACCTTCCCTCCCTTCTCTCCCTTCGATAGAAGTCTCTCCGTTCCCTCCTTTTCTCTCCCTTCTCTCTCGTGTCTCCCTTCCTCGCCCTTCACTCCCTTCCCTCCCTTCTCTCCCATGTCTCCCTTCCTCGCCCTTCACTCCCTTCCCTCCCTTCTCTCCCTTCCC
This sequence comes from Closterium sp. Yama58-4, assembly GCA_947470075.1. Classification (NCBI taxonomy): domain Eukaryota; kingdom Viridiplantae; phylum Streptophyta; class Zygnematophyceae; order Desmidiales; family Closteriaceae; genus Closterium; species Closterium sp. Yama58-4. The sequence goes on from CANIUD010000587.1 coordinate 601,065, forward strand.
TCCCTTCTCTCCCTTCTCTCCCTTCTCTCCCTTCTCTCCCTTCTCTCCCTTCTCTCCCTTCTCTCCCTTCTCTCCCTTCTCTCCCTTCTCTCCCTTCTCTCCCTTCTCTCCCTTCTCTCCCTTCTCTCCCTTCTCTCCCTTCTCTCCCTTCTCTCCCTGCCTTCCTGTCCCCCATCCTTCCTTCCTTACGCACTCCTCCAGCCAATCTCTCCTCTTGCAATCCTCACTGCCATCCTTCCCTTCCGCTAAACCTGTAACCAAGCCCCTTTCGATTCTCTTGTCGTCACCTCCCAAGCAACAGCGGCATTGCCATGGGAAATTTCAACATGCATCTCCCACCTACCCCCACCTACTCCCATCTCCCCTCCCCCTACCACCTACTCCAATCTCACCTTCCCTTTCCCCCCTTACCACGGGATTTCAGCCCACCACGCCTCCCCATACCACCTACTCACATCGTTGCTCCCCTCCATACAACATACTCCCATCTGACCTCCCCTTCCCCTGCCACCTACTCCCTTCTCATCTCCCCTCCCCTACCACCTCTCCTGGCCCTATCAGGCACTCTTTGCTCACCTCCCATCCCCCTACCAGGGGCATTCTTCTCACCTCCCCTCTCCTACCTCTTCTTACCCCCTCCTCTACCAAGGGCGCTCTGCTCACACCCTGCCCCTCCAGGTCCCCCACACTTATGTGTTTCTTTCTTAGTTGAATCTGACCTCCTACAGCCCTCACATTGTATTCCCTTGCTCGATTTCTGTGCTTGTGTTGCAGGTGGGGTGCTTTCCTGACTGCACATCCTACGCCTCACAGGGCACATAACAGCCTGCAACCTGGGCTTGGATAGGCTGCGATTGCAATGGGAATGGCAGGGGAGCATGGCAACGGCTACGAGCAAAGCAGCTTCAAGCCTCTCGGTCAATCGGCCTGTCCTTATACGATCCAAGTATTCAATCTTCCGCCTTGAACATTAGCACATAAACACACCCTCTTTTCCCCTTTTAGGTATTTCTTACTGACCCAACACATCGTGCCATCAAACTCATGTTTGTGTTTTTACCAACTGGTTATTGAACGTAGTGCTTTGTGACATCATTACAGGTTGCTGACTTCAACACTTTTTGTAGCCAGTTCCCTACCATAACACAGTATGTAAACAAAGCACTACGTTCAATAACCAGTTGGTAGAGTGAGGGATGAGGAGAAGAAAGGATGGGGTGAGAAGGGATGCGGAGAAGAAAAGTGAGGAGGGATGAGGAGAAGAAAGGATGGGGTGAGGGATGAGGAGAAGAAAGGATGGGGTGAGAAGGGATGCGGAGAGGAAAGGATGGGGTGAGGAGGGATGAGGAGAAGAAAGGATGGGGTGAGGAGGGATGAGGAGAAGAAAGGAGGGGAATCAGCGGGGGAAAGCAGGGGAAGTACGGGGGGGAAAGGCGAGGCAGAGAAGTGGAGGAAAGGAGGGGAAGCAGTGGGGGAAAGGAGGGGAAGCACGGGGGGGAAAGGCGAGGCAGAGAAGTGGAGGAAAGAAGGGGAAGCAGTGGGGGAAAGGAGGGGAAGCACGGGGGGGAAAGGCGAGGCAGAGAAGTGGAGGAAAGGAGGGGAAGCAGTGGGGGAAAGGAGGGGAAGCACGGGGGGGAAAGGCGAGGCAGAGAAGTGGAGGAAAGGAGGGGAAGCAGTGGGGGAAAGGAGGGGAAGCACGGGGATGAAAGGCGAGGCAGAGAAGTGGAGGAAAGGAGGGGAAGCAGTGGGGGAAAGGAGGGGAAGCACGGGGGTGAAAGGCGAGGCAGAGAAGTGGAGGAAAGGAGGGGAAGCAGTGGGGGAAAGGAGGGGAAGCACGGGGGGGAAAGGCGAGGCAGAGAAGTGGAGGAAAGGAGGGGAAGCAGTGGGGGAAAGGAGGGGAAGCACGGGGGGGAAAGGCGAGGCAGAGAAGTGGAGGAAAGGAGGGGAAGCAGTGGGGGAAAGGAGGGGAAGCACGGGGGTGAAAGGCGAGGCAGAGAAGTGGAGGAAAGGAGGGGAAGCAGTGGGGGAAAGGAGGGGAAGCACGGGGGTGAAAGGCGAGGCAGAGAAGTGGAGGAAAGGAGGGGAAGCAGTGGGGGAAAGGAGGGGAAGCAGTGGGGGAAAGGAGGGGAAGCAGTGGGGGAAAGGAGGGGAAGCAGTGGGGGAAAGGAGGGGAAGCAGTGGGGGAAAGGAGGGGAAGCAGTGGGGGAAAGGAGGGGAAGCAGTGAGGGAAAGGAGGGGAAGCAGTGGGGGAAAGGAGGGGAAGCAGTGGGGGAAAGGAGGGGAAGCAGTGGGGGAAAGGAGGGGAAGCAGTGGGGGAAAGGAGGGGAAGCAGTGGGGGAAAGGAGGGGAAGCAGTGGGGGAAAGGAGGGGAAGCAGTGGGGGAAAGGAGGGGAAGCAGTGGGGGAAAGGAGGGGAAGCAGTGGGGGAAAGGAGGGGAAGCAGTGGGGGAAAGGAGGGGAAGCAGTGGGGGAAAGGAGGGGAAGAAGTGGGGGAAAGGAGGGGAAGCAAGGGGGGAAAGGAGGGGAGGCAGGGACGGAAATGAGGGGATGCAGGGGCGGAAATGAGGGGATGCGTGGGGGGAAAGGAGGGGAAGCAGGGGCGGAAATGAGGGGATGCGTGGGGGGAAAGGAGGGGAAGCAGGGGCGGAAATGAGGGGATGCAGGGACGGAAATGAGGGGATGCAGGGACGGAAATGAGGGGATGCGTGGGGGGAAAGGAGGGGAAGCAGGGGCGGAAATGAGGGGATGCAGGGACGGAAATGAGGGGATGCGTGGGGGGAAAGGAGGGGAAGCAGGGGCGGAAATGAGGGGATGCAGGGGCGGAAATGAGGGGATGCGTGGGGGGAAAGGAGGGGAAGCAGGGGCGGAAATGAGGGGATGCAGGGGCGGAAATGAGGGGATGCGTGGGGGGAAAGGAGGGGAAGCAGGGGCGGAAATGAGGGGATGCAGGGGCGGAAATGAGGGGAAGCAGGGGCGGAAATGAGGGGATGCGTGGGGGGAAAGGAGGGGAAGCAGGGGCGGAAATGAGGGGAAGCAGGGGCGGAAATGAGTCCAAACGTGTGGACGCGGCCTTACGCATTTCGTGTATTGGAGAAATCCGTGAGGCGAGCAGCGCGTTACTGGTGGCTGCAGTAGGATGGCTGGCTCGCGCGCGCTCCTAGACTGAATTTCGCTGGAGAGCGCGTGCTTGCAACCGCGTGCTGTTTGCTGGGGCATCTAAGCGTCACATGCGTCTCTTGCGCCGCGCGGTATGCAGGTGCCGCTTTGCGGCGCGCGTTTTGCTGGCAAGCGCAGCTCTGCTGAGCGCGCTATGCTAGCGCGCCATCGCGGAAAAGGTATTGCGGAAATGTGTCGAAAAAACTGCAGAAAAGTTACTTTCTGGATACCCGGCCCCGATGTTTTCCAGTGAAGGTCAAAACCATCGGAATTCCCGCAAGGGTGCACGTTGCGTAAAAGTGACCCCTTCGCCACATTTCGGACACATTTCAGGAACCTCCCAGCAACCGCGATCTTGCCAGAAAGTTGCGATAAAGTTGCCCGTCACACGTGTCACATGACACCGTACACCAAAGTGCTTGTGCATCATAGCGTACGTATCCCCTTGCGACGCGGCCTTCATCGAGGCGGCTTCACGCAACGATCCCCGCCGTACACATGTGAGCACCCCGTTGGTCTAACGAGTGAATACACCCACTCTCGTCGCCCACTTACCAAACTGCGCGTGCATTTCGCCCACCAATCTGCATGCAGAGGACCCACCTCCCCACCCACAAACGCGCCGCCACCTCCCCACCCAACGACCTCTCGTTATCCCACACCTGTGCGTACTGCTCGCACACCCATCCAACGCTCTCGCGACAGCTGTCTACGTCCGCTTTGCGCACACCACTCCACGCGGCGCAAATCCACACCGCGAACACCCCGCATCTCGACCGTACACCTGTGGGACCGTGAGTGGCCCCGCACCATGTAACTACACACTTCGTCAGCCACTAAAACGTAGCGCGGGCCCGCCTCGCCCGTCCTACGGCAAACCTTCGCCAAATCTGACGTCTCAACGCATGCTCGCCACCTCAGCCGGTGTTACCAGGGCGTGCACCAACACCTGACGATAAAGTGAACCAAGCTTCCGCCCGCTGCATACGCGGGACGTGTCTCCACTGTCCGCCCACCATTTACACCTGGTGGATTTAGACACGTGGTCCCAAGCTTTACTACTTCCCCCTATTGGTGCGACTGGCCACGCCATTGACGCGTGAGATGCGGCCAACCACTGCAAACATATCCCACGTCAGATGTGCGGAAAACGTCCACCACATCCCTCAACAGCACCTATTCAATGTGCGTGCCACGAATGGTCTACGTTCGACGCGGCCCGAAGCGCGCCCTCAGTAATGTGCGCAGCTCGTGAAACCGGAACCACGTATCCGTACCTATTAGACACTGCAATGCTGTTATTAAGATACCAAATACGGCGTAACCATACAACGTGGTGTGTTTACATTCCCTAAGTGTTCGCGTGAGTTTGCACCGTATTTCAAAAACGCACAACCCATCCGTAATAAACCTACAGCAAAGCGACACAAAAGAAACACACACATAGCTAGGACCCACAACAAACACAAATATCCCGCCTACAGCAACAAACGCACGACAAACCCCAGCTGGGAAAACATGCCTTCAACCCCCACCATTTACGGGCCTCCAAGCGACCCAGAGATCTCGTCCGCCTGAACCTCTGCCCCATCACGGGTAGCGGCAGTCGCTGGAATTAAGTCCTCCAGCCCGCACGAGGACAGTCGAAGGCCATGGCGCCCCCAGGTCCACGAGCACGAGGCGACGTCGTACTTAGGCTTGAAGATTCTGATCGCGTTCGACACTGCCTCACGCGCAAGGATCACGAGCCCATCGACCACCTGCGCGTTTCCACAGGCAGAGTTCGACAGTCGCCCCTTCCTCGCCTCCCAGTTCACCAGCGTGTCGGTCACCTGCGACACGCAAACAGCCCCTTAGCCACCGGGGGAGGACGGGTGACCACATAGCACAAACAAACACCAAGCACGTACCACATGCTCCAGCCACGCCAGGTGGTAAAGCTTCACCGTCAGTGGCCCGACCACCTTCTTCGGCTTGAATGCCGCAACCGCGCATGCCACGAATGCGCCAGAGGCGAACGGCATCCCCTCCCGATCGTTCCCAAACTTGGACAATGCCAGGGGATCTGCGCACAAATGCACGCCCACGTAAGTCCGCGATCCACGCATCCCGCATACATCCCCTCTCCAACCACGTGACCACCGCCTTACCGTCAACGCCGAGCAGCAGCCCATAATGCGATCGTATCTCCTCCAGAGTACGGTCCTTCTTCGTGGCCCATGGGCTGCGCGTATCTCGCTCGTCGCGGAAAAGCCCCATCCGTGGACACGAGATGTCCCGCGTCCTTCCTGCTGCGCCCGACTTCCACTCGCTAAGGGCCTTGTTCAAATCCGACCGTCTTGCCTTGTCCGCAGCCAGAGCAAGTGTCGCGAAATCGAAAGGCAGGCGCTCGATCACTGCACACACTCCCACCGTCTTGTCGTCGCTGCTCGGATAGAACGTGATCCGGGCGTTCTCCTTCTCAAAGAAGAGGTAATCTTTCACCAGGTCGCACGCGCGCTGCAACCATATCAAAACCACCCAGCACACACATCCGCCGTCAAAACTCTGAGAAGCACGTAGTAAGGGGTGCAAAGGCAGTTAACACATGGTGGAGGCACCTATGTTCGTCACAACGCACCTTCCACGACTTGTTTGCGGGCAGAAAATTCAGCGCCCGCTGCAGGACCGGTGACTTGGACACCCTCAGATGCCCCCTCTTGGTGGGTGGCTCATCCTCGCTCTCCTCGTCGGATGTCTCCTCATCGGCGAGTTCTTCCCGACGCTTCCGCTTCCGACCAGAAGCACCACCGCTCCCCGAGACATGCTCGTCCGGCCTGCGAGGGGGTGCACGCGCCTGCACAGCCTTAGCAGACCTCAGCTCCTCTTCAAGACGGGCCACGGTGCGCGCGCTCGCTTCTTGCGCCTTCTTCAAGGCCTCGAACTCCGCGCGACTAATCAGAATGTGTGTCTCCTCCCCGGGCGCTGTCGGGTCACGAGACGACCCAGCTACAGGCATGGCCACAAAAGGGTTGTCCGGCACACGCACGGGCGGAGGACGGGGCCTGGTGGTGGCAGTCGCCTGTGACTCTGCCATCACAGAGGCCAAGTTCTTCGACCGGGAGGGCGCCGGGCGTGCCTCGCTCTCACTCTCGATGTCCTCATCGCCCGCACCGACGCTTATCTCCACCTCTGCCTGAGGTGCCTCCGCCACTGAAGTCTCTGGCGCAGCGGATGCTGTAGTTGCGTACAAACACAACGAACACAACACTTTAAGATGGTGCCAGATGAATGGTAATCAACGGCCATGCTCGCAGTCGTCGCTTGAACAACTATTACCATTCAGAGGAACCCCCTTCGCCTTCGTCACCCTGGCGCGCTTGGCTGGCACTGCAACCGATCGCTCCGCTTTCCTCCCGCGCTGTCGCTTCTGAGTCAGCTGGTATGCGTTGCGGAGGTACGACGGAGGCTTGGACACCCTCTGTGACCTGGAAGCAGGCTGGGGCTCGATCGACGCGTCCGATGTCTCCATGTTTGAACTCCCGTGAACTCCTCCCGCCGAATGGTCCAACATGCTCTCAAACCCAAAGGTATACACCAGCGGTTGGTGTTCGCTTAGTGTAGCCCGAATTCTGCTTGTTTGCCCCAGTCAGCATAACCAGATTACGCACTAGTAAGATTGTGCCAACTCAACCTAGCCGAATCCGGGGTGGTACCAACGAGTGGTCATGTAGAATACACTGAGCCGATCACGTACACCAGTGCGGTGTCAATATTGTATCCGCTAACGGCAATCCGCATCGTTATTATAGTACCGCATACTAAAACATCAACACAACAAGAACAAATAAAGGTGACCGAGCATGGCGTCGGGAAATCCCATCAAGGAAACAATATGGTACAATCGAAACCAACGCATGGTACATTCTAGTGCATGCAGCTAACCACACACTCCCAACCTCATCCATCACAAGCCCAGGCTAGCCGGGTCAAACTCTCCAAATTGGGTCCCTACCAGATCGTCCTCCCCTGGTACTCCTTCCTCCCCTGGAACTCCATTCTGTGCATCACTCTCAAGACCATAAACTCCAACAGCAGCAGTATGTTTGACAGGTTCAGTATCCGCCTGCCCATCGTCCGTGCCGACATCAGCGTCCTGCCCCCCCTCCTCCTCCACCTCGTCCCCACCCCCTCCCTCTGCAGACCCGGTTGGGGTCTCGGTCTCAGGAATATCCATGTTACCATGGCAGTCCAGCACCGCCTGCTCCCACTCTCTCTAGCGGAACCACATCCGGCTCTTGACCAGGAGCTTGATGACCTTTTTGGAGCATCCTGCCAGTAGGCTCTGTTCCGTTGGTGTCAACTGGATCGTGCGTGGAATGACGACGCCAGGCCTTAACACATGAGCAGCTGCGGCGTAAGCGTAAGCTGCCTCTTGCTCCATAAAGAGGACATTTACCGCATCTGCGTCCGCCTGGCCTTACCAGGCTCCCTCACCAATATCTTCGCGCTCCATGTCCCCCTCTTCTTCTCTCGCCGCACCCCGGTGTACTGTGAGGACCCACCACTTCCCCCCCCACCACCAGCGGCTGTTGTACCTTCCGCTGCCAAGCTTCCGCCATCGACACGTGGTCGCTTCTCCCCCCTTTTCGCAGCAGGCATGTCTAGCAGGACCTCTGTCGTCGCACGTACACCCGGGCCGACTTCACCGTTCCCGTTGGTAGGGGTCTTCGGGCCACCAGGACTGTCATGGGCCGGAGACGCACGCGATAAGGGAGGAAGGGGCCGGGGGTGCCGATGGATTACGCCCAATTCCGTGTGTGCCACAAACCCACCCTTCGCACACGATTGCACGCCACAGGGTTCGGCGGGGAGGGGGCCACCGGTCCGCTCAGTAGGCAGGTGAGGCGGCGTAGAGGGTGATCCCCCGGGTTCAATGCTCCGATAAGCCCCTCCCTCCGTCTTCACCACGTACGCGGCAGCTGCGAGCATCTGATCTCTGCTGTACCCCATGGCGTTCCCGAGCGCGGTCATTGCCGCGCCCCAGATGACAAGTTCCCTCCGTAGTCCGTACACCTCGACCTGGTACTGAGCGAGACGGCTCCTCATGTCCACCTCGTCCGACGCCCTCACAGCGCCGATTTCCGATGTCCGAGGTGCATACTGCGGTGGAACGATCTTCCCCCGTGTGGTCAGCGCAGGTACGAGCTCACAAGCTGCATGCGCGCTCAGATCCGCACGCATGCGCCGGCGGTACTGGCCACCGCTCACGCCGTCCAAATACAGATACTTCAGCACCGTTGAGAAGTCTGACTCTACGAGTCCACGCAGGTAGTGGCACAAGAATACGCCACAGTCAACCAGGTTGTCCTGCCTAATGAGCTGGTGCGTCTGCATGGAAGAGTGGGCATGTGTGTCAGTGCATGGGCTTTCGCGTATGGGAATTCCATCCCAAGCTTTTAATGGCCCGACCACACGGCTCATACCTGCATCACCACACAGTCCGCGCTCCAAAGCGTGGAAACAAGTCGCTCGTGGTCGCACTCTGGGTGCAACTGCTTTGTCGTGATATCCAGCAGCCTGAGCATGCGCACCAGTGCAACACGGAGATTGTTCATCCGCAGAGCACAAGCATTCATGATTCAGTTCACAAGGACAACCATACTCACAGCTTCGCGCCATCAAAGACGGTAGGATCCCCGGCATGTGTGCCCTCGCTGTCGAACAGGACCATCTGCAGCTTGTCCCCATCACCCTCCCCGTCCTTGCGGAACAACTTCGCCGGCTCGCACACGATGATGAGCGAGTAGTGGTTTCTGTCGATGGAGTTGTGGAACAGCACGGACACTAGGTCGGGTCATTGACATAGACGACATAGCAAATTAGACGTAGCATCCTATACACCCCGAAGCTCACCCCTTGAAAACCGGTATGGCCAGAAAGTCGACGGCGAGCAGACTTTCCCCCTTGCCGTGCTGGAACGGCTTGTTGTAACCCGTGGCGTACTGATACGCCATGCTGTCCATAACCGCCCATGTCTTGCCATTAGGGGTCCGTGGATGTTCGATGCTCAACAATCTGCACATGGGGGGTCCGGACGCCCAGGTTAGTTGACGTATTTGACGGCGACGTGATTCACCAGCGATCTCAAGACTCACATGTTGTGAAAGTCGATTATCGCATCGGTGAGGCACTGACCATCTGCGATGGTCACAAGATCTCTGGCGGTGACGACGCACGACTGTCCGGCGCGGTTGTTCAAAGACATGGATGTGAAAGAGACATCCTTACTCTTTCTGGCGACGCGGACAACGACATCATCTGGTTCGGGGTCCACCGTATTCACTTTAACTTTCGTCTTGTACTTGGGCAGGTCGAGCTTCTTAGCGGCGCTTGCGGATTCTTGATTCGCAGATCCTTGCTGCGTGCGGGTACTACTTCGAGTGGCCCTTGTGACGGCGTTTGCGTGCGGTGCGGGCGCAGAGGCCGCCACCTCCGTGACGTCCCCATTGTCCGTGCCGCTACGTGGTTTTTTAACACCTACCTTGTCTCGCGCCATACCTTCGCGACCAGGCTGCGTCATTGGAGGGCGTTACATAAGCCTGAACACCATGGGATGGAGTGTGACAAGAACTAACACAGAGCAAGACAGGTGCCCAGACTTGGCTTTCTATGCGGAATGGAACGTCATGTCGCCTGGGAATATCGAGCCCGAGCAGGATGGGCGAAGCTACAAGATCTGCATGCAGCTGCGCGGGAAATCGCCAGGACGTGACATGTGTCAACGTCGGCCCGCGTTTTGCATGCGGTGGAAAAATCTCGAGGCCGAGCTGTGCTGTTTTGGGCTCCAACGTGTAAACGTCATCTCTGTCGAAATCCGTTTGCTTTAAACAGGTGCACGAGTGTACTGGGACCACGTGTTCACCATGTTGTACCTAATGTTATCTCCCACGCTAAATTTTTGATGCGTTCCACATAGAGTGACGCACTTCAGTGTCGGTCCACACACACTGTCCAGTGTCACCCACATGTGTACACCATATTGTTGCGCAGAGTACTATAGGATGGGCAATTACAACACTAAGAACCTCTAGGCATATGTGGGGACACACGATGGTGCCAGGCAGCGCATGACGTAGCCAGCCTAGATCCGTCAAAAAGCTCTCCTGTATTGTCAAAAGTGGCACGCGGTACAAAGTCATACGTATTCTCCTTGATAGCAACATCATGTTAACGACATCAGGGTGAGGTTGAGCCAGTGACTGTGACTGGGGTGGATACCAACCCCAGTGTCCACTGCTTCATGCGTTAGTGCATTGACTTTTAGGGCTCCGTGTTACGGATATGGCGGCCTGCCGCTGCAGGGGGTGTCCGCGTGTCCTTCGCGATGACTGTGCGCTTCAGTCGCACCTTGCAAAGAGCGCAGAGTGCAGACGCAACATCCTCGGCAAGCGTGACGCCCGATTAGCTCAGGCCTATCTGGAGGCCTACGCGGCTGTTTCCGCCCGTACCGCAGGTCGCCCCAACGAGACGTCTAGCCCGAACTCGCTAGCTAACGATGCAGTGGCGGCCGCTGACGAGGTGGCGGAAGCGACAGCAGGTGATGAAGGGACGGTAGACGACGAGCAGCAGTCCACCTGTAGTGATCAAAGCGAGGACGGCATTGTCTTTGACACGCTCACTGCTATATACCTGTTCATCCGCGATGCCGACCTTTCGCGGCGCGAAGTAAACCGCTTGCTGCACATCTTTCGCAACCCTCGCTTCAATCTCCGCGCTCTCCGCCGCTGGCGAAATGCTCTGGATGTGCGACGATGGGCTAACGCGAGAGCGCCCACGGACCTGGTTCCGTGGCTTGTGGAGGAGATCATTGTCCGCGGGACCAAAGGAGAGGTCCAGAAGTTGCTCTTGCATTATCGCGACACGGAGCAGGTACGGTTATGCCCGAGTTTCCAAATATATTACGTCTACATTCGATGCACAACATGACGCCGCAACTCGTAACGTCGAACGCAATGCCATGCAGTTGGTGAAGAAGTTGGTGCGAACTTTCGTCGCTGTACCAGGCTTCGTTACCAAGGCGAGGACGGAGCTGGACCCTACCACAGGCAAACGGAGGTTCAGCGACCCCGAGACTGGGAAGTGGATGCAGGAAGCAGAGGTAAGCTGTGTGGTCGGCTGACATTGTGGGGCTTGGCGTCCCATTATCGCTGAGTGATGCTGAGACCAATACCTGGCCGTCCTTGTTTGAGCGCAGAAAGCGATACAAGACGAGAAAGCATGGGTGTTGGGCGTCATTGTGTATAGCGATGGCACGAACGCAACAAGGAACGGCAGGCGGCAGGCTTGGCCAGTGCTCATAACACTGTTCAACATTCCTGAGCACCTGCGATGGACGGAGCCTGGTCACGTGTTGGCGGCCGTGCTGCCTTTTCCTCCCGTGTGGGCTACCTCTACAGAAAAGGCCCGGGTCTTCCAAGAGGCCATACGCATCATATTGGCACCGCTCATGCGGGAGTCGGCAAAGTGAGTCCATAATGTGTTCGTGGGTAGACCGTGCACAGACGTGGGCGACGGGTCAGTTTGTTTACTGCTGGTCAGTGATGCTCGTTGTGTGTCAGTGCACCGTGCAGTCCCAGATTCGATGCCCGTGCTTGCTGATGATCTTACAACTCTGCGTGCAACTGCCTGTCGAACCAGCTGTCCCATGCGTTTCTTCTACGTGCCGGACGCAAACGGACAACTTGTGAAGGCGGTCCCATGCTACTACGCTTACCCGGCGGACTTTATTGAAGCATGTCGTGCTACTGCCACCATGCAGACTGGGACCAAGAGACCCTGCACCACATGCTACGTGGAGGAGGATGATCTGGCAAACCTCAAGCTCAAATCTACCATCAGGACCCCTGCTTCCCAGGAGCATGCGGTGCAGCAGATTCTAGCTTGCAAGACCGTGAAGGCGGCTGAGAAAGTGCAGTCGGAATGGTCAACACACCCGATTGAGGTGATTTGCACGATATACCGCATAGCAACGCATGGGCGTGTGGGAGGCACGATTTGACGGCCGTTACTAACATTGTTACACGAGTGTCTTCACGTGCAGTGTGTGCTCAGCAGGTGGAACTTCTCGGACACCGAGTGGGGAAACCCATATGGGGCCAGCGTGGCTGACACTATACATGTGCTGGACTCCGGTGTTGCTCTGCACATGATCGAGTGCCACATCGACACTCTCAGCAAGCCCGAGCGGCGCACGGTAGAGGGGTGCGTGCATGCGAAAGGTGTGATATGATTTGGTGATGATAGATTGGCTGTGTGACATGTCCTCATCCCTCCTGTCTGCTGTGCTACCCTAACCCTCCGTGCAGGAGAAAGAAGACCACAAAGACAGAGACGCCGAGCACAGTGCTCCGGCTGCCGGGAGGATCCTCGTATCTGGCCAGTGGTGCCAACTACGCCGCGTTTGAGCACCGCGCCATGATGCAAGTCATGCCGATCCTGGTGGCGGACAAGGGGGCGCTTGGGAAGGGGCCGGACGCAGAGCTGAGGGCTATGAGAGTGCGTGCTTTCCGGTTATACGCAACGTTCTACAAGGCCTTTCTTGGCGTGGATGGTCACACGAGGGCGTCGCTCGCACACGCAAGGGAGCTCGCATACAGGTGAGAACCGCCTGCATCCTATGCTGGTTTCTGTAATCCTGCACTACTAGAAGGACATACGGTCATCAAATGTATACCTCTATATCTCTTGTTGCGATGGGTTGGGCAGGCTGGTCGACCTTCTCCCACGAGCATACCCAGATCAGAAGTCGGGATGGCGGTTCCCTAAGGTGCACATGATCAAGCACCTGCTGGAGAATGTGATTCTCAGGGGCATGCCCCACCACTACAACACGGAGCTGTGGGAGCATACACACAAGGGCACGGTCAAGGTGCCGGTTCGGGGCGGCAACTGGAAAGACATCCCCCGGAGGATAGTCGAGGAGGAGGTGCAACGGGAGATCTGCCGGGAGGTGGCGGCTGATGCAGGCGGCGGGTGGCAGTACACCACTGCTCTCAGAGAGGTAGGGTTGCAAAGCGGTATGTGAGGTAGGGTCCCTTGGAGGCCACACACAATCGGGCCGCATCCCGCCTGGTGGTAATGAACGTTGCATTCACCGATGTGCAGGCTGTGCGGACCAAGAAGCCGGTCCTCACGAGGAAGGGGCGGCTCATGGTGCCTGGGGCGGAGGATGATGCCGTTTTGGCGATGTACCACGCGTCGCACGGTGACGACATGAAGGATCTAGTGGGATGCATGCGATCGGCAGGGGTGAAGGCGGAGCGCGTCCAGGTATGGTAGTTATTGCAGAGTCTGCTGGTGAGATTGCGACATTGAGACGGCTGGTAACTAATCACCCGCATCCCGAATCCGTGTTCCACAGGCACACACCGCCGTGGCGATTCCGCGCACGCGTGGGGGGGCGTTGGTGGCCAAGGGCACGTTCGTGAAAGCGAGCCCGGGGGAGAAGTGGTTTTCTGATGTGGCACTGTTGGCGCCTAAAGGGGGGGAGTGGTTTGCCAAGGTGTTGTGCATCTTCAAGGCGGCTGGGGATGAGGGGGAGCCGAAGGGCTACATGTACGTGCGGTACTATGAGCAGGCTGGGCTCTGTCCCCTGACCACATGCATCCAGCTAACACCCCACCGGATGGAGACGAGGTTCGCTGTGGTGGAGGTGGCCACGATCCTGAGGGTGGTGCACATTTGTCGGAGCTTCAGCAACCCCAAGGTGCTCCTGGTGAACAAGTTTCTGCTGATCGAGTGATGTGGTCGGGCCATTCAGTGACTGTTGGATGTCAAACATGTGTGTTACGTAATTACACAACCGTGACCAATATGCTGTGTGGCGTGGTGCTGGTTTGATTATCAGCGCCGGGAGGGTGATATGCCACCATAAACTCGTAACCCATGCTGAGAAGCTTCATTGTGACACTATATTTGTGGTTTATGACTGTTCGCAATTGTGTAGGTTGCAATGGGGCTCTGTTAGCCTTTGGCAAGATTTATGGTATGCTCTTTCTGAATGTTGTGTGCCTCGTGCACTGCGGTGTTTCGATCGCGTACGCAGGCATGCAGTGTTGTATTGAAGGGGCAGTAGTCGGGAGAGTACCTTTCTGTAGTCGCGTTTTTTTAAGGGTGTACTCCCTTTTTTTGAACTTCGCCGTGCGGTCGCTGTACAACGGTGTGCATGGGTGGGTATCGCGGTTGTGCATACCGGAGCGGATAGGCGAACCCCATTGGTGCGTGCGGGGGTCCACTGAGTTAATGCCACCTAGTGTCGGTGATGTGTACAGTATGTGGTTGCCGTTCAATGAAATCCGTGGTGGGCACCGTGTGAGGCTAGCGGTTCACGTGACATGTGGTGTGTTTTACGCAGTTAATGTTCCCCCGTACCTCTGGTAGTTCGGGATAAGGCGAGGGGGCGACGGTACGTACCTTCATCGGTTCAACCTCGGCTCTACCGTCTAAGTACTCGTCTCTTGTTTTTCGTCGTGGACCACAGCGGATATTAAGTCTGCGTTTTTCGTGCTAGACAGACGTCATACGACAGCATGGCCGCGATAGTGACTCTCCTGGAGGCTCTCAAAGCCCATCCTGACGATGTGTACTTGTTCTCCGAGTTCCCGTTCATACCTACGAGGCTCCCGGTGTCGGCGGTTATGGACGCGGAGTTCGGTATAGCGCGCGAGTGGCATATGATGGTGGGTTTGCTGGTCAACGCTTCTGGCTCCAAGTGGCGTCATCCGCTTGTGGTGTTGAGGCGGGATGATGGCAGGGCCGTACACAATGGGCGGCGTCGTGAGCATAATGTCGTGGTGCGCTACGCAAAGCACGGCCGCATGTCGTCTGAGGTGAGTCTCGGCGCGGTTTGCTTTCCTGTTTTCACAAATGCAATCTGTTACGAGGAAGGTGCTGATTGCGTAAATTGTGGGGATGTCGTCGTGTGTCAACAGCTATTCACGGAGCACATGGTGAAGTTTGACGGGGATCTCTTCGCAAAGAACGAGCGCGCAATTGTTCTGGTGTACGACCCGAAGCACGAGCTGACTGGTTGTGTGTTCGAGTCGGAAACCGTTGCCGGGTTTGCGGCGCAGAATCTCCTGAGTGTCAAGGTGGTGCAGCTTTATGGCGGGCCGCCCCGGTGCAGCATGCCGTCGACGACCGGGGTGGTTGACACGGTGAAGGCAATACACCGATACTGGTTCATGAAGGACGCTATGGACAGCAACGAGTGGAAGAAGAAGGGAGAGGTACCTCGACCGTCACTCCCAGACGTGCTGAGGAGGCTGGAACTGGCGTGCAAGTTGACGTCGGAGACGGCTATTCAGAGGAGCTGGTGGCGCGCGGGTTGTGTGCCGACGGCGTGGGTGTCGCTGATGAAACGCCTGGATGGCGCTGGCGCTGCTTTGATGTTTGAGCCCATTGTTAGCGAGCTTACAATGCTGCAGATGGCTATTGAGAATTTTAAGAGGGCCCCTGGTATGTATATGACGTCGTGGGATTTTGTGGGCTGCGACAAGGACCTGCTCATCAAGTGGGGCGTGATTAAGGCGGAGGATGAGGAGGACGAGGAGGATGATGACGAGATACCGGCGTATTTTTGTATCCCTGAAGGGCCACTTTATCGGGACGTTCGCAGCCGGCGCAGGGTCGTGCGGATGGTGGCGGGCGAGTACAGCCAGCAGGCGGGCAATTTGGGCATACCAGTGTCCCAGGTGCCCGAGGCGTTGGGCGCGCATAACGAGGAGGTGATAAGCCGCCTTCGAAGGACGCCTACTAAGCGTGCTCGTAACGGACCTGCGGTGGGCGGCCAGCCTGGTGGGTTTTCCGCAGGCGCAGGAAGCTAGTGTGGTGTGCGACGATTGTTTGCCAGGCGGAAGCCTCTAGGCTGGTATTGCTGTTGGCGGTGTGTAGTTGGAGGTGGAGTAGGGTGGTGTCACGTTTTGTACGAGTAGGCGGCTTTCAGTGCTGCTGAGATGTAAGACGTGCGTGGTACTCGTATGTGTTGTTTGACGGATTGTGATTTTGTGTTCCAGATTACATGCGTTATAGTTGATGTTTTGGTGGATACCCTATTTGTTTAGTATGCGTTTAAGTGGTGTATTCACTTCGTAGGTGTGTTGGGCCGATGTTCTGCTGTTTGCCCGATTATGGTATGCAGTTGGGCATGCAATGTCGCGTATAGTGAACCCCATGTTGTCCGGGCCGCGAGTCCGCTGCATGACTGAAATGTGCGCTGCGGTGTTGGAGGATATTGGCGGGACATTCGTTGTCCCGCCAAAGAGTCGCGACGCGGCAGTGGCGAGTCCCTTGTGTGGGATTAGGGGTGCGGATTGGCCTGGGTGTTTTTTGGACACTTCTGTATACATTCCCGCAACATTTCGGAAGAGTACCCCGTTTTCGGATACTCGGGCCCAAAACCTTTTCCGCGATGGCGCGGAATGCCAGCATAGCGCGCACAAGTGCCGCGCGCGGATGCCAGCACAGCGCGCGCAAGTGTTGCGCGCGGAATGATAGCGTAACTGGCGCAAGTCCCGCTAACGGAATGCTATCATTGCTGGCGCCAGTGACGCGCGCGGAATGACACGACACACACGGAGTGCCACCATCGCTGGCGCTAGTGACGCTCGCAGGCGTCGCCTGTTCTGCACACGGCTAAATACTCACCCGCGTCTATGTATGTGGTCGCGCTGCTGGCCTAGCACCCTCCGGCCTGCTGCCTAGTACCTAAACTAGTAGCTACTAGATGCGTATTCCCCGTAGTGTGTGATGTGGCAAGTTCGGTGACGGGAGGTGTTTCCCATTTTGTGACCCACAACCTACCCAACCCTGCTCCTCTTACAACGGAAGCGCTCTAGTCTTTCGCCAACACTCGCTATTCTGTTTACATTTTCGTTGAGGCGAAATCGCCTGGCACACTGTACAGAAACAACAGTGCTGCCAAATGTATACTGCTGCTTTAAAGTTGTGGCTGAAAGCACGTTGACGTATCGGAACTCCACTCCCCGATAATCATTGTGAGGCTCTAGTGCGCTTAGGGCCTTGTTTCCAGAAATAAAAACAGGCCCAATTTGAAAATGAACTTTTGGGCGAACATGAAAAGGCCATCTGATTATCTAAGGTCGCGGTGTGTTTTCCCAAGTGTGAAAGAGTTCGTACTTCGATTTCGCTATTCGCGTGTCAAGTCCCAACGTCAAGCAACCTAGCGACGTTGCTTTCGCTCATGTTTGTCGCCTTGTTCGCGAGGGGTGTTACTGGAGATCACCTTGGTTTTCGATCGATGAATAGAATACGAGCTCAAAAGTTTAGTTGAACGGCTTTACGCAGCGTGGATTTTGCGTTTCGTTTGCAGACACTACCTTCGGCGAAAAACGCTCGCGAGGAGCAATTTCGCCGAGTAAGGAAGCCCGAAACCAGCAGCACTTTATACAGCGCCCTCATCCGATGGTGTGTGGGTCGACATTCTTGTCAAAAAGCGCGCTGTGTGGCACGTGATACGTACGAGTACTCCCCGCGCCGCCGGAGTTGCTTTGATGAGGCAGTTGTGTCGGGCTGGGAACGCGCGTTGGTATGACGGCCGTTGCCATGCTCCTCTCTGCTGTTGGCCAACGTGCAGAAATTCAAAATTTACGAAGGGGCGATCCAGAAAGCCCACCAACCGTGTTTTGACAGAGGGTACACGTAGTTCGCTAGTTTAGGAGGCGCCCACAAGAGCCTAGCCTACCCCAAAGACGGGATTGCACTGAGCATTTTTAGGTTAGTGTTACGACTGCAATTGAAAATTGCACTATCTCCGAGCTAGAATTGCACTGTCGAAACAAACAGTACATTGAGCGAAGGCATGAGCGAAGAATATATAGCGAAGCTAGCGTGGTAACTGTAACGCGAGAAATTGGGGTTGCGCTACGGGCCTAGCGCCGAGGTTGGGAAATGTCGAGGCGGAGGTCCGGAGCGCCAGTTACCAACCGAACAGCAGTCGTAAATAGTGGCGGGAACAGTGGTCGAGGCGAGTGGTAACGATGCACTGTTGGGAGCTGTTGGCGGGAACAGCAGTGTACGCGCTAAGCAGGGGTGCGTAAGAAAGAGGATTTTTTCTCACAGTTAGAAATGAATATTTTAGATTGATTTGCTACTATAACTTTTTCTTGTAATGCCCTAAATGCACCATTTCTGTAGAGCTTGCAAAATCAAGCTACGGTATTACTACGATTATCATGGGGCAAACTAGTCCGTAGTTGGATATTGTACCAAGAAAGTTAAGAGGGGGACTACCGGTACCATAGCCACTAGATTTCTAGTTGCTGCACCTAGTGATGTCTAACTTCGTGGTGCCTACCTATTGGTTCTCAGCCTACCATTTTTGCATGTAAGGTACCAGACTTACCATATACCTACCATACACATTATCTTTGCAGTGGCTACATTTAGCATATAACTAGCTTGTCAGGCAGACCATTTGCAAGCAGTCCATTTTCCTTGGCTCTGCTCTGCTGCTCCCTACTCCACCTGATACCACCCCAATGCTTGAATGTCAAAGGGTGCATGCATATTAAGAAATGCATGTATATGTGTATATGATATACTCGGATCGGACCTTCATGTCTGCAGTGCATGTAAAGTCTGCAGTGTTCCATTTGGCCTCCCTCGTCCGCCACTTCTGCCGACAACCCCGTTAGAGCACAGCCTTACCTGCAGGGAGCACGCAACGAGGGGAGCAGAATTCGACTTGACTTTTGAGTCGACTCAAAAGTCAACTCGACAACCCCGTTAGAGCACAGCCTTACCTGCAGGGAGCAAGCAAGGAGGGGAGCATAATTCGACAAGGCAAATGGTTATGGTGGCGTACAGAGATTCCATGGATCAGACAGTGGAATGGTCGACTCAGAAATCGCCAGATCACAAAGGCACAGTAGATTGAATTTTGAGTCGACTAAAGAATTGCCAGACACATGGATGAGACAGTGGAATGGTGCAATATTGCAAAGCACCGCGCGACACCGCACACAACGCTGCACAACGCTGAGAGAGCTCGGCACTCAGAGCACAGCAACACCCGCAGAGCACCATCACAAGGACCCCAGCACCATCACAAGGACCCCAGCACCACCACAAGGACCCCAGCACCATCACAAGGACCCCAGCACCATCACTAGGACCCCAGCACCATCACTAGGACCCCAGCACCATCACAAGGACCCCAGCACCATCACAAGGACCCCAGCACCATCACAAGGACCCCAGCACCATCACAAGGACCCCAGCACCACCACATAGAGCCACAGCATTTGAAACGACATCCAATCAATAATCCCCCCGTCAATAACCCGTCATCGAGGTCCCATCAATAACCCCCCCATCCTCCGCCCCTCCCTACCCCCACCCCATCCTTTCGTCCTCGATGCAGGCACACCTCGAAGCAGCACCAACACGCAGAACAGCAAACCCAGTGTGCACCATCACACACCGCACGCACCGCACAACACCGCACAATACCGCACAACACCATACAGGACAGTGCAACACCACACAGCACACACAGCGTGGCACACACATCCGTGCAGAGCACCATCACAAGAACCCGAGCATCTCATACAGCTGCACTGCAGACCCTCATGGCACACTCAGCACCCCACAGCACCGCAGAGCACCACAGAGCACCTTCTCAAGAACCCGAGCATCTCATACAGCTGCACTGCAGACCCTCATGGCACACTCAGCACCACAGAGCACCACAGAGCACCATCACAAGGAGGACCCCATAATAATATGCAGACAGCCGCATTCTCCCCAATGCTGACATACCTGGCATCAGCAGCAGCACGCAAAACAGAGATCCCAGCATGCAGGGCACCACACAGCACCCCACAGCACCCCACAGCACCATCACAGAGACCCCATCATTTGCATACCCGCGCTCCCAGTGCTGGCATACATACCTGGCATCAGCAGCAGCCCGCAGAAAAGTGATCCCAGCACGCACAGGTCACACCGCGCAGCGCATGCACAGCATCGCACAGCACCACATAGCACCGACACAAGGACCCTCATCATGGCATACCTGGCATCAGCAGCAGCCCGCAGAACAGTGATCCCAGCACGCACAGGTCACACCGCGCAGCGCATGCACAGCATCGCACAGCATCGCACAGCACCACACAGCACCGACACAAGGACCCTCATCATGGCATACCTGGCATCAGCAGCAGCCCGCAGAACAGTGATCCCAGCACGCACAGGTCACACCGCGCAGCGCATGCACAGCATCGCACAGCACCACATAGCACCGACACAAGGACCCCCATCATGGCATACCTGGCATCAGCAGCAACACGCAGAACAGCGATCCCAGAAGCAGGCTCAGAAACACCGACGTGTACACCTCTTCACCGTGGCACACTCCCGTTCCCACCGCGCCTGCGAATCTCCCCCCCACGCCCGCGCATCCAAGCCCCGCGGCGGGGAGCGGCCCCCCGGAGCGGAAGGATCGGCGGAGACCGCCCGCGGAGCCCTTGGAGTGGCGGGGCGGGCGCGGAGGGAGGCCGAGGGGAAGGCGGAGCTTAGACGGCGAGAGCGCCTGCTGCTGCTTCTGCATTGGCTCCTGCTGCTGCGGGTGATCGGGATGGCAATGCTGCAACGGCTGCTGCTGCTGGTTGTGGTAAAGGTGCTGCTGCTGTTGGTTCTGGTGGCGCGGCTGTGGTTTCTCCTGTAACATTGCGAGAGCCAGCTCGCGGAGACCTAGCGTCGCAACCCAGTCGTTAAGAAGCGCCCACCAGCGCTTTAATTTAGCCACTAATCTGCTGTCGGACCGCGAAACCCATGCGACTGGTAAGATGCTATCTCCTTGCTCGACGAGGCAGCGACGGCACTGTAACGCGGTGCCGTGGATTCGGCAATACGCACCCGTGCTGTCAACGTCAGCACCTAAATCGCAGTCTCTTGCAACGGGGTCAGAGGACGAGATTGGTCCTGGTGCTGCCGGTGACGGAAACGGGGACAAACAGGAAACGGAAATCGTCGTCTCGGCTTGCTGCGGCGCGTTTTCCCGGCAAAATCCGGCTCCGTCTCCCGCGGAGCACGCCGCGGATGGAGGCGGGGAGCGCTGCGAGAGCGGGGAAAAGGGGAGCGTGGCTTCGTTAACGAGGCTGCTGCGACGCTCTCTCGTGGGCGAAATGCTTCGCTGCGCCGGGCTTTTGACGACGGCGGCGGGATCGCCGAGAGTCTTATTGCTGCTGCTGAACGACTGGAGCATGTGGACCGGGCTGATGTGCGACGAGTGTTGCGACGAGTGCTGCGACAAGTGCTGTGACGGGTCCTGCGACGAGGGTTGCGACAGTGGCTGCTGAGCTGGCGTCGGCGACAAGAACTGATGAAGCAGCTGCTGCCGCGGGAGTGGCGAAAGCGACTGAATGGGCGACGGCGACGACTCCGCGTGCGACTGCGGCGTCGGAGTGAACGGCTGCGGCGACAGCAGCTGTTGAGGCGTGAAAAACACTTGCGGCGACGAGTGCAGTGGTGACACGTGCTGCGGCGAAGAGTGGTGCGACGCCTGTTTCGACAATTGCGCTGACGTGTGATGCTGCTGCCAACAATGCTGAAGCCTCTGCTCTTGCGGCGGCTGCTGCTGCTGCCATTGCCCCTGCGAGTGGCCCTGCGATTGGCCCTGCGACTGGCCCTGCGACTCGTCTTGCGACTTCGAGCTATCTTGGCGACCGCACTGCTGCAGCTGAGCCGGATCTCCTAAGCACATCTTCGGGCTATCCCGAGGCGAACAACCAGGTACGGGGGTGTGCTGAGGCGAACATCCAGGCACGGGGGTGTGCCGAGGCGAGCAACCAGGTATGGGACTCATGGAAACATTCCAAATGTGAAAGAACGACGAGAGCGTGTCGGATTGCCCACTGCCGATTCGCGGGCTGTTGGAAAGGAGATTAACGACTGTGGCGCGGATTTCGGGCGAGATGTTCGCGCACGTAAGCTGGTCCTTCGTAGTGTCATAATAATGATTACTCTCACAGGAATGATTACCCATGCTGCTGCAAGCGGTAGTGCCGCAGCTGGCGGCATAGCTGGTGGCGTTACAGAGAGGGTTTGATAAAAACGCGTCGTCGATATCGTTAGGTGCGCTCGAGACGCTGCGTGCAACCTGGAACGCCATTGCCACAAGCGAGCCCTTCCTTTACCTCCAGCTGACGGCTCCAAGGTAGGGGCCACCCACTGTAACTCTGTGTATACTCGATGGAGTGAGAATTTTGTGGAACTCGACTCCTACGGCTGTCTGGGAGAATGAGAATCGTTGATGCAGGCTACGGGGACCTGCTCTCTACCTAAGCCTTTACTGTCGTAAGAAACATGGAGGTACCGAACGGGCTGGACGACAGGAGGGCTTTACCTGGACAAAGGTGACGGGACTTGAAAATTTCGAGTTCCTGCGGGATTTGCGGGAGCTGCGCGAGCCGAGAGAATCGAGAATCGGACGGACGGAGAATCGCCCTTGGAGTTGCCCAAAGACACAACTTTTTCGGTCAATGGCCAGCTGCAAGAAAGAAACCGGAGCTGCGATTGATGATGGTAGGAGTCGACCCTCGCAGTTTGTTCCCATAGAACCTCTCGAGAAGCCTGGGACGGGCAGCGGCCGAGGCCCCGCCGAAAAAAGCTTTCTCGAAAATTTTAGTGCTGCCCTTTTGCCGTCAACTTTGTCCAATGTTGCGTCATACCAAAGTCGAGTCGCAGTGCCTCGAGATCATTC
Organism: Closterium sp. Yama58-4; assembly: GCA_947470075.1. Taxonomy (NCBI): domain Eukaryota; kingdom Viridiplantae; phylum Streptophyta; class Zygnematophyceae; order Desmidiales; family Closteriaceae; genus Closterium; species Closterium sp. Yama58-4. The sequence goes on from CANIUD010000587.1 coordinate 623,985, forward strand.
TGGCGGCACATTTGGCGCGGTGACCGTATCGGGGGTTGTGGAATTGTGTTGTGGTCCCATCCCGTCGATGTTACGCCGCGGACGTGCGAAAGGCACCCACTGATGAGAACGGCCGCAATTCGTCGACGAAGGGCCAGCGCCACCAGGGAAATCCAACGGAACTCTTGGGTTACCAGCGCCAACATCGCTAAGCCGATTATGCTCTCAATATGGTTACTAGTAGTAAGGGTTGTAACGAATGATTATCCCTTACTGTAGGCTTACGATATCGGAGAATAATCAAAATTCGGTCCATTCAATTCCATTTCAAAATTCTGTTAGTAACGAAACAGGTGTACAGCACTGCTTTGTTGCGCGACTGCTGGTTGGCAATCGCGGAGGCTGTCCATGAAACACCACATTTCCCACCGTGATTCGTCGTCACACCCGGCATAAGCGTTGCTGGTCCTTCGTGTTGTTGGTCCCTAAACATTTCCGGTTTTCCGGTTTGTGTGTCTTTTCTTCTTGCTCCTCTTAATTTCGGTGCAGTTCCAGCATGGATCTCCCCACCTGGCCAACTCGATGAACGACGTATTCCCTACCACATCACGAAAACAAGCATTCTCATTGCTTTACGGTCGCTAGGTTGTATGTATCCCTGTCACTTCCTGGAAGGGACCCAGAGCCCTTGCAGTTTTTCGGGTAACTATGACAAATAGCACCCCAAAGTCGATGAACAGCCTAATCACACGTCGGACTTGGCAGGGTTTCCCAAAACATATGGTTACTCAAGATCCCCCTTTTCCCTTCATTGTACGGCTGTGTCGCTTGTGTCCAAACCAAATCAGGTCAATTCTGGTGTTCGCAAGTTCAGAGCGATTCTACGTGGCTGATAGTGGTTTAATACGGTACAATAGTCTATCTAAATGTTCTGTTCCGTGTTGTCGCACTGCACATCACCACCACCATCACTTCTTCACTTCTGCCCTTCCCTTCCGTTGTGCCTTGCCAGCCCATTTCGAGTCCAGCCGCTTTGGAAGAGTTTTGTCCTTCGCTGTTGCCATTCACATATGCATGGTTATCAGCTACTGGGTGCTGTGAGTTCCTCTCGTACATCCACTCAGCTTCCGTGTGAGAAAGAACGACTTGCTCTCGCCATTCTCTCTAATTGCGTTTCCGTTTTCTTTCGCCCATCGAAACTGTTCACTAGGCCTATTGTTAGGGTAAGGCTGACGGGGTAAGGCGGTTCAGCGGTATGGCGATTCAGCTTCTCCCTTGTTCCTGAGGCTGAGCTCCCTGCCCTATTTCCCGTTCTTCCACTCACATTAAGAGAGGATAGGGTATTATAAACTAGCTCATTTCTGAGTACAGCGCTCGACCACCCGTTTTGATCGCTCCCAAGTAGTAACAACCCGACTTTAACTTGAAGTCAGTATCTGCTTTTGCACGATGCAAACAACGCGGGACCGCCGTCCCGCGCACGGCGCAATGCTTACGTTTCAACAGCAGCAGCAGCAGCAGCAGCAGCAGCAGCAGCAGCAGCAGCAGCAGCAGCAGCAGCAGCAGCAACAGCAACAACAGCAGCAGGTGAATAAAGCGTCGCAACTCATTCTCAAGCTTCACCAGCCCAACGCCCTCGAGTCGCGCCAGCAGCAGAAGATCCTTAATCTTCAACACAAGCTGGCTGCCGCTCCCGCCGCTCCCGGCGCCGCCGGCCCCGTGAATCCCGCTGGTAACCACCCGTTCGTCCCGCCGAATGCTACGCAGCCTCGGCGCCCCACGACGCCGACAATGGGCAGCGCGATAGGCGGCGCAATGGGCGCCGCGGTCGGCGGAGCCATGGGCGGCGTGTCGCACCTTTCCAACTGGCTGAACGAACTCCCCGCGAAAGCCGCGCGCCAGGTGGGGGGGGAGCAACGCGGGAGGTCGGCGGCGGGGATTGGCGGAGCGGAGAAAGGCGGGGGGGTTGCGCGGAGCAGGTCGAAATCCCCGCTGATGGGTCGAGCTATTTCTCGGGATGGCGGCGGCGGAAGCGCCGTTGAGCGGAGCCGCTCGAAGTCCCCCATTCTCTTCCGCGGGGCCTCTGTTCCTGATGCACCTGGCGGAGATTTTGCGGGCGGAGGTTTCCCCCGCACGGATTCCGCGCGCACGGGAATGGGGAATATGCGCGGAGGGCCACAGCCGTCGCTGCAGCGAATGCGCACGTCTGAGGCGGAACGGCCTGGCGGACCTGTTAATCAGGCTCGGCATGTCCGGGTGAGCGGCTCGGGTTCTGGAGGTTCGGGATCCGGAGGGTCGGAATCTGCAGGCTCGGGATCTGGAAGGTCGGGAACGCGAGTGTCTGCGGCGCGCAGTGGATCGGGGGAAGGGGAAGAGCGCCAGGTGGCGCGGGAAGGAAGCGGACGAAGCTCTGCGGGCGGCAGCAGTAGGGAGGGCGGCAGCGGACGGCAAGCTGGCGGCGGTGGCCGGCAGGCTGGTGGCAGCAGCCGGTCGCATGGGGGCAGCGGCCGTCAAGAAGGTGGCAGTGGCCGTCAAGGAAGCGGTAGTGGCCGTCAGGAAAGCGTTAGTGGGCGGCAGGTGAACGTTCGCGGGCGGCAGGAAGTGGGATACGGGCGGCACGACGAGCATGGCACGGAGAGGGAGCAGGATTTCGGGCGGCAGAGGAGGGAGAATGGGCGGGGAAGTGGGAGTGATGGCAGCAGTGACGGGAACTGGGACTTTGTAGAGCAAGTCGAGGAACACTATAGCGGGGATGGCTGGAGGAAGAGAGGAGACGGCGTGGGACGGAGAGAGAGGGATGATTCGATAAGGGATGAAAGGGAAAGGAGTGTGATTAGGACGGGGGATGGAAGGAGTGGGAGGAGTGAGGGGAGGAGTGGGAGGAGTGGGAGGAGTGAGAGGAGTGAGAGGAGCAGCATAAGGAGCAGTAAGAGTGGGAGTGGGAGGAGTGACAATGCGGATAGTGATTATAGCGGTAGTGGGGCGGGGAGTGTGAGGTACTTTCCGGAAAGAGGGGGGAGTAAGAAGAGGCCTACTTGGATGGAGGAGGATGGGGATGAATTCTTTGAAGAGGACGGAGAGGAGGAAGAGGAGGAGAGAGAGGAGGGGGAGGAGGGGGGAGAGGGAGAGGGGATGGAGAGGGGAGGTGGGGAGTGGCAGGGGCAACAGACGCGCCAAAGGCAGATTCAATTCGATTTGCCATCCGCTAGTCAGGACAGAGAGGGGGGGCGCGGGGGATATCAGCCGAGAGTGAGAAGCGAGGGACAAGGAGTAGGAAAGGGGGGAGGAAGAGGGGGAGGAGAAGGAGGGAGGATTGGGAGAGGGAGGAGAGGTTCGGGCAGGTCAAGTGGAAGCATGGACTCGGTCCCTGAGGGAGAGTGTGAGGACGAGAGAGAGAGTGAGGATGAGGAGGAGTGGGAGGATGAGGGGAGTGACTTGGACGAAGCCGGGTATGGAGAGGAAAGGGTGCTGCTGCTGGGGGAAGGGGGAGAGGGTGGTTACCACAAGGGTGGTAACCAGAAGAGTGGTTACGAGGAGGACGAGAGGCGGCTCTCGGATGTGTCACTGCAGGGAGTCAAAGGAGACGCGGGCTCGCCTGCTCCCATGCCGCCCGCCCAGGTTTCATACTCTGCTGCTTCTACTGCTGCTGCTTCCGTGGCTGGTGGTAATGGTGGTGGTGGTGCTGCTGCTGGTGGTGCTGCTGGTGGTGGTGCTGCTGCTGGTGGTGGTGCTGCTGCTGGTAGAGGTGGTAGTGGTGCTGACAGTGGTGCTGGTGAACTGGAGCGCAGTGAGACGCTGGCAGAGAGGCAGCGGCGGCTGTACCTCACGTCGCCCTCCTTCGCCTCCATTCTGAACCAAGTGGACGATGAGAGTGATGGGGAGGAGGAGGGGGAAGGAAAGGGAGATGTGGGGAAGGGAACAGGAGGAGCAGCAAGAGGAGCTTCACTGGCAGCTGCTGCTGCTGCTGCTGCTGCTGCGGTTGGTGCTGGCGGCGCAGCTGATTCCACAGCTGGTTCTGCTGCTGGGTTTGGTGTGCTTGATGAGGGTATTAGAGTGAATCCGTTCGGAGTGGGGGGTGAAGGGACGGGAGGGGGGAGGGAGATGGAGGGCCCGTCTTTGGCTGACGCGTTAGAGGAGGAGAAGCAGCGGCGGCTGCGGCTGGTGTCGCCCTCGTTTGCTTATATTCTAAACGAAGTGGGTGATGACGAGGATGATGAGGGTGAGACAGAACAGTTGGAACAGCAGCAGGGGCAGCAGCAGGGGCAGCAGCAGGGTGGTGTGGAATCGGAGGAGCAGCGCAGGCTGCGGCTCATCTCACCATCCTTTGCCCACATCTTGAAGGAAATCGACTCAGATGATGATGAGAACGACAACGCTACTGCTAATGCTGGTGCTGATGCTGATGCTGATGCTGATGCTGCTGCTGATGCTGATGCTGATGCTGATCATGATCGAGAGAGTAGGGGGGATGGGAACCTCAATAGCACTGCTGGCAGTGGTGGTAATGGCAGCAAAAGAGTCAGCACTGGTGACGGTGGCGACCTGTCGTTTGACCTCTCTGCTGCACACCGAAACTCGCGCTCCACTTGCTCCCTGCCCTCCCCAGGTGCCGCCTCCCCCAGAAGCACCTCCCCCGATGCACTCTTCCCCCGCCCTGGCTCCCCCTGGCACAGCAGAAGCTGCTCAGCTGCCTCCGCTGAGCTCTCCCCGCGCCTGTGGGGGGGAGCGCGCGGGGGAAGAGGGGGAAGCGGGGGAGGGGAGGAGCGCTGGGGGGAAGGGGCGGAGGGAGAGGAGACGGGGGCGATGGAGGGGGGTGGGGGAGGAATGCGGGGATAGGGGTTGCACGGATGGGGAGTGAAGGGGATTGGGAGCGGGGGAGGGGTGGAAGCAACGAGGATATTTTTCTCGCTGGTGGTTTCTCGAGGAGCAGGGAATTGTCGCCGTCCAATGAGGGGCTGCCACGTAGCATGAGTGCAACGGTGGTGGGAAGCAGGAGCAGAGAAGCATCCCCTGGTGAGGCTGGTGCCACTGGCGCCGGCCCTGGTGGCAGGGCAGAGATAGGGCAAAGAGAACAAGGAGGGCAGTGGGAACAGCGGGAGCGCAGTCAGCAGCACATACGCGCGAGGGGAGGGGGCTCCCTCGGGGGGTTCTCTTCTGCTTTGCCACGTGCTACTACTGTTGATGGCAGCAGAATTCCCAATAGGAGCAGGGTCAGCGATGCCACTGATGCTGCTAGCGCAGCCGGGATGCATGAAGGCGCAAGGCCCAGGGTCCTCCTAGGCTCCACAGCGGGAAACCCCCTGGGTGCAGCAGCAGCCGGGGGCGGGCATGGGCACACCACAGCGGCCGCTCTGATCAGCCCCCGGGAAGTCCGCATGCAGGGGCAGGGGGGGCACGGCTCCCGTCCGTCGCTCGGTCCTTTTGAGGCGCCTCAAAAGGGGCAGGGGCACGGCTCTCGTCCGATGCTCGGTACTCTCTCCCAGGGTGCTCCGCAGGATGGGCAGGGCCACATGCCACTCTCCCCTCATCTCTCCCAACCTCTCTCCCCGCATCTCGTGCAGCCTCAGTCTCCTCACCTTACGCAGCCTCTGGCTCGTGTGCCGGAGAGCAGCAGCGCGGAGGAGGGCGATGGGTTGTTTGGTGTGCGGGGGACGCAGGGCGGGCGGGTGGGAGCGCAGGCGGTAGGGCAAGTGGGAGGGCAGGTGGGAGGGCGGACAGGAGGGCATATGGGAGGGCGGACAGGCGAGGATATGGGAGGGCGTGGGCAGGCACTGCAGGGGGGAGGGTTTCGGCGGATGCACAAGAGCATGAGCGAAGGGGGTGATGGTGCGTCACTCGTTCCGGGGGTTAATCTGGGGCAGTTTGCTGGTGCTGCTGACGTGGAGGCTGCTGACGTGGACCTTGCTGACGTGGCAGGGGGTGTATCGCCAGGTGGACGGAGGCTGCAGAGGAGGTATACGTCAGATGTAGAGACCAGGCAGCGACAGCGACAGGAGTGGCAGCTGCAGCAGCAGCAGCGGCAGCATGAAGCAATAAGAAGGACAGGGAGCGGGGGGGACGTGGTTGCCAGTATGAGCCCTGGGAGCAACACCAGTGAAAACGCGTTTGGAAGGCGAAGGGTAGTGAGGCCAGCAGGGGGGGTCGGTGCGGCTGGTGAGGGGAGACGGCTCGCTAGACACCAATCAGCGGAGACTGAGTCGCTCAATAGACCAATCAGACGCGGCCACGTGGCATCTGTGGATTTCTCCCCTCCTCGCAGCCCTCTCTCCAGAATGACCCACTCTCACTCTGTTGACTACTCCCCCCCTCACTCCCACAAGCACTCGTACCTTACACCTGAACTTGAGAATGCTACGGGGGAAATGCACCTCTTCCCTCATGATAGTCACCGCCCAGTTATGTCACACTCTCATTCTCTAGACCACTCGCCTCCCCAACCTCGCCGGACCTCCGCAGCAGCTCTGGTCAGCCCCCGAACCGGCCTTGCACCTGGCCAAGGTTCTAGCTCTGGCAATGTGCGGTTTGTGATTCGGAGAAGCAGCACCGTAGGTGGACCAGTTGGCGCTGGCGCTGGTGCTGGTGGCGCTGCTGCTGGTGCTGGGGACTGCTGGTGGCGCTGCTGGTGGTGCTGGTGGTGCTGCTGCTGGTGGTGCTGCTGCTGGTGCTGCTGGTGCTGGTGGTGCTGCTGCTGCTGCTGCTGCTGGTGGCAGTGGCAGCGGGAACAGCATGAGGCAGAGGACCAAAAGCAGCAGCATCAGCGATATATCCGATGCTCCTCACTCTGCTGTTGGTGTTGCCGCCGCTGCTGCTGCTGCTGGTGGTCCGTCCCAAAAACGTCTCCTTCGTCCCCCCAAGCTTTCCACCAAAGCATCCCCCTCCGCTTCCCCCATCACCTCCCCCAACGATTCCCCCTCCCCCTCCCCCGCACCGCAAAGGGATACCCCATCTACCCCTCCTGTTGTGGGAGAGGGCCAAGGGAGAGGCGCGAGAGGGCAGGGGGGAAGCTTCAACGAAGGCTCCTCACAGATGCAGACGAGAAGCAAGCAGCCGCAGAGGTTCAGCTCGTCCTCTTCTGCCTCCTCGGCAGGGCATGCTTCAGGTGGTGCTTCAGGTGCTGCTTCAGGTGGTTCTTCAGGTGGCGGTTCAGGTGGGCCACGAACGCCCACCCGCTCCTCCTCAACTTCTAGTGCTGCTACGGTCCATGCCCATGGAAGCACACCCAGAACACCGACTCGAACCTCCTCCTCTGCTTCCACCGCATCTGCTCATAACGAGGATAAAGGCAGGCCCAGAACACCCACTCGTATGCCCGTTTCTGCCTCTGTTGGGTCTGCTTATAGTGGGGATAAGGAAAAGCATCCTACGGGTGAACAGAGAGTTAAGACTCCAACTCGCATGCCCTCTTCTGCTTCCACTGGGTCTGCTTATAGCGAGGATGTGCAGGCTTCAGGCAAAGGCAGGTCAAAGACTCCCACTCGCATGCCCTCCTCTGCTTCTACAGGGTCAGGTTATAACGGGGATAACAATCCGTCAGTTGAAAGGAGGTCCAAGACTCCCACTCGAATGCCGTCTTCCGCCTCCACCGGATCTGGTAACGGATCTGCTTATAGTGAAGCACAGGCGCGACCCAAAACGCCAACTGGCAGCCCCTCTGCCGCTTCAACCTCCTCTGGCTCATCCTCCTTACAAGACGACTTGCTTGAAGACGATGCCGCTTTAGAGGAGGTACACCAGTCGTTTTTCCGCGCCAAGGGGAGAAGATTCCTGGAAAAAGCGATGAAGGGGTTTAGTAAGCTCGTGGGAGGGGGGGTGGGAGCGGTAAACATTCTGGGAGGGGAGTATCGGGATGTCGGGGCGATGTATGCCGTGCAAATGGATAAGGAGCTTGGGTCGGGACAGTTTGGAGTGACTCGGGTGGCGGTGTGCCGAGCCACGGGGGAGAAATTTGCATGCAAGACAATCAACAAGGCTGCTCTGAAGGTTAGTTTGCTCGCACTAAGTCAAAGTCAGCTCACTCTTACTCGCGCTTGTTTTCTCAACCAGTCAACGCCCTTCTGCAAGTCAATCAACAAGCTGATTGTCCTTCACTTCAGTGTCAAACGAGGCTAGTTGCCTTCCAGTGAAGGTCGACGGCTGTTGGGGGTATGGTATTTCCACGTGTGCAGTGTACCGTCAGTCAGTGTCAGTGTATAGTCAATGTATTGTTAGCCAATGTAAAAATAGTGTCAGTCAATGTAAATGTGCCATGAGTCACTGTGAACGCACCTTCAATGTAAACATACTGCCAATCACATGTACCTTCAGTCAGTGTCAAGGTACCGTCAGTCAATGTCAGGGTACCGTCAGTCAATGTCAATGTTCCGTCAGTCAATGTAAATGTACATCAAGGCAAAGTCAATGTGTCATTGTTCCTTCAGCCAATGCAGGTTCAGTCACTTTAAAGCACCTAATAAGTTCTGCAGGCTAGTTAATCGTCAGCAGTCATCAGGCTGCTTTCTCACAGGCAGTCATCAGGGTAGTTACTCTGTAGCTTATCAGACTACTTGATCGCTAGCATTCATCAGGTAAGTGCCTCGCCAACAGTCATCAGGCTAGCTACCTGCCAGCAGCTATCAGGCTAGTTATTTGTCAAAAGTCATCCGGCTAGTTTCTCGCCAAAAAGAATTGGGCTAGTTACTCTGTAGCAGTAATCAGGCTACTTTTGGCCAGCAGTCATCAGGTTATTGTCTCGCCAGCAGTCGTCAGGCTAGCTACTCGCCAGCAGTTATCAGGCTAGCTACTCGCCAGCAGTTATCAAGCTAGCTAATCGCCAGCAGTTATCAAGCTAGCTACTCGCCAGCAGTTATTAGGTTCATCAGCAGTCATCAGGCTAGTTACTCTGTAGCAGTTATCAGGTTACTTTTGGTCAGAAGTCATCAGCTTTTGTTACTCTGTAGCAGTTATCAGGTTACTTTTGGTCAGAAGTCATCAGCTTTGTTACTCTGTAGCAGTTATCGAGCTACTTGATCGTCAGCAGTCATCAGGCTAGCTACTCGCCAGCAGATATCAGGTTCATCAGCAGTCATCCGGCTAGTTACTCGGTAACAGTTATCAGACTACTTAATCGCGACAGTCACCAGGCTAGTGTCTCGCCAGCAGTTATCAGGCTAGTAGTTCGTCAGCCTTCGTCAGTCTTGTTACTCACTTGGTTACTCTCTCCAGGAGTTGTCAGGCTCTAATTTCGCCAGCAATCACCAGGCTAATTATCATCAGGTTACTTATTCGCCAGCGATCATCTGGCTATTTAATCGGCAGCAGTTATCAGGCTAGTTACTCGTCAGCAGTCCTTAGGCTAGAGGTTCGCCAGTAATCATCAGGCTAGTTATTCGCCAGCAGCTATCAGGCTACATGATCGTCAGCAACTATCTGGCTAGATATTCTTCACCAGGAGCCACAGGGCTAATAATTCGCCAGTAGTCACAAGGCTAGGTATTCGCAAGTAGTCAAAAGGCTAGTTATTTACCAGTAGCCATAAGGCTAGTTATTCGCCAGTGTTAATCAGGCTAGTTAATCGGCATTCATCAGGCTAGCTATTTTCAGCAGAGCTCTCACGTCTGTAATCTCAATTCGCAGCATGGAATTCGCTGGAGTGCATTCGCGAGCAGTAACTTGCCAATGTTCGAGCGAAATCTTGTGGCTGTTGTGAGGTTCAAGTTGCGCGAAAATGCCTGGCGAATTCTATCTGGTCTGAGACGCCAGGTTCGTAACTCCTGTAACCCTAGTCTCGTCAGGCAGGAGCCGTTTGGCAGGAGGGGGTGGAGGGTTGTGGATTCACAAATTTGTTACCAGCTTTTTCATAATCTTGGGGTTTTCGGAGAATGAGAAGGAAAGGTCCGCACACATATGAACCTCTCAAACTCGTCAAACCCATTCATGCACAAAAGGAAGGTTATGTAAAAGCAGTCTGAAAACAAACCAACCAAGGAGAATTTTCTGATTATGAAATTTAAATTCATCACTATGAGTGGCCCTTGAGTAGATTTAACCTAATGCACACTATTCACCAACGCACAGTGCTCAGCAGCTTTACAACATTTGCGCTTTTCAATTTATGTTATATTGCCGAATCTTCATTCTTCACCCAATACACATCAAACATGTGATTCATGCGGTTCACTTAAGTCACAATGTCACCAGCTCGCGTTTCTCTCCTAAACACAACATTACTCTCGCCTGAGATGATTTCACTTCTGCAAGCTGTTTATAATGGGGATAACTTGTGAAAGCTATCTATGTCGCTCTGCTTTCCTTTCAGTCTTACCTCTCCCACCCTCTCTGCTCCCATCCTGTCATATTTTTATTTGCCTTTGAGAGCAGAGCAAGTCAGATGAGGACGACGTGAGGCGCGAGGTGACTATAATGGAGATGGTTAAAACGCATCCCAAGGTGGTGAAGCTGAAAGAGGTCTTCGAGAACGAGCAGGTGAGATTGTTTGGGCGTTTGTGTTCCAATGAGCAAGTGCGCAAGTGCATGTGCGCGGGGATTTCAAACTGTTCAAGTCAGCACCCGCCCCAGCAACCCCTCTTCCCACCCCCTTTATGCCCCTTCGCAGGGCTCCACCTGTGATTTAGTTGTGTTCAGGAGGGGAGCTTTTGAGGCAAATCATTAACTGTCTAACCCCCCCCCTTCCCCCATCAAAGGCCATTCACCTGATAATGGAGCTCTGCTCGGGCGGCGAGCTATTCAACTCGAAACAAAATCTGTCAAATCGCCCCCTCTCCCCATCTCAACTCCCTCCGCCCCTCGCCCCACCTCAAAGGCCATCCACCTGATAATGGAGCTGTGTTCGGGCGGGGAGCTGTTTGACCGCATCAAGGAGCGGCGGCGGTACAGCGAGAGGGAGGCGGCTTTGGTGATGCGGGCGGTGCTGGGCGTGCTGCAGAGCTGCCACCAGCGCCACCACGTGCTGCACCGCGACATCAAGCCCGAAAACATCCTCCTCGCCCACCCCTCCTCCCCCACTGACGTGCGCGTCATCGACTTCGGGATCTCCACCATCCTGAAGCCAGGTATGGGACCCCCCATGTGTTTGTCTGCACAATATTCTGCTAAACGTCAACCCTTCCAACAGACCTCTTTCTCTCCGTTACAAGCCAGTCACAGTTGTTCTTCTCCGATCCATTATCTGGCATTGCCAGTTTGTTTTATTGCATGGAATGACCAATGATTCCATTCATACATTGCAGATTCAGTAACCCTACCCCCTTCTTCTCTTTCTCCCCCTTTCCCTAAGCCCTCGCCCTTCCTTACGCCAGGCTCCAAGCCGCTGTCTGATTTTGTAGGCTCACTCTACTACATCGCTCCAGAGGTGATCGAAGGCTCTTATGGCTTCCCAGCAGACGTGTGGTCAGCAGGCGTTGTCTTATACGTGCTGCTGGCTGGCGTCCCGCCCTTCTGGGCCAAGACAGAGGCTGATGTGACGAAGGCGATTCGGGAGGGAAAGTGGGGGTTCCGGGGTGCAGTGTGGCGGAATGTGTCAGAGCCAGGAAAGGATCTGATTTGCCAGCTGCTGACGCACAACCAGAAGAAGAGAATCACTGCCCGTGCTGCCCTCGGTACGTATTTGCTCTTGCATATATGCTTCATAGCCTCACAATAAATCTTTGTGCCCGCCTCTTCAACCATTATTTCGGTTATTCCAAGCACATTAATTTTCGTCCTCCCCACACTTCCTGGTCCATGCAGATCATCCCTGGTTCCGCAAATGGGATTCATGAATGGAGCGAAACTGAAACTGAATGCATCGTTTTTTATAGATGACCACAGGTTTAGAAGCTGCCAGTATCTTACAAGATGACATTGGCACTTCGTAGGTTGCTAAAACATAAGGTGACGCAACATTCAAACGACACTAATTTTGTTATGAATTTGACTTCATATAGCTTGTTCTGCGCTTCCACCTTGTGTTAAAATCGAGTCGACAATTACAGTATCATACTCATGAAGGAAACCTATCGCAGTCTGACATGGGCCTCTCAGATGGCTTCCCGTTGCTTCAAGAGCCAGACTTGATTGGTTGACCAAAAAACGGGACTGACCACTGGGGCTTGTTATTGGTTAAAAATTTCACAAAGTATCCAATCACGTTGCGCCTGTCGGGAACGCTATCAGAACTTTTCGCTCACGCACGCCGCATTCCGCCCTCCTCAAGTTGTGGGACAACGAGGCAAGACGGCCAACCGCCGTCAGTTCCACGACCACATGGGCTCATGTGATGTAGCTGGGTCCTCCTGACCCCAACTTTGGCAAGTGCTGGTCGTCACCAGTGTCGATTTCCAGCCTCCAGATTTCCCATCCACCAATGGATGGTCCACGTGGCTCAGATCGATGCGTTGTTACATTCGCTGCGCTTCTATCGCCCTCACTCATGCTTCGGTTCGGGTGGTTTGCCAGGCCTACCTCCTAGTTTTACGCATCTGGGAATACCAGATTCTCCCCTTTTTTGCTACCCGTTTTCGCAAAGTGGAGCGTGATGTTGTCCAGCGACGACTAGTGTGTAGGAAAAAAAGTCATGTAGTAAAGAAAACACTAGTCGTTGCTCGACAACATCAAGCTAGTGTGACTTGAGTTGAAAGAAATAGTGCCAATAATCATGTGACCTTAATTTAGTTCTTTCTGTAGGAAATGCCAGCTTAATTCAGGGAATCTACGATATGTATACGATCTTTGGGCTACCCTCCCGGAAAATTCTCGGTCACTTGTTGCTGGTTTGGTTTGGTGCACATCCTTTCTCGTGCCACACACAGTACGGCCCAAACCTGCCCACGCCTATTCCACCGTCTTTGAACCCATTTAACCGTATCTTAACCTGTATTAACCATTTCATTGTCCTTACCCACACCAACTCAGGCACGAGCAGTGCAGCACGAGCACCAGCTCAGGCAGGCTTTCTCCGCCTGTGAGACCTGTTCCAGTCCCCGAGTCCTCCCAAACACCACACTTGCATTACTTGCAGCCATTGCTGGGACTCAGGCTGAGCTGTAAAAACTCGTGTTTCCATCCCCTCGCCTATTCGCCCGCTGCGGCCTTCCCTTATCTTGTGCGTGTGGCAACCTTAGCCATTTGCAACGCGACGAGGGCTAGCTAGAGCGACAAAACCAAGACGTCGATCAGCAAAACAAGCTGGGTAGTAGAGCCCAGAGTCGAGACCCAGACCAGACCAAATCCAACAGACCAGCACCGTAGGCTGGCTAGGAAGGCTGTCGTCGTCACGTAACCCGCTTTCGTTGATCGTGCGAACAGCGAAGCAGCGAGTACATTATCTCTGCGAGGCGAAAGTCGGCCAGGGGAGGCGGTTATTCATTATTATCTACCACGTCGCGCTTATTTACCTTCTCGTGTCCACAACACGTTTCTGTATGTGCCCTCCCTTGTTTTCTGACATCATTCCAACCACGCACCCAGTCACCATAATCTGAAGTGTCTGCCGCTCGACTGGATTGTTCTAAAAGGTCCGCGTATTTCGCATTGTGTGAGATCCTGCGGTGGAGGTGATAGATGTCTTTAAATAGGTGCTGACGCCAGCGGGCTTTACTAAGCGCAGCGAGCATGCTATGGCAGCATGGAGAATCGAACACGTGACCACCAGGAATGACCACCAGGAATGACTTTTGAGACGTCTCAAAGGAATCGAGCACGTGACCACCAGGAATGACTGCAAAGGCAAGACATGGCGCATCCTTGCATTCCTGCCTCCTACCTCTTCCGACATTTTTAGTCAAATCTAGGAATACAAACCTAACATACTGTGACGTACTCTTCGCGACGCCGTCCTTCTCTTCGAGTGTTAACTACCTATTTAGGAGTCCGTCAGTCAATTGTTTCCAGCCTTAGGACGCCTGCTTAGTTCGAAGCGTTGGACTCCACGGCATCGTATCGTATTCTGCCGTGTCGTATAGGATTGGATCATTAAGGACGGCTCGCATTGTTTAGGCCCTCTCCCATCCATGACCGCAGAAGTCGCATCCATGTCCGCCGTCGCGTCGCTAGGAGTCACCGTCAAATCCGCCTCGACATCTGCCATCAGCGAGGGCTCTGCTTATACCGAGGATGCCGTTTCCACTCCGATCACCGGCGGCATTCCCGAGGGCTGGCCGGTGAACGCCTCCACGGAAATGCCTCCGCATTTGGCGGCGGATGCGGCGGCGGCGGATCCGGTGGTTCGGTTCACGGTGGCGGAGCAAGTAAAGAAAGGCGAGGACTTTCACATGGCACTCGCTAACTATCGGTTAGGCGGCGTCAACTGCGGCGTGTACTGCGTAAGTCGAGTTCCCGCCATGTTTGTCTTTTTGTTCATTGTTATACCCAGTCTCTTCCCCCCACTCCTCCTCCCCTCCCTCTCAAACGTTCCGTCCCCCTCCGACCTTCCATTTCCCCCTTTCCTCTCTTCCCCTCACTTCACCGCACGCGCCTCTCGGGTGTTCGACGGGCACAGCGGCACGGCGTCAGCGATGCACTGCAAAAAGGAGCTGCTAGGGTTTGTGAGCGAGTAGACTTTTGAGTCGACTCAAAAGTCACCTCTGCTAGGGTTCGTGAGCGAGTACCCTCCGCTCATCCCCACCATTCCTCCCCACCTTTTCCCCTCTTTCCTCCCCACCTCTCACTCCCCTCCTTCCGCTCCCTCCTCCTTCAGGTGTTCGACGGGCACAACGGCACGGCGTCAGCGATGCACTGCAAAAAGAAACTTCTAGGGTTCGTGAGCGAGTAGACTCTTGAGTCGACTCAAAAGTCACCTCTGCTAAGGTTCGTGAGCGAGTACCCTCCACTCATCCCCAACATCTTCCTCCCCTCCTTCCCCCCACCCCCACCCCCCCGCCCTTTCAGGTGTTCGACGGGAACAACGGCACGGCAGCCGCCATGCACTGCAAGAAGGAGCTGCTGGCGTTCGTGAGCGAGTACCTTCGACTTCTTCCCCTTATTCCCCCTCGCCTCCCCTCGTTCCTCACCCGCGCTCCCCCTCCTTCCCCTGTCATCTCAGGCGTTTGACGGGCACAACGGCACAGCAGCCGCCATGCACTGCAAGATGAAAATGCTGGAGCTCGTGAGCGAGTACCCTACCTACCCTCCACTCATTCCCCCCACTCTCCCCCACCGTCTTCCCCTGCTTCCCTCGCTCGTCCCCTCCTGCCGTTCTTCCCGTCTCTCAGGTGTTCGACGGGCACAACGGCACAGCAGCCGCCATGCACTGCAAGAAGGAGCTGCTGGGATTCGTGAGCGAGTACCATCCACTTATCCTCCCCATTCCCCTCCCACTCCACCTCCTCCCTCCCATCCTTTCCCCCCCCCCGCGCCTCTCCCTTCAGGTGTTCGACGGGCACAACGGCACAGCAGCCGCCATGCACTGCAAGAAGGAGCTTCTGGGATTCGTGAGCGAGTACCTGCCGGGGGGGTCGTCATACCGAGAGGAAGCTGGGGAGAAGGGCGAGGAGGCAGAGGTGACGAGTAAACGGCGCGACGGGGAAGGCGCGGACGTGCCAGCGAGTGGCGGCGACGGGGACGGAGGCGGCGGGGGGGGAGGCGGAGAGGGAGGGGGAGGGGGAGGGGTAGGGAGCAAGGAAGCGTGGTTGAAGGCGCTGCCTATGGCTCTGGCGGAAGGGTTCCTGAAATGCCACAACACGTTCGCCCTGCGTGAGTGCTGCACAGCGCACCACATCGCATCAGAGCACGCACGCACATGGTGTTTCTCACGCGTTACAACATGATTGCGATACATGCATGCATGCATGCATGCGCGCGTGTGTGTGTGTGTATGCATGCGTGTGTGTGTGTGTGCTTGTGCGTGTTTGTGTGTGCGTGCGTGAGTGTATGTGTGTGTTTGGGGGGGTGGGTGGGTGTGTGTGTGTGTGTGTGTGCATGTGTGTGTGTGTGTGTGTGTGTGTGTGTGTGTGTGTGTGTGTGTGTGTGTGTGTGTGTGTGTGCGTGCATGTGTGAGTGTGTGTGTGTGTATGCATGTGTGAGAGTGTGTGTGTGCGCGCGCGCGTGTGCATGTATGCATGCGCGTCTGCGTGTGCGCGTGGGGAAACACGCACACACTCGTGTGACATGTCCTGCCCAGCCCTGTGTGTCTGTGCGTGCAATCTCTTGTTGTGCGTGCGTGTGTGTGCGTGTGTGTGTGTATGATCTTGTGTGTGTGTGCGTGAGTGTAAGGGTATGTGTGTGTACGCGCGTTCATGCATTTATTCGTGCGTGCACGCATGTGTTCATGCATGCGCATGTGTTCATGCATGCGCATGAGTTCATGCATGCGCATGTGTTCATGCATGCGCATGTGTTCATGCATGCGCATGTGTTCATGCATGCGCATGTGTTCATGCATGCGCATGAGTTCATGCATGCGCATGTGTTCATGCATGCGCATGTGTTCATGCATGCGCATGTGTTCATGCATGCGCATGAGTTCATGCATGCGCATGTGTTCATGCATGCGCATGTGTTCATGCATGCGCATGTGTTCATGCATGCGCATGTGTTCATGCATGCGCATGAGTTCATGCATGCGCATGTGTTCATGCATGCGCATGTGTTCATGCATGCGCATGTGTTCATGCATGCGCATGTGCTCATGCATGCGCATGAGTTCATGCATGCGCATGTGTTCATGCATGCGCATGTGTTCATGCTTGCGCATGAGTTCATGCATGCGCATGAGTTCATGCATGCGCATGTGTTCATGCATGCGCATGTGTTCATGCATGCGCATGTGTTCATGCATGCGCATGAGTTCATGCATGCGCATGTGTTCATGCATGCGCATGTGTTCATGCATGCGCATGTGTTCATGCATGCGCATGTGTTCATGCATGCGCATGAGTTCATGCATGCGCATGTGTTCATGCATGCGCATGTGTTCATGCATGCGCATGTGTTCATGCTTGCGCATGAGTTCATGCATGCGCATGAGTTCATGCATGCGCATGTGTTCATGCATGCGCATGTGTTCATGCATGCGCATGTGTTCATGCATGCGCATGTGTTCATGCATGCGCATGTGTTCATGCATGCGCATGAGTTCATGCATGCGCATGAGTTCATGCATGCGCATGAGTTCATGCATGCGCATGAGTTCATGCATGCGCATGTGTTCATGCATGCGCATGTGTTCATGCATGCGCATGTGTTCATGCTTGCGCATGAGTTCATGCATGCGCATGAGTTCATGCATGCGCATGTGTTCATGCATGCGCATGTGTTCATGCATGCGCATGTGTTCATGCATGCGCATGTGTTCATGCATGCGCATGTGTTCATGCATGCGCATGAGTTCATGCATGCGCATGTGTTCATGCATGCGCATGAGTTCATGCATGCGCATGTGTTCATGCATGCGCAGGTGTGTCCTGAACCTCCGTCCATCGTATTTCCTCGCTCCACCTCCGACTCACTCAGCAGCATCCCTTTTCCCCCATTCCCCCTCTCTTCCCACTTAACCCGTGTTTTTTAAAAAAGGAGGCCAGCCGTCCGGAGCAACAGTGACGGTGGCGATCGTGTCGGGGTGGACGGTGACAGTGGCGGCAGTGGGGGACCCTTGGGATTTCCGTACCCTTCGTTGGCCCCATCCTTACCAACACCCTCTGGCTATTTTTGAGGCGCCTCAAAAATCAACTCGTCTTTGGCCCCATCCTTACCACCCTCTGGCTCCCTCACCCCGCCTCCCCACGTCCCAACACCAGGCGGCCAGCCGTCCGGAGTTGATTTTTGAGTCGACTCAATTTTTTTTTTTTTTTTTTTAGTCGACTCAAAAATCAACTCGTCTTTGGCCCCATCCTTACCACCCTCTGGCTCCCTCACCCCGCCTCCCCACGTCCCAACACCAGGCGGCCAGCCGTCTGGAGTTGATTTTTGAGTCGACTCATTTTTTTTTTTATTTTTTTTTTAGTCGACTCAAAAATCAACTCGTCTTTGGCCCCATCCTTACCACCCTCTGGCTCCCTCACCCCGCCTCCCCACGTCCCAACACCAGGCGGCCAGCCGTCCGGAGTTGATTTTTGAGTCGACTCAATTTTTTTTTTATTTTTTTTTTAGTCGACTCAAAAATCAACTCGTCTTTGGCCCCATCCTTACCACCCTCTGGCTCCCTCACCCCGCCTCCCCACGTCCCAACACCAGGCGGCCAGCCGTCCGGAGCGACAGCAACGGTGGCGATAGTCTCGGGATGGACGGTGACAGTGGCGGCAGTGGGGGACTCGCGTGCCATTCTGGACACCACTGGAGGGGGCGTCACGCCCTTGTCACTGGACCACCGATTTGAGGTCTCAGAGGACGAGTGAGTGGGGGAGGACTTGGTGGGGGTGGATGGTTGCTCTAACGGAAAGGTAGCAGTGGGGGACTCGCGTGCCATTCTAGACACCACTGGGGGAGGCGTCACGCCCTTGTCACTGGACCACCGATTTGAGGTCTCAGAGGACGAGTGAGTGGGGGAAAAGTAGGGGGGGTGTGTGAAGGGAACTCTTGATTCGCCCTGACCGAATGGCAGCAGTGGGGGACTCACGCACGCGCCATTCTTGACGCCACTGGGGGAGGTCACGCCGCTGTCTCTTTACCCCTGATTCGTAGTGTCGGAAGACGAGTGAGTGGGGTACGATGAGAGCGGGGAAGGAGGGGGGAAGGGAGGTTTCCTGATTTGACCTACCTGAACGTACCAGTGGGGGACTCACGTGCCATCCTGGACACCATTGGCTGGCACCTCTCTCACTGGCCCACCAATTTGAAGTTTCAGAGGACGAGTGAGTTGGGGAAGAAAGAGAAAAGGGACTCTTGATTTTCCATCTCACCGAAAAGTAGAAGAGCAGTGGGGGACGCGCGCGCGCGCCCTTCTGGACATCACTAGGTGGGGGGCATCACTCCCCTGTCGCTGGAAAACAGATTTGAAGTCTCTTGTTGGACTGTTGGGTGATTTCAACCTTGGGGTACCGTTGAGAGACTTAACAGGGCCTTAACCTGTGCTGCCTGTGTTGCCCTGTCCCGCTGCCTTGTCCCGCTGCCCTGTCTGTTGAAACCACCTGACCAGGTGCAACAGAGTGCTCAAGGAGGGCGGCCAGCTCGCCAGGCTTCGGACGTTTGATGGCACGCAGGTGTGTTGTGAGCATGGTCAGGTGTGTTGTGAGCATGGTCAGGTGTGTTGTGAGCATGGTCAGGTGTGTTGTTGTGAGCATGGTCAGGTGTGTTGTGAGCATGGACAGGTTTATACATGTGCAACGAGGCGAGCTTTTCGCCTCGGCTCGTACGAGGCACTCGTTCGAGGGCGAGAGACGAATTTGATTTTCTGTGAAAATTAGGCATGTATATGGTGGTATAGGGCAACGAGCTCATCTAAGCTCGGACGAGCTTTTAAAAAGCTCGTGACAAGAGACGAGTCACGAGCTTGAGTTCCCCCTGAAAAAACTCGGACGAGCTAAGCTCGGCTCGTGACATTACTCGTACGAGTGTGCCCAGGGATGAGCCGAGTAAAACTCTGCTCGTTGCTTTGCACATGTATAGTCAGGTGTGTGTTCTGTCAGTTGTACTGTCAGGTATATTGTTAGGTGGTGTTTGTGGCCTGGGTTTCCACACTCAATGTATTGTGAAGGCAAAATGTGTTTTTTTGTCTCAATGAAATGGATGTTTGATATTTCTAATAAAATATACTTGTTCTTCTTGAAGAGGGGAAGCACTGGGTGTATTGGAAAAGGAAGAGAGAAGAGGGGAAGGAGAAGCAACATCAGGGCGAGGGGATGCAATTGAGGATGCAACAGTAGCAGAAGAAAGAGGGTAATAAATGGGTGCTTACTTTTCCCAATGCACCCATTGTTTCCCCCTATTTCTTCCTCTACTAGTGCATCCTCAATCACATCCCCTCTTGATGCATCTCCTTCTCCTCTTCTCTCTTCTCCTCCTAATGCAACCATTGCTTCTCCTGTATTTCGCTGCAGGGTATATTTTGAAAATGCAGAGAATTCTAAAAAACACCTCATGCAACCGTTGCTTCTCCTGCGTTTCGAAAGCAAATTGTGTTTGGTTTTATTTCAATGAATTGGAAATCTCAAACAGTATAGTTGCTCTTCTTCCAACCAGATCTCAACCGTTCCATCTCATAATCACACAAACAGTGGTACCACCATGCTGCATACATAAAGATTGAGAAGAATTGTACATACATAAGATCGAAAAGACTCGCACATACATAAGATCGAGGAGAATTGTACGGGGTATTTGCACCTGCCCAACGCCGCGCAGCTGGCCGGGAGGGCTGTGTGTGACGCGGTCGATAAGCGATGTGGACTGTGGGTCTATCTGTGGCATGTTAGGGTCGACTCAAAAGGCATCCCTTGTCGTTGATTCCCTCCATCCTTCCCTTCCCCCTTCATTCTCTCCGTCCCCCCTCATCCCCTCCTGACCCCTCATCTCATCTACAGCTGGGCCCGCTCCGCAGCTGGCCGGGAGGGCTGTGTGTGTCACGGTCGACAGGCGAAGTCGAATGTGGCACGCTAGAGTCGATTCAAAAGTCATCTCTCCCTCCTTCCCCTGCATCCTCTCACGGTCGATAGGTGATGTGGACTGTGGCTCTGTGGCATGGTTGATTCGACTCACAAAGACAACCCTTCCATCCCTCCTCTCCGCCTCTCCGTCCCCTCCCTCACCTCCCTCCCATCCTGACCCCTCCAGTTGGGCCCGCTGCGTAGCTGGCCGGGAGGGCTGTGTGTGTCGCGGTCCATAGGCGATGTGGACTGCGGGTCTGTCTGTGCCATGTTGGCATGTGGGAGTCGACTCAAAAGACACCCCTTCTCGTCCTTCCCCTCCATCCCTCCCCCTCTATTCTCTCCGTCCCCCCTCATCCCTTCCTGACCCCTACAGCTGGGCCCGCTGCGCAGCTGGCCGGGAGGGCTGTGTGTGTCGCGGTCCATAGGCGATGTGGACTGTGGCACGTTCATCACACCGCTGCCGCATGTCAAGCAGATCCAGGTGAGAGCCGGATGCGGAGGGGTGTGGAGGGGCGTGGAGGGGCGTGGAGGGTTGTGGAGGGGTGTGGAGGGGTATGGAGGAGTTCCTATACACTGTGTGTTGATGTGTGGTAGGCGATGTGGACTGTGGCATGTTCATCACACCGCTGCCGCATGTCAAGCAGATTCAGGTGGGGAAAGGGGTGTGGTGGAGGGATGTTACATCATTACGTGTTACATGCAGTGTACTCAGGCGACTTTTGAGTCGACTCAGAAGTCACTTCGTTACATGCGATGGACTCAGGCATATGGACATCTATGCTACCCTGGCTGCCCTGGCTGCCCTGGCTGCCCTGGCTGCCCTGGCTGCCCTGGCTGCCCTGGCTGCCCTGGCTGGGCGTCAGGTGCAACATAGATGGACATGAGCATCCCTCTCTTGCCCCCTCTTGCCCTTGCGCCACTCTGTGCCCCTCTGCGCCCACATACCCTCCCAATAGGTCCCACAGGCGGGAAGCAGGGTGGTGATGGCGTCGGATGGGCTGTGAGTTCAGACGAGGCTGCATGTGTGTCCCTCTGTACCCCCCTGTGACCCTCTGCGCGTCCCACCTGCACCCTTTTGTACCCCTCTGTGCCTCTCTCCTTCCTCTCTCTAGGTCCCATCCCACAAGACGGAGGCAGGGTGGTGATGGCGTCAGATGGGCTGTGGGACGCGGTGGACTCAGACAAGGCAGCTAGGCGCTGTAGGGGGGTGTGCCCCACAGGGTGGTGCATGGAAAGCATGGTCCGGGGCACACCTCCTTTCCACATGCTGTTCATGCGCACGTTTCACACCCGCACCATGCCCCTCCCCCTTCCCTTCCTCTCTCCAGGTCCCACAAGACGGAGGGAGGGTGGTGATGGCGTCAGATGGGCTGTGGGACGCGGTGGACTCAGACAAGGCAGCTAGGCGCTGTAGGGGGCTGTGGGACGCGGGACACACCTCCTTTCCACATGCTTTTCATGGACACGTTTCACACCCGGACCATGCCCCTCCCCCTTCCCTTCCTCTCTCCAGGTCCCACAAGACGGAGGCAGGGTGGTGATGGCGTCAGATGGGCTGTGGGACGCAGTGGATTCGGACAAGGCGGCCCGGCGCTGCAGAGGGCTTCCCTGCACTGCTGCTGCCCCGCTTCTCGTAAAGGTGCGGTGCAGTGTGGTTTTGTGAGGTGCTGTGTGGTTTTGTGAGGTGCTGTGCGGTGCTGCTCGCTTGGGACGCAGTGGACTCATGCAAGGCGGCCAGGCGCTGCAGAGGGCTGCCGTGCACTGCTGCTGCTCCATTGCTAGTCAAGGTATGTAGGATGCTGTGCGATCGTGTGAGGTGCTGCTGGGTGCAGTGCTGTGTGGTGCTGTGCAGTGCTGTGCGGTGCTGCTCTATTGGGACGCAGTGGACTCAGACAAGGCAGCTGGGTGGTGCAGAGGGCTGCCCTGCATTGCTGCTGCTCTGCTGCTCGTCAAGGTGGGTTGCAGGGTGCTGTGTGGTGCTGTGTGGTGCTGTGCGGTGCAATCAGCCGATGCAGACCTGCTGTGACCTGCTGTGCTGTGCTGTGCTGTGCTGTGCTGTGCTGTGCTGTGCTGTGCTGTGCTGTGCTGTGCTGTGCTGTGCTGTGCTGTGCTGTGCTGTGCTGTGCTGTGCTGTGCTGTGCTGTGCTGTGCTGTGCTGTGCTGTGCTGTGCTGTGCTGTGCTGTGCTGTGCGGTGCTGTGCTGTGCCCTCACTGCTTCACGTCATCCCTGCCTCTCCCCCTTCCCTTGTCTCGCCCTCCCTCACACGAGTCCATCAAGGCCAAGGGCCTACGTGACAACATCACAGTGCTAGTGGTCGACCTGCTCTCTGCCTCTGCTGCTTCTGCTGCGTGCCCTCACTTCTTAACATCCCTGCCCTCTCCCCCCCTACCTTGCTCCCTTCTGTCTTGTCTTCCACCACCGCCAGGAGTCCATCAAGGCCAAGGGCCTGAGGGACGACATCACAGTGCTTGTAGTCGATCTGCTCACCGCCTCTGCTGCTGCTGACCCCTCCGCCTGCCCTGTGCCCAAGCCGCCCGGCTCCAAGTCCTTCTTTGCCAAGTTCGGGGTACGTTCAGCTGAAATTGCTGTTGTTTCGCGTTTACCTGTTTGAGTCCTTGGACGTTCAATGGCGCCTCCAAGCCAAGCTGCCCGGCTCCAAGTCCTTGTTTGCCATGTTCAGGGTACGTCTTGTTGAGCGTGCTGCGTCCGGCCGGACTGCTTGATCTTCTTGCAGTGACTCCTTGTTTTGCTCCGCTCTCGTTCTTCCCCTCGTGTCCACTGTCCAAGCAGGACAAGAGCCATTCCATTTATCTCTCCAGATCCTCCTAGAGGCCAAGTTCCCTGTCGCCCACCAGTTCAATCTATCTTTCCCAACCCTCCTCCGTCCTGTCCCTTTCCTCCACCTGCTCTACCCCCTGTCCTCACCTCCTAATCAACCGCAACTGCTCGTGTGCCTCTTTTCCGTGTCTCCCCCTCTTATTGTCCAAACAGAGCAAAAGCTACTCTAGCTATCTTTCCAAGTCCAAGAAACCCAGCTCCCTGCCACCCTCAACCCCGACACCAAGCACCGCCCCCCGCAACCCGTGGGACCAGCGTGTTCCCTTCATAATGAACGACCATGACTCGATAAGAGGCGGCGACCTCTTTGAGCGGTACCAGAACAGCTCGGTACACTCGGCAGGGAATTTCTGTGCAGTTTGCGGGCAGCAGATTGATAATTCCGAGAATGCTGAGGCGAGCGTTCGGGCAGGGAATAGGATGTGCTCGCGGCATGCTAAATGTGGGTAAATGGGTTAGGGCAGGTGAAATGGAGTGTCGAGTGAAGAGAGAATGAGATTTGTTCCCTCTGGCTGGGTGTTGCAACTAAGGTTGAGAGTGTTTCAACTTGCAATGCAACTACAAGGCTGCGCAAGCAGCTTAGAGGGTAGAGGTCTAAACTTGGCTGCCATGAATGACAAAAAAAAACAATGTTTAATACTGATTCACTACCATACACAGCTGTACAGAATCATGCATTTCCTTTTACAATTCCATACAAGCTTAGTGTAAACCGGTGCAACTCGAGATAAAAGCATTGGTTGGTGCATAGCGTTGGCGAATGGACTCAAATGGGTAATTTCATGCTGCTGAAATATTGAAGCCCCTTTCTTCAAGAAGGTTCAGACCAATGAACCTGCGGGATTGAGGGCGCAAGAGTAAACCAAGAAAGCAAACAAGAAGGGAAAAAAACTTGGGGTGGAAGCAGGGATGTACGCCGGTGAATATGAAAGGGTAATATATAAGCTATAAATCACATGTTCATCTTCAAGAGCGTCTTTTCAGAACCCCCCACTGTTTGGGTCGGCTCAACAGCCACCTCTCCACTTCCTTCACTCCATCTTCACAGCATGGTGACCTTCCGAGCATGAGGCATGTGGCATGAGGCATGTGGCCATAAAATTGGTGCCCAGGGAGGTGAGAAAGGTCGACCCATCCACCACCTGTAACGTATGGTGCACCGCATTCACTCGGTATCCCATGTACCCCTTGTCCACCCCATATGACTTTTGAGTCGACTCAAAAGTCACCAACGTATGGTGCACTGCATTCACTCGGCATCCCATGTACCCCTTGTCCACCCCATATGCACCCCATTTGAAATATTTACCTCCCGAGCATGAGGCATGTGGCCATGGGGTTGGTGCCGGGGGACGTGAGAAAGGTCGAGCCGTCAACCACCCGCAGCGCCTGCACCCCGTTCACGCGATAGCTGCTGTCCACACACACGCCCCTGTGACAGCCCCCGTGGAAATGCCAAATCACTGTTACCGTGTCCTGTGGTGGGGAGCGTGGAACGGAGGGAGAGGGGGAAGTGGGGTGAGAAGGGGGAGAGCATATACATGTTGAGGTCCCACCACTTGCAATGCCTGCATCCCGTTCACGCGATAGCTGCTGTTTACACACACGCCCCTGTGACAGCCCCCGTGGAAATGCTAAATCACTGTTACCGTGTCCTGTTGGGGGGGAAGGTGGGGGGGGAGGTAAGAAGGGGGAAGGAGGAGGGGGTTGGGGAACACTAAATGTTGTGGTTCTCAGATTCAACCAGCTCCTCGCCCCGATCACTCAACCCAAACGCAACCACAACCCAAACGCAACCCAAACCCAAACCCAAACACAAACACAACCCAGTGGAGATGCCAAATTACGGTTACTGTGTCTTGTTGGGGGGGACGTAGTGAGGAGGAGGGACGGGGTGGGAGGGAGGAGGGCGGTGAGGGAGGAGGGCGGTGAGGGAAAGGCAAAAGAAGAGAAGAGAAAAGCCAAGCCAAAAGTCATATCTTAACACAAGACTCACTGGTGTTTAGAGGGAGGCCCACCTTGCACCACTGGGCCGATGCAGTGAAGTTAGAAAGTCTGGGAGGGCAGGGGAAGCGACTTCTAAGTAGCTTTTGAGCCTTTCGGAGTCACTGCTACTCAAAGAGAGGGAGGCCCACCTTGCACCACTGGTGTTTAGAGGAAGCGACTTTTAAGTAGCTTTTGAGCCATTCAGAGTCACTGTTACTGGTGTTTAGAGCAAGGCCCACCTTGCACCACTGGTGTTAGAGCAAGGCCCACCTTGCACCACTGGGCTGACGCAGTGAAGTTGGAGACGTCTGGGAGGGCAGGGGAGGCTCCCCGGAAGTTTCCTGGCGTGATGAGTGCAGCAGTCGGGTCGAGGAGACTGCCGGGAAGGGAAGGCGCACGAGGGGCGAAAGGGAGAGAAGGGGACAAGAAGAGAAGGGAACAGAGAGATGAGAGAGAGAGAAGAGAAGAAGAAAGAAGAAAAAAAGAAAGAAGAAAGAAGAAAGAAGAAAGGAGGAGGAAGGAAGAAGAAAGAAGAAGAGAGGAGGAAGGAAGAGAAGGTCAGAGTTGGGAGTTGGCTTACAAGAGAGAGATAGGTGGGGTGTCGTAACGGAATGGAGCCATTGCGTTGGAGGCCACTATCTTGGTGAGCAGCTGCGCTCCCCTCACACACGTGGCCACGTCCTGATACAGATGAGGGAGAGAGAGATGGGTGACATAAGTGGGAGGTGGAGGAGAGGGAGGGGGGATGAGGAGGAGAGGAGCGAGCACAGATGCGCGGTGGATGAGCGTCCCTCACAGGATCACATGGTAGTTGTGAGGAAGGCCCACCTTGCACCACTGGGCCGATGAGTCTAGTTTTGAGGCGCCTTAAAACTAGGCGTCCCACACAGAATCGCATGGTAGTTGTGAGGGAGGCCCACCTTGCACCACTGGGTCGATGAGCGTCCCTCACAGGATCACATGGTAGTTGTGGGGGAGGCAATGCGCATAAATGCTGCGAGCTTAAGGCGCTGTGAGCTTTACGAACCATGTGATAAAAGTAGTCATTTGAGATGTGCTTAAGAATTATAAACTTAGTAT
Source organism: Closterium sp. Yama58-4 (assembly GCA_947470075.1). Taxonomy (NCBI): domain Eukaryota; kingdom Viridiplantae; phylum Streptophyta; class Zygnematophyceae; order Desmidiales; family Closteriaceae; genus Closterium; species Closterium sp. Yama58-4. Next base: position 650,364 of record CANIUD010000587.1, read on the forward strand.
GTTTTTTTAGAATTCTCAAAAAACAAACTCAGCACAGGACCATACCTGAGGGGCGAAGAAGTAGTTGTATCGCACGATGGGGTTGTCAGAGGTGTTGAGAGGGATGCGAGGGTTAGGGAGGTGAGGGAGGTGAGAGGTGAGAGACACACCTGTAGCTTACCATAACCGGTAGCACTAAAAGCCCGTAGCACTAAAAGCCCGTAGCACTAAAAGCCCGTAGCACTAAAAGCCCGTAGCACTAAAAGCCCGTAGCACTAAAAGCCCGTAGCACTGAAAGCCCGTAGCACTAAAAGCCCGTAGCACTAAAAGCCCGTAGCACTGAAAGCCCGTAGCACTGAAAGCCCGTAGCACTGAAAGCCCGTAGCACTAAAAGCCCGTAGCACTAAAAGCCCGTAGCACTAAAAGCCCGTAGCACTAAAAGCCCGTAGCACTAAAAGCCCGTAGCACTGAAAGCCCGTAGCACTGAAAGCCCGTAGCACTGAAAGCCCGTAGCACTAAAAGCCCGTAGCACTAAAAGCCCGTAGCACTAAAAGCCCGTAGCACTAAAAGCCCGTAGCACTGAAAGCCCGTAGCACTAAAAGCCCGTAGCACTAAAAGCCCGTAGCACTGAAAGCCCGTAGCACTAAAAGCCCGTAGCACTGAAAGCCCGTAGCACTAAAAGCCCGTAGCACTAAAAGCCCGTAGCACTAAAAGCCCGTAGCACTGAAAGCCCGTAGCACTAAAAGCCCGTAGCACTGAAAGCCCGTAGCACTGAAAGCCCGTAGCACTAAAAGCCCGTAGCACTAAAAGCCCGTAGCACCGTACCTCAGGAGCAGAGAAGTAGTTGTAGCGCACGATGGGGTTGTCAGAGGCATTGAGGGATGCGAGGGTTAGGGAGCCTCGAGAGGCCGGCAGGTAGACCTGTGGCCGAGAGGGGCCATGAGGGGGAGAGGGGCCATGAGAGGGAGAGGGGCGATGAGGGGTAGAGGGGCCATGAGGGGGAGAGGGGCGATGAGGGGTAGAGGGGCGATGAGGGGGAGAGGGGCGATGAGGGGTAGAGGGGCCATGAGGGGGAGAGGGGCGATGAGGGGTAGAGGGGCCATGAGGGGGAGAGGGGCGATGAGGGGTAGAGGGGCGATGAGGGGTAGAGGGGCGATGAGGGGTAGAGGGGCGATGAGGGGGAGAGCCAAGGGTGGGAGAGGGGTGATGGGGGGGAGAGGGGTGATGGGGGAGAGAGGCGAGGGGGCGATGAAGGGGAGAACGGCAGCATGGCTTCAATCATCGCCCTCCATCTGCCCCGTGTGGTTCATGGGCGGGGGGCTGTGTTGAGCGCTACATGACCCCACCGCACTGCACCACTCCCTACCTTGTGTAAGATGAAGCCAGCTTGATTCAGAGCGTCTTGAATGAAGCCGGGGATGAACGGCAGCATGGCTTCAATCATCGCCTCTGTCTCCCCCGTGCGGTTGATGGGCGGGGCTGTGTTGAGCTCGCCTGCTCCCGGCCAGCTGAGAGTGTGGTTCGACCCCGATGCACCCTCTATGATGTTACCTTCCGGTGTCACAGCCACGAACTGACGAGAGGAGGGAGGGGGCGAACAGGAGGGCAGGAGAATGGGAATGACAGAGAGAAGGAGTATAGATGAAGCTGTGTTGAGCTCGCCTGCTCCCGCCCAGCTCAGAGTGTGGTTCAACCCTGATGCACTGCACCCTCTGTGATATAGTGTAGCCCTCTGGTGTCACAGCCACGAAGTGGAAAACAGGAGGGGGAGAGAGCGAATAGGAGGGCAGGGGCAAGGGAGAGGAGCACAGGAGAATGGGAAGGAAGGAGAATAGGCAGGAGGCTGTGTTGAGCTTGCCTGCTCCCGGCCAGCTGAGCCTGTGGTTCAACCCTGATGCACTGCACCCTCTGTGATGTAGTGTAGCCCTCTGGTGTCACAGCCACGAGCTGGAGAACAGGAGGGGGAGAGGAAGAGGCGAAAAGGAGAATGGATTGCAGGAGTATTCAGAGGAGCTGTGTTGAGCTCGCCTGCTTTCGGCCAGCTCAGCGTGTGGTTCGACCCCGACGCGCCCTCCCCTAGTCACCCACCTGCAAGGACGACTCCTCAACAGGCCTGGGCGACAACACGTTGATGCCGTTAATCGGCACGCCAGTCACGTTCACGCCCACCCCCGGCACCACCACTACATCCATCTCAGCAGCAACAGCCACCCCTACACCTACCTGCAAAGACGACTCCTCAACAGGCCTGGGCGACAGCACGTTGATGCCGTTAATCGGCACGTCAGTCACGTTCACACCCAACCCATGCCAGCCCCCACACACATGACCCCTATCCATCCACCCCCCGTCCACCCTACCTGCAAGGACGACTCCTCAACAGGCCTGGGAGACAGCACGTTGATGCCGTTAATCGGCACATCAGTCACGTTCACGCCCACCCCCGGCACCTCCACCACCACCGGCACCCCCAGCGGTTCCAGCTTCTCTCTGGGTCCCAGCCCGCTCAGCAGCAGCAGCTGCGGTGACCCAAGCGCACCCGCTGCCAGCAGCACCTCGCCTCCCGGGTTTAAACGCGCGATGTGGCGGCGGTTGGTGCTGTCTGTGAACACCACGCCTGCTGCTCGTGGGGTGCCTGTCAGGGAGGGGAGGGGAGGGGAGGAAGGGGGTAGGGACGATGGCTGCGGCAACCCCAGTGCGCCCACTGCAAGCAGCACCTCGCCTCCTGGGTTCAACAGGGCTGTGTGGCGGCGGTTGGTGCTGTCTGTAAATACCACTCCCACTGCTCGTGGGGTGCCTGGGGGGTGCGAGAGGGGAGGCAGGGCAAGGGCCGATGGGAGCAGAAGGAGTAGGGAAGGGATGGAAGTTGGATCATTATGCACCACGAACCATGCACCACGCACCATGAACACACACACATACCGCTTGTGACATCCATTTTTGAGTCGACTCAAAAATCGGCCATGCACCACGCACCATGAACACACACACATACCGCTACTGATGTCCAGCAGGATGCGCTGCACCGTGGCATATGCAAGCACTGTCAGCTCAGCCGGGATGGGTCTCCCCAATCACATCAGCACCCAACACACACGCACCACGCACCATGCACCACAGGGCAACAGCACCAAGCAAACGTACCGCTAGAGACGTCCAGCAGGATGCGCTGCACCGTGGCATATGCAAGGACGCATGCATCAACATACGCATACGCATGGCATATGTGCACAACACACACACATACCGCTTGTGACGTCCAGCAGGATGCGCTGCACCGTGGCGTATATGAGCACTGTCAGCCGGGATGGGTCTCCCGCCTTGAGCAGATCCGCTGCTGACCTGCGCGTGCCGTTGCTGTCGAATATGCTGTTGGCCAGCTGTGGGAGCAGGGGGGTTGGGGAAGAATGCGGCGGATGGGTAGGGGTAAGGAGTGGGGAGGAGTGGAGAGGAGTGGGAGGGGTGTCTCCCGCTTTGAGCAGGTCTGCTGCTGACCTGCGCGTGCTGTTGCTGTCGAATATGCTGTTGGCCAGCTGTCACAGAGGGGGAGTGGGGAGGAGTGGGGAGGGATGGTGAGGAGTTGAGAGGGAAAGAAATGGGCATTGGGAAGGATGTCTCCCGTCTTGAGCATGTCTGATACTGTCCTGCGCGTGCCACTGTTTTCCACTATGTGCTACCGAGCAGTGAAAGCAGGGGTGGGGAGGAGTGGTGGGGGTTTTGGAAGGAGGAAAAGGAGAGAAAGGGGATCTGCGTGATGCCACTGCTGCCAAATAAGCTGCTCATCAGCTGCCGTTGCATTCACACGCCTTACAAATCACAAATCACATCTCACCTTGGTCCCAATCACGTGCTCCGGAGTCTGTCCCCTCCACGGCCCCAGCCCCGCCTCCAACATGCCATTCCTGAACGCCTGCTGCCACCCCCCCGGCTCCTGCTCCCTCTTCTCTCCCCCCCAACCCCTTTCCTGTCACACACTTTTTATCCTCGTTATAGTGCTCACATTGGTCCCAATAACATGTCCCGGAGTCTGCCCCCTCCACGGTCCCAGCCTCGCCGCCAGCATGCCATCCCTGAACGCCTGCTGCCACCCCCCCGGCTGCTGCTGGCTCGTTTTCCCCCAATCTTCTTCCCCACCTTTGTAATCACTCTTTCTATCCTCGTTAAAAGACAATATCTCACCTTAGTTCCAATAACATGCTCCGGAGTCTGCCCCCTCCACGATCCTAATCCCGCCTCCAGCCTGCCATTCCTGAACGCCTGCTGCCATCCCCCCAGCTGCTACTCTGTTTTCCCTCGCTCTCTCTACCTCGCTCCTTCCACACTCTTTATAATCATACCTTTCACTTCGTTACAGCCACGATATCTCACCTTGGTCCCAATCACGTGCTCGGGCGTCTGACCCCTCCACGGCCCCAGCCCCGCCTCCAGCATGCCATTCCTGAACGCCTGCTGCCACCCCCCTGCCTGCTGCTGCCTCTCCCCCCCACCCTTCTTCTAGTCACACCATTTCTATCCTCGTTTTAGTCACAGCAAGCATCTCACCTTGGTCCCAATCACGTGCTCGGGCGTCTGCCCCCTCCACGGCCCCAGCCCCGCCTCCAGCATGCCATCCCTGAACGCCTGCTGCCATCCCCCCGGCTGCTGCTGAGGCACAAAGGCGATTCTCTCCTCCACCCACTCGAATGCCTGCCGCACCCTCACTGGGTCCCACCCTGCTGCCTGGATGAAATCCGCTGACGCCCGGCTGGAGTGGGGGGAAGGTGGGGTGGGGACGGGGGAACAGAGAAGGGGAGTGAGAGGTGGGAAAGGAGGAGGGTCGGACGAAATCAGCCGGTGCCAGAAGGTGCTTGCATCAAAGGTGCGTGCATCTTCGAAGGCAGGAGAGACTTACCTCACCGAACACTCATCAAACAGTCACTGAACATTCAGCAGTACCTGTGAAAGCCAGCGTTGACAAGAGTTGCCAACACCCAGCTCAACCCCCCTCCGGCTCCACACTCTATAAGGTCGTTTTTGAGGCGCCTAAAAAAAAACCGGCTCCACACTCTAAGGCATAGCCGAGGAGCTTTCACCTCCAAATGGAAATTACCTAAGTTGCAGGTCAAGTAGCACAACCCTAGTTTATGTGCTGATTTGTGGGCTCAATACCCGCCTGGTCCTGTAGATTTCAAAAATCTCAGACGTTGACATCCATTGCAGATATCCGCAAGAAAAATACAAAATTCGGTCTAGAAACTTTTTCGCCTTCGTACCTGTAGAAGCCGGCGTTGACAGAGCTGCCACCGCCCAGCACGATTCCCCTACGATTCCACACGCCATCCTCTGACCGGAAGGGCACCGATGCTCTCGTGCTGAGCACATAGGGGAAGGCCTCCCTTCGGTACACCGAGGGCTGAGGGGCAGGAAAAACGGGGAATGCAGAGAGGCAGAAGGGGTGAGAGAGGTGCGTGACTGGGAGCTGGGGGATCCGACCGGAAGGGCACTGACGCCCTCGTGCTGAACACGTAGGGAAAGGCCTCTCGACGGTACCCTGATGGCTGGGGGGAAGGGGAAGGGGAGAGGAGAATGAGGTGCGGGGGAGGGGAGTGAGCGGGTCAACCAAGGGCACAGCCGCCCTTGTGCTGGGAGATAGGAAAGGCATCCCTTTGGTACACTGAGGGCTGCAAGTTGTGGGGAAAAGAGGAGGATGGACCGTCAGCCATCCTCCTCGTGGGGAAAAGAGGAGGATGGAGTGGGTGGGGAAGGGGGAGGAGGGGGGTACGGAGCAGGGAAAAGGGTGAGACAACCAAGGGCACAGCCGCCCTCGTGCACGGTTGTCCACTAATCGAGCACCAAGTAGGTGCCATGGTTTCAATATGTGGCAGCAAACTCTTTGGGATGACACCTGGAACGATGTTTCGTGCACGGCACTCCCCCCCACGTACGGGCACACCTGGTTGTAAGGCTCCTTTCTCTTTACAGCAGCAGCACGGAGAAACCCTTGAAGAGGGCGGCAGGCAGGCAGGCAAGGGAAGAGGAGAGAGAAGGTGGAGACACGATGGTTCACCCACCTGTATTGAGGGGTTTAAAGGATTCCCCAGTACTGCTTGCAGCAACATACCTGGTAAAAAGGATTCCCCAGTACTGCTTGCAGCAACATACCTGGTAAAAAGGATTCCCCAGTACTGCTTGCAGCAACATACCTGGTCGTAGGGCACGCCGCCTCTTTCCAGGAGCAGCACGGAGAAGCCTTTGGAGAGCGTGGCGGCCAGGGGGCACCCCACTGCACCGCCTCCCACCACTATGTAGTCGAACGTGGGGGAGGGCGCGGAGGGGGCGGAGGAGGCGGAGAGGGTGGAGGTGGGCGGAGGAGTGAAGGTGGCGGCGTCTCGAATGTAAGGGTAGAGCTGGCTCCAGTTGGGGCCTGTGGTGGGAGGGGGGGAAAGGGGAAGAGAGGCAAAGGGAGGGGTGAAAGAGAGGGGTTGAAAGTGGTGGGCGGGGGAGTGAAGGTGGCGGCGTCTCGAATGTAAGGGTAGAGCTGGCGCCAGTTGGGGTCTGTGGTGGGAGGGGGGGAAAGGGGAAGAGAGGCAAAGGGAGGGGTGAAAGAGAGGGGTTGAAAGTGGTGGGCGGGGGAGTGAAGGTGGCGACGTCTCGAATGTAGGGGTAGAGCTGGCGCCAGTTGGGGTCTGGAGGAGGGGGAGGGGGGAAGCGGAAGAGGGGCAAAGGGAGAGGGGGAGACGGAGAGGGTTAAAAAAGAGGGGGTGAAAGAGAGGGGTTCAAGGAGGGGAGTTGAAAGAGATGGGGAGGAGTGAAGGTGGTGGTGTCGCAGATGTAGGGGTAGAGCTGGCGCCAGCTAAGGTCTGAGAGGTAGGAATGGGACGAGATGGGAACGAAGAGAAGAGCGAGATGGGGACGAGATAGGAACGGGGCAAAGAATGAAACACCAAGCACAAGGACATTTGTCATGGGGAAGGGATGAAATTAAGGGAAAGAGAAACGAAGAAAATGTCCGTAGTCCCCTTAGCTAGGCTCTTGCCTTGAGCATAAGCACACTCCAACAGAATTGCTCAGTTGACTTCAGAGTCGACTCAAAAGTCATCCCCAGTCACCTTAGCTGGACACTCAACCTTGAGCATATGGAAATCACTTTTGAGAATACTCAAAAGTGATTTCCATATAGCTATTTTACGCATCCATCTTTTGAGAATTCTCAAAATCCATCTCTAGTCACCTTAGCTGTCACTCACCTTGAGCATAAGTGTGCTCGATCAGATGACTTTTGAGACGTCTCCAAAGTCAAAAGTCGTCCCTTAGCTGAACACTCCGATGAACATCGTAAGCTCGAACAGATGACTTTAGAGCAGATGAACATGTCTCGAAAGTCAAAAGTCGTCCCTTAGCTGGGCAGTCACCTTGAGCATTAGAAGGCTTGAACACAACAGCTGCCGCCGCCAGCACTGCCGCTAAGACCACACCACGCCGTCCCGCCAACCAGGCGTTGCCACGTGTTCCACTCCGCGCCATGTCGCGGTTCGCAGGCCCGTTGGGAGGAGAACAGCCGAGGAAAAGCGGGCAGTTGCAGTAGTTATATCGAGACGCCAAGAAGCAAGACTCTCTATACTAGTATCCAATCAGTCGCAGAAGTTTAGCCAGACCAGGCGATATATACTGTATCAAGCGAGATCGGCTGGTCGAGTAGAAGAAGATGGGCAGTTGAATGTTAGCTTTGAGATGTCTCAAAACCCGTTGCGAGGATGTCGAGCGCAGTGTTATTGAATGATCATAAGTGAATAAGCGGAAACGGGGATAATCGTTTCGAAAGAAGTACTGGAGAGCTTTGCCCCTTAGCCACGAAAGCGAGGGGATGATGGCGTAGCAGTGCCCGGCTGGACGCGCGAGCCCCGGAGCGCTCGTCACAAGGCGCGTGTGCGCTGGCACGGTTCGGACTTCGCGACAGTCTCGAGCCGCCTCGGATGTGCCGCGTCGGGCTTATATGGAGTGGTCGGAGGGCGGGGAAGGCAAGAGCAATGGCGTGACTACTAGCTCAGGTAAAAAACCATGATTTCCCCGAACTGCCCAAACTGCCCGGACCAGTCCGAAGCCAGCTGTCTCGAGTGTTCTTGGTTTTGGCAGCGGGAGCCATGACGGGACTAGCTCAGGTTGAAAACGTTAAGGCTCCAAGACTGCCGGGTTGCTCCCAAGCCAGCTGTTCCGACTGTTCTTGGTTTCGCCGGCAGGAGCCATGACGGGACTAGATCAGGTTGAAAACAAGAAGTCTCCGAGACCGCCGGGTTGCTCCCAAGCCAGCTGTTCTGACTGTTCTTGGTTTCGCCGGCAGGAGCCATGATGGGACTAGCGTGCCGGGATAGGTGTTGGCTCTGGTGACTGGTTTTGGCAGCGGGAGCCATCATGGGACTACCTAACATGGTATCCCAGCGGGATAGATATTGGTTTTGGTGGCCACGCGACGTGGGGGATGACTTGACAGTTCACGGCGACGCACTAGTCGTACCCATCGAACGTCGGCGCGAGACTAGACTAGAACACTGATTGGTTCAACCAGAAGTTCTGGTGACTTTGACTGACATTGACGCTGCATCGTTTGTGGCGTTCCATCGGCACGCGTGAGTGTGCGACAAAGACTAGTTAACATCATGTTTATGATAAACCCTTGTCTCGAATAAGGACTAGACGGACGTGACGGAGCGGCGGATACGCCATGCGACATCTGAGCGAAACAGTTGGGGTTCTTCCCACAGGCGATGATTGCGACAAAAAAGCCCGCGGTAGTGGGTGGACAAGCTCGGCTTGTATCATTCGGCGGCGATGGAGGAACAAGCGAGGGGGAGTGTGATGCTACCGAGACGAGAGGTCGGGACAAGAGAATGTGACAGCCGACTCGGTCGGACCGCCGAACTCTGATAAGAATTGACGTGGCCTCAGTTGCCACAACAACAGGTTGCAGCGTGCGTGCGGATCGACGACAGCTGCGCGACGGTAATTCCGAGACTGCGGTGCAGAGGATGCGGATTCCAGAATCGCTGTATGTGAAAAAGTGGCTCGCAAGTCACATCGTTCCGTCGAGTCCAAACTAAAAAAGACTGCTACCACGAGGAGGATGGATGAGCCAAGGAAGATAAAGATGGGCTGCAGGTCTCTAAAGAGAGAGACTCAAGTCGAGAGCAGAAACGCAGGAAAGCGACAGCCGTGGCGCTATCAACCCCTGAATCTGAGCGGGAATTGTAGTAGCAGGTCGAGAAACCAAGAAGCAATGGGACGGAAGTCCTTGATGCGGTTCGGTTGAGGCGACTTTTCACCGTTGATTTTCTGACGGATATCGAAGATGGACGATAGACATTGACATGTGATCTGTCTTGTGGCCATTCGCGCTATAGTTCGCCAGCCATACAATTGAATGAACGGACCAAACAAGTGAAACCAAAGGGGGTTTTAATAACGCAGTATAATCTTCTACCCTAAGTGTCTTGTTTGTTGGTATGTGCATATTTCCCCGAATTTCTCTCCACATTTGAACAGCTTGTAGATTCTGATTTGATCTGAGCCATAATGCAAGTCATTTTGAAATGGCTCACTTGCACGCAAAGAGAAACTAAACAGCTGTGTTTACAGACATTTATTAAAACAAGAAACTATCTAGCAGCAAATGAATAAATAAATTGGTTGAAACCGGCTGAAGAATCGAAGTGCAGCAAGACAGGAAATCCGTCCTTTCCTCACAAGCCCTTAAAATAAACCTCTCCCATATCCGCGAAACCAGCGTCTAAGGAAGCGGCGAAGCCGGAGGGAACCAAGTGCAGTTCCACGAATACGCAAAGTTGGCGTAGGTACACTTCCGCGGGGATTCATTCCAGCAGGAGCTAGGAGCCGCGCAGGACCCAGTGCCGCAAGGAAGCCGCGAGCAGCACATGCACTGCGAGTAACACTTGTTGTAATTTGTCGTCTGCTGCGTGGACGTCCCTCCAAGCGACACCTTCACATCCGTGCACGAGTTCTGACACGTCGTCATTTGAAAATCGCAGCACTTGCCCGCCGCATCGCCAAGCATTTGCGAGCAATCCGTATCCAACGGCTTCCAGTTGGGATATGGACAAATCGACCAGGTGCAACCATACCCGGAGAGTGGCGCCAGCCCGGTTCGGCCGAAGCAAGCGGCATTGCAGCCTGCGCAGACGTCATTCTGGGCCAGCGGCACGGCGTAGTTGCAAACCGCATCGCAGTACGAGGGGTACGTCACGTAGTCTGCTCCGCAGACCGGGAGCGACGCCGAGCACTGACAGTCGATAATCCCCACGCGGGAATCACACGGGATGATCAGGGAGGAGTTCACTACGAGGGGCGAAGTTTCGAGGATGTTGTTTTGGGCGGCGATGGCGGCGGGAGAGACGGAGGCTGGGATGCAGCGGTTGATGAAATTGGAGGAGATGAGAGCGAGTGTGTCCCCGTCCTTGACCTTGTATACAGAGTAGCTTGTGTTGGAAGTCGCAACCAAAGTGGCGAGTACGGGCGAGTTGATGCAGACCTTCTGGCCCACTTGCAGGTAGGGCGCCTGGCACTGGTGGGATGAGGGGGGAGAGAAAAAGAGTCTTGAGAGAAAAAAAAAAACAAACAAAAAAACAAAACAAAAAGGGAGAGTGCGTGTCTCCCTGTGCAGAGTGCGGGGGAGGTAAGACCTCAGGCTTACCCGGATGCCGGGGTTGATGGCGAGGAAGGTCTGCTCTGTGAGGTTGGCTGCGTTCCAGATGTTGGGGCAGTTGTCACCCTGCAGCACCGTGTACCATGTGGTGCAGTTGACTGTGGTCTGCACAGGGGGAAGAGGGAAGGTGGGGATGGGGATGGAGGAAAAAAAAGGGAGATAAGTGGACTGCCGCACCATGTGTGCTTATGACTTACTGTGGTCAGAGCGGAGGGAGGTCGGGGAGATGGTGTGAGAAAGAGAAGAGAAAGTGGTAAGGCGGTGAAGCAAGAAACTTTCACACGGATACAGAGAGACTGGAAGACGGAGCAACAGACACACCAGACATACTAGTGCAGATTGTTGACTCACCTGAGCAGACTTAGGAGCTACGCAAAGGTAGGAGCCAATGGGAAGAGAGCCGGTGCAGGAGAGTCCAGGATTCAACCTGTGGATTAGAAGCGACAGATAACGTTCAGAAGACAGGAGAAGAGATGAGACTCGCTGCTGCGGGCGAATCCGGATGATTCTTGCAATGTAATGGACATGGTTCACCACAAAGAGACGATGTGCGAGCGATGTTTCAGAGGAAAAAGAGGTAGGGGGGAGGAGCGGGAAGGAGCGGGGAGGAGCGGGGAGGAGTGGGGAGGAGTGGGGAGGAGCGGGACTCACCCAGTGAAGTTTGTGAGAGAGATGAGGAACTTGGTCGCCACGGACGAGCAAGTGTCGCCAGCCACAGAGGAGTACGTTTGGCCGCACTGCGGCACCGCCACGCTGGTAACCGCAGTGGTTACGCTCGTGCAAATCGCCTGGGACGGGTACACTGGGCGGCTGGACGTGCACACGAGGGGGTTGGCCTTTTGGAGGTTGGACAAGCTGCCCGCGAAAAAAGTGTTGGCGAGGGAGGTGCAGTTGTCGGTGGCAGTGACGATGTAGGTTGCAGTGCAGATGGGAGAGGAGGATGTGCTTGCATTGGAGACGGTAACAGCGAATCCTGGATGGATGGGATGGGGAGACAGTTGGGCGGGGGAGGAGGGGGGGGGGGGAGTAGGCAGGTAAGAATGAGGACCGGAGTAGGCAGGGCAGGAGCTGAATACACGCGTCAACATTCGAAGAAAACACTTACAGAAGGACTTACCAGGAGGGATTTACGTGAGCGAGCAGTTAAGGGGTTCGGCAAATGAGAATGTCAAGAAGTCAAGAGAAAACAAAATACAGGGGGACTTGCATGAGGAATGTACAATTGCAAAATTGACAGGGGACTTACCAGGAGGGATGTACATAAGCGAGCAGTTGAGGAAGGGATTCAACAGAGAGAGGGTAGTGGTGGTGATGCCAAACGCTGCCGCCACAACCTGAGGAAACGCGTGGGAAGACATTAGATGAGGGAGAAACGAGACAATGGAGAAATTAGGAATGAGAACGGCGCAACGTGGAGCTCACAGGCTCAGAAACGAACTTGGAGAGGAAGGACAGAAGTTGACACATGTACAGCAACAGAACAAGCGAACTTACAGAGCAGGAGTCGCTGGGGACAGTGGTATATGTGATTGTAGAGGAGGATGTGATTGTGGAGGACAATGTGACAAAACAGAGGCCGAGCTTACAGAGCAAGAGTCGCCGGGGACAGTGGTGTATGTGATTGTAGAGCTAGATGTGGTTGCCACTCCCACGCACGTCTGCGTGCCGTCAGAAGCCGCTCCAATGGCGTAGCCCTGAAAGGGACAGAGGAAGGAGGAATAGAGAGGAGGAAAAGGAGTGAGACGACATATCAAGGCGGAGCGGAGAGGAGGAGGCGGAGGAGGACGAGAAAGACATTGTCAAAGTGGAAGACAATAACTCGAAGGTGAAAAATCCAGGACTATAAATCGTTGCAAAGGCAGCAAGCACGAGTGGGAACGTACGACAGGGCAAGAGCAGGCGTAGGAGCCGTCGCCGGGGTTGCTGCAGGAGCCAGCGCCGCAAGGGTTGATGTTCGTCTTGTTGCACGGAAACCGAGGCACACATTTCGCCGTCGGCACTCCCAAGACTTCGACAAAGTTCGTCAACCCGCTGCAGTCGCAGCGTGCGATTCCGTTTTTGGTGTAACAGGTGCCGCGTCCGCATGGGTTGATGAGTTTCTGGCATGCGTCGGAGTTGACGGTGTAACCCTTGTTCCACCACTTTCCGTCATCGCCGTCGTCTTTCCGGCTGACGGGACCGTTGGAAATCTTGACGGGCTGAGGACCGAAGGGGTAGTACACCGGGTACATGGCGGGAATTCTGGAGGGGGAACAGTAACATGGAAACAGTAAAATGCGTTAATTAATGGGGGAAAAAATGACTACTTAGCAATCCAGAATATAGACCCCAAAATGGCATGAAGACAGTGTGGACGCTTACGCGTGAATCCCGCATTTTCCGCGAATGTCTGGCGACATGGCGAGATACATGTAACCGTCGTCGCCCCACGTTTCGAACCACGAGTTCTTGATGATCCAGTAGCTGCCATTGGTGCTGCCCGTGTAGTTGAATCCAACGACGACAACCGCATGATTGATATCCGTCGTGCACAGCCCGTCGTAGATCTTCACCATGTCACGCGAGGTGTACATCTGCAGATCAAACATCGATAAAAGAACTCGATATCAGTAAGCGCAACAAGAAAGAATACGATCGATGCAAATTACAATACAGCAAAGCCTCACGATCTAATCACCTGGAAGTCCTTAGACGAGCCGCTAAGGAAGGCGACCACGGGCTGCATGCTGACGGCCTTCATTAAAGCCATGGCGTTGTAAGGCGGCACGAGCTCCCAGCCGGTAATCTGCGTCCAGCGCAGAGTAAGGTCACAGGGTTACGGTGAATACAAGGATAACGAGTTTTATCAGCAGGTCGGAAAATCGACGTGGACAAGACACGGGTAGTCGCTCAATCGGCTACCTTGCGCCGCTAACGATCGAGAAAGGCGTCGCCCGCCTCAGCAGCGCTAGGGATCGACACGTCAATGCTGCATAGCTGGTTGTCCTGCGCGACATAGCTGTAGTCGAGTTTTGAGACGTCTCAAAACGCACCTGAGCGGCATTAGGGATCGACGCATTGATGCTGCATAGCTGGTTGTCCTGGGCGATATAGCTGTAGTCGTCAACGGACTGAATCCCGCCGTTGAAGAGCACGTATGAGAAGGCCCAGTCAGGCCAGCCGCCCTGGCAGCACTGCTTCGTCGCGCAGTCGCACACCTGCTGCGGCGACAGCACTGCGGGGGTGTTCCTGGTCGTGATCGCCCACATCATGGCGATGGAATCGACGGCTGCGATCACCCAGCAGCTCGCGCACTGAAGGAACGAAGCACGAGGATGGAGGGAGGGAGTGAAGGGAGCTTTAAAGGAAGCACTACTATAAAGCGGGAACGACGCGCTGCGGTCTTTGAGACCGTCTCAAAACAGTAAATGCGTGAGTACTGGGTATGAAGCGGGTAACGCAGAAAAACAAACGCTTTTTACGTGAAAGCCTTTGAGCGCCAAAAATAGGCATTCTAACAACACCCCACCTGGAACTGGCGCTGGATTGGCGAAATGTATTTCGTCTGTCGCCAGTCGACGGTGGCGTTGGGGGCGACAGAATCGTAACGGAAGAACGTCCCGTTAACATCCGCCATGCTCGGACCGGAGTTAAGAGGCGGCGGGTTGAGACCGAGCTGCTTCCCCCTGCCATCTTTGAGCTCGCGACGTCGCGATTGCGTTTCCGCGGAGGCATCATCACCCGCAGCGTCGTCGTCATTATCGTCGACGTCGTCATCGTCGTCGCTTCGTCGTAGCATTGCTCGGCTGAGTCGCGCTGCGTTTAGCTGCATGCGCTCCTCGGCGGACATAGAAAGGGTTTCCATCATCGCGATTTCGAATTGCGTGCGGACTTCGGCGACCTCTGTCGCGGCGAGAGCGGCGCAGCATGCGGTGATAGCGAGAAGCAGTAGCAGCCTATGTGATACTGTTACATGCCGCTGACTCGTCAGACGAGCCGCCATCACGAATTCGTAGGAGTTTGAAAAACGACAGCTGGGTACTCCAGGAAGTGCACTTTGGAGTGAGGCTGAGGGACGTGACAAATGTATACACAGGGCTCCTATGAAGGACGAACTACTAATAGAGAAGTGGGAAGGGAAGTATGAGAAGTACGGTCAGAAAGGGTTGACGTGGATGAAATAGCCGACAGGAGGAGCAAACGGGAATGGGTGAGGAGCAAAGCGTCACCTGGCCTCAGGTAAGGTTGTTAGGCTGGTCTGATGTGTTGACTCACTCACTGCCAAAATGCCTTATCTCCCTCACTCAGACGCACAAGAATTTTAGCAAGTTTTGTTACACGTACCGTACTCTTTACCTCGAAAATGTACTTGAACTGTTTCAACCACGTGAAAAGCCGTCAAAACTAGAATGTCTTCCGCCCCACTTCGTACTACAATTTTTCAGGTTGCGCCAGGCTGGGTGGGAGGGGCATTCGACGAGAGGGGATGGATGGAATGGTGGGTGGTGGGTATGGTTGTCTGCTCTGTGGTTGGCTGTTGGCTGCTCCGTTTGCAAGGTTGGTGCGATGTGATTCGGCAGGAAGCCTGAGGGTACGCTGCGCTGATGGTGGTGGGTGGTTGGTTGGTTGGCTCTCTCTGCCCCCTCCCGCCCCGACCACACACCCCCCCCACCCCGGACCCCGCTTCCCCCATTCCCCGCTCGTCTCTCCACTTGTGGGAGATGGGGCAAATTGTCGGTTGCTTGCTTGCTGGTCTGTGTGACGTGTTCCCGTCCCGGCACGACAGTGACAGACTATGTTTTCGCAAGGGACATGAAGTGAACCCTCCCTCAGGCTGCCTGCTGCTCATCGGACCTCACATTTCCTTCGAATCAGACATAATGAGCGGACAAGACATGTCACAGAATCGACGACATCAGTCGTCGTCTGCCCGTTGGATCCTCGCCTGGGGTTTCTCTGTTGAGAAAAACTGAGGGTGCGTCTCGAAAGTACATTTACATCTCATTTCGTGAAAAGTAACCACAATCTGGCTTCTCGCCTCTCGGCAACCCATTCGTCTGGACACGGCACCAGAGTGTACAAAAATTACTACCGCGCTTTTCATGCTGGGGTTGGTGCAGTACAGACAGCGATGGAACATAGCTTTGACTACCTGGAACAAATCGGAAACCACAGCGAAGAGAACCAAGTTCGCCGCATCGCCCTTGGGCGAACTCATCCTGCTGTCGCAAATTCATCTGCGCGAATCAAGCTGGTCATGTTCTTTTCCCCCCTCATGAGTTACACCATTTCGCGAGGGAAATAGGTTCGCGGCAACCTGGACCTGGTGCCAGGCCGAGATCTGAACTACATGTCAAGGCACTGTAAAACCGCGAGTGTGTGTCCACTTTTTGGAAGTCGAAATATTTCACTGGCATATGTACGTACTTGGAACGTGTATAAACGGCCAAGGTAGATGCGTCTTCTACATAAATCTGTCTCCAAAAATTGCGTACGTACTTTCGGGACCCGCCCTAAACCACGAACACTGTTCTGCTCTCGACATGTCTGGATCTGTGCACGTACTCAAATTTCGGGTACTAATAGTACTCGCCCTAAAGCTCCGCACATCCGAATGGAACATCCCATGACCTGTCAATGTCAAACAAAAACCGGGCATTTTCAAGCCGTGCACTCTATCCACCTCGTGTTTCCTTGATGCCTCTCTCGGACCACCATAGCACGCTTAAGTGTCTACCGTCCAACTGTTAAAAATACGTTTGGACAAGTCGGCCTTGTGAATGTGAGCATACATCGCGATGTGGTGATATCTGCAAATGCCTTTTAGCCGCAGTGGAGTGAATCTTGAAAAGAGCCGACGAAATTATATCAGGAGAGCCTTCTAACCTGAGTACAACGAGTCAGGTCTCCATGTGATTAGGAAAACTGAGATTCTAATTAGTACAGCCCCAAGTTGCACAGTCACGCATCCGTCGGATCTAACCCCCCAACAACCCAGCACACAGCTGGACAGCCCGACAATGCCAAAGTTCCAGCTGTGAAGGAGGGGACCAGGGGGGTTCAACACTCGTCAGGGAGTTTGTGACGTGGCCTGGTTTGGGATGCGACGAAAGAAGTGCCGTTATAAAGGAAATATTCTTTTGTTAACCGTAACTACACGAAAGTATCAGTTTGAATAACTACAGATCATGCATCCATGTTTCACAAACCTATAGCAAGGCATACAGCACTGACCATTTTTCAGAGTCACCTTTTCTGTAGACTGTACCTCTTGTGGGGTTTTAATCTTTACCCTCATCATCATAGCATGCCCCAAACTTGCCGCTTAGCATTTTCCAGTATTCATCCGCTGCCGATATATCACAGCTCAATCCATGCACCCATGCTCTAAAGCACTGATTGCATTCTTTTGCCTCCATTGAGATCCATGCTTGTGCAAAAAGGCCAACACAACACATGTTACAATATCTGGGGAGCTAACTCAATGCCACATTATTTTTATTGCAAAATGGAAACCTGAAAATCATAGCAGTAGCAAATTCATCCATTACCACAAAAAAGGTTCTATTCTATGGTATGTTACAAGAACAGGAGGTGTGACAAACAACAAACAATTAGTAGTCAGCAAACCAATGGCAGGCAATGCTCCGAGCAGAATCAGCATAATCAGGGAAGGCTCCACGCCAGGAGTGAACTAGGGGAATATGTCAGGAGAGGAGAGCACAATCAACAAGGAGCGACGCCGAGTGTTGATTGGGGCTACTGTCAGTGGAGTGGAACCACACCTGTACCCGGGCTCTAGAACTCCGGTCCAGAATCCAAGCCCAATTACGGCTACGAAGTATCATTCACCCCCAAAGTAGGCACACACAGTCCCACCCACCAGTACTAGAAGTTGGAATAATTGCATCTCCTGGGGCTCTGCAACCAACAGGTGCTTTTGAGGCGCCTCAAAAACGCAATCACGGTAACGGAGAATCACCCCCAAAGTAAGAGCAGTTCCACCAGTACTTATAGTTGGAATAAGTGCATCTCCTGGGGCTCTGAGACCAACAGCTGCTTCCGGCCTGGCAGGCGACCCCGCTGCCACAGGGTAACCGCGCGCAGCAAAAGCAGTTGTTGTAGCACAGGTTGTAATTAGCCGTCTGCGTGGCCGTCGTCCCTCCCAGCGTGAGCTTCGTTGCAGTGCAGACGTTCTCACACGTCGTCGTGACAAAAGCACAGCACTTGCCGACCTCCTCGCCGACCATCTGAGAGCAATCCGCGTCGAGCGGCTTCCAGGCTGGATACGGGCAAGTTGTCCAGGTGCATCCGTATCCGGACAGCGGCGCGACCCCGGCGCGGTTCGTGCACGCAGCGTTGCACCCCGTGCACACCCCGTCTTGAACCACCGGCATGGCGTAGTTGCAAACCGCGTCGCAGTACGACGGGTACGTGACGAAATCCGCGCCGCACACGGGGAGGGACTCCGCGCACCCGCAGTCGAGAATCCCGACGCGCGAGTCGCAGGGAATGACCAGCGTCTGATTGACAACGAGCGGCGAGGTTTCCAGGATGTTGTTGAGGGCGGCGATGTTGACGGGCGAGACAGAGACCGTGGTGCAGCGGGTGACGAATTTCGAGGAGATGAGAGCGAGCGTGTCGCCTTCTTGGACGGTGTAAATGGAAAAGCTGGTATTGGTCTGCACCATGAGGGTGGAGAGCAGAGGCGACTTTATGCAGACCTTCTGGCCCACTTGCAGGTACGGGGCTTGGCACTGGTGGGATGAGGGTGGAGAGGAAAGGAGAGGGAAAGAGCAAGTTGATGATGGAAGGAAAAAAGGAGGATGGGAAGTGGCTTGCAGGTGGACTGAGGCGACTTTTGAGGTGCCTCAACGGTGGCTCGCAGGTGGACTGAGGCGACTTTTGAGGTGCCTCAACAGTGGCTCGCAGGTGGACAGAGGCGCTTTGGGAATGGAAGGAGGAGAACTCTTATCCTTGGACAGAAGCATGGGAAGGGACGAGCTACTGCTACAGGAGAATAATGCAGTAACCCTTACCCTGATGCCGGGGTTGATGGCGAGGAAAAGGGGTTCTGTGAGGTTGGCTGCGTTCCAGATGTTGGGGCAGTTGTCGCCCTGCAGCACTGTGTACCATGTGGTGCAGTTCACTGTGGTCTGTTGGGAGGGAGGGCAGGGGAGAGAGAAGAAAGGGAGAGAGAAGAAAGGGAGAGAGAAGAAAGGGAGAGAGAAGAAGGGGAGAGAGAAGAAGGGGAGAGAGAAGAAAGGGAGAGAGAAGAAGGGGACAATTAGCAGCCTGCAGCACCGTGTACCATGCCGTGCAGTTCACAGTGGTCTGTTGGAAGGGAGGGAGGGAGGGAATGCGGGAGAGAGAGAAAGAGGAAGGGGGAGATTAGCAGCCTGCAGTACCGTGTACCATGCCGTGCAGTTCACTATGGTACACTATGGTTCTGAAGGGGGGGAGGGGGGAGAAAGGGCGAAATGAGGACAGAGGAAGCAAGGGGGCAGAAGGGTTGAGATAGAGCTTTGCACCATGTGCCATGCCGTGCAGAGGGACAAGGATGTGGGGAAAAGAGGAAGGGGACTGGCAGAAACACGAAAATAATGAGCTTATACAAGAAAACGACGAGAGGTACAAGCATTCGACAAAGGGCGTGGAAGGATAGGAGAATGGGGTTTACCAGAGCGGTTTTGGGTGCAACGCAGAGGTAGAGACCGATCCTGAGGGCAGACTCGCAGGAAAGTGCTGGGTTGAGGCTGATGGGGAGAGCACAGTCGAGGGGGACGACGAGTGAGAGAATGTGAGGTGTTTTGAGACGTCTCAAAACACTTCTTCAATGTGAGGTAGGGGCGGGTGAGGCTACGCTACGACTTGTGGACTTGAATGGGCTAAAAGAACACCTGTATGAAAACATCACGAGCTGCTTTGTCAACTTGCAAACTTGTCTACTGCTAATACATAAACTTGCTTTGCGACAGCATAGCAGAATTTCTGGAATCCATAAACGTGCACCCTCAAAAGTGTATCCATAAACTTATAAAAAGTGTTGTACCTCATGAAAGTGCTAAGCGCGATGTTGTATTTCGTTGCGATCGCGTCGCACGTATCGCCAGCCACTGACGTGTACGTCTGGCCACACTGCGGCACGGTGATCTGAAAATGTTGTTCCGGTTTGGACGGTGAGGGGTGGGTGGGGGGTGAATCAGTCAACCAATCATATTCGCGCTTGGAGATTGCATCACTGCTGACGTCTGCATCTGGATGCACCGAGGCACAGCCGTACAGTGAAGAGCAGAGGGGGAGGGGGGGAAGAGCTTTCGTAGTGCTAACACTGGGCAGTAAGAGGTCGCCATTTTCCTCAAGACAAGACAAGCACTACAGTGACTGTCCATCTGTTCCCACGAGTCATGCGTGCAGTGTCGCTTGAACAGACGCCCTTGCGGGTGGCCGGGTTGGAGCAGGGGGTGGCGGAAATATCTGGGGGGTGGCGGAAATACCTGGGGGGTGGCGGAAATACCTGGGGGGTGGCGGAAATACCTGGGGGTGGCGGAAATACCTGGGGGTGGCGGAAATACCTGGGGGGTGGGAGAGGTGGTTCCGATGCAGATCTGCTGCAACGGCAGCAGGAATGCGCGGCCAGCCGTGCAGATGAGCGGGTTTGCGGCAGTGAGCGCGGCCACATCGCCGTTAAAATAGGTGTTGGCGAGGGACTGACACGTGTCGCCCATCTGCACCGTGTATGTGGCTGTGCACACGAAGGTGCTGCTGCTGGTGCTGGCGGTCGTATTGGATACGAGCAGCACCATGCCTGGTTGGGAGGGAGGGGGACAGGGACGGGATGGGGGAAGAGGGGCGATAAAAAGAGGCTCTGACATGGATGTGCATGCGAAGGTGCTGGTGCTGGTGCTGGCGGTCGTATTGGATACGAGCAGCACTATGCCTGGTTACGAAAGTGGTGGGAGGAGAACGGAATGGGGGGAGAGGGGGAGGACGTGAAGGGACGGGAGGGAAGGTGGTCTGACAGCAGGTGGGACGGGTGGGAGGGGCAGGAAGTAAGTGGGGATGAAGAGAGCGAGCGACAGGAATGCAAGGTAAGGTTGGCAAGGCGGTTAATTACAAAATTAACTCCACAGCACAAGGCAGGGAGCAGGCAGGGAGGGACATGTTCCAGGGGCGATGTAAGAGAGCGGGCAGTCAGAGAAAAGAATTTGATTTTTTAGTCGACCCGAGAGTCACCTTTTGAGTCGACCCAAGAGTCACCTTTTGAGCGGACCCAGGAGTTACACGCACCAGGGGCGATGAAGGCGAGCGAGCAGTCGAGAAACGGGTTGAGATTGGCGAGAGTGATGACGGAGAGCTTGAACGCGCTCGCGACCACCGTGCACGAGTCGCCTGGCACCGTGGTGTACGTCTGCCCCACGGCCGCCGTCGTGCCCACGCCCACGCACGTGATCGTGCCGTCTGATGCTGTTCCAATGGCGTAGCCCTGCGAAAGGGAGCAGGGGAGGGTGCAGGTTCGCGGAGAGAGAGTAGATTTGAAATCGTCACGCGATAAGAGTCACTTGATAATGGTCCTTCAATATTGTCACTTACTGCAGGGCACTCGCACGTGTACGTCCCGTCGCCGGGATTCCGGCACACGCCGCTCCCGCACGGGTTGAACAGCTCGCGGCTCGTGCAGGGGAAGCGCGGCACGCACTTGGCCGTGGGCGTGGACAGCACCTCCACCATGTTCGGCAGGCCGCGGCAGTCGCAGCGCGCGATGCCGCGCAGCGTGTAGCAGCGGCCGCCGCCGCAGGGGTTGATGAGATTCGCGCACGCGTCGACGGGGCCGGAGTAAGGGCGCGACCACCACTTGCCGTCGTATCCGTCGTCCTGGCGGCGAAACGGCCCGTTGGCGATCTTGACTGGCTCGGGCCCCGCGTAGTAAACCGGGTACATGGCGGGGATGCTGTTGGGGGGGGGGGGGGGGAGCGGAATGGGGGAACTTTTGAGTCGACTCAAAAGTAAACCGGGTACATGGCGGGGATGCTGTGGGGGGGAAGCGGGGGAGGAGAGGATGACCGGGGGGCAAGAGGAGGAGAGGGGGGGGGGCGAAGGGGAACGCGAAAGGAGAAAGGGGAGCGGAAGCGGGAAGGGGAAGGACTGTTGTGAGCCGTGGCAAATAAAAATGCTGGGAGTGGGAAGGGACGAATGGAGATGACTGGGGAAACAGGAGAGAGGATTGGGAGGGGGGAAGGGAAGGGATGGGGGGGAATGAGTGGAAAGGAGGGTGGGGTAAGTAAGAGCAAGCGCGGAAAAGAAAAAGAAATAAATGTGCACGCCCGGCATTGCATTTTCCCGCATCGATCTCAACTTACGCGTGCAGCCCGCATTTCCCGCGCACGTCGGGCGTCATGGCGAGGTACATGTAACCGCCGTCGCCCCACGTGTTGAACCACGAGTTCTTTAATATCCAATAGCTGCCCTCCAGACTCGGCCCGGTGTAGTTATACCCGACCACGACCACGGCATGGTTAATATCCGTCGTGCACGTGCCGTCGTAGATCTTAACCGTCCCGCGCGACGAGTAGAACTGGAAATCGTTAGCGTTGCCGGACAGAAACGCGACGACCGGCTGCATGCTGACGGCCTTCATGAGCGCCCTGGCGTTGTACGGCGGGACCAGCTCCCACCCCGTGATCTTCGCCGCGAGCGGCGTCGACGCATTCGCGTTACAGACGACGCTGTCTTCTGCGAGGTAAGGGTAATCGTCGAGAGAAGCGATGCCGCCATTAAAGAGGATGTAGGAGAAGGCCCAGTCGGGCCAGCCGCCCTTGCAGCATTGTTTTGTCGCGCAGTCGCACACCTGCTGCGGCGACAGCAGCTGCGGCGTCGTGTTGTTGATGATCGCCCACATCATCGAGACGGAATCGACGGCCACGATCGTCCAGCAGCTCCCGCACTGCGCGCCGAGCCATCAGCACAAGGGGGGAAGAGACGTGAGAGAAGAGAGAGACAGCGCGGCGGGCGGGGGGGAAATGGAGGAGACTCGAGTCGGCCTTGGGAGCGACGAGCAGAGGGAGAGAGGAGCCGAAAAGAAGACGAGCTAGACTTGTGGTTGAAGGGAATATACAAGGGCGATACTGAGGCAAAGTCGCTCGAACAAGCGTCGCTGCATAAACAGACTGGATACAAGCAGACGCACGCACCTGGTACTGTCGCTGTATCGGCGAGATGTACATGGTCTGTCGCCAATCTACATACGCGTTTGGCGTTACCGAATCCCACCGAAAGAAGGTGTTATTCACATCCGCCATACTCGGTCCCGAGTTCAGAAGCGGTGGTTTCAACCCGAGCTTCTTCGCGGATGTCGCCAGCTTGCGACGGCGACCTTCGCCGTTCTCGTTACCACTTTCTTCGCCGAGTTCGCCGCCGTTAGCGTCGTCCTCCTCGTCGTGAACGAGCAGCATCTGTTCGCTCAGCCGCGCGGCGTGCAGCCTGGCCTTCGCGTCGGGGCTTAACGCAGCGGTCTCCGCCATGGCCTGCTCGAACCGCGTCGGTAGCGGCTTCGGCGGCGCGAGATCCGCTTCCGGGAGATCCGTTACTGCTAATGCAAGACACGCTAAGCATGCCATGACTATTGCTATACGTAACGTTGAGGGGAGAATGGAGCGCCGTAGCAGCTCCATGTTGGGGGATTAGTATGCCGCTGAATAGAGTCTTCAGGGTTCACAATGTACGAATTTGGAGCGAAAGTGGGAAAGTGCTAGCGAATGAAGCTTGAGTGGCGGCAGTTTACTGGATTTCAGAAATTAGGGGCAGGGTAAGAGAAAGGAAACCAGGCTCAGAACGTAAGGTGATACGGTGACGTCCGCTGAGTGACTTGCGATGCCGTTAAGGATGAAAGCAGCGGCTTGCTACGTCACGGACTAAGTTACCTCACGAATATAGGCTTCTCAATGAAGGACGCGATTCGGAATCATGCTGTGCGGTTGTCAAGCCTTATCGGCGCGAAAGGATGCTCCCGTCGGTGATTTACAAGCACTCATTTCGTCCTCCTCTTGTGTTGTTGTGGCAGTTGTGCTGGCTGGCTGGTAGGTGAAGGGTTCGTTGGCTCCTACACGGGATGTGCAGTTCAACGTGTATCTCAAACAGGTGCTTCAGATAATCGGAACCGATGGCCAAGTCCACTCCGAGCCACTCATATATTACAGGACTACCAGATAGCGCGCCCGTCAACGGGCGAGTTTAGGGAGTGTAACCATTTTGCCTATTTTTGTTCCGGACGGTCCGAAATGTGGACCGTCCGGATTAGCGAAAAGTTACCAAAGTCGCAGCAATTCGAAAGTGAGTTCGTGGAACTCCTTGCGACGTCGCCAACATTCCGAACCGTCATGACACTTTTTCACGTTTCCAATGGTCCGAAATGTGCATTCGGACGGTCCGAAACCCAAACGGACGGTCCGCCAGTTCTGCGCAGGGATTGGCGGGCGAATTTTACTCTGCAAACCTGCGCAGGGATTTGCAAACGAATTTTCCTTGCGACAGCTTGTGTATTTGGTTACGAATGTCGTGGGAGCTACGCGAGACTACAGTAGTCGCGAAGTCGGAGTACTGGCAAAAAGTGTCATGTTTCTCTCCGGACGGTGGCAAGGTTCCGAAACCTCACATCGGACGGTCTGTTTCTCGATATTAGGACCGTCCGTTTTAAAATATACGGACGGTCCGAAAAATCACAAAAAAAAAAATCAAAAAGGTTACACGCCCTTAGCTGTTCCTCGCAAGTTACCAAGAAACAGTCAGAGCGAACACATCACTACTCTCACCCCGGCAAGTTTTGCCAGTAACTAACACAGAGTTGACATCCAGTTTAATTTAAAAACAAAACAGTGATAGTAGAACACCAAAAATGAAAATGGTGTATTTGCGTTGCCTCCCTCCTCAGCTTTCTCGGGCACTGCCGCACGGGTGTTTCGGGCATTGCAGCCCCCTGCAAAGGTCCATTCTGGGTTCTTTCTCAAGCAGTGTGTCCAGATGGGACGTGATGGAGTGATGCGGTGCTCTTTACGACTATAACAAACGTTGAAGAATGGTATAGCTTGGTTCAACTGTACAGTACCAAGCAGAGGAGCTGGCATAGGTGCTGGCGGACTGCACTGTTACGAATATCATGCCCGCGGCGCAGGTGGCAGGGGCAGATCCACCACCAAAATGCCCTCGAACGACACTGTGCAGAATGTGTTGTCGTCTTCAGGAACCATTTGACATGTTCGCTGACATTTCTTGTTTCATGACCAAGATGGCTTGTTTTTTTCTGGAGACCCAAACCTTTCAAATCAAATAATATGGAAACATACGTGTAGATAAAACATATAGATGGATCTCCACCAAAATGTCACGACGCATGTACGTGTATTCTACTCTGAAGGGACCACGAGACATGATACAGACTTGACATTGCCAAGCCTTCATTTCGACAAGTGTGATTCCCCTCCGTGCTTCAAGTAAATACTGTACACCTGATGCTCACCTCCTGCACGCGAAATTGCCTTGCACCGGATGGAAACCTTGCACCCGTGGGTTTTGTGCCGTGACGTTGCACCCACGTTACAAGCACGTCGACCAATACGAACCACAGAAACTGAAGTTTGACTGACGAGACCAAAGTCAAACAGTCAGCGTTGAGTTACAATTGTTTTTTATAAGCCCTTTTTGCCCGATGCGAATTGACGAAATCTTCAAGCGAAGCGAGAATCGCTTATAAGCCCAGAGGGTAAGGCGAGGTCGGGGGGCTCAACCGGGCATCGTAAGGTTGAGGAATTTCAACTGCCACGACTCCTTGAGCCACATTTTCCGCCAGTGCATGACCGAAAATTCAGTTGGTAAGGAGTAACCGAAGAAATCTGTTTCGATACGCGTGAATGTTTTGTTATTATTATTAGCCGGATATGAGATGTAGCTCCACTCGAACATTGTCTTGATTTGGCCCCAAACCGAAGTTCTAGGTTCGGCCCCAAGCCTCAGCCTTCCAAATTATGTCTTAGATCTCATTCCTGGCCTGGACACCATCCGAAGTTGGGACAGTTTGAGCAGTTTTTGAATGCTGCACGCCTATTCCCCCTATTTTAACCTGACCTAGAAACCATGCTACGAAATTCTGTAACCATGGGAAATACACACAAAGTTCTTTGCGATGTGGGTACACTGCACGCCACATGTGTCAATGAGTGGAGTGAGCATGGCTGACAGAGTCCACCCAACAACATTCTTGCTTCTGCGCAAGATTGGGCTCGAAACAATTTCAAGCCTTTCAAACTGCAAGGTAGCTTTGTCTTTAGTCCTTCAGTCCAAAACAAATTCAAGAAGAGCTTCGGATGGTGTCCGGGCAAGGAATGAGATCTTATAACTTGTCCACAGGTTTTAAAGGTGGGAAGGTTGGTTGGGGAAAAAGCCGCAACTGGTTAGCAACTGTCATATATGGTACTACAGTAGGTTACTCCCAACCGAGGGTAGGAAGGATGAGACACTTTGGGGCTTCTTGAGTGAATGTAGGCGTAGCTGGGATTTCCGCCTCTTGCAGAAGTTCCTGCAGATAGAGGCCCTCGCGAACTGCTGCTGTTGCAGCGATGAACTCAGCTTCGGCCGATGACAGGGCAACCAGCTCCTGTTTCTGCGAGTTCCATGAGATTGGTCCTGTCGGCTCAAGGCGAAACAGGAAACCAGTCCTGGACCGTCGATTGTCGGGGTCTGCTGCGTGATCAGCGTCCACGTAGCCGATGAGGTTGAAGGTTGGGGTCGGCGCTGTTGAGTAATAGAGCCCAATCTTGGGCGTTGAAACGAAGAACTGTAGAGCGCGCCGCAGATCCAGAAGGTTCTTAGCCGTTGGTTTTCGAGAGTACTGAGCCAGTTGGCTCGCGATGTAGGAAAGGTCGGGCCTGCAGAGTGGAGTGTTGGCCCCGCCCTCGCTTTGGTCGGATGTATGGGAGTAGCAGCCGACCGTTCACAGTGGGAGAGCTGCTTGATAGGCTTTGTCGAGTTGCAGGGGACCGCTGTGGTGTTGCTGTCGACCAGGGAGCTCGACAGCTGCAACTGACTGGTCTGGGCGACGGGTGGGCCGTCGACCAGGAGGGGCCGCTCGACCGGGAGGCCGACGGAGCATCCCGTCGACCTGCAACTCGACCGGGAGGTCTACAGAGCATCCCGTCGACCTGCAGCTCGACCGGGAGGTCTACGGAGCATCCCGTCGACCTACAGTTCGACCGGGGAGGTCGACGGAGCAGCCGTCGACCTGGCAAGTGCGCAGCGGTCGACGAGGGGATCTCGGCGACAACCGCTGACGGTTCCGGCCGACGGAAGGGGGTTCGTCGACCAAGGGGTAGCTGTGGTCGAACAAGGGCACCTGGCGGTCGACCAGAGGGACCTGGTGGTCGACCGGAGGGACCTGACGGTCGACCAGAGGCAGTGGTGGTCGACCGGAGCACCTGGTGGTGTCCAGGTCGACCGGGTAACCTGCTCGACGAGTTCTGCGGAGGCACGCGAACGTCGTCGAGGTCGCGATGGCGAAGGCGACTTCGGGCTGGTATCCCGAAGTCGATGTGGCTCGTTAGGCGCAGACAACAGCCGACGGATGCACAACGATGCAAGTCGGGCCAATCGTCTGCGCGCACCTGCGAGCGTGCGCACTGCTATCATCTACGGGTGCAACGCTGGAAAGCCGCACTGCTGCAGTGTTGGCACGCCGTCGACCTGCTGCGTTGGCAGGTCATGCAGTGCTGGCGCGGCTCCTCTACGCAACGCTGGCAGGCGGTCGACCAAGCTGTGCTGGCGGTCGACCAGGCTAGCTGCAGACTTGCTGGGTGCCTGATGTAGTCATTGTTGTCATTGCTTGTTCAATTACTCTGTAACTCCAACTTTGCTAGTGGAAACTCTTGCCGATTTCTCCCGTGAATGCGCAAGCACTAAGGAACCAAGCAAAGCTACAATCACTCCTAGTAGTTCGTGCCAACCCCCGTAGTCTAGCTCACTACCATTGTAGAGTGAATCCCCGCATTGAGAATCTGATTTCAAAACAAATCAAGAGGTTGGTTCCCATATGGTTGCAATAAACCTCATCATGTGTTACGATATGAAATTCAATGAGAAGGCATTCCTGTATGCTGCAGGAGCCGACTCTACCGAGTACGAAGTCGAGGCGTCAGAAGAGTCGAAGCGACACCAGCAACCGTCAGATCAAGACCGATGCAAACAGTTAACATCTGAAGTGAAAAGAGCAGGAACAGGTTTGAAACAGGTTTTCGCGCCGCACGGTTTGAACTTCGCTGCAATAAGGGAATGTACCCCTTAGAGTACATGGCTAGTCTAGGACTTTCGTATTCCCTGCATTTCCTATATAAACTCGATGTGTGCATGCTATTATCATCTCTGTCATTTTACATTCACTCTGATTTGAGGTCAACACTTCCGCTGCAATATCACCTGCGAACAACCCTGAGCCGATCCCTGGCTAAGTCACATTTGAGATTGTAACATAATATGAGAGCTACTCTTGGATTCTTCGCAACGTCACTTTCGTGAAATTCGCCGAACCTAGATCTGGGGAGTGGCACACGCTCCAAGATCAAGATGGCCGGAGGATCCGGAGGCCAAACAAATCTGACGGCTGAAGAACAAACCAACCCGGCTGCGACAAATGAGGCGACAACCACGATCAGCACTACTGCACTGGAGCAGTTATTCTCGCGACTATCAACCATGGAGAGAGAACTCCAAGAATTGCGCAAAGGCGACGCGAGAACCTCTTCCCAACCAACTCAACCTGATCAACCGGCCGCAAAAGGCCGTGATACCGCCGCGCACACCTTCTCCCTCGAGACAGACAAATCAACAACAACAGCCCCCCGTCCAAGTCATGAAGCCACCAACTCTGCGAAATCAAGATTTCTCAATGTCTCAAAAATTAAGACTGCTGCCGTGTTTGACAACAAGGACTTTTATACATGGAGTTTTAATCTGGAGCTCCTCCTACAAACAGCGCAGATCTACCACTACTTCGACGGCTCCTATCCCAAGACGGTGGAAGACACCAAAGACGCCCGGACTCAGTACTACAGTAGAGTGCCTCATGGCGTATAGTGTGCTGCTACGCAACATGACGCCTGCGGAACAACTCGGCATCCGCTCCTACAAAGAGAGCGCCGCTCCAGCCCTGGAAGCCTGGAAGCACCTCGTTGAGGTATATCAGCCGAAGGACTGAGTCACTGCCAGCAGGCTTCTGAACAACTCATGGAGACAAAGATGGGGCACGGGGAGAAAGCGAATACATAGATGGGGCACGGGACGAGAACTCCTCGCCTTCTATGCAGACAACCGTGAAGAGCGACGACAACCAAGGCGCCACTACTGTAAAATCTGCAAAATCTTCGGACACTCAACGGACCGATGCAAATCCCGGTCCAACTATCGCCACCCGAATTCCACTCACCACAACAATTGGGTCGGCCGACAAGAAGCTCCTCAATCTTAGCCCGAACATACTGCTGATAAAACCAAAGGATCAAGTGAATAGGATAAGTCTGCTAAGTCCAGGAGGAGACAATAAAGTCTCTGTAGTGACCTTGTTGGATAATAGTTGAAAGAGAACAAGATGATTAAGAGATAGGAGTACAAGGGATTAAATAGCAAACTAGCTAGCCATGTACTCTGAGGGGTACATTCCCTTATTAACTGACCGTATTTGCATAACTACAGTAACCATGACTATTGCTATTCTCGACAGTTTCCATGTTGCAGCGAACAACTGTCGCGCGGTTACTGGGTGGTCAAGGGTCACGACCGTTGACTACCTTCGGCGGTTGACCTTCGGGTGACTTTCGACCTTCCGCAAGCTCTATATGAGCTATTGCGGTACTGGTACAGTGCCCGGTTCTGCTAGCGGCTGATGCGTTAGTGGGATACCTTCGGGAATGCTTAAAATGACCTTTCGGTTATTCCAACACTCCCCTTCATTCCTGAAGGTGGGCCACGTGGGATTTCTTGGTGATCCCGCAGAGGTTGGCGCCGCGTTGAAACTGCTGGCGGGGCAATTTCTTCGTCAGGAAATCAACTGCCATGTCACCGGTTGGGCAATACGTGAGTTTGACTCTCCCTTTGTCGATTTCGTCCTTGACGAAGAAGTAGCGAAGTGCGATGTGCTTTGTGCGGTTTACGAAGCCGGGCTTGTTCGCGATCTTGATCGCGCTCTGATTGTCGCAGAGTAACGTGAAGTGCCTGTTCATCGTTACTTTCGCTTCTTACAGGAGCTCAATTAGATACAGTCCTTCGCGAACAGCTGCACTGGCGGCGATGAACTCAGCTTCAGCTGACGAAAGAGCGATAAGTTCCTGCTTTTGGGAGTTCTAGAAGATGAGTCCAGCAGGTTGGAGTTGAAAAATGAATCCTGTGCGGGAGCGCTTGTTGTCAACGTCCCCTGCGTGGTCAGCATCCACGTAGCCATGAAGTTGCAGAGTAGCGGTGAGGTTAGCTTCGTAGGTGAGGCCGACGTCAGGAGTGGAGACGAAGTACTGCAGTGCTCGGCGTAGATCCAGTAGATTCTGTCAGAATGAACAGGCAGGAATGAGGAACTAGAAAGGATGGTGAGTACAAATATGAAACCCTAATGTTGTGACCCCCCTATAGGCTAACCCACTACAGCCTACACAAACACAACATATATAATGTTTGACACACCCCCATAGGCAAAGTGGGGGAGACCTAGGGGTCACAAGACCAGTCAAGGCAAAGCAAGGCAACAACAAGCTCAGGGTGGATCTCAAGGATACCACACAAATTCTGAGCACAAGCTAGTGGTCACAAGACCAGTTCACATGCAAGTTTATAACAGAGCATGAGATACAGTGATCACAACCTAGCAACAGTAAACATGCAGGTAGATATATATATAGTGATCACAGTACAAGCAAGGTCAAGAGGTAAGTAAGTGAGGTCCAGTAGGCACAAGGCCTAGCAGAGTGCAGAAGCGCTGATGGTCACAAGGCGGAAGCGCCTTGGTGAACACATCAGCAAGGTTGGCCTCAATGGCCACGTAACGCAGACAAAGCTGACCGCGCTGCTGCAGCTCTCGAGCAAGGAAGTACCGCAGGGCGATGTGCTTCGTTCTGTGCTCCAGTCTGTGCTCCTCACACAAGGCAATGGCAGCCTGGTTGTCGACGTACAGCACTGGAGGAGAACGAGGCTGCTCACCCAAGTCGGTCAGCAGGTAAGTCAGCCAGCGTAGCTCCTGGGCAGCCATGGCTGTGGCGTAGATCTCAGCCTCACAACTGGAGCTGAGAACTGAAGAAGAGCGTGTAGAACGCCAAGAAACTGAGCCGGAGCCAAGGCTGAAGGTGTAACCCTGAGACGACCGCTGAGTAGCCTGGTCGTCCGCCCAAGAAGCGTCTGAGTGTCCAGTAAGTACAACTCGGTCTCGCCCTCCAAGCACTAGCCCCATGCCCGACGTACTGCACAAGTAGCGCAACACCCTCTTAGCGGCATCCATGTGCTCCTTCCTGTGACGGCCAGGAGCGACATAGCGTGCAAGGATGCTAAGAGGGTATGCAAGGTCAGGTCGAGTGCAGGTCATCAGGTACATGAGGCAGCCCACAAGCTCTGGATACGGGCCACTCGGCTCTACGGACTCATCCGAAGGCAGAGCTGAGAGCGAGTGACCGGTAGGCAGAGGAGTGGACTGAGGCGAGGAGTACGTGAAGCAGAAGCGCTGAAGGATCTGCTGCACCATGTGTGACTGAGTCAAGGTGATGGTGCGCCGTGCTCTGTCCCGGGTGATCCGCAAGCCAAGATAGCTTGTCAGTTCACCCAGGTCTGTGCACGTGTGTCTCCTCTGCAGCTCCGACTTCACGTGGGCGAGTGCCGCGGTGTCAGCAGTGGCAAAGACCAAGTCGTCGACGTACACGAGGATGTAGAAGGGCGGCAGTGAGGTGTCTGTGCGTAGAAACAGTGACGGGTCAGCAGTAGAGGGAGCGAACCCAAGAGCCGCAAGTGTCGTCCTCAGTGTGTCGTGCCACTCACGCGGTGCCTGGCGGAGACCGTAGACCGGCCGCTGAAGCCTCCACTGGGTACCAGGAGGAACCGACCTAGTGAAGCCAGGAGGGCGGCGCAGCCAGATCTCCTCGTGCAGGCTGCCCTGCAAGAAAGCAGTGCTGAAGTCAAGTGAGTGAAGCTCGTAGTCGCGCTGAGCGGCTATGTGCAGCAGCACCCGAAGAGTGGTCATTTTCGGGGTGGGGGAGAAGGTCTGAAAGAAGTCAACTCCCTCTCGCTGACTGAAGCCTCGAGCCACGTAGCGCGCCTTGAAGACAGGAGGAGAACCCGGTGGCCGCTTCACCCTGAAAATCCACATGCCACTGACGATGTTCGCCCCAGGTGGGGGAACCTCGTCGACGTAGGTGCGTGTGGACTTCCAGGAAGCCATCTCTGCGTCCATGGCTGTCTGCCACTGAGAGGAGTAGGGACCCGCCATCGCCTCAGCGTAAGTGCGCGGGGTCGGGATGTCTGGTGCATCCGGGTCTCCCTCAGGGGCAACTAGCATGGACACGAGGTGGGGCAAAGCAGCAGCAAAGCACTGGAACTCCTCCTGTCTGTCCTCAAGGACGTCCGTGCCAAGAGCACACTCACCTCCGACGGACGGAGGACAGACAGACTCAGACTCAGCAACAAGGCTAGCGGCGTAGTCTAGACGACAGCGGGCAGCAAAGTCTATCAACTCAGCGACTAGAGCAGACGCAGCAGAGGACTCAAAGGTAGGGTCAGTGACAACAGTAGCGAGGAGACGGGTGACAGTGGGACTGGCAGCACGACGGGAGTCAGACTCCGGGTCAGGAAGAGTAGGCAGAGAGGAAGCAGGAGGAGACGGTAGCGGGACACGCTGAGGAGCAGTGGAGGGACGCAGAGTCATGTAGTGAGTGCCAGGGACAGGAGGAGGACGCTCACGTGGGACACGACGACCAGTGCGAGCAGTACGAACAGGCAACGCAGGACGAGACTCAGGCTCACGACGCTCTGTAAGACCTCCTGTGGGACCAGCGTAAGGAGAGGGAGCAGGGAGAGGCGAGGCAGGCGGGAACTGTGACTGCGACTGGACAGGCAGAGGACACTCTACGGAGGGAGGAGGACAAGGAGGAGGAGCCTGACCAAGAACCTGCTGAAGAAGTGGTACGAAGTACGGTCGCGGCCGCGCAGCGTCTCCAGAACCAGCAGAGACACCAGCGGCAGGGTCCTCAGTACCAGCAGCAGCTCCAACTCCCGGGTCCTCAGCTCCAGCAGTAGCTCCAACGCCCGGGTCCTCAGCACCAGCAGCAGCGCCACCGCTCGGCTCCGCAGCACCAGCAGCAGCTCCACCGTCCGGGTCCTCAGCTCCAGCAGTAGCTCCAACGCCCGGGTCCTCAGCACCAGCAGCAGCCCCAACGCCCGGGTCCTCAGCACCAGCAGCAGCGCCACCGCTCGGGTCCTCAGCACCAGCAGCAGCGCCACCACTCGGGTCCTCAGCACCAGCAGCAGCTCCAAAGCCCGGGTCCTCAGCACCAGCAGCAGTGCCACCCCCAGGGTCCGCAGCACCCGGAGCACCACTCCGAAGACTGCAGCGTCGCGTGTACCACTCTCGGATCTGCTGAATGGGGGGGAGCTCCTGGGTAGGAGGGGAAGTACCGGGACGAGCTCCAGCAGCACCTCTCCGGAGGCGGCAGTACTCGAGGTACCTCTCCTGCAGCTGCTGGGAGGAGAGGGCTCCTCCAGGTGTAGCACGCTCAGTCTCAGTACCCCCAGACTCCGCACCCCCAGGCTCAGCACCTCCAGGCTCCACACCTCCAGGGTCCGCACCTCCAGGCTCAACACCCCCAGGCTCCGCACCTCCAGGCTCAACACCCCCAGGCTCAGCACCCCCAGACTCAGCACCCCCAGGCTCAGCACCCCTAGACGCAGGACGAGAGTCAACAGCTACCTCGACAGGCTCACCCGGGTCTACCTGGGACACACCTGAGGGAGCGGCACCCTGAGGGGGGAGGGGGTCTGGTACCTCAGCACCTGGAGCGAGGAAGAGAGGCGGGGGGGGGAGCGGGGCAGTGCGGTAGGGGAAGAGGCGGTAGTAGGGGACGGACTAGGGCGCACGAGGGCGCACGAGGGCGCACGAGGGCGCACGATAGGTAGGTAGGTAGGTAGGTAGCGGTGGGCCCTAGGAGCGGTCCTAGCAAAGGACCTGCTCTGATACCATGTCAGAATGAACAGGCAGGAATGAGGAACTAGAAAGGATGGTGAGTACAAATATGAAACCCTAATGTTGTGACCCCCCTATAGGCTAACCCACTACAGCCTACACAAACACAACATATATAATGTTTGATAGATTCTCCGCTTCAGGTCGCTTCAGGTACTGTGCGAGCTGGCTTGCGACGTAGGAGAGATCGGGCCGGCACGTGACGGCGGCGAACAGGAGACATCCTAGTTGCTGTTGGTAGAGTCGATGATCGTCGACGGAGAGAGGTGTGGTGTTTGGCTCATGATTAGGAAGAGGAGTGCGGTAGGGAGTGGTGAGGTTGATTGGTGCGATGGTGAATCGCTTCGCGAGTGTTTCGGCGTACTTGGCGGCGGAGAGGTGAATGGAGGAGGCGGACTGAGTGACATTAAGTCCCAGGAACTGTGTGACGTTGTGGTTGATCATCACTTCGAGCTTCTCCTTGATATCAGCTTCGAACTGGTCGAGCAGCTCCGTGTAATCGCCAGTGTAGAGAAGATCGTCGACGTAGGCGACGAGGATAATGAATTTGCCGCGCGATTCCCGGCGGTACATTTCGAGGTCATGTGGTAGCTGGACGAAACCGAGTTCAAGAAGAATCGAGTGGAGATACTGTTGCCACAGACTAGGGGCCTGCTTAATCCCGTAAATGGATTTCTGAAGGAGACACACGGTGCCGTCGTTCTCTTCGAAGGCATGTGGATGCTCGACGAAGATGATGGCGTCAACAGGGGCGTAAAGGAAAGTGATGCCGACGTCGATTTGGCGGAGCGGACGCTGCTTGACGGCTGCAATGCAGAGGAGGATGCGCACAAAGGTGTGGCGTCCGACAGGTGCGTAAGTGAGGGTGAAGTCCACCAGGTGTGTTTTTTCGAAGCCGCGCACCACCCACCGCGCCTTGTATTTATCAATGGAGCCGTTAGCCAGGGTTTTGATGCGGAAGACCCACTTGCCGCTGAGAATTTTTCTCCCCTTTGCCGATGACCGAGGGACCAGCTTCCAGGTGCCACGCTTTTTCAGCAATGTGACTTCTGCGGCCATGGCTGCTCTCCACTTCTTGCTGTCTGTGCCAGACAGAGCTTGGCGAACAGTTGTTGGTGCCTTATGAGAGTTGTGGCGAACAGCGACGGCGAGACCGAGAACGCGGAGGCCAGTTTCATTGGTCTTTTCGTAGTGGAGGCGGTCGCAGTCGTGAAAGCTGGTAACTTCAACCACGTCGTCGTCACTTTCGTTGCCGAGGCGGAGGGTGTCTTGCGAGGTGTTGGGCTTCACTAGTGTAGTTGTGAGCCTCGCGAGTCGTATCATCCGGATTGAATTGCTGTATAGGGATGCTGGATGCTGTATCCATTGGGGTGACATTGGTTGCGTCGGCATCTTCCGCCAGGTCAGCTTCGTCGTGTGACGTGGCGAAGCTGCGATGTCCCTTGAAGACCCTCTCTGGCGCCTTGTCAGCTTCTTTGTGCTCTTTGAAGAGTGGCAGGGTCAGCTTCTCGTAGAAGATGCAGTCACGTGATTTCGTCACTTCGTGTGTCGCGTAGTCCAGCACGATCCACGCCTTGTATTTTTTTTTTTTCGATTCCGAGGTGGACCCCCCATCGTGCCCGGTCAGAAAACTTTCCGGTCCTTGCAGTATGGGGTCTGTACTGTACCATGCAGCCGAACACCCGAAGCAGACGCGTGTCTGCTTTTCTGCCCGTCCATGCCCGGTAAGGAGAATTGTTGTTCTCAAGGCTTTGGGAGGACAACAAGTTGTGCAGACGAACAGCGCGATTCATCGCAAACGGCCAATATTTGGTTGGGATGGCCGACTGCTTCATCAGGGCTCTCATTCGTGTAGCGAGGCTCCTGTTTGTCCATTCTGCTACTCCTTGTTGCTCGCGAGCGTAGGGCAGGGACACCAGGTGCTCAATCCCCTTCTGCTTGAAGAGTTCCTTGAACTCAGTTGAGAAGAACTCCAAGCCCCCGTGTGTTTGGTAGCTCTTTAGTTTCAGCCCGGATTGACGCTCAGCCCGCTTCATCCACGCCACGAAGCACTCGAAGGCAAGGGAGCGATAGTCGGTGTTAATGGCCCAGACGTAGCGCGTGCATGCATCGATGAAGGTGAGCGTGTACTGTTCGCTGTCGAGCCCTTCGTGGCTAAGGATCATGAAGTCGCTGTAGACCTTGTCCAGTGGCTTGTATCACTCGTATCCCGGAGGTAAGTCGGGAAACGGCTTGTGGGTGAGCGACGCTGTTGGGCAGACGATGCACGGTGGGTCAGCTGAGTCCGCGGTGAGGAAACAGTCTCGAGGCAGGAGGAGTGCGCCGTCGTTGAAGACACCGGCCTTAAGTGAGTTCTTGAGTGTAGCGTGTGAGGGGTGTCCAAGTCGCTGGTGCCAGGTTTCAGGATCTGCACGATAGCCGACAGTCTTTCGATAATATTTGTGCTGTGCTGATGCATCGTTCTGCTCCTTTCCAGGGCCCGTGTCAGTGGCGGCGTCGACGTCAGTTGCAAAGGCTCTCACAGAGTTTTGTTCCAGGAGGGCGTGCGGGATTCTGATGATGGCATCAGTGTCTGCAGCATCAACCGGCTTGCCCGTGACGAGCAGATGCGTTGACGGTGGCGGCTTCGGTCTTGGCCAATCGTGGGCGGGGAGTCCCGTCATTGGAATCCGAAAGTAACTGTACTGAGCACCGATGACTTCAATTTCTTGCGGCCCTTGCTCTGGTGATGATGGTTCCTCCGTAGGTTCCGGTAATTCCGCTGCTTCTCCCAAAAATTCGTAAGTTATTTCTTCTTCTGACTTCTCCGCTGTTGGCTCTGGTGTGTCAGGAGCGTATTGATCGGGAAGAGGAGGACCTCCTTATAGCTGGTACCACGAGTTGCCCAGTATGGGTCGACCGCCGCTACTTCCGCGGGAGGAAGTCCCGTAGCTTCATCGTAGTTTCGCGGCCCCCATCCTACGCCGGATGAGGTTTCCCAGCCGCCACCTGTGGCTTCCCCTTCATGTGGGGCCGTGGCGGCGCCTCATCCACTTGCGGCTGCTTCTTCTGGAGTCAGAATTTCTCCCCAAGGGCCAAGTGCAGGCTCGGGAGGGCCCCAGCCCATTCCAGTTGCCTCGCTTTCTCCGGTGGTTGGTGCTACAAGTGCTGACGTGCCGCTGTCTTCTTCCATTGTGGCAGGTCCAGCGTTTGCAGGATTGGAGGTCGAAGTGGTTGGAACGGTGCGTAGGCGCAGGAGGCCGTCCGAGGCGGGCCGCTCAAGATCCATTTCCGCCGGATGGGACCATGTCGGCAGTTCCGTGGGAGTAGTCTTCAACAGCAGCGTGCGGTCAGAGTCGCCGGTGGTGCCTTGGGCTGAGAACTGCAGCACGAAGACTCCGTCGTCGTCTATTGCCTTGCTGATGTAAGTGTTTTTGTAGAACAGCTCGAAGGTTTTGTCCCTGCGGTTGCTGCGAATGTCAACTCTGCACCGCATGAGTTGTGCCAAGGAGAGCAGGTTATACTGCAGGTCTGGGGCGACGAGCACGTCTCCGATGTGAATGGTGAACTTCGTGTCGTCGGCTTCAAGGTTAATTTCACCAACGTTGTATGCCTTCATTTTGCCGTTGTTGGCGACGGTTATCTCGCATGGTCGTCGCATGCGCCGCGAGTTGGTGATGAACGCCGGGGATCCCACCATGTGTTGTCCGCAGCAGCTGTCAAGGTACCAGGTGTTGATGCTCTCATGGCTCTGGTGCGCGATGTTGGCGATTCTTGGCGTGACAACACGGTCAAAGTCGCCGGTGTACGGTGAGAGAGCGAGGTACCTATTCGCGGAGATGCTGGGAGGAGATTCCGGTGTTGGTGGAGGCAACTCGAAATCAGGTGGGATGTTTGATGGACGATCGATCCAGTTGTAGATGGTGGGATCGTTGTCTGGATTGGGCGTAATGGGGTTGATCGGCGCGATAGCCGGGTATGCGACGTTGTTGTAGAATCGACTACTTCTGCGACGCGCCATGCAGCTCATGATTGTTCCCTTGCCTTTGTCTTTCATTCTAATATGAGCAGGAGTCTGGGAGGTGCTGGCGACGGAGGGAGGTGATACGGTGGAGGTCGAGGCAGGAGGTATCGACTGTGCCGAAGGCTACTGATTGGAGGAGTTGCGCCTCTCGTCAGCGGCCTTTCGCTTTTAGCACGGGTCGATAGAGTGGCCGGGCTTCTTGCAGTATTTGCAGAAGGTTCCCTTCTTTCCACATTGTTCTCCTTGAGATCCTCCGGCGTAGAAGACTAACTTCTCCCGTTTGACGTTCTTCTCATTGTACAGGTCAATCTCCTTTTGCTCGGAAAGGAGTGTGGCGCACAGGGCGGACTCCGAAATCGTTGCTCGAGTGCGGAGCAGTGACTGACATTGTCGCCAGTCGGGGCCGAGACCTGAGATAACCATTGAAATGAACATGTCGTCAGGAACGGTTCCGCCGCACTTCTTGACGTGATCGCGCAGATTGCGGCACCGGTTGACATACGGTCCCGCTTTCTCCCCTTGTTTCATTTTAACCGAAGTCAACTGGCTGAGCAGACGACTCATTGTGACTGGAT
The DNA here is from genome assembly GCA_947470075.1 of Closterium sp. Yama58-4. NCBI lineage: Eukaryota > Viridiplantae > Streptophyta > Zygnematophyceae > Desmidiales > Closteriaceae > Closterium > Closterium sp. Yama58-4. The sequence goes on from CANIUD010000587.1 coordinate 688,835, forward strand.
CTGTTGCCATGTATGAGTTGCGCAGGTGTTCCCAGGACGCGTGCGCGGGAGCCCACTCCATTTTGTAGGGACGAATGCCGAGTTGTTCTTCGGGAGAAAGATTTCGAAGGAGAGCGATGTACGCGAGAAGGGATTCGTGGTAGTATTGATGCTTCTCCTGGATGGTGCCTTCCGAAGGAAAGAGTGAGCTTCCGTCGTTATACATCCAGATCTAAACAATTGTTGCGAGAAGCTCAGATTCGAAGCTCCACGTGTAGAAATCCTTGCCGTCAAAGGGAATCGAGGTCTTCAGTTTTGAGGTCAGTACAAACTTGGTTTGCATGGAAGCAATTGTTTCTGACTGCACTCGTTGTGGGTTGTCTTGTGCAGGAGCTGAACCTTGACGATTGTCAAAGGTGAAAGACCTCTTGGAGTTGACGCGTCGGTCTTCTCCAGGGAGGGGGAGTCCAACAACTCCTCTTGCGTAGCTTGAGCCGTCGATGCTCATGGCTTGATGGCTCTCAAGAGCGTTGATGCGAGCTACTAATTGCTCGACGACAGCGGCGCTGACGGAGGTCACCGCTGATGGCGCATTAGTCGTTGCTGGTGGTGGGCCCGGTGAGTCTGCAGTGGCTTTCCCTTCAGGAGCCATGATGATGCAGACCTTGTGTTGTATTGAATGAGATTATAAGGAGTTTGTTCTGAGTAGAACAGAGATTTAGCAGAACTTATAATCCACTCTAGCTCTCATACCATGTTGATATAACCGAAGGATCAAGTGAATAGGATAAGTCTGCTAAGTCCAGGAGGAGACAATAAAGTCTCTGTAGTGACCTTGTTGGATAATAGTTGAAAGAGAACAAGATGATTAAGAAATAGGAGTACAAGGGATTAAATAGCAAACTAGCTAGCCATGTACTATGAGGGGTACATTCCCTTAACAACTGTCGTGCGGTTACTGGCTGGTCAAGGGTCACGACCGTTGACTACCTTCGGCGGTTGACCTTCGGGTGACTTTCGACCTTCCGCAAGCTCTATATGAGCTATTGCGGTACTGGTACAGTGTCCGGTTCTGCTAGCGGCTGATGCGTTAGTGGGATACCTTCGGGAATGCTTAAAATGACCTTTCGGTTATTCCAACACATACCACCCGCCGAAATTGAAGACCCCCCGGGTGGCTTGTGCGGGGTGGGTGCTATAGCGGACCTCGTTTCTACTATACCCCCCTTTTGGGGTGATTTTCTATTTACCCCCCTTTCTTAGGGCGCGTGTCTTTTGGTTTTCATAAGCAAAACTCGAGTTTTTGGTTGAACTGTATACGTCTGAACCTAGGTCGACCTAGGCTCGAATCTAGCCACATCTGTAACCCGAGTCGCGGTTCCAACACCCTCGAAAATCACAAGACACACAAATGTTCGACTATCGAAGTTGAACTTTTGCAACTTTCCCGAGTCGCGGCCCACAGTCGTAGGTTACCCGGTTTGGCCTTTAGACAGGGCGCAACGTATGACCCCCGCGTCCAGGCCATAAGATTCACTTTGAGGGACGTAGATGGATCAGGGTCCCTCTGCGTGGAATCCCTGATTGACAGTGTCCCCTGGAAAAAAGCCTGAAAAACCAGTGTCACTTAAAAAAAAACCATGAAGCATCAGTGTTCCTTAAGAAAAAAGGCTATTTTTACTAAACCACACGGCTGACTGCCTCTACACCAGGCAGGAACGCGAGGAAACCCCCCTGCGAATGGAAAGCACGGAGCAGAATGGGATGCGAGCCTTGGTGGCAGGTAGCACGGCTGGGCGGCGTGGATGCATTAGTGCTTGCCAGCACGGCCTAGACAAAACGCGCCACAGGACCACAGGTGCAAGCAATGGGTCAGAAACCCTCGCATCGCAGCCTGCCAGCATCACTGTGTTGAATCGCTGTGTCATTGGTCAACCCATATAATGCCAATGATCTGACCAGGCGCGCCAACAAAGCAGCCCTCAAAGTGAGACAAAAAACACGAGGGAAATTGTCTCGTAGTCACCGCCAAGCAGTGCTGACACCGCGGGAATATGAGATTCCCTGTACTTCCGGGCAACTACACTCGGAACGTGTGGGAATCGCATTCAGTGTCAGTTTCGGTACAACGTCGTGGAATCAGTGTCCTTAAAAAAAAAAAAAAAACCTGAAAGTTCAGTGTCATCTGGCAGGAAAAGGCTGGAAAATCAGTCCCACAAAAAGCTGAACACTGGAAAATCAGGGTAGGTACAAAAAAAATCCCCGAAAATCAGGAATTTCAGGAAAAAAATTCCTGATACCGTATCGTAGGGCCGCGTCCACCGCCACGTATGAGTTGGCGAAGCTGGAACCCTGTCGATCAAGTCGCTTGCGCTAACGACGTCAGCTGCGACTGCCGCAGACTTCGCTTCTTCACCCTCTTTGGTCAAGAGGACACACGATTGGATTTTCGTGCGAGACTGTTTGGTGTCAGTGTCAAATTATAACTCTGTTATATGTTTGTAGGCTGTAGTGGGGTAGCCAATATGGGGTACCACCCCAACTAGGGTTTCATATTTGCACTCTTGCTTCTTTCAATCCCATTCATTCTTGTCTCTAGTCTTCAACATGGTATTCAGAGCAGGAGGTCCTTAGGACCTCAGGATCGATTTTTTTTAGGGCCCGCCTACTACTGCCTGCGGTTACCGTGCTACCCCACGCCCTAACTGCCTAGCCTGCCTGCCTTTTCAGTCGCGCTGCCCTGCAGCCCCGCGCGCCGCTCGTCGCTTTGCCCTGCAGACCCGCGCGCGCTCTGCCCTGGCCCGTCGCGCTGCCCTGCAGACCCATGCGCCGCCCGTCGCCCTGCCTTGCGGCCCCGCGCTAGCCCTCCCCTGGCCCGTCGCGCGGCCCTGCAGCCCTTGCGCATCGCCCGCCCCGCTGCCCCGCAGCCCCGCGCGCGCATTTCCGCCCGCGCGCAGCCCGTCCCGCCGCCCGCACGGCCCGCGCAGCTCGCCCTGAGCCACGCCTGCCCGCGCACGGCCCATCCCACCGCCCGCGCGGCTCGCGCAGCCTGCCCTGAGCCACGCCCACCCACGCACGGCCCAGGCCACTGCCCGCGCAGCCCGTGCCGCCCGTTCCGCCGCCCACACGGCCCCACCCGCAGCCCGCGCAGCCCGTGCACCGCTGCCCCCGGCCTGTCTATCGCGCCTGCCTGCCTGCTTGACGCCTGCCTGCCTGCCTCGCGCCTGCCTGCCTGTCTAGCGCCTGCCTGCCTACCTAGCACCTGCCTGCCTGCCTACACCGCTACCATGGCGACGTTGAACGTCCTTGCCTTTGAGCCTGACGGTCGCCCCGTAGAATTCTCCACCTGGCTTGACGACTTGCAGCTATTTCTTATGACCGATGCCAAAGATGGAGTTTCCCTTTACGATCACGCTACTGGCACTGCCGCTGCTCCTGCTGACAGTGCTCCTGCTCTTGACCGCTCACAGTGGCAGACTCGCGATGCTGCTGCACGCCTCGCTATCCGCAACCACCTGCCGATCACTGAGCGCGCGCATTTTAGTCAGCATAAGATGGCTAAGGCACTGTACGATGCTGTTGTTGCGCGCTACTCCTCCCCAGCTACTGCCGCTGTAGGACGACTTATCCTCCCCTACCTGTTCCCCGACTTGTCCTCCTTTCCCACGGCTGAGGACCTCATCGCTCACCTACGCGCTAGTGACGTCCGCTTTAGAGCCGCTCTTAAGGCCGAGTTCCTTGCCGCCAACCCTCCTCCGCTCTACTGGACCCTCTATCTCCTCGTCACCCGCCTCCCTGACACCCTTAGCGTAGTCAGGGACCATTTCCTTGCCATGGATCCCACCGAGATCACTCTAGCCGACTTTGAGCAGCAGCTTCTCGCAGCAGAGAAGAATATCCCAGCTGACGGCGCCGCTAGAGGTACTCCCCGCACTCCCCTCTTTGAGGGGTGCTCCCCCTCCCCCCTTGCCCCCTCCTACGCCTCTGCTGCTACTGCAGTCGTTGACCTCTCTGGCGCTGAGCAGGTCGACACAGCCTCCGCCCCTAGTGGGAAGCGAGGCGGTGGCAGGAGCGGCAAAGGTGGCAAGGGTGGTGGAGGCGGGGGTGGAGGGAGCGGTGGTGGAGGCGGCGGGGGTGGTGGGGGGGGTGGAGGTGGTCGCGGGGGTGGCGGTGGTGGGTGGGGTGGCGGTGGGGCCGGGAGTGGTGGAGGCGGCAGCGGCGGTAAGGGGGGAGGAGGAGGTGGCGGTGGTGGAGGAGGTGGGGGCGGGAGTGGGACCAGTCAGCAGCAGCAGCAGCAGCAGCAGCAGTAGCAGCAGCAGCAGCAGCAGCCGCAGCAGCAGCCGTCGCAGCGCCAGACCCCCTCTTCCCAGCAGCTTCATGACTGGTATGCTGGACGTGGGGCGCCTGGGGGTTCTGGTCGTTGCCCCTATGTCATTCGTTCTGGCCCTCGCAAGGGTCGCACGTGCAACGGATTCCACACTGAGTACCGTTGCTTTGCGCGCCTCAGCGACGCCTGGCGCGCCAAGTTCCCTGATGCCACTGAGTTCCCCAACTGGGCAGATCTGCTTAGGCGTGATGTACCTGTCTATGATCTTGATTATGATGCAATCCTTGCTGCCATGTATGCATTGACTGTTAGTGCTGAGGGTGACTGCTACTTGTGTGTACCTCCTGACCCAGGTATAGAGACTGCAGCCCTAGGTACTAGTGAGTCTGCCCTCTCTGGTACTGCGTCCGCCCAGGCCTTGCACACGTTTACACTTGACTCTGGTGCTTCGCGCTGTTTCTTTCGCGACAGTACCGCAGTCACACCCCTCCCTGCACCTGTTCCTGTCTCGCTGGCTGACCCCTCTGGGGGCCCAGTGCTGGCACGAGCCTCGACTGTGCTTCCGTGCCCGGCGGTCCCGTCCGGTGAGCTGTCAGGTCTCCATGTTCCCTCGTTCTCCACGAACTTGGTGAGCAACGCTGTTCTTCAGGATCACTGGGTTGACACCTGGACTCCTGGAGGACAGCGTGTGGCGATCTGCACCTGCTCTCGGACTGGCCGCCACCTAGCCACGTTCACCCGTGAGCCAGGGTCTAGTCTGTACACCCTCACCACTGTTTCACGCTACACTCCTTTGTCTCCACAGCTGTACGCGTCTGCTCAGGTAGCCACCCAGTGTGAGTGCCGCCGCCTGTCCCACGACACTCTCCTTTGGCACCACCGCCTTGGTCACCCCTCCCTGCCTCGCCTTCGTAGCATGCACTCTCGCTGCCTGGTCTGTGGCCTTCCCCGGTCTCTCCCTGCCCTCCCTCCCTCGCCTGCGCCTCCCTGCATTCCTTGTGTCGAGGGGCGGCAGCGCGCCGCTCCTCACTCCTCCTCGTTCCCTCCCACAGAGGCTCCACTGCAGACTCTCCACCTGGACGTGTGGGGCCCGGCCCGCGTCCAGGGGCAGGGCCGCGAGCGGTACTTCCTGCTGGTAGTTGACGACTACACGCGCTACACCACGGTCTTCCCCTTGCGCAGCAAGGGGGACGTCCCTGCTGTTTTGATCCCCTGGATCCGCGCTGCTCGTCTCCAGCTCCGCGAGCGGTTCCAGTCGGACTTCCCTGTCTTGCGTCTGCACTCTGACCGAGGTGGTGAGTTCTCCTCCGACCTCCTGCGAGCCTTCTGTGCGGAGCACGGCATCACCCAGTCGTTCACGCTTCCGGCCTCTCCGCAGCAGAATGGGGTTGCTGAGCGCCGCATTGGCTTAGTCATGGAGGTCGCTCGTACCTCCATGATCCATGCGGCTGCCCCCCATTTTCTGTGGCCGTTTGCGGTCCGGTACGCTGCGCATCAGCTCAACCTCTGGCCCCGTGTCTCCTTGCCGGAGACCTCGCCCACACTGCTGTGGACGGGGAAGGTTGGCGATGCGTCGCGTTTCCGGGTCTGGGGTGCTCGTGCCTTTGTCCGCGATACCACCGCGGACAAGCTCTCCGCCCGCGCCGTTCCCTGTGCCTTTCTTGGTTTCCCCCCTGACGCGCCTGGTTGGCAGTTCTACGAGCCCTCCTCGCGCCGTGTTTTTTCGTCTCAGGACGTTACCTTTGACGAGTCCGTTCCCTTCTACCGTCTCTTTTTCTACCGTACCTCCCCTCGCACCCCCCCACCGCTCTTCCTCACTCCAGGTCCTCCGCAGGTAGACCCTCTTCTCGCGCCAGGTCCTGCCCCTTCAGGTGTTTCCCAGGTAGACCCTCCCGTGCCTGCGCCTGTTGAGGTCACTGGTGACTCTGGTCCTGCTGGAGGTAGTGCTGGTCCTGGAGGTACGGAGCCTAGGGGTGCGCGGCTTGGGGGTGCTGAGCTTGGGAGTGCGGAGCCTGAGGGTGCCGAGCTTGGGAGTGCTGAGCCTGGGGGTGCGGAGCGTGAGTGTGAGGTGCCTGGGGGTGCTGAGCCTGGGGGTGCTGAGCCTGGGGGTGCGGAGCGTGAGTGTGAGGTGCCTGGGGGTGCTGAGCCTGGGGGTGTGGAGTCTGCGGGCCCAGCGCCTGCCTGTACTGAGTCTGCGTGTCAGGAGCCTGGAGGTCCTCTGCTTGGGGGGACTGCGTCTGACGGTGCCGAGCCTGTGTCTGTGGAGCCTGGGAGTTCTGGGTCTGGAGTTGAGCGGCCTGAGGGTGGGGCTGGGACGCGGTCCCCTTGGAGTGCCCGCCTTCGTCCGCGTGTCCCCCTCACCTCGCAGCAGCTGCACGACTGGTACGGTCGCCGTCAGAGTCGAGCTCCTGGAGCACGGGGCACTACTTCTGGGGGTGTTGGAGATGAGGCCGCTGGTCCTGGAGGTGCTCGTACTGGGGGTACTGGAGCTGCTGGGACTGGAGGCACGGAGCGTGAGGGTGCTGCGGCTGGAGATTCTGGGTCTGGGGGTGCTACTGCTGGAGCTACGGAGCCTAGAGACCCTGGGACTGGAGGTGCCGGTTCTGGGGGTGCTGCGGCTGGTGACGCTGAGCCTAGAGGAGCTGCTGCTGGAGGTGCTGGAGCTGCTGGAGGTCCTGGAGCGACGGGGGACGCTGGAGCCGCTGGCGCCTGTGGCTCGGCGCAGCCGAGACTGTTCTTCGCTCCGCCGTCTCCGTCGACTCAGCTACCGCCTGACTCTGCGCTTCGCCAGGTTCTTAGCCTACCGTCTTCTACTGGTCTTCCGGTACAGCCTGGCTCACCACTGCCTGCTCCTTCTCCTTACTCTGAGCAGCCCGGTGGTCCTGCTGAGCGTCGTGAGCCTGCGTCGCGTCCTGTCTCGCCTGTTCGTCCTGGTCGTCGTGTTTCTCGTCCGCGTCAGCCGGCAGTCACCGGCGCCCGCCTAGTAGTGCGTCGTCCTTCCTCGTCTCTGCAGTCTGTTCCTCTGCCGTCTCCCCCAGCGTCCTCTCTGCCTGACGTTCCGGACCCTGAGTCTGACCGGTTTCGTGCTGAGCACCCTACTGTCACGCGTCTGTTAGCTACTGTTGTCACTGACCCGTCTTTTGAGTCTACTGCTGCGTCTGCCTTGGTCGCTGAGCTTGTTGACTTTGCTGCTGCCTGTCGTCTAGACTACGCTGCCAGTCTTGTTACTGAGTCTGGGTCTGTCTGTCCTCCGTCCGTCGGGGGTGAGTGTGCTCTTAGCACGGACGTCCTTGAGGACAGGCAGGAGGACCTTGACTGTCTTGCGGCTGCTGTACCTCATCTCACGGCCTGGCTGCTTGCCCCTGAGGGAGACCCGGATGCACTAGACATCCCTACCCCCCGCTCTTACACAGAGGCGGTCTCGGGTCCCTACTCCTCTCAGTGGCAGACAGCCATGGACGCAGAGATGGCATCCTGGAAGTCCACAGGCACCTACGTCGACGAGGTTCCCCCTCCTGGGGCGAACATCGTCGATGGCATGCGGATTTTCAGGGTGAAGCGGCCGCCGGGTTCTCCGCCTGTCTTCAAGGCTCGTTACGTTGCACGAGGCTTCAGTCAGCGACAGGGAGTTGACTTCTTCCAGACCTTCTCCTCTACCCCGAAGATGACCACTCTTCGAGTACTGCTGCACGTTGCCGCCCAGCGTGACTACGAGCTTCACTCTCTTGACTTCAGTACGGCTTTCTTGCAGGGCAGCCTGCACGAGGAGATCTGGCTGCGCCGTCCTCCTGGCTTCACTGGGTCGTTCCCTCCTGGTACCCAGTGGAGCCTCCGACGGCCAGTTTACGGTCTCCGCCAGGCGCCACGTGAGTGGCACGACACACTGAGGACGACACTAGCGGCTCTTGGGTTTGCTCCCTCCACTGCAGACCCTTCACTGTTCCTGCGCACAGACACGTCGCTGCCGCCGTTCTACATCCTCGTGTACGTCGACGACTTGGTCTTTGCTACTGCTGACACAGAGGCACTCGCTCTTGTGAAGTCGGAGCTGCAGAAGAGACACACTTGCACAGACCTGGGTGAGCTGCACAGTTACCTTGGCTTGCAGATCACCCGGGACAGAGCACGCCGCACCATCACCCTGACTCAGTCACACATGGTGCAGCAGGTCCTTCAGCGCTTCGGCTTCCAGTTCTCCTCACCTCAGTCCACTCCTCTGTCTACCAGCCACTCGCTCTCAGCTCCACCTTCGGACGAGTCCGTAGAGCCAAGTGGTCCTTACCCAGAGCTTGTAGGCTGCCTCATGTACCTGATGACCTGCACTCGACCAGACCTTGCGTACCCTCTTAGCATCCTAGCTCGCTTCGTCGCACCTGGGAGACACAGGCGAGAGCACTGGGAGGCTTCTATGAGGGTGCTACGCTACTTGTGCAGTACATCAGGCATGGGGTTGGTGCTTGGAGGACAGGGCTCGGTTGTCCTCACTGGACACTCAGACGCCTCTTGGGTTAACGAGCTGGCTACGCAGCGGTCGTCATAGGGTTACACTTTCAGCCTTGGCTCTGGTTCTGTCTCTTGGCGTTCCACTCGCTCTTCTTCGGTTCTCAGCTCCAGTTGTGAGGCCGAGATCTACGCCACAGCCATGGCTGCACAGGAGCTTCGCTGGCTCACCTACCTGCTGACTGACCTGGGTGAGCGGCCTCGTTCTCCTCCAGTTCTGTACGGCGACAACAAGGCAGCTCTTGCCTTGTGTCAGGAGCACAGACTGGAGCACAGAACGAAGCACATTGCTCTCCGTTACTTTCTGGCTCGAGAGCTGCAGCAGCGTGGTCAGCTTCGCCTTGCGTACGTGGACTCGAAGGCCAACACTGCTGATATATTCACCAAGGCGCTTTCGTCTGGTGATCATCAGCGGCACTGCACTGCGTTAGGCCTTGTGTCCACGTTCTCTCACTTGCTTACTTCTTGACTTTGCTTGTACTGTGATCTATATATATTTATCCTTGCATGCTTGCACTTGCTAGGCTTTGATCACTGTACTACTTGTGTTCTTCTATATAAATCTGCATGTGAACTGGCCTTGTGGCCTCTGCTTGTGCTCAGAGAGTGTGGTGACATTGTGATCCACCCTGAGCTTGTTCTTTGCTTTGCTTGACTGGTCTTATGACCCCTTGCTCTCCCCCACTTTGCCTATGGGGGTGTGTCAAAGTATAACTCTGTTATATGTTTGTAGGCTATAGTGGGGTAGCCAATATGGGGTACCACCCCAACTAGGGTTTCATATTTATACTCTTGCTTCTTTCAATCCCATTCATTCTTGTCTCTAGTCTTCAACAGTCAGAAGTTCAACCATGGATTCGGTCCTGCTTCAGACATGACATTGTCCTTGGACACACGATGCCCATGCGAAGCGTCTAACGAAATTTGCGAAATAGGTTACCATTAAAAGTTCAACTGAATTTCCGAACGTCTACACCAAAAGACACGCGCCCTTACAAAGTTTCTAATTATAGCTGTTAGTGAGTACTGCAGAACATCGCGAAAATCACTTCCTCGATGAAACTACATGGAGGGGGATGGGAGGGACTAGGAGGAGCTGTTAGGGGATTGTAGGGGATTGAAAGGGGATGGGAGGGACTGGAAGAGAATGGGAGGGGCTGGAAGGGGATGGAATGGAAAAGCTGGTAAGGGAGACTGGGGAAAAGGGAAGCAGGGCAGAAAAAAGGAGAAAAAGGGCAAAAAGAAAAGGGAAAAAGGGAAAAAGGGGAAAAAGGGTGTAAGGCAGAGAGGGGAAAGCGGGAAGAAGGGCGAAAGGCAGTGAACGCATGGTGGGAGAAGAAGGGTGTAGGGAAGAGAGGGGAAAGGGAGAAGCAGGGTGAATGCCAGAGAGGGAAAGGGAGATAAAAATTGTAAGGCAGAGTGGGTAGAAAGGGGGAAGAAGGGTGTAGGGAAGACAGGGGAAAGGGGGAAGCAGGGCGTAAGGCAGAGAGGGATAGGGGGAAGCAGGGTGTAGGGAAGAGAGGGAAAAGGGGTTTAGCAGGACGTAAGTGAGGGAACGCAAGGTGGGGGAAGAAGGGTGTATGGAAGAGAGGGGAAAGGGGTAAGAAGAGTGTAAGGCAGAGAGGGGAGAGGGGGAAGAAGGAAGGTGAGGCAGAGAGGAAAAAGGGGGAAGAAGGGCATAAGGCGGAAAGGGGGTAGGGGGAAGAAGGGCGTAGGGAAGAGAGGGGATACAAGGAAGATAGGTGTAGGCAGCTCGGGGAAAGGGAGAAGAAGGGTGTAATGCAGAGAGGGGAAAGGGGGAAGTAAGAAAGTGTACGGCAGAGAGGATTAAGGGTGAAGAAGAGAGTAAGACAGATAGGTGAAAGGTGGAAAAGGGGTGTAATGCCGAAAACTAGGGGAAATGGGGACGAATTAGTGGGGCAAGGAGTGGAGTAGCTGCAAGGTGTGGATGCGGTGGATGCGAAAAAGAAGAAGCAGGCCTCCGACACAGCATAGATGCATACCAAACCAGCATTTGTCGTCGTTCCTCGCTCGCACTTCGCACATAAGCGTCCTCGCCGCTGAAATTCCGTCTTCGCCGCCGCTCAGTGTCGCTGCACGTCCGCCGGTCGCCGAAACTGAGCAGGTGAATGGGGGGGACTCGAGAGGGGGAACGGGGGATAAACGAGAGGGGGAAGGGGGGGAAATGAGAGGGAGCAGGGGGGGGAATGAGAGGGAGAAGGGGGGGGAATGAGAGGGAGCAGGGGGGGGAATGAGAGGGAGCAGGGGGGGGAATGAGAGGGAGCAGGGGGGAAAGAGCGAGAGAAAGGTAGGGGAAACGAGGAGGCTGGAACGGGAATTGAGAAGGCGAGAAGGCGAGAAGGGGAAACGGGGAAGCGGGGAGGGGTAATGGGGAGCGGGAAGGCGGAACGGGAAGATGGGAAGGGGAAATGGGGAGCGGGAAGGCGGAAAGGGAAGATGGGAAGGGGAAATGGGGAGCGGGAAGGTGGAACGGGAAGATGGGAAGGGGAAATGGGGAGCGGGAAGGCGGAACGGGAAGATGGGAAGGGGAAATGGGGAGCGGGAAGGCGGAACGGGAAGATGGGAAGGGGAAATGGGGAGTGGGAAGGCGGAACGGGAAGATGGGAAGGGGAAATGAGGAGCGGGAAGGCGGAACGGGAAGATGGGAAGGGGTAATGGGGAGCGGGAAGGAAAACCGGGGAGGCGGGAAGGGGAAACGAGGAGCGGGAAAGGGAAAACAGGGAGGGGGAAGGGGTCACGTGGAGGCGGGAAGGGGAAACGGGGAGGCGGGAAGGGGAAACGGGGTGGTGAGAAGAGGAAACGGGGAACGGGAAGGGGAAACGGGGAGCGGGAAGAGAAAACGGGGAGGCGGGAACGGGAAACGGGGAGGCGGGTACGGGATCCGGGGAGGCGGGAAAGGGAACCGGGGAGGCGGGAAAGGGAAACGGGGAGGCGGGAAGGGGAAACGGGGAGCGGGAAGGGGTGATGGGAAGCAGTCGTTTCTGCAGTCATTTTGCAGCCTTATGTGCGGCTATCGCGGCTAGTGCAGAAACGTGATTGCGAGGCTGTGCGATCGGGTGGCGACTGTGATCGTGCGAGTTCGGCATTTTGAGACGCGTCGAGCGCGTTCACGGTGGCGTGAGGAGGCAGCATGGTGAGGCGACGCGACGGATGACGAGGCGAGGCTGTGAGAGGGCGGAGCTAACGTTGGTTCGGACGCGTAATTACAATAAACTGCCCCTTGCGCCAAGCTTTGTGTCGGAAAGGGGTGATTTGCGCTGTCTGTTGAGGCACGATGTGCTTAGCTACGATTTGTGCTGCCTGTCGTGCGTAGTGGCGTAGATTTCACAAGGGCTCGATTTTGTATACTTTTGTTGATCCAAAACTTTTGAATTGCCAGTGAATGCGGGGTGTGAGGGGGATCACCTCCCTTGTGGAGCGAGGGAACTAGCTATAATGGGGTTACCAAACTTTCAAATTTCTAAACTTTTGAACCTCCCCTTTTCAAATGTATACAAAAGCTTTAAGAAACTGCCGAAATCACCCCCCTCCCTCTTTTACGGTGCTGCACCTCTGGTAGATAGTTCGCTAACAAGTGGCCAAAAAGGTACCACCTAGCAATTTTAAGGGGGGTGAAAAGGTTCTCGCAAAAACCCACATTCTCGCTTCTAGCTGTGATGTTAAACCAATTCTGAAAACACCCAAGTTGTCTTTGCATCAAAATCCTTACACTAAAAAATACCGTATAAAAAGACCCGGGTGTTACGTATGTAGCTTTTTCCCATGACAAACCCCCCCCCCCCCCCCCCCCCCCCCCCCTTATTTTGCTGTAGTTATCATAGCACCCTAGGGTGGTATGTCCGGGTGATTACAGAATGAGACGCCCTCTTTAAGATGCGCAGTTGAAAATGCCCATGTCATACCGTAGTCACTTCACTCTGAGCTACAATTGTCAATAACGCTGAGCCTACAGCTCAATGATGTGTTTGCATTTCAGCAGAAACATCCATATTTACCATGATACCTTAATCCCTCCCTCGCCACCCGCACCACGACCCGGTTCACCCTCACCACCAGCCGAACCCTCTCCAACCACTTCCAACTCCTCCTTTTGCCCAAACAACTTCTCATAGGCAGTCTCTTGGGGAATACCCTCGCCTTCATCCTCAACCGCCCGCTTCTCCAGCCCTTCGAGAAACTCCATAGTGAGTACGTCCGGCCAAGGGGCTCCAAATGGAGCCTCGGGACCCGCCACCCAGCCCAGATGGCCGCCATGGGATGTCCCGACAAGCATTGTGAGGGGGTTGTTCTGCAAGACGAAAGACGGGACAGGAGACAGGAAAGAAATTACAGAAAAGCTTGATACATCTCTTGGGGAATATCCCCGCTTTCGTCCTCCAGCCCATCCGGCCAAGGCGCACCGAAAGGAGCGTCGGGGGACCCGCCACCCAGCCCAGATGGCCGCCATGGGATGTCCCGACAAGCATCGTGAGGGGGCTTTGGTGGAAGACGAGAGGGGGGAGGTAGGAAGGGGGTAGATGTGCAATTGCAGTACAAACAGATGTGTGACACGTCACAGCTAAAACCAGATGGCCCCTGTGAAGCTTGAAACGTCCGAACCACGGGGGCCATTTGGCTCAACAAAAAATGCGCCTCATGGAATTGACATTGGGGAAAATGGGAGTCTGAAACAGCAAATGTCAGCATATCAGTAGCACCAATGGCGGGCAGACAGGTGTCAATACAGCCATCCTCCTCGTCCTAGTGCCGCTCACGCACCCATGGATGCCCAGTCAGCACAAGCTGAAAACCCAAGGCAAGCGACATGCCTCGTACTGTTACATGTGTTGCATGTGTTGCATGTGTTACATGCGTTACATTACCACAGAGGAGTGTTACCATCCACGGGAGCCTCACCTCACCTCACTGCCACTGAACTTCATTGCTTGCACAAGGTGCACACCCAAGGCTCTTACACAGAGAGCTTTTACGTCACTTTCCCACTGTATAAAGCGACATGCCTTGATAGCATCCCACGGAATGCCTTCTGCTGGTGCGATTGGATCATCCAGAGCTTCACAGAGATGATTTTTGAGTTGACTCAACGACACCTCGCTCCTCACATAAACAGCACTGTGACCGTACCTCAATAGCGTCATACGGAATGCCTTGTGCTGGTGCGATTGGATCGTCCAAAGCCTGATTGGGGAGAGAAGGCACGGAAGGAACCGTGGGGCGTAGGCAGGGCAGCAAAGGTGAAAGAAATTTGACACACAAGAGACTGAGCAATCCAAGTCTCACATCAACTTTTGAGGCGTCTCAAAAACACAAGAGACTGAGCAATCCAAGTCTCACATCAACTTTTGAGGCGCCTCAAAAACACAAGAGACTGAGCAATCCAAGTCTCACATCAACTGGCCAAGTTTCAGCGTTCACAAGTCTGAGAATTTTGACACACAAGATTGGGTGCGAGGGTTGAACAAGAGGGAAGGAAGAGGGAAACAAGAATACAAGAAGCCAGAGGTGGTCTGGTCTCTGGATGCGAGGAGCTAGCATTGACATGAGTGTTGTGAAGGATTACCAAGAATGAATGGCGTGCTTCAAGCTGTGTTTTTACAGATTGAGATGTCCCTTAAGTTGACAAGAATAGGAAGGATTACGAGGAATGGATGACAGAATGGCGTGCTTCAGGCAAATGAATCTGATGGAATAGAGTAATGCCTTTTCTGATGGTTAGAAAAGAGACATTGAGAACCGTGCTTTCTGCTCTTGTTCATTTTGGAAGCGGAGAGAAATGATTGCTCGCAGGGAGAAATGATTGCTCGCAGGGAGGTCTACTGCATGTGAGGAAGAAGAGCACAGCGGAACAGCAACCCACCTGAACGCAGAGAGCAGAGGCAACCGCACGTCACGGTTGAAATTCTCAAAAACAATTCTCAGTTGAAATTCTAAAAAACAATTCTCAGTTGAAATTCTCAAAAACAATTCTCAGTTGAAATTCTCAATTCTCAAAAACACCCACCTGAACGCAGAGCAGAGGCAAGCGCACGTCCTTGATGCTTCGACAGCTGCTGGCGTCACGGTAATAAGCATCAACCGAGGGATAGCCGAATGACACTGAGGGGGAGCGACGGGATGGGAGAGACAGGAAGGGAATTGAGAAGCGTCGAGGGAAAAAAAGCTTCCAATCCGAGGGGCAGTCAAAAGAGACTGAGGAGGAACAACCCGTGAGCCACATACCTGTAATCCCCACTGCTGCATACAGTAATCCAATAGCCCGCCTCTCCCCACCCACCTTGTGTGAGCCCCACGCCTAAGTCTCTCTTATAACCCTGCCACTGCACTCCAACCACACGCCCCTGCTGCCCTTGCTGCCCCTGCTGCCCCTGCTGCTCCCTCATACACACCTCGTGTGAGTCCCACGTCAAAGTCGCGCACCGTCTTGGCCCGTGCAACGAGGCCTATGTCATACTCGCCGCCCAGCCCCTCAAACAGAGGCGCGTGGCTGGTGGGGGGAGAGGTGGAGGGAGGGTTGGGGGAAGAGAGAGGGATTTCGAGTCGTCCCTTAGGTCTTGGCCCGTGCAACGAGGCCTATGTCGTACTCCCCTCCTAGCTCCTCAAACAGAGGCGCGTGGCTGGGGGGAGCAGGGGGGGAAGGGGGGAGAGAGGGAGTGGATGGGCGAGAAAAAGAAAGAAAGGTACCACGTTGTTGCCTCGTAGGTCTTGGCCCGTGCAACGAGGCGAATGTTGTACTCTCCTCCCAGCCCCTCAAACAGAGGCGCGTGGCTGGTGAGAGAGAGGGGGGTAAGGGGGGGTAGAGAGAGAAAAAGGAGAGGAAAGAGGGAATGGTGGGAAGGGGGGAGAGAGAAAAAAGAGCGGAGAGAGGGAATGGTGGGAAGGGGGGAGAAAAGAGGGGGAGAGTATACAACAACACGGGTGTACAATAAGACGGGTGTACAACAAGACGGGTGTACAATAAGACGGGTGTACAACAAGACGGGTGTACAATAAGACGGGTGTACAACAAGACGGGTGTACAACAAAACAGGTGTACAACACGTACTTGGCGTAAATACCCCTGAGCGTCGATCCCAGCCGTTGATCATAGAAGTTGTTGAACCCGATGTGGAAGTTCCTATCAGCCAGTACGAGATCAAAGGGGTTGCACAGCGACACGGCTCCTGACAGAGGCACCTCCTCCCCCTCCTGTGATGGTCAGTGACGAGAGCATGAGGGGCAGATGGGGCAGGGCCGGATGGCAGTGGGTGGGGGCGGGCAGGAGAGAAAATGAGTGGAAGGCAAGGGAGGATTGATGGTTCATGTGAGGAGGGTGGATGGTGCGAGAGGTCTCAAAAAGAATTCTCAGAGGAGAAAGTTGGCCTCAAGGGACCGACCGACCAACCAACAGCACAGATGTGGGAGAGGGGCGTGAGGAGAGGAGGGAGAGGTGGTGGAGTATTATAAGATACATGTGATGTGATGTGATGTGATGTGATGTGATGTGATGATGTGATGTGATGTGAAGTGATGTGATGTGATGTGATGTGATGTGATGTGATGTGATGTGATGTGATGTGATGTGATGTGATGTGATGTGATGTGATGATCACATGGCCTGAAAGACAGAAAAGGAAACGCCTGGGCAAACAAGCAATCATGTGAGCCAGGTATTGCACAAGGATGTTGGGCCCTGTTGGGAGCATAGAGGTGCGAGAGGTGGCGGCATAGAGGCAGGCGGCATAGAGGCAGGCGGCATAGAGGCAGGCGGCATAGAGGCAGGCGGCATAGAGGTAGCGCCTTGAGTGATACAATCGGGTGCAGGCTAGGCAGTTACGACATAACCTGGGTGAGGCGCACACACTGAGCCATGTACACACCTGAGCAATGTATCGCACGAGGATGTTGGCCCCTAGGGACCAGCCGGCCAGAGAGAGGTGTGCGGCAGAGAGGAAGTGCGAGGGGTGATAGAATGGGGTGCAAGGCAGGTAGGAATCAGGTGAGCGAGGTGCACACCTGAGCAATGTAGCGCACGAGGATGTTGGCCCCTAGGGACCAACCGGCGGCATAGAGGCGCGAGAGCGGCTGTAGCGCTGCCACGTGGCGCACCACCTGCCGTAGATCCTCGGTGAACGATGCTGAGTAGAACTGGGGAGGAGGGGGAGGTGGTAGGGGGGCGAAAGAGGAGGGGGGGAAAGGGGGGTGCGATGAGGGGTGTTGGGTGGACTGGTGATTCACTCCACACCACCTGCCGTAGATCCTGAATGATGCTGAGTAGAACTGGGGAGGAGGGGCATGGGGCATGTGGCATGTGGCATGGGGCATGGGGCATGTAGCATGGGGCATGGGGCATGTAGCATGGGGCATGGGGCATGGGGCATGTAGCATGGGGCATGGGGAATGGGGCATGTGGCATGTGGCATGGGGCATGTAGCATGGGGCATGGGGCATGTAGCATGGGGCATGTGGCATGGGGCATGTGGCATGGGGCATGTGGCACGTGGCATGGGGCATGGGGCACGTGTCATGGGGCATGCAGGATGCTGGCATGAAATGAATCACCTGCGGGGACGTGACAGGGCTGTTAGCGCAGCCTCGCGAGTTGAAGACCACTGCGCCCCACCCTGCCAGCCTGGCTCGCACCAGCATGTGCCTCACGTATGTATCACCACTGCCGCCTGTCAGCCCAGGCTGTGATGGTTTAGGAGGAAGGGGGAGGATGGGATGAGAAGATATGTGCAATGCATGATGCGCTTCAAATATGGGACACCACTGCCGCCTGTCAGCCCGGGCTGAAAGGGTAGGGGAGGGGAGAGGGGTGAGATGCGATGAGAATCGTCATAAGCTACAGTACCCACAAACAATGGCAAACAACTCACCAGCAGGATCAACCACGGAGTGCAAGGTGGCACCTCGCCATTGGCCGACGTGCCTTCCAGCGCCTCGCCCCCGACGGGCCAGTCAAGAGCCACCGTGCCGCCGTCCGCCATTCTCAGGCACTCCCTTCTGAACCGCACGGCTGGCAGGGAACGCGCCACGGCTGCAAAGATGGTCTCCACGTGGCAGTTGGCCAGTGGTCCAAAGAAGGGCCTGTGCTGGAAAGTAGGAGAAGGGGTTAGAAGAGGCTACTGGTATCAGTTTCAGTTTATGCTATGCTACACTAAGGGTGCTAAGAAACGAGTAGTAAGAATCGAGTTCTTCTAGCTGCTATGCTATGCGTTGCTAAGGGTGTGTATCCAGGTTTTCGAAAGCCAGCAATGATTTCCGCTGACACTTCCTTTGCCATTGCACTGCAATCACCTGTAAGGTTCTTGTAACGAGGGAAGCTGCCACGTCAGCTCCTGATGCACCTCTCCGTTCCCCCCCACCAGTTTCAGCCCTTCCGGACTCCGCTTCGGCGTCCCAACTCCGCGATTTCCGCCGGATTTTCCGGCGCCGTTCCCGCTAGCAACAGCAGCACTGTCTCCCGCAGCGACACTCCTCGCAGCGACTCTTGAACCGCGAATACCGGCGGTGCTCCCGCTCGACGCGCTCCTCCTGCCGTCGATTAATCTCCTTCCATTCTTGATAGCAAGATACGCTATAAGCGCGCCGATTCCAACGGCTAGACCCACACCGCTGGTCAACGAAACACGACCAAGTGCAGCTAGGCTTGCCGCCGGGCGACACGTCAGATTCAGCGCACGTGCTGTTTCGCGGGGAACGCTACAGCGCGAATAGTGGGTGGCTCGCATCGCGTGTACGGACGCGAGGGAGGGGGGGCACGTGGAGCCTAGGAGACGGCTGATTGGCTGAGATCGGCGGGAAGGATTTGTCGCGAGAATGTAACGAGCTGTGACTGATCGTATCACCATTGGCCGCCCGCTTGTTTGACGGTTGCAAGGCTCGGCAACGGTTCCCCTACCGCCGCCGCGATCCACGGCTTGAATTGCGCGGGACGTCGAGAAGCTAGAGCATGACCATGTATGGCGAGGGCACAAGGATGACGTCATTTCCGTCGAAGACAACCAATGTGATCGCTATTCAATCTTTATACAACGAAGATGATTGGCAAATCCAGTCCGCCGCTACCGGTGCCAGCGGCGACGCTTGATTTGATCACAGGTGAATCTGTCTCGACCGTGCTGCGTGTGTGGCAGTCGTCAGTCCTGGGTTGCTCGCCAGAAGGTAGTTGGGGGTTGGGAATTCCAACATAGTTGGTGGTCGGTCGGGCCATAATAATCCCGCTATTGAGAGATCCGGAAAGTAGAACTATCTGGATGTTTTAAGTGACGCATTTTGTGATTTGAATTTCAAGACAGGATATTGCACATGGCTTTTCTGCTCCAACCTCACAGATCACGTGTAAGAAAAATGTACTGTATAAGCATTCCTGAAGATATTTAACTGTACCAGTACCGCATTAGCTCATATAGAGCACGCGGAAGGTCGAGGGTCACCCGAAGGTCAACCGTCGAGAGAAGTCAACGGGACGTGACCCTTGACCACCCAGTAACCGTGTGTCAGTTGTTCGCTGCAACATTGTAACTGTCAAGAATAGCAATAGTCGTGGTTACTGTAGCTATGCAATACAGTTAATAAGGGAATGTACCCCTCAGAGTACATGGCTAGCTAGTTTGCTATTTAATCTCTTGTACTCTTATCTCTTAATCCTCGTGTTCTCCTTCAAATATTACTCAACAAGGTCACTACAGAGACTTTATTGTCTCCTCTCAGACTTAACAGATTTCATCTTATCTACTTGATTCTTGGTTATATCAGCATGGTATGAGAGCTAGAGTGGATTATAAGATCTGCCAACTCATCGTTCTTCTCAGAACAATCTCGTTATAAAATTACTCAATACATTTCAAGGTCTGCAATACTATGGCTCCTGAAGGAAAAGCCACTGCAGACTCACCGGGCCCACCACCAGCAACTACTAACGCGCCAACAACGGTGACCTCCGTCAGCGCCGCTGTCGTTGAGCAGCTAGTCGCACGCATCAACGCCCTTGAAAGCCATCAAGCAATGAGCGTTGATGGCTCAAGCTATGCACGTGGAGTTGCTGGACTTCCTCTCCCTGGAGAAGACCGCCGCGTCAACTCCGAGAGATCTTTCACCTTTGACAATCGTCAAGGTTCAGCTCCTGCACAAGACAACCCACAACGAGCACAGTCAGAAGCAATCGCTTCTATGCAAACTAAGTTTGTATTGACTTCAAAATTGAAGACCTCAATTCCTTTTGACGGCAAGGATTTCTACACGTGGAGCTTCGAATTTGAACTTCTCGCGACAACCACTCAAATCTGGATGTACTACGACGGAAGCTTACCTTTCCCTTCGGAAGGCACCATCCAGGAGAAGCATCAATACTACCACGTGTCAGAATGTTGTATTTGTCTAGCCTGCAGTGGGGTACTCTATAGCGAGTACAGCCCAATCTAGGGTTTCCTATATGTACTCAACTGCTTGCTAGTGCAACCCCTCTTTGCCTAAACTTTCCCTTGCCTAGCTAGGGTTCTCCTAGCTATGGCGCCTTATTCTATCGCCTATCTTCACACCACGAATCCCTCCTCGCGTATACCGCTCTCCTTCGAAATCTCTCTCCCGAAGAACAGCTCGGCATTCGTCCCTACAAGACGGAGTGGGCTCCTGCGCACGCGTCCTGGGAACACCTGCGCAACTCATACATGGCAACAGATCCAGTCACAATGAGGCGCCTACTCAGCCAGCTAACTTCGGTTAAAATGAAGCAAGGGGAGAAAGCGGGACCGTATGTTAACCGGTGCCGCAATCTGCGCGATCACGTCAAAAAGTGCGGTGGGACCGTTCCCGAGGACATGTTCATCGCAATGGTCATCTCTGGTCTCGGCCCCGACTGGCGACAATGTCAGTCACTTCTTCGCGCCCGAGCAACGATTTCGGAGTCGGCTCTGTGCGCCACACTTCTTTCCGAGCAAAAGGAAATTGAACTGTACAATGAGAAGAATGTCAAACGGGAGAAGTTAGTATTTTACACAGGAGCACCACAAGGGGAGCAGCGCGGAAAGAAAGGAGCTTTCTGCAAATACTGCAAGAAGTCTGGCCACACTATCGACCAGTGCTACAAGCGTCAGGCTGCTGACGAAAGACGCAACGTCTCCAATCAGCAGCCCTCAGCACAAAAAAAGCCTCCTGCCGCGACCTCCACCATGTCGCCTCCCTCCGTTGCCAGCACTTCTCAATCTCCTACACTCATCACGGTGAAGGACAAAGGAAAAGGGACAATCATGAACTGCATGGCTCGCCGCAGCAGAGGGTTCCGCTACTACAATCGAGTAACATTCGGATTTCACGATCCCATCAACCCTGTTGCGCCCATCCCAGACAACGACCCCACAGTCCATACCTAGATCGATCGTCCCTCAGACATTCCACCCGACTTCGAGCTCTCTCCGCCAACTCCGGAATCACCGCCAAGCATCTCTGCAAACAGATACTTCGCCCTCTCACCGTACACCGGCGACTTTGATCGCATCGTCACGCCCAAGATCGCCAACATCGCACGCCAACGCCATGAGGACTCCAACACCTAGTACCTCGACAGTTGCTGCGGGCAGCACATGGTGGGATCTGCAGCGTTCATTAGTAACTCACGGCGCATGCGACGACCCTGCGAAATCACCGCCGCCAACAACGGCAAGATGAAAGCTCATGACATTGGCGAAATCTACCTCGAAGCCAATGACACAAAGTTTACGATTCATATCGGAGACGTCCTCGTCGCCCCAGAGGTGCAATACAATCTACTCTCCTCGACTCAACTCATGTGGTGCGAAGTCGATATTCACAGCAATCGTAAAGAGAAAACCTTCGAGCTATTCTACAACGAGACTTACATCGGCAAGGCGATAGACGACGACGGTGTTTTTCTGCTGCAATTCTCGACTCAAGGAACCACCGGCGACTCCGACCGCACGTTGCTACTAAAGACGACCCCCACAAAGGCAGCGACATGGTCCCATCCGGCGGAAATGGACCTCGAGCGGCCCGCCTCCGACGGCCTCCTGCGCCTGCGCACCGTTCCAGTTGCATCGACCTCCACTCCTGCAGAAGCCGAACCTGCCACAATGGAAGAAGACAGTGGAACGTCTGCATCTGCGGCACCAACCACCGGAGAAAGCGGAACAACCAGATGGGGTTGGGGCACTTCACAGCCAGCACTTGGTCCCTGGGGAGAAATACTAACTCCAGAAGAAGCGACCACAAGTGGCTCGGGCGCCCTTTCAACGGAAGAAGTCGGAGCGACCGGTTGGGGAACTCTGCCCCCACCAACAGGGGAAGCAGGGACGGCTGACTGGGGGACCACCACGGCACCAGCAACAGGAGAGACCGCTGGCAGAGGATGGGGAACCTCAGCTGAAGCCGAACGAGAGCCGCAAACCCATGCCGAAGCAGCTGGACTCCCTCCTGCGGATGTCGCCGCCATCGACCCTTACTGGGCAACTCGCGACACTAGCTGGGGAGGTCCTCCCCTTCCGAATCAATACGCCCCTGCCACACCCGAACCAATGGCAAAGGAGTCAGAAGAAGAAGCGACTTACGAATTCATGGGAGAAGCAGCGGAATTGCCTGAACCTAACCAGGAGCCGAAGCCGCCAGAACAAGGACCACAAGAAATTGAGGTCATCGGTGCCGAATACAATTACTTCAGAATACCCATGAAGTGACTCCCAGTTCGCAACTGGCCCAACCAGTACCTGCTTGTTACCGGAGACCAAGCCGAAGTCGGCGACACCGACGACATCATCGGTATTCCTCACGCGCTTCTGGAGCGAAAGTCAATTCACGCGCTCGCCGCCGACACCGACGACGCCGCCGATGTAGGACCTGAAGAGGAGGCAACCGACGAAGCAGCGCGACACAAATATTATCAGAAAACAGTCGGCTACCGTGCGGAACCAGAAACATGGCATCAACGGCTCGGACACCCTTCTCACGCCACGCTAAAAAATTCACTCAAGGCTGGAATCTTCGACGACGACGCACTACTCCTACCCCGAAACGGCTCTCTCACCGCGGACTCAGCTGATCCACCTTGCACCGTCTGCCCAACAGCATCGCTCACCCACAAGCCTTTTCCCGACTTACCTCCGGGCTACGAACGCTACAAGCCGCTGGATAAAGTTTACAGCGACTTTATGGTTCTCAGTCAGGAAGGTCTCGACGGCGAACATTATACGCTCACCTTCATCGACGCCTCCACTCGCTACGTCTGGGCTGTCAACACGTACTGCAGGTCGCTCGCCTTCGAGTGCTTCGTTGCGTGGATGAAGCGGGCTGAACGACAATCAGGATTAAAACTCAAGGCCTGGCAGACGGACGGAGCCCTGGAGTTCTTCTCAGACGAGTTCAAGGAACTCTTCAAGCAGAAGGGGATTGAGCACCTGGTGTCCCTGCCCTACGCTCACCAACAGCAAGGTGTAGCAGAACGGACAAACAGGAGCCTCGCCACGCGGATGAGGGCCCCGATGAAACAGTCGGCCATCCCAACCAAATACTGGCCGTTTGCGATGAACCACGCTGTTCGGCTGCACAACTTGTTGTCCTCGCGAAGCCTCGAGAACAACAACTCTCCCTACCGGGCATGGACAGGCATAAAAGCAGACACGCGTGTGCTTCGGGTGTTCGGTTGCATGGTACAGTACAGACCCCACACTGCAAGGACCGGAAAATTTGCTGACCGGGCACGATGGGGCATCCACCTCGGAATCGAAAAGGAATTCAAGGCGTGGATCGTGCTGGACTACGCGACACACGAGGTGACGAAATCACGTGACTGCATCTTCTACGAGAAGCCGAATCTGCCCCTTTTCAAGGAACACCAAGAAGCGGACAAGCTACCAGATAGGCTGTTCGAGGGCCATCGCAGCTTCGCCACATCACACGACGAAGCTGACCTGGCGGAAGATGCAGACGCAGCTGATGTCACCCAAATGGACTCTGCCCCGAGCATCCCCCTTACAAGCCCGCTCAGGACTCCAACATTTATACCTCTACACCAACCCAATCCGGACGATACAACAAGCGAAGCTCACGACTACAACAGTGAGGCGCGCCGATCCCCGGACACCGAGTTACTGCAGCCCAACTCCTCGCAAGACACCCTCCGCCTCGGCAACGAAAGTGATGATGACATGGTCGAAGTTACCAGCCTCCACGACTACGATCGCCTGCACTACGAAAAGACCAACGAAACCGGCCTTCATAATCTCGCTCTCGCCGTCGCTGTTTGCCACACTTCTCGCAAAGAACCGACCACTGTCCGCCAAGCTCTGTCCGGCTCCGACAGTGAGAAATGGAGAGTAGCCATGGCGGCAGAAGTCGCGTCACTGAACAAACGTGGCACACGGAAGCTGGTCCCTCGGTCATCGGCGAAGGGGAGGAAAATTCTCAGCGGCAAATGGGTCTTCCGCATCAAGACCTTGGCGGACGGCTCGATCGACAAATACAAGGCGCGATGGGTGGTGCGGGGGTTTGAGCAAACGCACCTGGTGGACTTCACCCTCACCTACGCACCAGTCGGCCGCCACACCTCGGTGCGCATTCTCATCTGCATCGCCGCCGTCAAACAGCGACCGCTTCAACAAATCGACGTTGGCAGTGCCTTCTTGTACGCTCCCGTCGACGCCATCATCTTCGTCGAGCAGCCGCACGCATTCGAAGAAAACGACGGCGCTGTGTGTCTTCTCCAAAAGTCCCTTTACGGGATCAAGCAGGCACCTCGTCTGTGGCAGCAGTATCTCCATACCGTTCTCATCGAGCTCGACTTCACCCAGCTGCCGCACGACCTCAGGATGTACAGACGGGAATCGCGCGGCAAATTCATTCTTCTCGTCGCCTACGTCGACGATCTCCTCTACACCGGGGACGACACGGAGCTCTTGGACCAGTTCGAGGTTGACATCAAGGCGAAACTCGAAGTGACGGTCAACCACAACGTCACACAGTCCCTAGGCCTCAATGTGACTCAGTCCGCCTCCTCCATCCATCTCTCCGCCGCCAAATACGCCGAAACACTCGCGAAGCGGTTCGCCATCGCACCAATCAACATCACCACCCCTTACCGCACTCCCCCTCCTAACCACGCTCCAAACACCACACCCCTCTCCTCCGACGATCATCGTCTCTATCAGCAGCAGCTGGGATGTCTCCTGTTCGCCGCCGTCACGTGCCGGCCCGATCTCTCCTACGTCGCAAGCCAGCTCGCACAGTACCTGAAGCGACCTGAAGGGGAGAATCTACTAGATCTACGCCGAGCACTTCAATACTTCGTCTCTACTCCCGACGTCGGCCTCACCTACGAAGCTAACTTAACAGCCACCCTGCAGCTACATGGCTACGTAGACGCCGACCACGCTGGAGATGTTGACAACAGACGCTCCCGCACAGGATTCATTTTTCGACTCCAACCTGCTCGACACATCTCCTGGAACTCTCAGAAGCAAGAGCTCATCGCCCTTTCGTCAGCTGAAGCAGAATTCATCGCAGCCAGCGCAGCTGTTCGCGAAGGACTGTACCTGATGGAACTTCTGCAAGAAGCGAAAGTGGCAATGAACGGGCACTTCTCGTTACTCTGCGACAACCAGAGCGCGATAAAAATCACGAACAAACCCGGCTTCGTCAACCGCACCAAACACATCGCCCTTCGCTACTTCTTCGTGAAGGACGAAATCGACAAGGGGAGAGTCAAACTCACGTACTGCCCGACCGGTGACATGGCAGCAGATTTCCTGACGAAGAAATTGCCACGTCAGCAGTACCAGCGCTGCGCCAACCTCTGCGGGATCACCAAGAAATCCCACGTGGCACACCTTTAGGAATGAAGGGGAGTGTTGGAATAACCGAAAGGTTATAAGCATTCCTGAAGATATTTAACTGTACCAGTACCGCATTAGCTCATATAGAGCACGCGGAAGGTCGAGGGTCACCCGAAGGTCAACCTGTCAGAAGAACTAGGCAAGGATGATTGAAAGGAGAGGGGTTGAACTAGCAGGCAGTTGAGTACAAATAGCAAACCCTAGATTGGGCTGTACTCGCTATAGAGTACCCCACTGCAGGCTAGACAATAATAGCATTCTGACACACCCCCATAGCCAAAGTGGGGTGTAATCAGCAGAGCAAGCAAAGCAGTACAAGCTCAGGGTGGATCACAATGTCACCACACATTCTGAGCACAAGTTCAAGAAGCAATAGTTTAAAGTTCACAGTTATGAGCAAAGCTAGAGGCAGTCACAGAGGGCAAGCGAGGAGGAGGAGGGCTGGCGAGAGGAGAGAAGATGAAAGGCGCCGACTGAAGCTGCAGACACACGGGCAACAGGAGCGGCGCGCACAGTGGCTACCGAGCGCACGAGGGCACCGGACTACGGGAGTATCTGGCTCCGCGGCTACGACGAGCACACACAGGAGCAACGGACCCACAGGCGACTGGCGAAGCAGGCTCGCTGGGCTACCGAAACGCGCGAGGGCATCCGGACTACTGGCGCTGCTGGCGTCACGACGGCTACCTCCACGCAATCTCCCCCGACCGTCCCACACCCCTCTCACACACCCCCTGCTGACACCCTAGCTCCACTCCGACGGTACCCCCCTTAAACCCCAAACCCTAGGCTCCCACACACCACCCCCCTCAGCGGCAGCTGTAGCAGAGGGAGACGAGGGAGGAGGAGGAGCAGGGGGAGGAACTCACAACCGACACCCCCATAGCCGCCACCCCCACACTCTTCACCCCCAAACCCTAATTTAGGAGAACGGGCTGTAGGAGGGGTGAGGCGCCGGTAGAAGCACGGGGGACAGTGGAGAGGGCAGGAGCAGCGAGGAACGGGCCGCCCACGGGCCTGGTAGAGCCGCCCGAACCGCGCGCAGGCGGCCCGAGCCGCGCGCGGGCCTGGCGCTTCCCGTACGGGCCGCGCGCGTGCCTGGCGCAGCCCGTACGGGCCGCGCGCGGGCCTGGCGCAGCCCGTACGGGCCGCGCGCGGGCCTGGCGCAGCCCGTACGGGCCGCGCGCGGGCCTGGCGCAGCCCGTACGGGCCGCGTGCCGGGTGTACGGGCCGCGCGCAGGCCTGGCGCAGCCCGTACGGGCCGCGTGCCGGGTGTACGGGCCGCGCGCAGGCCACGACGGGCGACGGGGGGCGACGCGCGGGTCCCCGTCGCCCGTCGCAGCGCCTCCCGGGGGCGACGTGCCGAGTGACGGGGCAGGAACCCGCCGCGCGCCTCGGGGCACACGGCGGGCAGAGAACCGCCGCGCGCCTCGGGGCGCACGGCGGGCAGAAAACCGCCGCGTGCCTCGGGGCGCACGGCGGGCTGAAAACCCTAGTTTCGACGCCGCGCGCCACGGGGCGCGCGGCGGACAGGGAGTAGCAGTAGCAGCGGAAGCAGTAGCAGCGGAAGGCTTAGGTGGTGGGCCCACCCACAGGATCGACCCAGGAGGGTCGACCTGCTCTGATAGCATGTCAAAGTTAGCTGTAGAAAGTAAGAATGAAGAAAGGAGAGGTTTGCACTAGCAACAATGGTGGTACAAATAGCTAACCCTAGAAGGGTTGTACTCGCTATAGAGCACCCCACTGCAGGCTAGAGCATAATATTCTGACACAACCGTCGAGAGAAGTCAACGGGACGTGACCCTTGACCACCCAGTAACCGCGCATCAATTGTTCGCTGCAACATTGTAACTGTCAAGAATAGCAATAGTCGTGGTTACTGTAGCTATGCAATACAGTTAATAAGGGAATGTACCCCTCAGAGTACATGGCTAGCTAGTTTGCTATTTAATCTCTTGTACTCTTATCTCTTAATCATCTTGTTCTCCTTCAAAT
Organism: Closterium sp. Yama58-4; assembly: GCA_947470075.1. Classification (NCBI taxonomy): domain Eukaryota; kingdom Viridiplantae; phylum Streptophyta; class Zygnematophyceae; order Desmidiales; family Closteriaceae; genus Closterium; species Closterium sp. Yama58-4. Next base: position 716,474 of record CANIUD010000587.1, read on the forward strand.
ATTACTCAACAAGGTCACTACAGAGACTTTATTGTCTCCTCTCAGACTTAACAGATTTCATCCTATCTACTTGATTCTTGGTTATATCAGCATACTGCATAACCTTAGATCTCGTGTTAGAGCTCTAGGCCCAAATTGCGCAAGATTATTAATCTTGCGTATGGCTCAGGGCTGGGCGGCTTGGGAAGCAAACGCTAACTCGAGCAAGGTGTTCGGGTGGTTTTGGTTGGCTGATTTCGCAATATCTCTCGCTAACTTCGCTGAGTCAGCCAACCTACGGGCAAACTTCCTGTTTGGGCCCTCGAGTTCCAAATTGCAGAATAAGAAAACTTGAAGTTTGAGCAGTGGGTTTGGCAACGACCAATCGGATTCCTTCGTACCGACTGTAACCCTACACTCACCAACTCACTGTCAGAATGTGATGGTTGTCTAGCCTGCAGTGGGGTACTCTATAGCGAGTACAGCCCTTCTAGGGTTTGCTATATGTATCCCTATGCTTGTTAGTGAAAACCCTTCTTGCCTGTTTCTTCTTTCTGCCTAGTATTTTGACATGCTATCAGAGCAGGTCGACCCTCCTGGGTCGATCCTGTGGGTGGTCCCACCCGTTAGCTTCCGCTGCTACTCAGCGTGTCGCGCGCCCCGTGGTGCGCGACGGATTTTTCTTCCCGCCGTGCGCCCCGAGGCGCGCGGCGGTTTTCTGCCCCGTCGAAGCCACCCCCCCCCCGGTCGCCCGTCGCGTCGCCTCGCGGAGCCGCGCGCTGCCCCCCGCTGTCTCGTCGCGACGCTCTGGGGAGCCGCGCGCGGCCCCCACTACCCCGTCGCGACGCCTTGGGGAGCCACGCGCGACCCTTCTACCCCATCGCGACGCCCTAGGGAGCCGCGCGCGACCCCGCTGACTCGTCGCGGCGCCCTGGGGAGCCGCGCGCGACCCCGCTGCCCCGCCGAGGCGCCCTGGGAACCACACACCCTCCCCCTGGCGCTGCTGCCTGTGTTAGGGTTTGGGGGTGGCGGGTGTGGGGGTGGCGGGTATGGGGGTGACGGGTGAGTGCGCCATCCCCTGCTCCTCCTCCTCCTCCGTCTCCCACTGCTGCAGCTGCCGCTCAGGGGGGTGGATGTGTTGGAGCCGTCAGGAGGGGGGTGGCGTGTGAGCGGTGCTAGTGGTTCAACAGGGAGTGTGTGAAAGGGGTGTGGGACAGTTGGGGGAGGTTGACAGGAGGTAGCCGGTGTGACGTCTGCAGCGCCAGTAGCCCGGGGGTTGAGTACTCCGGTAGCCCAGCGAGCCTGCTGCGCCAGTCGCCCGTGGGTCCGTTGCTCCTGCAGCTTAGTGCGGAGCCAGTTACTCCTGTAGTCCGGAGGTTGAGTGCTCCGGTAGCCACTGTGCGCGCCGTTCCTGTTGCCCGAGTGTCTGTCGCCGTGTAGTCCGGGGCTCTGCGCCTGGTAGCGACAGTGCTGCGCGCTTCTGTTGCGCGTGTGTCTGCAGCTTCAGCCGTTGCCTCCCATCTTCTTGCTCCCACAGTTTCTCCTCCTCCTCACTTGCCCTCTGTGATAGCCTCTAGCTTTGCTTGTATTTGTGAACCTACTGCTCTGCCTGCTTGTTGTGTTGATTGTACCCCACTTTGACTATGGGGGTGTGTCAGAATGGCAAGATTAGTAATCTTGCTCAGCGCGGCCCGCAATTTGGGCCTTGAGCTTTAAGGGCTCAGGTTTGGATTTGGCCTACTCATGATTGGCAGTGTAGCTTTTTCAAAAACCCTTATGGGCAGTGTGTACTTTTGTGTTACACTGATAGAGCAGTGTAACATTGGGTTTTAAATTTTTTTACCCTTCATTAGTGTGGTTTTTTTTCGACAAAAACTAGTAATTTGGGGGGTGGAGGAATGGCGGTGTGTGGCGAAACTGCTTGCTGTGCTTGCTGAACCAACACGGCAATGCATCCAGACAGAACCACCATGGCCGCCTCGGTGGGTGACGCGGATAGCACCGACAGTTGCTGTAGTTGTTGTAGTGTTTGTGTTTGGTTTCTCGGCGTGCTGGCAAGGGAAGCATTCCTAACAGACCAATCGGACACGTGACTGCGGTCTATGCACGTACTGCACGGAAGAAATCCTCGGTACTTCCGTGAGGGAATCACGATCTGACAAATTTCGGGGAAAGGGGGGGGGGGGGGGGGGGGGGGGGGGGGGGGGGGGGGGGGGCGGGCTATTCAGTGTCATCTTCGCTAAGGGAAAATTTACCCCAAGGCATCAGTGTGGCCTATGTAGATATACTTACAGATCAGTGTAACACTAATTCTCCAAAAAATTACCCCAGCACATCAGTGTAGACCCAAAATTTCACCCTTGTAATCAGTGTACCGTATAAGGGTAAATTACACTGATAACCTGAGCCCTGGCCTTGAGCTTTAAACAATGGGTTTTTACTGTACTCGAAGAATGTTTGACCCAATTGAATCAATTTAGTCCATGCTGTTTGACCCCGTATCTTTCCTTTGAAAGCAGAGTCGACGGGTTCACTCAAAGCGACTGAACCACTGATGCTCTGCAACCAAATCGAGCCAGTCAAAAGGGAGTCGGCATGAAGAGAGACATATGAGTAAGGAGAGATGTGAAAAGAGGGCGGAAGGGAATATGAGGAAGGGTAAAGGACGGGCAAACAGAAATGCAAAACACAAGGGAAAACTCTCCACACAAAAATGCACCATGTGGGAAGCAAATAGAAACACGCTTGCAAGCCCATCGTCCTGCACATGACCTCCCTCAGACTCGACTTGTGAAGCTTCCAGTGCCTAATGTTCCCACATGCCGTACCTCCCATGAACCTTACCCAACAACACCCACCTTATCCACCAAAACTCATTTCATCAAACGGCAAACGGCACCCACCTAGAGCCCCCTGTGCCAAGACCCTCCTCCTTTGGTCCTGATCCAACTGTTGCAGAATCCAATGTGTTTTGAGTCGACTCAAAATAAACCTAACCGCACCCACCTTACCCAACACCATGTACCCACCAGCACCCACCTAAAGCTTCTTGTGCTGAGACCCTCCGCTTCTGATCGCGATCCAGCATCTTGAGAATCAGATCTTTCCCCTCCTCCGACACGCCCCTCCATGCCGATCCCTTAAACCCCACCTCCTCCTCCTTAATCGCCCGCGCCACCCCTGCCTCCGTCTCCGCCCAAAACGGCGGCACCCCGGCCAGCAGCACATACAGGACAACGCCCGCCGACCACACGTCCGCCGGCGTCCCATACGACCCGCCAATCACCTCCGGCGCGATGTAAAACAGCGACCCGACCGCATCGCTCAGTGGCTTTCCCCCCGGCTTGAGGAACGCGGCGACGCCAAAGTCGATGACGCGGACGTCGGTGTGGGAGGAGGGGTGGGCGAGGAGGATGTTTTCGGGCTTGATGTCGCGGTGCAGCACGTGGTGGCGGTGGTGGCAGCTCTGCAGCACGCCCAGCACCGCCCGCATCACCACCGCCGCCTCCCTCTCGCTGTACCGCCGCCGCTCCTTGATGCGGTCAAACAGCTCCCCGCCCGAGCACAGCTCCATTATCAGGTGGATGGATTGAGGGGTTTCGATGGCTTCTTCTAGGTGGATTACGTTGGGGTGGGATTTGAGGAGGTTCAGGATGGCGACTTCGCGACGCACGTTTTCGATGTCGGATTTGGACTGGATGGTGGGGAGGGGTAGGAGGAAGACAAGGGGCAGCACAGGGAGGGGGTAGAGCATGTGAGGGAGGAGGGTAGGGGAGGCAAGAAACACGAAAATGGCACAAATGTCACAAATGGCACAAATGGCACAAATGGCACAAATGGCACACATGGCAGACGACAGAAGAAGCACGAAAAAAAGTGGACGAGGAGGGGAGGAACAACAATCAGACGGAGCACAAACAACACACACCTTGAAAGCCGCCTTGTTGATGGTCTTGCATGCAAGCCGCCTCCCCGTGCTGCGACACACCACCACCCGCGTCACCCCAAACTGCCCCGCGCCCAGCTCCTTCCCTCCCTGCACCTCATACCGCTCGTCCACCTCCCCAAACACCCCACCCAGCACATTCACCCCCACAACCCCCACGCCCATGCCTGCAGCCGCCCCAGCAGCGGCAGCGCCAGCAGCAGCGAGGAGTTTGGAGAAGGAGGAGAGGCCCTTGGCAGCGAGGTTGAAGAGACGGTTGCGACTCGCCTTGAAGAACCGCGTTCGGATGTGCAGCTCCGCCTCCTCCCACTGGGTTCTTTCGTCCGCTTCTGTGTCTGCACCGTGTGTGCCTGCGGCTGAGTCGGCACCAGCAGCAGCAGCAGCAGCAGCAGCAGCAGCAGCAGCAGGCAGGGTTTGGATGGGCTCGCAACGGCTGCTCCCATCTGCCTTAGCTTCCGCCTCGCCTGTGCTGGCAGCAATGGCAGCACCGGGTGATCGCCTGGAAAGCGACCCACCTTCCCCTCCATCCTCCCTCCCTGCCGGACTCAATTCTTTCGGGTCTGCCCATGTAGCCGCCCTCCTGTGCCAGCCTCTCCCTCCGCCTCTCCCCCCGCCCCTCCCTGAATCATCCCCAGCCGCTTCCCCTGAAGAGTTCCCTCTGCTGCCGCTCTCCACCGCACTACACACATGCTTCACGAGCCCTCTCCGAACAATTCTTTCAGACCCCATTCTTGCCTTGCCGTCTCCCGCTGCTGCTGTGCTGCTAGGACTGCCCTGGTTATCCCGGTTACTCTGGTTACCCGGTTGCCCTGATTACCCTGGTTGCTCGGGCTGCTGTGACTGTGATTGCCCAGGATGTCTGATGCTGATTCTGCTTGCTGCTTGCTGCATCCCAGACCTCCTGATCCAGAGTCCATGGATTTACTATGGGACCGATTCCCCGGTCGTCTCTGCTGCACTTCCCCTCTTCTCACACCTTCACCCACTCCCCTCGCTTCTCTCACTCCCCCTGCTCCTCCTCCCCTCCCTCTTCCCCCTCCCTTTCCCTCAATCCTGCCTTCCACGGTCTTGGCTCGGGATACTCGTCCACTAGCCAAATCCTCAGCCTCGGCAGCGCAGGCTCGGCCCGAACCTCGAACCCGTTCCTCTAGGGATCGCACCCTGTTCACCTCGACAACACCATCCCAACCTGGAGAATACTCAGGTTCGGGAAATTTGCCCTCCGGAGCCGTATCTCCTGCTTCGGAGCTCTTGCTCCGGGGGTAGGCGTGCCGAGCCTTGGAGGCAGGTCCGGCGGGGGGGGCGTGGGGGGAAATGCAGGTGGGGGAAAGAGGCGGAAGAGAGTCCTTCTTTCGAGTCACGCCGTGAAAGGCCAGAGGGATAGGCGATGTGCCATAGGGTTTTACAGCGTCTTGGAAGGGGGGGTGAGGAGAGAGGGAGTGAGGGGAGGGAGAGTGAGGGGAGTAAGGGTGGCGAGGGAGAGTGTGGGGAGAGGGGGAGAGAGGGATTGGGGAGGGAGGGGAGGGGGAGAGAGGGCTATCGTGCAGATCAATCTGAGATTCCACAAGCCCCGGCGACACGACCAGCACCGGCGCGGAATCGAGAGGCAGATCCGCTAAGCTAATCTCGCGCTCCCACCCGCTCGCTACAACCGCGCTCGCTACAGGAACATCGTCATCATGACCCGCCGCCCAGTCATCCGCGAACGCGAGCGCGCACCCGTCGCTGCCTCCTCTCCTCCTCTCGCGTCGCCTCTCCATCCGAGTCGCTTCCGCGCGACCCCAGTCGTCCCCTTCACCTTCCACTAACTGATCTCCAGTTGAGTCCATCGAGCCGCCTCTCCTAGTTGACCTTTCTATTGCCGACGCTCCGTGCGAGGCTCTTGGGCTATGGCTGGAGCCGCTACTAGTACCGCGCTCCGCGGCCTTTCCAGGAAACCCGGGCGGGTGTAAACACCCCATGTCGGGAAACGAAACTGATTTTTTCACATGCCCGTTTCTCTGCCCGAGCGGCTCGCCCTGCTGCCCCTGGAAAGTTTCTTGCTGCCCGTGAAAGCTCCGTGTATGACGACCTCCCGACGACGAAGAAAGAGCGCCTTTGGGTGATTTAGTCGCCTGAGCTCTACTCGCCTCTTCCCTGGCGAAAGAAGCGCTTCCGCCCGCGGTCGGCGCAGCGGGAGACTTGGGCGGAAGTAATGCCGCGGGAGGGGGAGGGGGAGCCGCGGCGGATGCTCCGAACGATCGAGTCGCGCCCCGGGAGATCGAGCCGGGGGACTTCGCTCCCGCCATCACTGATTGCGCCGTGGATGCGCACGCCGCCGCCGTCGCCAGCGGCGCTGATCGCGGGCTGCGCTCCGGTCCCGCCGCGGCTTGCGGCCTCGCGGAACCTGTCGCGGCGGAAGCGACCGTTACAGGGTTACATTCGCTTGCTTCGCCAATCTGTAGAGTCAGTGGGCGACGTCGCGACAACATCACCGCCGGCGCTTCCGATTCCCTCCATTTCGCGGCGGCGGCGCCCGAATGTTCTGAATGTAGCAACCCGGCTGTAGTAGCATGATCCTGCTGCCGCAGCTGCTGCTGTAACGCCTGCTCCCACGAAGGTGCATTGGCGACAATCGCGGCCGCCCGGCTCTTCAACTGCTGCCGCCGCTCCTCCTCTTCCCTCTGTCGCTCTTCCGCCTCCCGCCGCTCCTGCTCACGCTGTTCTTGCGCGCGCCGTTCCTCCTCCCGCCGCTCCTGCTCGCGCTGTTCTTGCGCGCGCTGTTCCTCCTCCCGTCGCTCCTGCTCCGCGCGGAATTCCCGCGCGCCTGGCCTACCCGCGGTTGCGATGATCGTCGCCGCGCGGGTTACCAGCTCCTGCTTTCGCCGCTCCTCGTTCTGTTGCCTCTCCAGCATCTCTTGCCGCGCCTTTTCCCGCCGCTCCGCCTCTTCCCGCTTCTGGCGCATCTCGTGCGCCGTCGGCTGGTGCAGCCGCTCCATCAGCTCCCGCGCTTTCGCGATCCGCTGCGCCGCTGCCTCCGCCGCTTCTGCCGCCTCTGCCGCGACGGAAGGCTCAGCAGCCGTAGGAGCAACCAGCGGAGCCGCATTTGCCGCTGACACGGATGCCGCCACCGCCGCCGCCGCCGCCGCGACTCGTGCGCCGAGATCCGCTCCCGCTGACCCCGCCGCGGACGAGCGCCTGTGGAGGTTGCGCTCATGCGCTGCGCTCGAAGCGGGGGGAGGTACGGGGGAGGATTTTCCGCCAGCGCCTAGCGAAGCGGAGCGGGGGAAAGAAGGCTTTTGGCCGCGGGTTTGCGGACGCGAGCCGGTGGGAGCGAGCGCGCCGGGAGCGGGGGCGGCGGAGGGGTTGAATTCCGCCAATGAGAGCGCAGTACCCTGGATCTCCGCGCATTGTTGCGGCGACTCGGATGAGCTTCCGCGGTAAATGCGGCCCGAACCGGGAAGGGTTCGGGCGGGCCGGCGATCGAGCGCCGCTGACTGCATGATCGAGCCTCGCGTCACAACTACTACGGTGGTACTATCGGGGCGGTGCCGTAATCTAACCACATGCAGCACAGGATGCACTAGATTCAAAGTATGTTGTGCTGTTGGATTCTCGGAAATGAATTCGAAGTTAAATCGCTAACCGGCGAGAGTTATCGCTTAGCTCCAAGCCTGGCCGAATCCGGGAATGCGGGCATGAGGAGCAGTTTCACCAGCTGCTTCGTTCCGAATGTGTCAGATTCAACGGTACTGTTCGACAGGCAGGCCCCTCCTTGGAGGGCTAGGGTTAGGCTAGAGCTAAGAGGAGATTTCCGTAAAATTTCTCCTAGACCACACCGCCCCCCACCAAATCGGAAGCAGCGCGCCCCCTCGTCGGAAGGAGGGGGTCGTTATGGCGATGTTTCAACCCCTCCTTCCACCATTGGGATCGTGGGCAGGGTCAAAAAGTTTGCCCAGTGATCGCATGGGAACATGGGTAACCCAAGGGAATAAAAAAACCTGAGACCCCTCTGGTGTGTGGCTGGTGACTGGTTTGGTTGAGCAGGGGAGGGGACATTTTCAGGGCAGAGATGGGAGGGGCTAGGGAACGGGCTCTGGTTGGAAACAATTCGTAGAGTATGGGGTGGGTATTCCCTCCCGAACGAAACCCTAGCCTAGCTCTTGGCCGAACTCCATCCTGGGGCTTGGAGGGCTGGGCTAGAGCTAGGCTAAACTCTACGCGTGGGGGAAGGGGCTGGGAGCTTTCGGGGGGGCTGAACTTGGAGGGTTAACGTCGCGTTCGACAGGCTAACCCTTAACACTTCGTGCTACCTGCGTTAAAGCCCAAAAACAGCAGATTGCGGGCTGACCGGTGAAAAAAACACTGAAGTCGAAACAGCCGCGATGGTTCTGCGGAAGGGTTTGCGTGCCTGTCGAGCAGGGCCAACATCGGAGAATGATTTTCAGAGTCTTTCGGGACTTCGCGCCGCCCCTGGATGGAACGCCCCGTCTCACATCCGTCACAAAAATCCTGGCCCCCAAAACATACCTTCAAACTAAGCATTCTTCTTTCTATGTTCTGTGTGCTCTGTTTGTGCATTGCCCCATCTTGCAGGAAACAATGTTGCGGTGGTTGGTGCTGACGTGGCTAGTGGGCAAGCACACAGAAAGGAGGGGAACGGTTGCACGTCTCGTGTTTAGGGCAACGCATGGAATCAGATTCGCGTTATTGTTTGGCGGTACACGGAAAGAGAGGTTTCCGAAATCGAGTGCGGTGGCGGGGGAAGAGATTTCCATTGGTCAACATATATAATATCTATGTTACTTAATGTTGAGATCCTTTCATTCCTATTTGGTTTAGGGTGAATCTGGTTGCATCTTTGATGAATCTAGAACCTCAGAATCTGCTGGACAACATATGTACATTTTTTGTGGTTGAATCGCCACATTTAAACAACCTAAATAGAAGATAGCACTTCAATTTGCCGACTTTCACATTGTTCTCTTGCTAGCTTTTGATATGCTTTCTGTTGCGCTCAATAGGTAGACGTTGCCTTGGATCACCTCAGGAATGTTCGCCGGAATTGAGTGTTGCAGCGGAAGATAGTGACCCCACATCATCAGCGTGAAAGGTAGATGGCTGCGGTGATTATCGCATTACCCCATATATATGTTGGGCTGAGAAAAGCCCTTAGGATCTTTGCAGGGGTAAACTCTGGGTAGGAATTATGTAACAGCGGAAGCGTTTTAATGAAGAACTTGTGAAGCTCCTTGCGCTGGTATGTGAGGGCAAAGTAAGTTGATTAAAACGAGGAGATACGAGCATTTATATAAGAGTACAAGGAATATGAAAAGATACAGTTGTAACTACATTACTGTTGCTGTTGCGGTTCGATACAGTGACGACTCGGGCAACTGCTCTGTAGCGAGTCAGTTGTGTGTCCTTGCTGTCGCGCTGTATTTGTCAGGTCAAAGGTCGCTGACCTTTGACTTTCGCGTAACCTCCAGCAACCTCTCAACCTCCGAGGGTTGACTCGCTAGTGCTTCGAAAGGCTTTGCCTCGCTTGTGCCTTAATGTTTCGACAGGACAAAGGCGCTTAAGATTCATTGTTTCCAACACTCCCCTTCGCTTCTGGAGTGTCGCTGTTGGTGACGTGGCTCTGTCCAGTCAGCAGCATGCAGTACTCGAACTTCTGCTTTCCGAGCTTCTTGGTCAAATAGTCGGCTGCCATCTCGGACGTGGGGCAGTATGACAGCTCGAGTCTCCCCTTCTCGATCTCGTCTTTCACGAAGAAGTATCGCAGGGCGATGTGTTTCGTCCTGTTCGCGAAGCCGTTCTTGTTGGCGATGCGAATTGCCGACTGGTTGTCGCAGAACAGAGTGAAGCTGGGTAACTGAGCTAGCTTGGCATCCTCTAGAAGTTCGCGAAGGTAGAGTCCTTCCTTGGTGGCTGAGCAGAGTGCAATGTATTCTGCTTCAGCTGATGAGAGTGCGATTAATTCCAGCTTGCTCGACTGCCAGGAGATAGGACCGATAGGCTCGAAGCGGTAGATGTAGCCGGTGCGTGAGCGCCTGTTGTCAGAGTCGCCGGCGTGATCTGCATCGACGTAGCCGATTAGCCTAGGCGTTGTCGTTGCGTTCTTGTGGTAGGTCAGGCCGATCGTCGGGGTGCTGACGAGGTAGTGGAGAGCACGATCGAGCTCCGCCAGGTGTTCCGCTTCAGGCCTTTTGAGGTAGGTGGTGAGCTGGCTTGCGGAATACGATAGGTCTGGGCGGCAGGTAACAGCTGCGAATAGGAGGCATCCTAGCTTCCTCTGGTAGTCGCGTATGCCGGCGGGCTTGAGTGGAACGGTTCCTCCTTTGTCGCTTCTTGTCGTGTAGCGGTACGGCGTGGTAATGGCGGTCGGCGTGAGATTGAAGCGCTTGGCGATGGTGTCGGCGTACTTTGCAGCGCTGAGGTAGATTGCGTCGTTTTCTTCTCGGATGTTGAGGCCTAGGTACTGTGTGACAGTAGAAGAGACCGTGAACGTGAGGTCTTGCTATAGCTCCCCTTCGAACCAGGTGGTGATGCTGTACGTTGAGCCGATGTAGAGGAGGTCATCTACATAGACGATTAACAGGATGTAGTCTGTGCCTTTCGTGAGCCGGTACATCCCCTGATCGTGCAGAAGTTGCTTGAAGCCGATGCGAATAAGGCGAGCGTGTAGGTACTGTTGCCATAGTCGCGGGGCTTGCTTGATGCCGTAGAGCGACTTGAGTAGCTGGCAGACGTGGTTAGGTTCTCCGTTGGAGCCGTGCGGTAGCTCCACGATTATCTCTGCGTCAACAGGTGCGTAGAGAAATGCGTTTGCGACGTCGATTTGTCGCAGTTTCTTCTTCTTCATGGCGGCGATCGCGAGGAGAATTCGTAACGAGGTATGTCAGCTGACCGGAGCAAATGTTTCGGTGAAGTCGCGTTCGTGTTCTCGGTCAAAGCCACGTACGACCCAGCGTGCCTTAAATTTGTCGATGGTGCCGTCTGCTTTCGTCTTCACGCGGAAGACCCATTTTCCGGTAAGTATCGTCCTGTTTCGTGCTACGCTGATTGGAACGACTCTCCACGTGTTGCGTTCTTCCAGTGCCTTTAGTTCCCTGTCCATGGCTTCGCGCCATTTTTCCTTATGCTCCCCCCCCAGAGCCTGCTGAACTGTTGCAGGCTCCTTAGGAATGGCGGCGCCGTGGACTGCGGTGACGAGGCCGAGAATTTGGAGTCCACTCTGTGTGTAGCGGGGGAGTGTTGTATCCTCGGGATAAACCGCTTCGTCTCCCGCTTCTGGATCAGGTATGAAATTGGGTCCTACACGCTCTGCTTCGTTGGTGTTGACCCGTGCAGGTGTAACGTAACCGTTGTCGGCGAAGTCGTAGAAGACTTCGGCGTTGATGCTTTCGCGAGGATTTTCGTCGTCCATTGGGACGTCGACGGAGCAGTAGGGGAGAGGTCCGGCTTCTTCCAAGGCTCATACCACATTCTGCTCGTCCCAGTCAGCTTCATCCTCTGCTGAAGCGAAGGCTCGGGTGCCAAGAAATCCGCCCGAGGGATCAGGTCTGTTTGCTGCCACGTATGCAAGGTGAACGTCGAGGGTGAGGTTCTCGTAGAAGATGACATCACGTGCTGCGACTGTTTCTTTGCTGTTGATGTCGAAGATTTTCCATGCGTTGTAGTGTTTTTCGATGCCCAGGTGTAGTCCCCACTGTGCTCGCTGGGAGAATCGACCGGCGCGTGCAGATGGTGGTCGGTACTGTACCATGCACCCGAAAACTCGTAACATTTTTGTGCTGCCCAATTTTCCTGTCCACAGCAGATGCGGTGATGCGTTGTTTGGGAGGATAGCTTTGGCTCGGAGGATAGCTTTGGTGGCGCGCCATTGAGGACCGAGGCCGCCGATGATGACTGTCACGAAGGCGTCTTCAGATATCGACCCTCCGCATCGAAGAAGCTTGTCGCGCAGCTCGCGGCGTCGGCTGACATACGCCATTCCCTTCTCTCCTGGTTTCATCTCGACTGTTGTCAACTGCGCCATTAACCTGCTCTGGTTTACGCTGTCTGTTGCTTGATACAGGTTCTTCAAGTGGCTGTATGCGAGCTCCGCGGAGTTGCCGTAACCCCGGTAAGACCGTATGTTCTGCTGCTGAGTTGGTGTGACGTTCCTCAGCAGAATCGTGTATGCCATCATTGACTGATAGGTGTACTGCTGCTTCTCATACTGTGTGCCGTTTGTTGGGTATGGCAGGGACCCGTCAATGAAGCCGAGGATTTGCGCGCCTTCCATCATCAACTCGAATTCGAACGACCAGGTAAAGAAGTCCTTTCCGTCGAAAGGTCTTGATGTCTGCAGTTTTAGAACGTGCGCGAACTGCGACTGAACTTGTAATGCGTCCAGTGGCTTTTCTTGTCCAGGTGAAGGCTGCGGGTGCGGCATGAAGCTGATGGACCCGCGCTCGTACGGAGCAAAGGTAGGCTGCTGCTGTTGATTTCCGCGCGCATATGACGACCCGTCGAGGCTCATGGGAGTCACATCGTTGTTGTTGTTGCTGTTGTTTGACTGTGCAGGCACTGATTGCTGGTGTTGCTCGTAAAACGACATGAAGGAGAAGAACTTCTCCATCATGCTCTGGTCGAAGCTGGCAGGTTGACTTGCGGGAGTTTCGGTAGATGTTGCTCTTGGTTTGACTGTTGTCTCCTCCTCTGTCTGCAGGCCAGAGGCAGGAGGTGGAGTAGGAGTAGTGCCCTGGGAGCCGTTAGAGGAACTCCTTTCCTTCTGTGTTGCCATGTCTTGTAATGCTGATAACTTGGTAGTAGTGAAGTTTTCCCTGCTCGCTCTCATACCATGTTGGGCTGAGAAAAGCCCTTAGGATCTTTGCAGGGGTAAACTCTGGGTAGGAATTATGTAATAGCGGAAGCTCTTTAATAAAGAACTCGTGAACCACTTTGCGCTGGTATGTGAGGGCAAAGTAAGTTGATTAAAACGAGGAGATACAAGCATTTATATAAGAGTACAAGGAATATGAAAAGATACAGTTGTAACTACTTTACTGTTGCTGTTGCGGTTCGATACAGTGACGACTCGGGCAACTGCTCTGTAGCGAGTCAGTTGTGTGTCCTTGCTGTCGCGCTGTATTTGTCAGGTCAAAGGTCGCTGACCTTTGACTTTCGCGTAACCTCCAGCAACCTCTCAACCTCCTAGGGCTGACTCGCTAGTGCTTCGATAGGCTTTGCCTCGCTTGTGCCTTAATGTTTCGACACGACAGAGGCGCTTAAGATTCATTGTTTCCAACAATATATGCGCAGTTGTGCTTATATAAAAGCATTGGTTTTCATCGGGGTGCGCTTATGAACACGTCTCAGTGATACAAACGAGACAGCGGTGAATAGTGTAGTTCAAGGGAATTCACAAGGTCATAACCAAAATGGTTCTCACATATAATCACATGCTGGGGGACCGTGTTACCTGAACAGGCTTCTGTGTTTCCTCAATGTGGACCGAAACAACTACACGGCATTATTATAACTAATAACTGGCAAAATCACCTCATTACTCCGTCCTGGTAAAAGACAGAGGCACATGCAATAGAAGAAAGGGCATGGAATCTAGTTCTACAAGACACATGGGTTTACATACTCAACAGACTACATTCAGCTTTTCTTACATTATCTCCTCTCTCCACCACCTCCAGGCAATGCCTTAGCCCCTCCATCTTTACACTCCAATACTTCATGACCATAGGCCATGCTGTTGTCATCACCATCAGTTGCAGGTATGGAGCTCATGCCCACAGCAGCAAGGCCATCAGCGACTCGCCCACTGTAAGCAAAGATATTGAGAGTGTCCCTCAGCTGCACTAGTCTCTCCACACATCTTGTCCCCCACTAACCCCCTGATCCCTCCCCCCCCTCCTCCCATCCCCCCCACCATTCCCCTCATCCCTCCCATACCCATCACCCCCATTCCTGCCGCTCCTCCCTGTGTCGCCAGCCTCCGTCCAGCTCCCATCCCTCCACCCATCCCACATCCGCTCACGGCTGCAAGATCCGATGTCAACAGCGCAATATCGTACAGCACCATCTCGCCCTTGCCAAGTGCAGCTCTGTGCGCCTTCAGCACTGCCACTGTGTCATAGTCCGATTGTTATGCCTAATAAATCGGCCCGCCCAGTCGCTGGAGCGGTATAACGAGGCCGCCACCCCATCGCTCCCCTCTCCCGGCAGCCAATATCGCCCAGTCGTTCCCTCCTCACCCCACCTCCATCCCTCTAATCTCCCGCGCCATCATCCCAACTCCTCCGCCGCTTCCAGCCCTGCAACTCCCTCATCCCTCATCTCCCTGCGGCCCCTACCATCCGCAACGCCGCAATACCACCCATTCCCATCGCCCCCCCCCCCCCCCCCCCCCCCCCCCCCCCCCCCACCCCCACCCCCCCCCCCCCCCCCCCCCAAACCCCCCCCCCCCTCCTTCCCCGACTCAATGTGGCAGGGAAAGGTGTGGGGCATAGGGTTATGAGTCAAGTGGAGGGGAGGGGTTTTGTGTGAAATGCATGGTGAAGTGCAGTGAGGGACCGGTAAAGGTGAGTACCTGATATACTCTTATGCTTCCTCGTTGTCATCGATATTCCCTACAAACCACATGAGTTCGTAGCACCAATGGGTCACAAAAAGGGAAAACCAGAGAATGGGATCAGACACGGTTTTGCCATCTTGTGGTTCTTTGCACGATGATACCAGCACTGCTTGTATTTGCGATTGCAGGTTCATGATTACCTGTAAGTGGTTTTCGAAGATGAGCCCATCGATTGAGAAACCATACACCCCTGCGCTCGAACGACTTCACAATATGCACCACACCTTTCAGCTTTTCAATGGGAAAGACGCAGTACCCTTCGCTGCCCGCTTGACGGTGCAGGGTAACGCATGCTGTAAGCTCGTCTACCTCACCCGTGGTCCATGTCCGGACATACGCTAGCTCCCGTTTCTCTCCGGCATGTCGACCAAAAAGTCTCTCTGCTCGCATGAGCAACAGAAGCTGGCCATATTCACAGCCACCAGGTGTTCTTGAAAACTTCACACATGAAAACACCGGCCTTCCTTGATTTTTGATCGCTGCCCTTGCATACCAGCAGATAGCTTGCTGATCTGAATCAACGGACGGGATTGCAACAGCTCTGTGAACCTGCACAGGCAGGTGATTGTTGGGCGGAATACGTGAACGTCGTATAAGCTGCATATTGGAAAGCTTTGAACTTTTCTGAGTGATGTTTTTCTTACCTGTACCGGAAAACTCTGATAGCCAGCGCGCCTCATTGTGTCCCCGTATGGACCCAGGTCTCCACCAGTAGCCTCCATATATGAAGTGTAAATATCCTTGGAGGCTGCCCTACTAGAGTCGCCGTATGTCATTAGGTCAGATTGGGCAAGCCCGTCCGCATCGCCTGCATAACGATAAGTGGTGAACAAGTAGTTGAGGCGATGACATGTGCAACTGCGGCTAGTGTGGGTGACGCGGAGGAGGGATGATAATATGACATACGTCATAAGGGGTGTCCGAAGCTGCGTCCGAAGCTGTGTGGGGGGGGGGGGGGGTGTTGGAAGTAGTGCCGCATGACTAGTGCATGCACAGGGGGTGATACATACCCGCACGGCTGCAGTGTCGTACTTGCATGGCGGGGGGAGCGTGCTCTTTATGCGGTGAAGCATATCTTGCGTCACATTGTGCTTCAGAATGGCTTCCTCGTATTGGCGATGATTGGATGCGCGATAGGGCTGTTTGCAGTGGCGTGCATGTGCATTCTCCCACACGAAGGCCGCAAACTCTCGAGGCAGGCCACCACGACGAATGGAATCAGGAAGATGTGTAAGTAAATGAATTTTTATCAGGTTCCAACCATGGCCAGATCGTGGGAAAGCCGTTTCAAGCAGCCGAACCATCCTGCGCAGACAAGATAGGGACATGTTGTAAGCGTAAGCAATGGCCAGATTGGAAAACATATGCTACACGTGTTTGAGAAGCAGGGTTGATGGGGCACACGAGATCACTGAAACGGATGAACCCATGGCATGGCTGTGGGGGTCCAAGGGGAGCAGGGTAGATGGGGCACACGAGATCACTGAAACGGATGAACCCATGGCATGGCTGTGGGGGTCCAAGGGGAGCAGGGTAGATGGGGCACACGAGATCACTGAAACGGATGAACCCATGGCATGGCTGTGGGGGTCCAAGGGGAGCAGGGTAGATGGGGCACACGGGATCACTGAATCGGATGAACCCATGGCATGGCTGTGGGGGTCCAAGGGGAGCAGGGTAGATGGGGCACACGAGATCACTGAATCGGATGAACCCATGGCATGGCTGTGGGGGTCCAAGGGGAGCAGGGTAGATGGGGCACACGGGATCACTGAATCGGATGAACCTATGGCATGGCTGTGGGGGTCCAAGGGGAGCAGGGTAGATGGGACACACGGGATCACTGAAACGGATGAACCCATGGCATGGCTGTGGGGGTCCAAGGGGAGCAGGGTAGATGGGGCACACGAGATCACTGAAACGGATGAATCCATGGCATGGCTGTGGGGGTCCAAGAGGAGCAGGGTAGATGGGGCACACGAGATCACTGAAACGGATGAACCCATGGCATGGCTGTGGGGGTCCAAGGGGAGCAGGGTAGATGGGGCACACGGGATCACTGAAACGGATGAACCCATGGCATGGCTGTGGGGGTCCAAGGGGAGCAGGGTAGATGGGGCACACGGGATCACTGAAACGGATGAACCCATGGCATGGCTGTGGGGGTCCAAGGGGAGCAGGGTAGATGGGGCACACGAGATCACTGAAACGGATGAACCCATGGCATGGCTGTGGGGGTCCAAGGGGAGCAGGGTAGATGGGGCACACGGGATCACTGAAACGGATGAACCCATGGCATGGCTGTGGGGGTCCAAGGGGAGCAGGGTAGATGGGGCACACGGGATCCCGACAACAACTACACGCTTTACGAGGGTGTGATTTTGAATCGATGGTCACTTACTCGAGAGCATCCTCTTGCATGCGATCAAGGCTGGCATCTGTGTGGCTACTGGCTTGTATGTAGGTTTGATGCCACCCAAGGAGAAAGTTTAGTGCTTTATGTCGTGCTGGGGCAAGCTGACCTTCAACAATGAAGGTGATAACCTGAGACGAAGCAAAGAGTATGGTAAACATGATGTTATGTTGTACCCATCCCGCAGGCGCTGCACGCATAAACACGTACTCACCGACATCATGCCAGAATGTTCAGCCCCTGTGTAGCGAGCACCAGAAATGAAATATTGTCCTGGTATTGGCACAGGAAGGCCAGCTAAGCGTGCATCAGGATACAGCGTCAAGTACCTTCTGCAAGCAACAAATATCATCATAATAAACGAAGGATAATATAAGAGATGCCCCTAGCAGGGCAAAGCCCGGACACTATCAATGTGCATGCGTGTTTCGGTTGCAAATCTTAGCTATCGCACTCACTCTTCGTAAATCTTGGCAATATCCTCATCTTTGATTAGAAGAGTCACCACGTGCTTCCACACGCCAATGTAGAACACATGCAGAATGTCTGGCATCAAGGATAAATATGTGTTGCCCCAGGGTGTTGTCGAAAATTCAAAGCCCCAAAGGGCGGACTGGTGTGTTGAAAGGGAGGGTATGGGATAGGGACTCATGCTCCCTCTGTAACAGGTGACGATTTTCCCGAGTCATTGTACATGTGGAAGATGTGGAGATGTGACAGGTCGGGAATAATTTCGAGAAGAGTGTATTATTCAAACGAGGTGGCGTTCTCGATGTTGAAGCTGGCACCTACGAGCAATAATACAAGAGTTTACAATACCACGAAATCAACCCTTAGAAATACCACCCCACGTCATGTCTCACCACAAGGGGGATGGTTGAGTACTTATGGGCTTCATCCGCATCGCAGAGGAGCTTAGTCTGCCCGATCACCGTCCGAAGATGGACATGGCTCGTATCCATATGTCGTAGCCATTCCTTTGATATATAGCAAAGGGAGCACGGCCTTGCTGACTTCAAAGACAGCGTGCAGGACACCCTACAAGTCTCTGGGTAGTCACCAATGTACGCATAGAGCAGTGTTCGCACCTTGTGCGAAACACCCCAAGGGTCCACCATGTCAACCGGGCTGCACCATTGGATAAGTGGCATGGGCACGCATAGTAGGGATACGATTAGAAAGGAGAGTGTAGATATCATTTCATGGACAAAGAGTCATTATCCCAGATACGTGAATCAAAACCCTCATTCTCTGCCCACTCACCTGTCTAGGCTATTTTACCTGTGATGCCTTTCAACCCACCTACCCCACTCACCAATCTAGGATATTATACTCACCAATCTAGGATATTATACTCACCAATTTAGGATATTATACTCACCAATCTAGGATATTATACTCACCAATCTAGGATATTATACTCACCAATCTAGGATATTATACTCACCAATCTAGGATATTATACTCACCAATCTAGGATATTGATTTACCTCATTTGTTTTACCTATGCAATCAATTGATTCCGCACTGCAAGCTCAAAGTTTATGTGCCCAACTTCACATGCTTACTGTTTAGATGCCTGATGTAGCTCGCGAAGAATGATAGCCATAGACTTTTGGAACAACTCCACCTTTTGCAACAGGGTCATGTGCTTATCAAGTTCTGGCAATAAGGCCACAAGTACTTTTCCGGCCGCATGCCACCGTCTGTGCCACGGAATGTTGGCGCAGGAAATGTACACCGGCCAAATGCGAGTCTTCATTGTGCCATCAAGGGTTGTTTGGTCGCTTGCAAGAATCACCAGGCAGATGACTTCGCCATCTGGCACATGGGCCTGAAGGACGCAATAGAGTGGTTCAAACCCATAATGCGGGGGTAAACGACTTTTTTTAAGTATACTGGCTCGATCGCGCACGCATGTACAGCCCCATCCCAAAAAGGGTGGGGGTTTCCATGACTTCAAGTAACCTAGCGTGCCTTGTCATTTGCAGCCCTATTAAGACTTTGCAATCCACTACACGACAACATACCTACCTGCGCTTCCATCCAAAAGCTTGCACTACTTGGCGTTGTATAGATGTGATGTTTATTCGCATCTAGCCGCGGACTGGCCCATAACTGAAAGCCCGAAGAGTTGCTCGGATCTCCAAAAAGGTCACGCAATGCCTTATGGTCAAACGGGAATCGTTGGGATGGGGAAAACACATTTTGAGTCGGATAAATTGGTGTATCATATACTAGTATGCCGCATGGAGGCTGCACGGAGGGAGGGATGGGGAATTGATGTGAGAGGAGCATGGGAGTAGAAGGGAGGGAAGATGGGGAATCAAAATCATAGTCACATGACAGATTTTAAGATCATCTCCCCACCTCACAAGCCCTCCCGCGCACCAGCTCACCATCTCCCCAGCTCACCAACTCCTCGGCTCTCAGGGTGTGCGAACCCCCCAAGCATGGCACAATCACATACCTGTACGGGGCTTGTGAGCTTGACATAAAACGGTCGGGGCCAGCCATCCACGTGCACCTCCTCCATAGTGTAGGTTCTACTCCCAAGACCTAATAGGCGTCATACTTGTTGACCGCCCGCTTTGAGTTCCAGTCAGAGACTTGAGACAAATCTAGGCCTTTTGCATGTAGGAACTTGAGCAGTCGGGAGGTGTCAGGTGCAGACAATCCATTCCCTCGGTTGCAAGCCATGATGAGGAGATATAACTCCAAAGCTGTATCAAAGCTGAGGTGGTTGCTGTGTACATCCCTGCAACCACTGTCTGCGCTACTGCTGTCACTCGAGTGTGCGGCTTCATTACTGTGACTCGAGCTTCCGCTACTTGGTCTGATAGGTTGTATTGGCGGTGGGCTGCTGGTGCGCGCATGACGTGATGCTTGTCCTGGGTGTACTCGCGCATTGCCTGGAGAGTCTACGAAAACTGCAAACGGCCCACTAAAAATCCCCGCCTGTATGCAGCGTTCTCTAAAGAGCCGGCAGTCCTCATCGGCAGACGCGTGTGAGCGTAATGGGCCAGTACCGCGAAAGCAACTGCCACACCATTCGCAAGTAACTCGGGCGCGCTTCATGCCAACAAGCTGCTCGATGCGAGGCAACCGGCTAATGCCAGCAGTGCTGTCTTCGGATCCCAGACGACAGAAAAGTGGATCATTGAATCTAGTACTGACCACTGCAGTCAAAACTAGTACTAGTAGCAGAAAGTGAGATGCCTCCATTTCCTAGTAAAGGTCACGGCTTGACGGCTACATATATTTTTACTAGCTAACAGCCATGGATGAGATTCGGGCCAAGAAATAAGGAAACTCTAGAGGTGAACGAGCTGGTTTTTGAGAATTCTCAAGAACGCAGTGCGTCCTCTTGTCTTGGGACGGTGAAGGGCTCTAACGAGAACAAACAATTGTTCGAATGTTATTAAAAATATTCCGACCGATGATACACTCGGATCAAGAACCATGCTCATGCCTTCATACTTCATCGATAGGCCATTTCGTCCATAAAATGGAGCCATGCTTCGTTTTGGCGAGACTGTCGAGAGTCAGCTAGTGACGACCTCTCTAGTCCTTCTCTAGGCACGAGCGAGTAGCATTGCTTGCACGTCCAGCTCTCCAGACCCTTCTAGATGCGCATGTCCGCCATGGCAGCACACTCTAACCTGCCCAGTATAGAAGTGGTCAACCGTTTTTGCCAAACCTAACTTCCGTTGCGCCTGAAAGCCCATCCATGTAGCACTTTCATTGGATTAAAAAATGTTTGTTGAGTGTAGCAGATTGACTGCCCAGCCCTCGTGTTCTTTCGTTTTTTTCGCTGACAATGCGAAGTGACTCACGTTCCTCGTACAACGACGTCATACGCCCTACCCGCTGAGCTGTTGGCCACGGGTGGTTACACACCAAGCTCGTCATACATCCCCGACGATCACATGCCGAGCGTGGAAACAATGTTACAGCGCAGTCTGCCGTTCACGTGTTTTCGCAGCCAGGTGATTGTGTTCCGGTTCTTGCTGGTTATGCGCTTCGGAACCAATTCTTGAATGTTGTATCCCAGCGCCTCGGGCACGTATTTCAATCTCGCAAAAGCAACACCTTTTCACTTTCACTGGTTCAAGAAGTCTCTTCAATTAATCTCGACAGCTCTCTGGAATCCTAGCCATGGCCAGCTTAGGAAAGCGCAAGCATAGCAGTGAGGCCAGCGCAGTACCTCGTGGCACTAGACTAGTTCAAAAATTCGCATGCAAGCATCGCGCTTTAACCGCACTTCTACTCCAGCGAAAATACATGGCATGTATTGATCGGAACGAAGAACCTTCCCCGATGATTCTTTTGAAAGCGCTAGAGCCTTTCAGCATTAACGATGTAGGAAGCACCTCAGATAAGCGCGCTAGCTGTGAAACTAGCGTCCTCATAGCACGCAATGATAGGAACAACCCCCTTGCATTTATAGACGCACAGGTCATAAACGCGGTGTTTCCGTACGAAGATGCAAGCTCAAAAGAAGACGCACAACGCTTTCAAGCATGCATCACGGACTACCTTTCAGTCAACATAGATGCAACTGGCTGGCATGACCTTGTGAATCTTGTACGTGCGCAGCCTTTAGTCTAGACTATGAAGACTATTTAGAGTCTTAGTAGTATGCATAAGAAGCTCTGGCTTCAACTATGTGAAGGAATTTGCTGGAAAAAACGCCAAGGCAGAAAGTTCAAGTAATTTCATTGAAGAAGGCATACAAAAACAGAAAACACAAAGCAAGTTATAAGCAAAAGGATTTCTGATTTCGCCCTCGCGCCGCGCCTAATATCGAGCTGAGTTGTACTCGGCTCAATTCCCAAATCCAACCATGCACCGAACGCGCCTCGAGTTCGAATTTCAGACTTCCTTGGACGCGCCTTTGACCCGGCGTGACTTCTCATCACGTCACTTGATATCTCGACATTTCAGCTGTGTTCTTCTCCATTTCAGCACGCTTCCTCTCCTTCTCTTCATTTCCCATCGCAGGTCTAGTCTCTGCCTTGTTTCTCCTTCCACCGCCCCAACATAGGTAGCTCATCTTCTTCTTAGGTCTTCGCTTTCCCTTAGTCTCATCTCGTCAAGCCGGATTCTTCTTAGGTCGATGTAGATCGCGTTAGGTCGTTCTAGGTCGTGGTTAGCTAACCACCTTCAACAATCTCCCCTGTGGTTTGCTAACCACCAGCCTATGCATTCTCCCACGCACGTTTTACCTTGAAGCACCTCTAGGCCTGCTCCACACTCCCCTGCAATTCAGCCAAGGTACGCATCCCAACCTCTCTCTTGCAACGCTCAAAATTTGCCCTTGGTAACACCTTAGTCAGAAAATCTGCTGCTTGTGCCTCCGTACGTACGAATTCAAACTTGAACTCCTTGCTACTCACCTTTGAACGCACCCAATGATACTTCACATCCATATGCTTGGTCCTCCCGTGCCAATTGTCGTTGTGAGCCAAGTCGATGGCAGATTTGCTATCCGTGCGTATCACCGTCGGTCCTTCCACCTTGATTTCCATCTCCTTGAGTAGCCGTCTCAGCCAAACCCCCTCTTGGCATGCGTAAAACAGAGCCATGTACTCCGCTTCCGCACTAGAGAGCGCTATGTCACTCAACTTTTTCGCTTGCCACATGATTGCTGTCCCGCCGAGCAGAAACACGTAACCGTATGCTCCCTTCCTTGTTTGCCTGTCGGATGCGTGTGAAGCATCCGCATACCCCACTAACTCCAAGGTCTCTTCACCTCCTTCGAATAACAGCCCCTCATCTTCATGTTGCAGTAGGTAGTCGATAGTCCTCCTCATCTCTCTCCATTTTCTCTCCCCTTGCTGCTGCACTTGTTGCCCAAGGTAGCTAGCTGCGTATGCCATGTCAACGCGCGTGCATGAGACCGGATACATTATGGACCCCACCATGGACTGATATACTTGCCGAGCTCTCTCCTTGCTGCCCCATTGGTTGACATCTTCCTCCCGCTCACTGTCATTTTCATCTACCCCACTCAATGGTGTAGAAATCGCCTTCGTGTAGCCGTTGCCAAACTTCTGCTGCACCCTGCTGCAATATTTCTGCTGGTATAGGAACATCTTCTTCTCCTCCTTACGCCGCTCCAGATTCATGCCGAGAAAGAGTGTGGTCCTCGGAATCTGCTTGACTTGAAAAACTTCCGCAAGGTGAGTGCACACCTTCTCTACCTCCTCCTCTAACGCCCCTGCCACCAAGATGTCGTCCACGTATAGCACCAAAAACACCTTCTCTTTCCCTTCTCCCTTCCAGTAGAATGCCCTATCACACTCGCTTTTCTGAAATCCCCCTTGCAGTAGTCGCTCATCCATCGCCATGTACCACTCCCTAGGACTTTGCTTCAGCCCGTATAGAGCCTTCTTGAGCTTGCATTTCCTGCCTGAGCCGTCATCATGCCCTGGTGGTTGTTCGAGGTAGATGTCCTCCTTCAACACCCCATACAAAAACGCGTTTTTAATATCCAGCTGCACCATGAAGTATTTTCTTGCTGCTACCACCTTGAGAAAGACCCGCGCCGTTGCCAACTTGCTCACTGGAGCGTAGATCTCATTTTGTTGGTAATCTTTCCCCTCCACCTGAGTGTAGCCCTTGGCTACAAGCCTTGCTTTGAACCTTTCCAGCTGCCCCATATCTCCGGTCTTGATTTTAAAAATCCACTTCACCCCCACGGCTTTCCTCCCTTCCGGCATAGGCACGAGTTCCCATGTGCCCCTTTCAGCCAATGTGTTCAACTCCTCCTCAATTGCCGCTTTCCACTGCTCCCTTTCTGGACCCTCGAGCGCCTCCTCGATGCTCACTGGTTCTTTGGGCAGGTTGTGACTCACTTTCCCTTCATTGGAGACTAGGTCAGTTGCTGTGGCAGAGAGTAGGAGATGGGTATGGATGTCCTTCCAGCACGTCATCAGCAGTTGCGCATACCGAGGGTTTGGTTTCTTCACCCTCTTTCCTTTCCCCAACTCCTCTGCAGATGATTCGACCTCTTCCTCACTGGAATCCGTCAATGCTTTCCCTTCTCCATCCTTTACTTCCCTTCCAATCACGATGGCGCCCTCCTCAAGTAAGTCCTCTATCTCCTTCTCTGCTGCCTGGTTGTCACCACTATTCAGGAACTTCCAGGGATCGCTACTTCCTTCAGCTGCTGATTCTTCATCTCTCTCTTCTCTAGCCACTTCATCGTTGACACCCTCAGCTACTTCCTTGCTTGGCTGCTCCCCTGCTATCTCCACTCCCTTGTTTTCATCCGCTTCCCTGGCTGGTGCCTTCTCCCACACCCAATCAACTGAATCTGCCCGTTCCACATCTTCGATCTCCTCATCTTTTTCATCACCAACTCCCTCACTCTCCTTTTCTTCCAAGAGATCATCCACCTTGTCCGATGTAGTTGCTGTCCCTGCTGCTGCAATCTCTTTTTCTACTCCCTTCCACTGCAGGTAGTTCACCTCCTCGTAGAAAATAACATCCCGGGTGATTGTGACCTTCCCCGAAACCACATCCTTGATCACCCACCCCTTGCTCACTGGGCAGGTACCAAGATTGATCCCCCATTGAGTCCTTGGCAGCAACTTATGATCCGGACCAGCAGGCTCCCTGTATTGTACCATACTCCCCCACACCCGTGCAAGCCCCAGATTCGGCTTCCTCCCATAGAATGCCTCGTGAGGAGTCATATCCGCCCGAAGTCCCTTGGTAGGTAACCGGTTCTTGGACCAGCAGGCCATTGCTAATGCATCACCCCAGAATTTCAGTGGCAGCCCACTGTCAGCCAGCATGCTCCTCACACTGTCTAGCAGAGAACGATTCACCCGCTCCGCTATACTATTATGCTGTGGAGTGTAGGGTACAGTCAGCTGCCGTCGGATGCCCTTACTCTGTAAAAACTTGTTAAACAGGTCCCCGGTAAACTCCCCACCATTATCTGTCCTCAAAACTTTCAGCACCTTCCCACTTTGTCGCTCCGCTTCCGCCATCCAAGTCACGAAGCTAGGAAACACCTCTGCCTTATCTTTCAGCTCCGTCACCCATGTGTGCCTCGTTCCCAAATCAGTGAAGGTAACGAAGTAGCGGCTGCCGTGTCGTGATGCCACCCTCATAGGCCCACACACATCGGCTGCTACGATGTCCAAGGTGCCATAAGGCTCCTGCACCTGGTGGTGGGGGTGTGGGGATTTTGTGATTTTACCTTCAACACACTTGCTGCATTTTCCCTTGCTTCCAGCCCCCTCCTTCAATGTCACTCCTTTTACCATGCCCTTTTTAACCAACTCCTTGATCCTATCCACGCTTGCATGCCCCATGCGCCTATGCAAGGTCTCCAATTCAACCTTCTCCACCCCAACCACCATGGCTGAAGCTTCCTGCTGCAGCTCCTTCACAGGTAAGCCACCAAGCCGAGCCTTCAACTCCTCCCTGGCTAGGTCCCCTTCGAGTGGAGTCATGTAGGTGGCATTCTCTGCTTCCAGCCCCTTCTTCCTCAGCTTCATTTCATACAATCCCTGATTTCTGTTCCCTTCTGCAACCACCTTCCAATTTTCATCAAAAACCCACAGCTTCCCCTTGTCACTGAAGGTTTTGCACCCCGTGCTGTCAAGTTGTGACTGGCTGATCAGATTCAGTGAGAGCTTCTCCACTAAGAGCACTTTTTCCAGTTTCAGCTCCCCATACTCTCCCTGGAGCAGCAACTCTCCTTCTCCCTTCACACTCAGTTTTCCTTCATCACCCAACAGCACATAGGGTACGTTGGAGTCCCTCAGATTTGTAAGCCATTCACGGTGATTGGTCATATGCTGCGTGCAGCCACTATCCATGAACCACGCAGCTTCACCAAACCCCTTTGCCATCAAACACACTCCCGATGCCCTAGCCACGTTTGCCTTGTGAGCTCCTCCCAAAATAACGTCCGCTTCACTGTTTTCAGCTTCCACTGCATTTGCTTTTGCTGCTGCTGGTTGGTTTTGCTGCTGGTTTGCCCCTCGGTAGTTCCTGCTGTTGGGGTTCGAGTAGCAGTTGGCTGCCCTATGCCCAATTTTCTGGCAATAGTGACATGCCCCTGAAAATCCGCCTCTCTGCACCTTGTTATCGCCTCGAAACTCCCCCTCTTTCTGCTGCCCTCCATTTTGCAAGCCCTTCTGCTGCAGACCGCTCCACTTTCCCTTGAAATTTCTGCTCCTCGGGTTGTCATAGCAGTCTATCTGCTTATGACCCTTCTTCCCACACTGAAAACACACCCCAAAACCTCCGTATCCTTTCCCTGTCGCTGCTGCGTTTACCATAGCATGGGTGGCTGGTCCCATTCCGTTCAAGCTAATCTCCTTCCTGAGCCGATCAGCTTTCACCCGCTCCAGAGCTTGGAGCGTCTCTAACAGCTTGGTCATATTCGCGGGTGGGTTGCAGGTTAGGAGCCCTATCTCTGCTTCCCACTCCTTGGGCAGCCCAGTAATGATGTACCCCATCATTTCTCCTTCAGTTTCAGCTGCCCCCATAGCCTTGAGGTCGTCATTGTACCCCTTTGCTCGATTCATGTAGTCAATGACCCTCTCCCCTGGCTCCATACTCAATAGAAGGAGTTTCTTCCGAATGGCTGCTTTGTTCGTATCCGTAAGCCCAAGGTAGGCAGCTTCCATGTACTCCCAGGCTCGTTCGGCAGAGTTCTCCTCTCCCGCAAATTGATCCAGCCCCACTGCAATGTTATCCGAAACCGAATGACATAATTGAAAAAATGCTTGCTTACTCCTTTTTTTGAACGACGCATTTTCCTCTGGTTTTTCTTTTGCAGATGGTGGGACGCCCTCTCCCGTCTCCTTGTCGGGATGATAGTACGGCCAGAGATCCACTTCCTCCGCTCTACGAATGAACTTGTATCGCCACGTGCTATAACGTTCGCCATTGAATCGTTGGGCCTCGCTAAGCCCAATCGTTGGCTTCGCCGTCAATTTAGCTTGTGCTAGCGCCGCTAGGATGGCCTGTAGTTCTGAGCCTCCAATGCTCACAGAGGAGCCCGAACTCGCCTCTGTATGATCGCCCGTCATACTTAGAAAATTTTGCCTATCCTTAAAACGCTAGGACGCGCCTTAAACCAGCTCTGGTACCAGCTCTTGTACGTGCGCAGCCTTTAGTCTAGACTATGAAGACTATTTAGAGTCTTAGTAGTATGCATAAGAAGCTCTGGCTTCAACTATGTGAAGGAATTTGCTGGAAAAAACGCCAAGGCAGAAAGTTCAAGTAATTTCATTGAAGAAGGCATACAAAAACAGAAAACACAAAGCAAGTTATAAGCAAAAGGATTTCTGATTTCGCCCTCGCGCCGCGCCTAATATCGAGCTGAGTTGTACTCGGCTCAATTCCCAAATCCAACCATGCACCGAACGCGCCTCGAGTTCGAATTTCAGACTTCCTTGGACGCGCCTTTGACCCGGCGTGACTTCTCATCACGTCACTTGATATCTCGACATTTCAGCTGTGTTCTTCTCCATTTCAGCACGCTTCCTCTCCTTCTCTTCATTTCCCATCGCAGGTCTAGTCTCTGCCTTGTTTCTCCTTCCACCGCCCCAACATAGGTAGCTCATCTTCTTCTTAGGTCTTCGCTTTCCCTTAGTCTCATCTCGTCAAGCCGGATTCTTCTTAGGTCGATGTAGATCGCGTTAGGTCGTTCTAGGTCGTGGTTAGCTAACCACCTTCAACAGTGAAAAGCCCCGCTACTAAAGTGGATTACCGGGATTTCCTGATACGATTTGCTCATGCAGAGGGATATGTGGTAAGCTCATTGACATTTGGTGATGTTAGTGTTTTTCCGACATAATAATCCCTGTAACCCTTCGCCAAGCAGATCGAGGGAGGCATTTATGATCGCAATGGAGCTCCAGATGTGGTTTTCTTACCGGAGTCTCTGGAGCACTGCAAGACGCGCACCACGCCTCGCCCTTGCACCTACGTGTAAGCATCTAGTGCCTAACGGATATGTGATTGCGGTCTATATAAAAATAAATACTCACATTTTCTTAAGCTTTGGTTGCCTTGCTTGGCAGGGATGGCAATGTGGGCCCTGATGGCTACGGCATTCCTTTAGGTGCCCTCGCACATGCACTTGGGCTGCAAGCTCCATGGGAGGCTAAGCCTACACGCAAGTATATATGCCCTGTACCTGGAAAACCGAGCACTGTAGCAGTCATATCTGCCCCCCCAGATCTACCATCCCTCAAGCGGCAAACCTTTAGGACGAAGGGATTTGACACATACGATTTCGACGAGGAAACAACTCCTCCACCTAGTAGTGAACCTCTAGGCGTTAGGAAGTATACAGGGAGGAGACGTTGGTATTAGGTGTGTAAGTTGGTCAGAAAATGCCTAAGCTACTATTGGACCTATGCATATACTGTGGATTATACTATGAGATGGGTTCCCACATTGGATGTATTGAGCACTTGCACATTTTCAATCTGATCGTGGGTTTTATTGAAATGTGCCACTAAACTTTAGGTACACCAATATCCAACAGTGCCCATTTCTAAAAAAACAACTGTTCATATTTTGTGGGGTTTCCTTGCTGTCAAGAGCACATGGGCCTCAACCACAATCCAATGTACAGTGGGGGAGTTCCCTTGCTGTCAAGAGCACATGGGCCTCCACCACAATCCAATGAACAGTGCCAAGCATAAACCTCACCTCATGTCTTCTTGAATTTGTCCAACATTGCACCTGCCGACTTTCTTGATTGTGGAACATCCTCTAGCTATTCTTGCTTGGTTAGTTTTGTGGCACTCCTCGCAGCTTTAGAACGAGATCCACTTACCCACCTCTCAATCTATTCCTCCTGAACCT
The DNA here is from genome assembly GCA_947470075.1 of Closterium sp. Yama58-4. Taxonomy (NCBI): domain Eukaryota; kingdom Viridiplantae; phylum Streptophyta; class Zygnematophyceae; order Desmidiales; family Closteriaceae; genus Closterium; species Closterium sp. Yama58-4. The sequence goes on from CANIUD010000587.1 coordinate 745,277, forward strand.
TCTTGAGTTCACCGTTTGGTTCAACGTACATCCTCGTGCTAATTAGCCTACACACATGACCTCTTTTAATACATATACCTCTCGACTATAGCACGTACGTATGTATGCACACCGTCAGCTCAACACCACATAAAAGTATCAATCGTTCATCATCCAATCATGTATGCGCCGCGGCGATCGTCACGGCCTGGAGCTGGCTGTTCCACCCGCTATAAGGCCTACGAGGTGTCTGAGTCATCGTCTCGTAGACACGGTCACCATACCGAGCATGAGCATGCAACAGCAACGGAATCATCAGAGGGCACCCATGGAGATGAATCTGGCTACATGTCATGGGCAAGTGAACAAGAACGGCGCGATGCGGCAACGGAGGATGAGATCGATTCCATGGTTGAGGAAGACGAGGATGCGATGTGTGAGAGCCTATGAGGATAAACCATGTTGGTGAGAGGTTGTGTGAGTATGATTGTGTGTCTGTGGGTGTCGGGAGAGAGAAAAACAAGAGAGAGTGAGACCTGCCTATTCTCCCACCCCAACCTGCCTATTGACCCACCCCACTCTGGCCAGCTCCATCCCATCCTGCCTATTCCCCCACCCCACTCAAGCCAGCCCCCTGTCCAAGTTGCATATTCACCCAACCCACTCAAGCCAGCCCCCTGGAAAGTTGCATATTCACCCAACCCACTCAAGCCAGCCCCATGGTAAGTTGCCTATTCGTCAGTGTTTGCAAAACAGACGCTGGAGAGAGCGAGCGAGAAGGGGTGAGCTGATGCCCTCTGCCCAATGATTGCTAAAGAGCACCATTTGTATCCCTTTCCCACCCTCTCCACTCCAGGTGGAACGCCTAGTCAGAAAGAGCGGCCCGTGGCTGAGCTGACCCCATGCACTGCCCCACCAGGCACTCCTATATAGACTCGCTTCGCTGGTGACATGGCATCGGCTGCGGCGGCGGCAATGGAAGCTGGCAAGAAGCGTCATGCCCAATCACGAAAAGGAAAAAGGGATGCTCCACATGCCCGAGAATCCCCCCATACCAAGCGTGGTGGGCATAGACCGGACATGCAGGGCAGGAGCGCGATAGAAATTCTGCAAGAGAACGAGGCTTTGAAGAAGCAACTAAAAGAGTCGCTCGCGAGAGGGACACCCAACGTGGCTGGAAGTGGAAGGTCGCACCTCCATCGGCACCATGGGCAGCGAGGCCGGCTGAAAAAGCGGCATAGACCCGTACAACAACGGACGAGTGGCGGGTGCATGCATTCACACGAAGAACCAACGTCACCTCACCATCCGATGACGGCTGAGGTAGCGCGGGCAGTGGAGTGTGAGATGCACTGGCGAGGAGGCAAGAGATGGCTGTGGGACGTGAACCACAAGCAATACAATTGGCCCGAAAGAATGGAGATTGCTTTGAAGACAATCCCTGATGTATTCACAGGATTTAAGGTGAGTGAATTGTTCGTCACACCGCAGCCTACAGTTTACTCTCATGCAATGGTCCACGAACATCTACGCTTGGGCGGCTGATATTCCATAGCATACGTATTCAGCCCTTGCACAGTTTCTTCAACCCATGGTCTGTCCCACCCCAGCATCTCCCTGCATACATAGTCCGTTTTTGTCTTCTCTAACCATACCGTATCTATGTTTCCCCTACTTGTCCCCAGTCAGCTCAGCCCCATCCCAACTTACCTAATCCCCCACCCCACTCAAGCCATCACCATCCCAACCTGCCTATTCACCCACCCCACTCTAGCCAGCCCCATCCCAAGTTGCTTATTCACCCACCCCACCCAAGCCAGCACCAAGGTAAGTTGCCTATTCACCATCCCCACTCAGGCCTGCCCCATGGCAAGTTGCCTATTCACCCACCCCACTCTAGCCAGCTCCATCCCATCCTGCCGAATCCCCCACCCAACTTAAGCCAGCACCAAGGTAAGTTGCCTATCACCCACACCACTCAAACCAGCCCCATGGTAAGTTGCCTATTCACCCACCCCACTCAAACCAGCCCCATGGTAAGTTGCCTATTCACCCACCCCACTCAAACCAGCCCCATGGTAAGTTGCCTATTCTTCACCCACCCCACTCTAGCCAGCCCCCTCCCAAGTTGCCTATTCACCATCCCCACTCAGGCCTGCCCCATGGCAAGTTGCCTATTCACCCACCCCACTCTAGCCAGCTCCATCCCATCCTGCCGATTCTCCCACCCAACTTAAGCCAGCACCAAGGTAAGTTGCCTACTCACCCACACCACTCAAACCAGCCCCATGGTAAGTTGCCTATTCACCCACCCCACTCAAACCAGCCCCATCCCAACCTGCATATTCTCCCACCCCACTCCAGCCAGCCCCAGGTAAGTTGTCGATTCACCCAATCCACTCAGGCCAGCCCCATGGGAAGTTGCCTTTTATTCTGCATGGTTGCTTCTTGATTCCCTCTCCCGCCAGTTCCCTGCATAGACCCGATTCTCGGCAGATCATGAAAGCTCCTTTCCCCTATATCTAGGTGTCCAGTTCTATAGCTCACCGCTGGCTGTCCTTTATTCTTCTTGCATTTCCAATTCGTTGTCTTAACCCTTCCGGCAGTCTTTATGCAAGGACACCATCGACATACTCCTGTACGATAGAGAGGACGAGGAGACAACGATGTGGCCTGCAGATCCTGAAGTTGAGGCTGCCATGCTGAAGGCGCTATCATTTCAGGAGCCCGACCTGAAACTCAAAGTCCACATGGTGTGGAACAACGACAAGCTCCGTCGGGATTGGCTAACCAACAAGCTCCAGCGACTACGGTGTAAGATTCATGAGCAAGGAAGGACGGCCGTGTATCTCATGCACGGTCTGCCTTACAACGTCCCTACCTATGCTCGTGTGAAACTGCCACCTGTGCGCGGAGCACCAACAAAAGTGGAGGACTTTATCAAACTATACAAGGAAGGTAAACGAATGTGAATGAGCACTGCCTTGTCCTCGCGTTGTCTTGTGGGTTACCCATCGTATTGCGTGAGAGTCAAACATGCTCTTCCCCCTCTGTTTCCCATGCCAGAGCCCGATACATTTGGCCTATGGAAGTGGCATGCTGATGCAAACCGTGTGCCATTTGCAACAGCACCATTTCAAGTGGGAATTGCTGCTTCATTCAAACGAAAGAAGGCTGGTCCTTTAATTCTCAAGCCGTATCACGTTGCATACTGGTTATTTGGAGTATGTATTCACATTATTCCGAGTTATACAGCAGGATATATTCGTACATTAATGCTTGGCTCTGCTATTCTTTACAGGTTGAGCATCGTTTGAAGAACCCAAGTTTAAACAGCCTCGTAAGAAGTGGTCCACAAAACGAAGACAAAACGAGTGAATATCACAACAGTGTACGCGAGTGGATGCGGCATGCAATACTACAAGGCAACAACGACAAGGGACCGTGGTACAAGAAGGAGCACGCCGCATGGGCGTTCGCATCCGTGCCTAAGGTTCTGATATCCTGCCCCGAGTTTGATGACCTTGTCCCCCGGTAAGTCATGGTTGAAGGGCAGCGGGAAGGGGGGGGGGGAAGAGGGGGGGTGGGGAAGGGGCACAATGAATGTTGGAAAGCTGCAACTATTGGGTGAAGTAGGGTCATGGACGGAAAGGCAGTATGTGAGGGGATTGAAGGAAGGTGATCATGGGAACAGCAGCAACTAACGGGTGGTGAAGGAAGAGGATCATGAAAACAGCAACATGTGAGCAGCATGCAGGAAGTGGAGGGAACAGCAGCAACTGAAAGGTGTGAAGGAAGGGGGTCATGGGAACAGCAGCAGGGGAACAGCAGCAGGGGAACAGCAGCAGGGGAACAGCAGCAGGGGAACAGCAGCAGGGGAACAGCAGCAGGGGAACAGCAGCATGGGAACAGCAGCAGGGGAACAGCAGCATGGGAACAGCAGCAGGGGAACAGCAGCAGGGGAACAGCAGCAGGGGAACAGCAGCAGGGGAACAGCAGCATGGGATCAGCAGCAGAGGAACAGCAGCATGGGAACAGCAGCAGGGGAACAGCAGCATGTGAACAGCAGCAGGGGAACAGCAGCAGTGGAACAGCAGCATGGGAACAGCAGCAGGGGAACAGCAGCAGGGGAACAGCAGCAGGGGAACAGCAGCAGGGGAACAGCAGCAGGGGAACAGCAGCAGGGGAACAGCAGCAGGGGAACAGCAGCATGTGAGCAGCATCAAGGAAGGAGGTGGAGGGAGCAGCAGCAACCGAGGGGTGTGTGGAAGGGGATGGAAGGAACAGCAGCAAGTAACGGGGTGTGAAGGAATGGGATGGAGGGAACAGCAGCAACGTTTGGGGTGTGAAAGACGGTGATCATGGGAACAGCAGGATGTGAGCAGCATCATGGAAGGAGGTGGAGGGAGCAGCAGCAACCGAGGGGTGTGTGGAAGGGGATGGATGGAACAGCAGCAAGTAACGGGGTGTGAAGGAATGGGATGGAGGGAACAGCAGCAACGTTTGGGGTGTGAAAGACGGTGATCATGGGAACAGCAGCATGTGAGCAGCATCAAGGAAGGAGGTGGAGGGAGCAGCAGCAACCGAGGGGTGTGTGGAAGGGGATGGATGGAACAGCAGCAAGTAACGGGGTGTGAAGGAATGGGATGGAGGGAACAGCAGCAACTAACGGGAGGTGAAGGAAGGGGATTGAGGGAACAGCAGCAACGAATGGGGGGTGATGGAAGGGGATGGAGGGAACAGCAGCAAGTAACGGGGTGTGAAGGAAGGGGTGGCATGGTACAGCAGCAACTAACGGGGTGTGAAGGAAGGGGAAGGTGGGAACAGCAGCAACTAGTAGGGTGAGAAGGATGGGGATCATGGGAACAGCAGCAAGTGAGCACCATGTTGAAGGAAAAATAACCGGAGCAACCGAGGTGTGTGAAAGAAGGTGATGGAGGGAACATCAGCAACGAAGGGGGTGCGAAGGAGGGTGGTGGAGGGAACAGCACCAAGCGAGGGGGGTGAAGGAAGGGGATGGATGGCACAGCAACAACTAAGTGGTGTGTCACAGCACCCGTCTGTAGGCGCAGAGAAATGCAGGGGTGCACTGTGAGCACGGACCACTGCATAGTACACCATGTTGGCGGAGCCCTCTCCGACTCCCGTTGAACGCTGACGCGTACACATACGCACGCTCGAGCACCCGACCACCCTGGCGACGTATGGCAGCACACAGAGTGAGTAACAAGGTTGACCACGATATGCATGGTAGTGGCAAGATCTATCTGCGCAAAAAAGCATTAGTTGCTCAATACATCTTCTCATGCTTCACTAACGGGGGGATTATGGGTGTCGCAGGAGTGCAGATATTGTGGTACGAGCGCGGCGCGACGCGATGCAACGCGACGAGTGGCACCCGAGGGTGGCAAGGTTACCTCAATCTGGTACCTAGAAAATGGCTACCACTACATGTGGTGGCCGGAGAGTGGACACACCTCGTAACCTGATGCTGGATGGGAACGCAGCTGAATGAAGGAGCGACGAAAAGGCGGATAGCTATGCGGCGCTTTCGAATCACGAGAAGAAGCGTTTAGTGGAGGGAGGACCGTATCGTCCGTGAGGCGATCCGGATAAGCGCAATGGCGTATGGCGACATTTCCTGCGGCATCTGCGAGGAGGAGGAGGATGCTCGTAGCGTGGCAACAAAAATGTCACATGCCTATTACCGCGTGACATGCCAGACCTCCTGCGAATCCTGAAACACGCCGAGCGTCTCCCCAGCCGACGCGAAAACGGTGGCCAATAGGCGACGAACTACCGCCGACAGAAGCCGCTCCTGCATCTGCTGTTGCATCGGCTGCGACATTTGCGGCGGTAGCAGCGACATCTGTCGATATTTTGCTGTAACGGGGTAGATGGGAACGTGGCAGTAGTTCCATTGCTAGAGCGATTCGTCGAAGGCTCTAGATTTTGTGGAGGATGCCAGCATACTATGCGATCTAGGAGCTTGTGTGGGGGGGATCTGCCCTCTGTTTGGAGTTTTCTGACATTTGGAGAGGATGTAAGTATATAGAATAAATAATTGAGCTCTGTATATTTTTTAAAACATATCTGTATATCACGTTTGAAGCGACAAATGGTACAGTAGCGCAGAGTTCTTATAACGAGCTGTAATATCACACCGAATGTCGTATTGTGTCACAAATTACTCCAACCAATCTTATCGACTTTGTATCACAGCTCTCGTAACATTAAACACACCTGTAACCGAATTCGCTTCTTTAAACGAGTCACCTTGTGTAGCGAATTACATGGTTTGAGCGGGAACATTTCGTATCACTTCTTATAGTCCCCCAACTGTTATCGAAGTATGCATCACCATTCCCACAGTAATGCTCCACTTAATGTCACAAGTATGCCACGTGTGGCATACTTTGAGGCATGTTTAAGCATACTTTGAGGACCATTTTTTGGGGCAGGAATTTTGTGACGTCGTCGTTCAGGTCAGGTGGTCCCAGAAATGAGCACGCTGCGTTGCGTCGAATTGATCGCTTCGCTACGCCCAATGCACCCTGCACCCCCAGCTCACTCACTGCCCTCAAGGAAACGACTCTCAACCACCTTCCTCCAACTAACCACCTGAACAAAGCACAGATATCTGAAGTCCAATTCTTGGAGCTCAGCTGTAAATAACATGTGTTACGCGTGGAATAGCCGCGTGAGCCATGACCCCTCCAGTCCACCTAGACTAGAGTGAGAGTGAGGAGCAGCAGGACAAAGGAGCACGCTGCACACATCAGCGACGCGAAGGTAGACCGTAGGTTGCTGCTGAGGCGGACGCATGCAGCAGCGGCCATGGTTTGTGGTCGTACTGTACATACATGGTCCACAGTCGTGACGTTCTCGCAATGGGCAATGGGCGATCTATCCAGAGTGTCTTTCCGTTTCAGAGAAAAACAAATTGGGAAAGTAAATTGACAGCTTCTTAGGGCGGGTCAAACAATGCACGTATTTGCAGGAAACCATACCAACCGTTTCTTGTTTTGATTCAAGCGCTCTGGATCATCTCTAAAACCTTTTTAACCGCATTCGGACGTACTCTTTTGACCCGCCCTTAGTTTCCAAAATTTCTCAAATTTAATCCCAAGTTCACTAAAAAAGTCAGTGTTATAAAATTTTGCTCACGCGAGGCCCACATTATGTTCAAAACTAGTGCTGTGGGGCAAACTTCTCGACACATGTCCATTTTCGCAACGGGAAATTTTGATGGGGCAAAAAACATAAAACCCTTAGGGGAACCGGGACACATTTTTGGGAGGGATCAACCCTAAACCTGCCTGGTGTTTACGACGTGTTGCGACCCACACGGATTGGGTCTGGTCGGGTCGACCTGGTCGACCAGACCCAACCCGACCAGACCCACCGAAACGCGATTCGGAATTTTCGAGAATTTCCCAACTCTTTCCGAACATCCTGGAGGGTGATGCGAAGCAGTTGCCGCGCGAAGGGATGGTGGCGTGGGCGACCTGTGGCGAGCTGTGGCGAGATTTGTGCGAGTTTACCTGGTATCTTCTCGGGCGACGAATTCAGAGCGATAGCTGCGCGAGAGCTGTAAATTTCGTAAGCTCAAGTAACCTGCTCCAACTCGGTTGGGTTGGGTCTGGTCGACCAGTTCGACCCGGATCTGGCAGACCTGACCCGACCCAGTTGGGTCGACCTAGTCGGGTGGACCCGCGACGCAGCCTTCCTAGAAATGAAGGGTCGGGGGGTGGTCGACCCAATCCGTGTGGGTCGCAACACGTCGTTAGGGTTGATCCCTCCCAAAATTATGTCATGGTTCCCCATGAGTTTTATGTTTTTTGCCCCGTCAAAAAATTCCTGATGCGAAAATGAATACGTATCAAAATGTTTGCCCCGCAGGACCAGTTTTGAACATAATGTGGGCCTCGCGTGAGCAAACTTTCATAAATTAGCAATTTTTTAGTAAACCTGGGACTAAAATTGAGAGAAATCAGAAACTAAGGAGTTAGGACTTTCCAAAAATTTTAAGAGAGTGCATTGCGGGTTTCCTCGGTGTTTGGAAGTTAGAAATGACTGAATCGCTCAACGCAAGCAGGGGTGACGCTCCCGTTTTGCCTGGGGCGCAAAAGGGGGTGATGGTCGACCGAGCGTCAGGGCAGCCAACTCCCTCGCGTGAATGCCCCGCCAGGCTGGCACGGGGCGGGACTCCCCCCCACGACCCCCGCCCCGGTCCCCCACCCTGAATTGCTACAGAAGCCCACGTTACGTCCTCGGGATGGCGAACTGGCGCGCGAGCGATGAGGGGCCTAATAACCCCTTCACGGAGGCGGGTATTCGCTTCGCGATGCCTGCGAGGCCCTAGTAACCCTCTCAGGCTGCCCTCGCCGGGCAGACGGGTTGGATGCGAAATCCGGAGGGCCCAGCCCCACCCTCGTCAACATCGCTGGCCCCTCGGGAAGGGACACGTGGCTCTCTCTCGCCACCCCGACCACCCATGCACGGCCCACGTCCCCCCCGAACCCCCTCCCCTAGGGCAGGCCCGGTTCGGGCCAAAGCCGGAGGCTCGCCCTCGGCCACGACTGCTTCGCCCCTAAGCGGCCGAGTGCTGCCGTGGGCGACCTGCGGCCTACGACCATTTCTTGACGGGGGGTTGGACTCCATCCGTAATTTCTCCGTTCCAACTTTGCTTTCCTCTATTTCTTGCCTCCCTGTCAGGTCTCCGCGCTCCTCCTGTTTCGTCCTAGGTTCTCTCGTCCCCTTCGTGGTAGTGTAGCGTTCCGAGACCGTGATGTTAGCATGGCGACCGGTAGAAAAGAACTGACTGTGGCTGACTTCTCCCTCGATGTGCCTGTGGGCCGCGCGGGGTACAAAGTGACATTTGAGATGAAGGACTACGACGTTCTTCGCGATGAGAAGGCCGAGTTTAGAGAACGCTGCTTCGACTTCGGCCTCGCGTGAGCGCGCATCCCTAGCTCACCACGTGGATGTATTGTCAGTTTAGGGGTGTCGCGCGTTTAGGTCGGCGTCGTTTCTAGGTCGGCGTCGACCTCGTTGGTTCCCAGCTTGGTCGATGACGTCCGTCCATGATGGTCGCCGGAGCGCTTGGTCATCTTATTAACTTGTGGTCGGTCATCGCAGATGGACCCTACGTCGGCGACGTTTGTCTTGCTGCCGGCGACGCCGCCGTCATGCGAACCATTCGTCCGTATCAGCTTGTTTCGCTGTCAGCTGTATACCCCGGCACCTGGCATAGAGGGTAGCTTACCACGCAAGTGTTTCGCTCTTGCCTTTTCGCCCCTGCTTGTCCCAGGTATGAGCTCGATCGCACCAGAAAAGACGACAAGGTGGCGCTGATGTGTGCTGCGAGGCTTCGCGCCGCCAGGACGGCGTGGAAGCCGGACTATCTGATTTTTGGCACGGCCATCGACTTCGAAATCGTTGCCATTCCCTTGTGCATCGTGTGAGTGTTCTGCGCCCGTGAAGTTTGACCGTCGCCGACCGCGTTGCTTATTGCTCCCAGACAGAACCCTAAACGTCTTCGTTCTGCCTCTAGTGTGTGCAGGGCGGACCTCTTCCCGGCACGCACTGCAGCGTCTTGCTTGTTGTGTGCCCTGACGACCTACTTTTGCCCGACGAGGAGGAGATCGGGACCTTCTACCGCCACCTCGACCCCAAGACCTCCTACAAGCTGCACGAGGCGGAGGCGGCCAAGGTTTTGAGGCGAGACTACGTCGCCGCCTAGTCGCGTTCCACTCTAGCGGCGGGTCTGCCGCCGTGTCTGATGTGTATTGTCCGTCTCGCTCGTGCGCAATTTTTTCGGCGAAGCCGCGAAGGCGGAGTTGAACCGTGAGGGAAGGCAGCGGAAGGCTCAAGCTCTTTCTGCCGAAGTCCTCTCCGCACGTCTGACGAGTCTTGTCCAACATTATATATGTTGGGTTTGTTAGGCTACAGTGGGTTAGCCTATATGGGGTACACAATTCTAGGGTTTGCTATTTGTACTGATTTCTCTGTTAGTTCATTCATTCCAGTCTCTTCTTGTTGACATGGTTTCAGAGCAGGTCCTTCGTTAGGACCGTTCTTAGGGCCCACCACTGAATACCTACCTACCTATCTACTGTCGGAGTGCTGCGTTAGCGCCTCCCCCTCTCAGCGCCCTAGTGCGCCCTCGTGTACGGCCCCTTAAGGCTTCGTTGACCCCGCGCGCCGCCCCTTAGTGACCCGCGCGTCGCTCCTTAGAGGCCCCGTCGACCCGCGCGCGCCCCGCTTAAGGCCCCGTTTGGCCCCGTCGACCCGCCCGCGGCCCGCTTAGTGGCCCCGTTTAGCCCCGTCGACCCGCGCGCGCCCCGCTTACGGCCCCGTTTGGCCCCGTCGACCCGCCTGCGCCCCGCTTAGAGGCCCCGTTTGGCCCCGTCGACCTACGCGCGCCCCGCTTACGGCCCCGTTTGGCCCCGTCGACCCGCGCGCGCCCCGCTTACGGCCCCGTTTGGCCCCGTCGACCCGCGCGCGCCCCGCTTAAGGCCCCGTCGACCCCATCCGCCGCCCCAAAGCGGCTCCGTCGACCCTACCCGCCGCCCCTACCCGCACCGCACGCGACAGCCGCGGCCCCGCCAGCAACAGGCCGCCCGAACCGAGCCGCCCAGTCCGAGCCGAGCCGAGCAGTCTGGACCGAGCCGCCCTACCTCCGTCGCGCTGCCCACTGCGTTTAGGACTCACTTACTGCTACTGCTACGGCTACTCCTACTGCTACTATGGCTACCCCGCCTGTACTAGCTTTCGATGCTGAGGGCCGCCCAGTGAAGTTTGATACTTGGCTTGATGACCTGCACCTCTTCCTACAGCTCACTGCCAAGGAGGATATCTCACTGTATGACCACGCCCTCGGCCATGCTCCTGCCCCTGCTACTGATGCTGACAGCACTACCCGCTCACAGTGGCAGACTCGTGACGCCCACGCTCGCTTTGCCATCCGCAACTCCCTGCCGTTAGATGAGCGCGAGCACTTTGGCCAGTGCAAGACTGCTAGGGACCTCTACACCGCTGTAGTTGCCCGTTACTCCTCACCCGCTTCTGCTACGCTAGGCCGCCTCACTCTTCCCTACCTGTTCCCCGACCTAGCCTCCTTTCACACTGTCGCAGACCTCATCACCCACCTTAAGACTAGTGAGGCCCGCTTTCGCGCTGCTATGCCTGCCGAGTTTCTCACTAGCAACCCCCCCCGCTCTGGATCACTCTCTACCACATCGTCACCCGCCTCCCTGACTCTCTGCGCGCAGTCAGGGACCACTTCCTCTCTCGCTCCCCCACTGAGCTCACTGTTGCCCTCCTCGAGAAGGAACTGCTTGCAGCTGAGGCGAGCATCGTCGCTGTAGGCACCTCTCGTGGCGACCCCCGCACCCCGTTCTTCGAGGGGTGTTCCCCTTCCCCCCTCCTCCCCTCTGTCGCCTCTGCTGCTGCTGTCGACCTCCTTGGTGCTGAGAAGGTCGGGACCGCGTCTGCTTCGAGCGGGCGCCGCAGGGGCAGAGGGGGCAGGGGCGGGGGTGGCGGCGGAGGAGGTGGGGGTGGAGGCGGTGGGAGTGGAGGCGCGGCTGAGGAGGCTAGTGGCGGTAGTGGGGGAGGCGACAGCAGCGGCGGGAGTGGTGGCAGGGGCGGAGGCGACAGCGGAGGCGGAGGTGGTCGTGGTGGCGGCAGGGGTGGAGGTGGCCGGGGCGGAGGCGGAGGGGGTGGTGGTCGTGGGGGCACTGGCGGAGGGCAGAGTCAGCAGTCCGCCCCGACGCTTCAGGCCGCCCGTGAGTGGTATGCGCAGCGTAGCGTTACCTGCACGTACGTCATTCGCACAGGTGACCGCCGCGGCCAGCAGTGTGGGAGGCCGCACCCCACGCAGCGCTGCTTCGCCCGCCTTACCGACGCGTGGCGCACCCAGTTTCCTACTGCCGCTGAGCTGCCGCGCTGGCCTGAGCTGGAAAAGAGGGGCGTTGATATTTGGGCTTTAGACTTTGATGCTATTCTCACTGCCATGTATGCGATGTCTATTAGTGGAGAGGGTGCTCAGTACTTGCGTGTTCCGCCCGACCCGGGTATTCAGGCCAGTCCAGCTGCCGCTCTAGGTGCTAGTGCGTCCGCTCCCGCAGGTCCTGGTGAGGCTGCTGCCCTAGGTGCTAGTGCGTCTGTGCCCCCTGGTACTGAGTCGACTGCAGCACTGCACACCTTCACACTGGACTCAGGTGCTTCTCGCTCTTTCTTTCGTGACCGCACTGTCCTTAAGCCCCTCGCTCGGCCAGTTGCTGTCTCCCTTGCTGACCCCTCTGGGGGTCCGGTCATTGCGACCTCCTCCACTGTCCTTCCTTGTCCGGCCGTCCCGTCCGGCACGCTGTCAGGTCTCTACCTCCCCTCGTTCTCTACGAACTTGGTGGCAGGTAGTGCGCTCCAGGATGGGGGTGTTCACCAGTTCACCCCTGCCTACGAGCGCGTGACACACTGCACGTGTGCTCGGACGGGTCGCCACCTGGCTACCTTCACTCGGGAGCCGGGGTCGGACCTTTACACACTGACCACTGTGTCCCCTCAGGTAGCTGCGTCTGCGTCTGCGTCTGCGTCTGCGTCAGGTCAGCTGTCCGCCCCCTGCTCGTGTCGCTCTCTGGCACATGAGACTGTCCTTTGGCACCACCGCCTTGGTCACCCGTCTGTGCAGCGCCTTCGGGCCATGCACCAGCGGGACCTTGTTGCTGGTCTTCCCAGGGTGCTCCCTCCCCTTCCCGACTCGCCTGCTCCTCCCTGTATTCCCTGTGTCGAGGGACGGCAGCGCGCCGCTCCTCACTCCTCCTCCTTTCCCCCGACGACTGCCCCCTTGCAGACGCTCCACATGGACGTGTGGGGCCCAGCCCGCGTCCGTGGTCAGGGTCAGGAGAGGTACTTCCTGATTGTTGTTGACGACTTCTCGCGCTACACCACGGTCTTCCCCTTGCGCGCCAAGGGTGACGTCCCTGAGGTCTTGATCCCTTGGATCCGCAGATCTCGTCTCCAGCTCCGTGAGCGTTTCCGCTCCGACTTCCCTGTCCTGCGTCTGCACTCTGACAGAGGTGGGGAGTTCTCCTCTGGCCTATTGGAGGCCTTCTGTCAGCAGGAGGGCATTGAGCAGTCGTACACGCTTCCGGACTCTCCACAGCAGAATGGGGTTGCTGAGCGCCGCATTGGTCTGGTCATGGAGGTCGCTCGTACCTCCTTGAGCCATGCGGCTGCCCCCCATTTTCTGTGGCCGTTTGCAGTCCGATACGCTGCGCATCAGCTCAACCTCTGGCCCCGTGTCTCCTTGCCCGAGACTTCTCCGACACTGCGTTGGACGGGAGAGGCTGGCGATGCGTCGCGTTTTCGGGTCTGGGGATCCCGAGCTTTTGTCCGCGACACGTCCGCGGACAAGCTCTCCCGTCGCGCAGTCCCCTGTGTCTTCCTTGGCTTTGTCCCGGACGCCCCTGGTTGGCAGTTCTACCACCCCACCTCGCGGCGTGTCCTGGCCTCTCAGGACGTCACTTTTGACGAGTCCGTCCCCTACTACCGCCTCTTCCCCTACCGCACTGCCCCGCTCCCCCCCCCGCCTCTCTTCCTTGCTCCAGGTGCTGAGGTACCAGACCCCCTCCCCCCTCAGGGTGCCGCTCCCTCAGGTGTGTCCCAGGTAGACCCGGGTGAGCCTGTCGAGGTAGCTGTTGACTCTCGTCCTGCTCGGGGTGCTGAGCCTGGGGGTGCTGCGTCTGGGGGTGCTGAGCCTGGGGGTGCTGAGTCTGGGGGTGCTGAGCCTGGAGGTGCTGCGCCTGGGGGTGCTGGGTCTGGGGGTGCTGCGTCTGGGGGTGCTGAGCCTGAGCGTGCTACACCTGGAGGAGCCCTCTCCTCCCAGCAGCTGCAGGAGAGGTACCTCGAGTACTGCCGCCTCCGGAGAGGTGCTGCTGGAGCTCGTCCCGGTACTTCCCCTCCTCCCCAGGAGCTCCCCCCCATTCAGCAGATCCGCGAGTGGTACACACGGCGCTGCAGTCTTCGGAGTGGTGCTCCTGGTGCTGCAGACCCTGGGGGTGGCGCTGCTGCTGGTGCTGAGGACCCGGACGTTGGAGCTGCTGCTGGTGCTGCGGACCCGCCTGGTGGAGCTGCTGCTGGTGCTGAGGACTCGGACGTTGGAGCTGCTGCTGGAGCTGAGGACCCGGGCGGTGGCGCTGCTGCTGGTACTGAGGACTCGGACGGTGGAGCTGCTGCTGGACCTGAGGACCCGAGCGGTGGCGCTGCTGCTGCTTCTGAGGACCCGGGCGTTGGAGCTACTCCTGGTGCTGAGGACCCGGCCGCTGGAGTCTCCTCTGCTTCTGGAGACGCTGCGCGGCCGCGACCGTACTTCGTACCGCTCCTTCAGCAGGTTCTTGGGCAGGCTCCTCCTCCTTGTCCTCCTCCCTCCGTAGAGTGTCCTCTGCCTGTCCAGTCGCAGTCACAGTTACCACCTACCTCGCCTCTCCCTGCTCCCTCTCCTTACACTGGTCCCACAGGAGGTCTTACAGAGCGTCGTGAGCCTGAGTCTCGTCCTGCGTCGCCTGTTCGTACTGCTCGCACTGGTAGTCGTGTCCGTCGTGAGCGTCCTCCTCCTGTCCCAGGCACTCACTACATGACTCTGCGTCCCTCTACTGCTCCTCAGCGTGTCCCTCTACCATCTCCTCCTGCGTCTTCTTTGCCTCACGTTCCGGACCCTGAGTCTGACCGGTACCGTGCTGAGCACCCTACTGTCACGCGTCTCCTCGCTACTGTTGTCACTGACCCTACCTTTGAGTCCTCTGCTGCGTCTGCTCTGGTCGCTGAGTTGGTTGACTTTGCTGCTGCCTGTCGTCTAGACTACGCTGCTAGCCTTGTTGCTGAGTCTGAGTCTGTCTGTCCTCCGTCCGTCGGGGGTGAGTGTGCTCTTGGCACGGACGTCCTTGAGGACAGACAGGAGGAGTTCCAGTGTCTTGCTGCTGCTTTGCCCCGTCTCGTGTCCTTGCTAGTTGCCCCTGAGGGAGACCCGGATGCACCAGACATCCCGACCCCACGCACTTACGCTGAGGCGATGGCGGGTCCCTACTCCTCTCAGTGGCAGACGGCCATGGACGCCGAGATGGCTTCCTGGAAGTCCACACGCACCTACGTCGACGAGGTTCCCCCTCCTGGGGCGAACATCGTCAGTGGCATGTGGATTTTCAGGGTGAAGCGGCCGCCGGGTTCTCCGCCTGTCTCCAAGGCACGTTACGTGGCTCGAGGCTTCAGTCAGCGAGAGGGAGTTGACTTCTTCCAGACCTTCTCCCCCACCCCGAAGATGACCACTCTTCAGGTGCTGCTGCACATAGCCGCTCACCGCGACTACGAGCTTCACTCACTTGACTTCAGCACTGCTTTCTTGCAGGGCAGCCTGCACGAGGAGATCTGGCTGCGCCGCCCACCTGGCTTCACTGGGTCGTTTCCTCCTGGTACCCAGTGGAGGCTTCAGCGGCCGGTCTACGGTCTCCGCCAGGCTCTGCGTGAGTGGCACGACACACTGAGGACTACACTTGCGGCTCTTGGGTTCGCGCCTTCTACAGCTGACCCGTCGCTGTTCCTGCGCACCGACACTTCGCTGCCGCCGTTCTACATCCTCGTGTACGTCGACGACTTGGTCTTTGCCACTGCTGACACTGCAGGACTCGCCTACGTGAAGTCGGAGCTGCAGAGGAGACACACGTGCACAGACCTGGGTGAGCTGACCTGGGCTTGCCACTGCTGACACTGCAGGACTCGCCTACGTGAAGTCGGAGCTGCAGAGGAGACACACGTGCACAGACCTGGGCTTGCGGATCACCCGGGACAGAGCACGGCGCACCATCACCTTGACTCAGTCACACATGGTGCAGCAGGTTCTCCAGCGCTTTGGCTTCACGTACTCCTCGCCTCAGTCCACTCCTCTGCCTGCCGGTCACTCGCTCTCAGCTCTGCCTTCGGATGAGTCCGTAGAGCCGAGTGGCCCGTATCCAGAGCTTGTGGGCTGCCTCATGTACCTGATGACCTGCACTCGACCTGACCTTGCATACCCTCTTAGCATCCTTGCACGCTATGTCGCTCCTGGCCGTCACAGGAAGGAGCACATGGATGCCGCTAAGAGGGTGTTGCGCTACTTGTGCAGTACGTCGGGCATGGGGCTTGTGCTTGGAGGGCGAGACCGAGTTGTGCTCACAGGGCACTCAGACGCTTCTTGGGCAGACGACCAGGCCACTCAGCGGTCGTCTCAGGGTTACACCTTCAGCCTTGGCTCTGGCTCAGTTTCTTGGCGCTCTACACGCTCTTCTTCTGTTCTCGGCTCCAGTTGCGAGGCTGAGATCTACGCTACAGCCATGGCTGCCCAGGAGCTACGCTGGCTGACCTACCTGCTGACTGACCTCGGAGAGCCGCCTCGTTCTCCTCCAGTACTGTACGTCGACAACAAGGCTGCCATTGCCTTGTGTGAGGAGCACAGACTGGAGCACAGAACGAAGCACATCGCTCTGCGGTACTTCCTTGCTCGAGAGCTGCAGCAGCGCGGTCAGCTTTGTATTCGCTACGTGGCCACTGAGGCCAACACTGCTGATGTGTTCACCAAGGCGCTTCAGCCTCGTGACCATCAGCGCTTCTGCACTCTACTAGGCCTTGTGCCTACTGGACCTCACTTGCTTACCTCTTGACTTTGCTTGTACTGTGATCACTATATATATCTATACCTGCATGTTTACTCTTGCTAGGTTGTGATCACTGTATCTCTGACTCTGTTATAAACCTGCATGTGAACTGGTCTTGTGACCACTAGCTTGTGCTCGGAATTTGTGTGGAATCCTCGAGATCCACCCTGAGCTTGTTGTTGCCTTGCTTTGCCTTGACTGGTCTTGTGACCCCTAGGTCTCCCCCACTTTGCCTATGGGGGTGTGTCAAACATTATATATGTTGGTTGTTGTTAGGCTACAGTGGGTTAGCCTATATGGGGTACACAATTCTAGGGTTTGCTATTTGTACTGATTTCTCTGTTAGTTCATTCATTCCAGTCTCTTCTTTTGACAAGTCTTGCCGCCCCCATCCGTGATGTGAGTTTCGGGCGAGGATGTCGCCTCGTCGTTTGGGCTGTCGTTGGCGGTTCACCATTCTGACCCGCCTTGTGCTTCGTCGTGGATGCAGAAATTGCCCGACATCCTCAAGGAGGACGCCGCCGGCATGGGGCTGCTGTCGGTCAGCACGTTCTCGTGGTCGCTGGGCCATATGGATGACCTGCATCGCAGCTACGATCCATTGAACTTCGACAACCCGAAGCTGATCGGCATGAAGGCGCTCCGACAGAGGCTGGTGCACTACGTGGAGAGGGCCGCGCTGAAGAAACGAGAGGCGTCAACTGTGGGTCGTAGCGTAGGATGTTGAGAACCGCTAGTAGAAAAGTTAGAAACAGAAAGAGGAGGTTGCACTAGCAGCAAATAGGATACATATAGCAAACCCTAATTTGGGCTGTACTCACTATAGAGTACCCCACTGCAGACTAGACAATTATAGCATTCTGACACACCCCCATAGGCAAAGTGGGGTATGATCAGCACAGCAAGCAGTCGCATAAGAAGTTCACAAGCACAAGCAAAGCTAGAGGCAGTCACAGAGGGCAAGTGAGGAGGAGGG
Source organism: Closterium sp. Yama58-4 (assembly GCA_947470075.1). Taxonomy (NCBI): domain Eukaryota; kingdom Viridiplantae; phylum Streptophyta; class Zygnematophyceae; order Desmidiales; family Closteriaceae; genus Closterium; species Closterium sp. Yama58-4. Next base: position 762,917 of record CANIUD010000587.1, read on the forward strand.
ACTGTGAGAGGAGAGGAGATTGGAGGCAGTGACCGAAGCTGCTGGCACACGGGCTACTGGAGCAACTGGCACACTGGCTACCGGACACAAGCAAGGGTATCCGGACTACTGGAGTAACTGGCTCCGCGGCTACGACGAGCGGCTGGAGCAACGGACCCACGGGCGACTGGCGCAACGGGCTCGCTGGCTACCGGAGCAAGGGCATCCGGACTACTGGCGCTGCTGGCTCCACAACGGCTACCTCCGTTCAACCTCCCCCACTGTCGCAGACCCCCTTTCCCACACCCCCCTATGCACCCCTAGCTCCACTCCCACGGCACCCCCCTAGCGCCACTCCCTCGGCACCCCCCTAGCGCCACTCCCTCGGCTCCCACACATCCACCCCCCTCAGCGGTAGCTGCAGCAGTGGGAGACGGAGGAGGAGGAGGAGCAGGGGACGGCTCACACACCCGCCACCCCCATACCCCTAACACAGGCGGCGCGCGCGCGGCGCGGGGCAGATACGCGGGGTGCGACGGGGGACGGACAGGGCGGCGCGCGAGCGGAAGCGGGACGGCGCGCGAGTCTCTGGGGCGCTGCGACGGGCGACGGGCAGGGCGGCGCGCGGGCCCCCAGGGCGCCGCGACGGGCGACGGGAGGGGGGCAACGCGCGGGCCCCCAGGGCGCCGCGACGGGCGACGGGAGGGGACAGCGCGCGGGCCCCTGGGGTGCCGCGACGAGCGACGAAACCGCCGCGCGCGCCCGGGGCGCGCGGCGGGCAGGAAACCGCCACGCGCCCCGAGCGCGTGGCGGGCAGAAAACCGCCGTAAACGGTTGTATGGGGAACGTCGGATGCTGTCCTGCCTGTCGCGGGCGCAACGGAGGAGACGGCTGTATGGGGAACGTCGATTTCCTGCCCGCCACGCGCTCGGGGCGTCGCAACGGAGGAGACGGCTGTATGGGGAACGTCGGATGAGGCCGATGGGGTGGACCCCGAAATCCTCGCAAGTCTCGTGATGCCGGACCCTGAAATTGAGGTCATGCGGGAGAAACTACAGGCAGCGACAGAGGCTCCCAATGTGGAAGCGCAACAGGGTATACCAGCCGCTTCGTCTGCACCTGCGGAGGACCCTACCACGACAGGCGCCAAATCCCCCTGGCCAGAACCGGTAAGGTCGGCGACGGGAAGCAAAAGCGCAAGGGCAAGGCGAAGGCCGGCTCTTCCAAGGGGACGGCCAAAGCGGCCCCGCAGGGTCGGAAGGGTCCAGGCGTCCGCGTTGTTAAGGAGACTAGGCTGGCCGTGGCGGCAATGAAGTTCCCGAAAAGAACCGTTACATTTGCCGGCCGATGGACAAGACGGAGGCCGCCTCCTGCAATGCGGTCGCCGTATCCGCTTTCGACGGCTACATGAGCGACGTGATTCTCGTCGAATTTGATGGTGTCAAGGAGGATGTGATGAAGCAGCATAGGTCGGACTGGGATGTGGCGCGATTGATGCCGATCGGCATGTGGACGGTCATGTGGAGCTGTGGCGCCAACGCTTTCCGCGACAGGTACGCTTGGCCAATGCTCAATTCGGTGCCCGTTTTAGTCGGTATGCAGGGGTCGATCGGTGACGGTGTGTTGTGTTGCTTTGTTTCACAGGTTCTAAGAGGTGGTCGCGGAGTACAATAGGATCTCCGCTGACTGCGCAACTCTTACGGTAGCTCTTCGTCCGGCGCTGTGGTTCCGCGACCTTCCGGAGTCGACCAAGGCCGAGAAGGCCGCGAAGACGAAGATGGCGACCGACATGATCACACGCGCTACGATGTGTACCGCCTTCGCACCTGTGGTCGCGAAAGTCACGCCCATCCCGGACGTGACGTCGGAGAGGTTACCCGGATCCTCGCCGGGACTGCGTGCGCGGTGTGGTGCTTTTCGGAGACCTATGTCACGGCGGAGGCCACGACTAGCGAAGGGGGGACGCCAGCCACTGTGCGCGGAGCGTCCTTTGAGTTCACGCGTCGGTGTAAGAGCGTCATCGAGGTGGTGCTTCAACGTGCATAGTCCGGGAGCCCGCCGTAGGGGAGGTTGCCGACACAGTGACAAAGCCCATGCAAGAGGCTGTGCTGCGCTCGCTGCCTAAGGAGGGGGACGAGCAAGACCTCGCCTTCAAGAAGGACTGCACTTTCGGCGACCCTAAACTCCAAGCTCGCGGCGTCGTTTTGCCTATTGACGCCGAGATGAAGACGACCATTTGGGATAAGAGGGGTGAGGGGGAAGCACAAAGGGAAGCAGCAGCCCGACGCTTAGGCTGGCATACGCTATACCGACTGCTCTTGTCATGGTCGGCGTGGGTGCAAATGCTGCAGGCTTTCCGACGAAGACCTAGCAACCGCTCGCTTTCTGTTTAGGGCCGCTTTTGCGTGTTGTTTTGTTCCGTTTTGCCTCCTTTGTCTAGCGATTCTGAACATGCTCGTCGGTTTTGTTTTGAAAACCTTGTTGTGAAGTCGGTTTGATGCATGTACAAGAGACAATTCACTTCTAATCACATCATGAGAGTAGTCGATGAATCATGGGCAAAAGTCAAACAACATCTCGTTTCACAAGTACAAGTCAAACATGGTCGCACTACCCTCAGCCCGCCCCACAAGTCGGACATGGAAGCACTACCCTCAGCCTGCCCTTTTGCGTTTCCCCGTGTCGGGGCTCTCCACCCTCTCCCGCCGTCGCCTCGGCCTTCAAGCCGGCCTTCATGGCCTGCTCCTCCAACAAGTCGCCGAAGAGATTCATTCATGGTCCATGAAGCCCGCCGAGACAACGCCCCACGCAACGGCCAGCTTCCTCGCCAGCGTCTTGTCCAGACCCTTGATGCCGGTCGACTTTCCGTCCGCTGTGGTGGGGACCTTGATGGGCGTGGTTGCACGGAGGACCAAGAGAGCATCGCTGAAAGTGGAAAGACCCGCCCGCCCCAGGTGGTCGAGTAGCTTGACCGTGGCGGCGGTGTCAGCGTCGTTTTCGCTCCGCCGCAAGAGGTGCATGGCTTCCATGATCCGCTTCATCCGGTGCAAGGAGTTCTGCAGCGAATCGTTTTTCCCCATCTCTCCCACCTCGGTCGTGGGACCGTTGTCGGTCGACGGTTTTCGGCAACGAGAGCTCTTTGCCGACTTCGCCGACGCTGCGGGTTTGTTAGGACTCTCGACCTTGCAGATCATGCGCGTGTGTTGGACGAGGAATCAAGGCTCCTCATAACGTTCGCGCAAAGGTCGTGCGTCGAAGTGCGAGGGGTTGTTCCACCAGCGCCAGGCAGCCTCGACCGTCTTGGACGTGCGCCATGGATGCACGACGTTCACCTCGTACATCAGGTCGTCATCATGCTACTTCTCGATCTTGGCAGCCTCTGCCTTCTCCGCGTCGGTCATCGGCCTTGTGGTCGGCAACGCCGGCGCAGTCGGTTAATGGGGATGAATTTATGCGAAACAATGGGGATGGGTGGCAAACGGTTAGCAAATAAAGCAGGACGACTTGTGTGACTGGTCGCCTTCACGCGCATGCCGTACGTCTTGGGGGTTCTCAGTTGTAGTACGGCGCATGACCATGGTTTCGAGGTCCATCCGGTTGACGTCCTTGGCCCATTTTTGGAAGTCGGGGTCACGGCAGAGCTTGGAACCCTGGACGTATGGGTGCCACGGTTCGCGCATCAGCATGCACGCAAGATCCTCGGCGACGATGCTGAGGCCGTGTTGGGTTCTTTCACCGTGGCGCACTTTTCCGCCTGCGAGACGAACATAAATACAATCAACCGTCGGTGGAATGTCGGCGTGGAAATGGGTGGCAGGTAGTCGGCGTTTCTGCCGTCTGAATTGTTCACCTTGGCAAGTTCCGCTTCCGCCCACGGAAAGATGTGCTCGGCGATGAGGGCCACCACCTTGTCGTCGGGATTTACCTGGTACGGCCGAGGTGGTAGTCGCCGCGCTTGCCCGTGTAGCTGGCCTTTCTTAACATCGCCGCCTTCGGGATGGTCGTGATGTAGCTCTTCGCAAGCTTGTCGAGCGCCCAGTGGCCCAAGTCGGCGATGTCAGATCGTGGAATTCCATCGTCCGCCAGCTCCTGTGCCCCACCTGCCCGTGCGGCATGGGTGTTGCGCGAGATGAAGATCTTGTTCGTCCGCCACATCTCCCACGTGATCCCAGAATACGATGAAGCAGGCAGTTGTTTTTGTGTCTTGTCGTTCCGAGCATGAAAGAGGTGCCAGCGGTACCACATGTACGGAGTACTGAAGTCGAAGGGCGGCACAAGTCGAGAGGTGGGCGAGCGGCTCAGCTGGTCGTAAACAAAGTGCAACCACAACACTGTGTGACCGACGGCGCGCATCTCCTGCTCCAGGTGTCTCGTCGCGTAGCTGTGATGCAGACGAGCGTCCTTGTTCGTCTTGGAGTTTCGTGACGCGACGATCATGACAACCGGTTGTCGCGTGGAGTGCTCGGGCGACGTGCTCCCCATTCTATACAAGAACAAGCCAGGGAGCTCGATCGATCGGGCGCTGGCTCCGCGGAGAAGGGTGTGGCGAGACAGGAGCGTCATCGTCTTCATTAGCAAGAACTTCCACAGCGTTTGGGAGGGGGAGACCGACTTGGGTTTGTATGCCCGCATCGCCTAGGTCAGCAACACCTTGATCATGACGTGGCGGAACCGGTCGGTGGTGTACGTGTCGCCGAGGGTTCCGCGGTGCCGGTCGACGCAATCCCTGCGCATCAGTTCCCACCAGGACAGGGTTAGCTCGGCGGACAGGGAAACGAGCAAGAACTGTGCGGGATGACCTGCCGACTTACTTGTCGTCCCTGTGCCTCTTCTCTCTGACCATCTCGCACACCTCTGAGCGGACCTGGGAAATGTCGTACATGATGTGGAGCTCCTTCACCCCGAAAAGCGTCCCTCGACCTTGCAAGCAGTCTGGAGCGCTTTGATGTGCATGAGCAGCATCGAAACAGTTACTGCCTTCAAGGGCTGGACACGGACGTCGGGGTTCAGCTCCTCGAGCTCCTCGGCCTTTGTTATACCCTTCTGCTTCGCGACTCACAGAATGTACGCCTTGATCCGCGTAGCGTTGATGCGTGGACCGTGCATCCAAAAAAGCTCGCCCTTGGCGGTGTGCCACTGATCACCCATGTCGTCGTCGGTGTACCTCCCTATCTCGTCCTCGTGCTCCAGCACGCCGTCCCCCTTGATTCTTGCGGTTTTCTGCTTTGGAAGGTTCTTACAGCACCATCTCTTGAAGTCTAGCAGCGCCCGCAAGTACTGAAGCCGGGTCGTTCCCGCCTCCAACGTCTCCAGATGCCGCATACCCCAGGCCATCCTCAGCAATCTGCTCTTCTTGGCGAGCTTCCGCAAAATCGTCGCGCATGATGTTTTGAAGGAAGTCGTCATCTCCTTCATCGGCCGCCAACAAATCCTCTATGGTCAGATACTCCATGTCGTTTTCTGGAAATGGGCCAATTGGCGGCTACTGCTTTGTGGGCGAAGGCGACACTGGGTCAGGTGGAGCGCCCTCTTTGGTCCCTGGCGGTAGGGGGATGGTCGGGTCGTCGGGAATGTTTGCCCTAGCGGCGTCTACATCCACCAGTAGGTAGGGCTCGTTCAGGTCAGGAATCGCGCTGTTCACCGCCAGCGGCGTGGTGCCTGCCATCTTGGCGGGTAAAGTTGCTCTCGTCTAAACTAGTTGTCGTCGAGGTCTCGTGGTGGTAGGTGTTCCGCCGTTCAAAGGCGATACTGCACAAGTGCTGCTGTGTTATGCCTTCGTACAGTATTGTCCCCGTCTGTAAGGCCCCCGTTGCGGTAGCTAGACGGTCAGCTATTGAAGCAGCCTGAAAGGCCCTTACTGCCACCTCTCTTTTGGCTCTCTCAGCGTTCCTCAACTCTGCAACAATGTTTGACAGTTCGGGACCCTGGGGCGGCGGATTGGTGTTCTCTGGGTTGTTGGTCGGCGGGGTGGTGTTCGGCGGGGTATTGGTCGGCGGGTTGTTTATCGGCCGAGTTTCGGTCGGCGGGGTGTTGTTTGGCGTGGTGTTGTTCGGGGGGGGTGGTGGGCGGGGGGGGGGGGGGGGTGTTGGGGTGTTGTTCGGCGTGGTGTTGTTCGGCGAGATGTTATTCGACTGGTCCCTGGCCATCCGAGGCCGTCCTATGGACTAACGTTGACGACGACACTGGTTCGGCTTCCAACAAAGACGTCGGCCTGGTTTGGATGTTGTCGACCTAGCTAGTCGTCCTAGACAACTACCGCGAATGAACCGAAGTCGTGCGCGGATTGGTCTATGCCGACCTATATGCACCCTACACCGGTGTGGCTCGTCGTTGACCTTGTACCACGCGAGTAGCTAGAAAATGACTTGGAATGAATGCCAGAGCGTGGCTTCCTGGAGAGAGAGCAAATGATTCGGAAAGAACAAGAGAGGAAATGGCAAACAGGGTCCCTTGACGGTGGGTCATACCAACGAGTGCCACGTCGCGCTTCGGCCGGACAGGTGTTGGCAGGAGATCCCTTGGCGTCCTCCAAACCTGCATGCATGGCAGAACGGCGGCGCACTGGTCGACGTGGCACGGTGCACGCATGGCCCCGTCGCAGCCGAATTTCTGGTGGTGTTTTGGCCTTTTATGAGGCGGATTCCACGTCAGCGTGACGCAGCAGTGCTCATCGAGTTGACCAAGAGCATATCCCGCGGGCAGGTTCCCACCAACAGGCCGACGAAGGCTTGCTCTTCGCGTGGACAATCGCCCGTGTGTGGACGAGCACGAGAGGGACAACGAGCCCTCCGCTATGTGAATGAATATACATCGGCCCGTCATCGTAGGTCCGTATTCATTCACCCACCAATAGGTCCGTCGTCCCTCTCGTGCTCGCCCCGTGTCTCCCCTTTCCGGTATCCACTCTATGCTCCTCCGTTCTCGCCCCACTCGTGTTCCGCCACCCTCTGCTCTCCCCCCCCCCTTAGGTCTTCCCTTGCTGTCTCCTCTCCCCCGTTCTCTGACCTTCTCTGTGCCGCTCGCCCTACGATCTTCAGTGTCCTTTCCTCCTTAGTCTGTCTCTGCTCTTGTCGCTACTGTTGCTGAATTTGCCTACACCCGCCGCCTTGTCTACGCCACTCAGTTGGTCCCTGCTCCTGACCATCCTATGTCCGTCAGAGGTGCAAATGCCCTTGGTAGTGATGTCACAGAGGACAGGCAATTCGAGCTGGCTTTCCTTGCAACTGTTGCTCCTTATTTCTGCGCCATGTTGCTAGCCCTTGAGGGTGACCCAGACGCTCTTGACATCCCGAACCCTCGCTCCTACGCTGAGGCAGTCTCGGGACCCATATGAATATATCTGTCGGTCGCATATTGTAGAAGGTATTATTACATGTAATGGTGGTTCACCTTGCTTGCCTTGCCGTCTTGCCTTGTATTTCGTTGTCTCGCTTCCTAATGCAAACCCCCTTCCCCATTTCTTTCCTAAACCAAGCTTCCTAAGTCACTAGCTCCTGAGCTCATTCAACATGGTACATGTAAGAGTACGACGGCTTATGCTAGCTTCGTTTGCTAGACTTGACTATATTATGCTATTTCTAGCTTAGGTTTATCTTTTCATGCATGCTTATGCTTGATTTTCTAGGTTAGGTGCGTTCCTATAAATTACTATAGTTACAGGTTGCGTGTTCCGAATTCCAGGCCTTTCGGTTGCCACCGAGTTGCCTTTTACCGGATTCGGGAAGGATCCATTCAGGACGCTTCGCGACCCGCGGAACCTTTGCATAACACCTGGGTTACTGGTCTTGTGTCGAGACTATACATAGCCTCGTGTTCTACCCAGGTGGATCATTCAATACATTTGCTCTTTTCTGAACTGGATCCTATCAATCCTCACAATTCATAATCAGAGCGGGTTTACACGTGAGGTCTTCAACCGCTAAAAACCGGCCTTCAAAAAACCGTAAGGACGACGATGAAAGCGCCGATTCCGATATGTAAAACCACTTCCGCGCAATTTTTCGAAGTCCCCCTCAATCCGATTTTCAAACATCCCTCAGACTTATTGGCGAAAAGGTTGGAATTTCGACTGTCAGATCGATTCGAACCTCAACGGCGCAGAGATTTCGCCCAAAAAAGTTGAAATTTGGAGCGTCTGATTGAATTTCTTCTCGACGGCCGAGATCAGACGCGAAATTGACCAAGGGAGAATTGCGGAGATAACTCTGACAATGGGAGCTTAGACTACAGGCAAGGCAACTCCTTTCCATCCACGAAGGCGGTGAACTCCTTCCCGAGGAACTCCCCTCCCCGGTCAGAGCGCAGCATCAGCACCGACTTCTTGGTCTGCCGCTCAACCGCCACCAGCCACTTCCCAAACTTCCGCAGCACGTCGGACTTCTTGGCGACCGGCCTCACCCACACGTAGCGGGTCTTGCGGTCCTTCACCAGAAGGAAGTACAGGCTGCCATCCTTGGCAGCCACCCGGAATGGCCCGCACAGGTCGATGTGCACGACGGCCAGGGCATCGTCGGCGTCGGAGCCATTGTCGGGGGAGGTGTGCCGCGCCAGCTTCCCTCCGACGCACGAGACACACGGAGAGTCGGTGCCGGCCGACGGCTTGATTTCGAGGCCAGTGGCGACGTCGTGCTTCGCCGAGCTCGTGATGGTGTCGACACCGACATGCGCAAGCCTCGCGTGCGACCTACCTGGCGTCGACTTGGTCGCCGAGATGATCGCTCGCAGAGCCACCGTCTCCGTTGTGGTCGACGTCGACGTCGTCGGGCACGGATGAAGGTCGGTGCAGAGGACCCGGCCTCTATACATCGCCCGACCAAGTATGTCCCCTGACGCCGAGACGAGCAGCATCCCGTAACCATCATCCTGCAGCTTCACGGCGTTCTCCTTCAGCTGACCGGCGGATAGCAGGTTCGCCTTCACGCCCAGGACCTAGAGCACGTCGGGGATGAGCACTTGCTTCCTGGCCTCCCCTTGTAGGGCAACATTGCCTCGTCCTTGTACGGCCTGAAGCGCCCCATTGAAGCCACGTACGTGCTTAACGTCACCGCTCAGCTGCAGGTCGACGAAGACCTCCTTCGTCCCCATCAGGTGGTGCGAGCAGCCACTGTCGAGCAGGACCGCCGCCCGGTTTGCCTGCACAGCTGCTGCCACCGCCTGGAAGTCCTCGCCAGCCTCCGGTGCCAGCGAGACGGTCGGCTCCACGACGCCGACTAGCGAGCACGACGCCTCTTTGTCGCCTCGCCCCTTGCCGCCAGAGGAGGAGTCGGCGTCCTTCGCCGAGGTCGACTTGTTCGACTGCTTCTCCTTGCGCGGCTTGTTTTCCTGGCGTGGACGACGGCCAGCCGACCTTTCGCGGCCTCCCTTGGCGTCGTCGTTGTCGGAGTCACTGCCGTCAAGGCATTCGAAGGAGAGATGGTCGGGGTCGTCACAAATCCAGCATTCCCAGCGTTTCCCGCCTCCTCAACGACCGTTGTCCTTCACCGACTTCCCCTTGTCGGCGTCCTTGGCCGATTTCCCGCCACTGCATCCACTGCCGCCAGGCTTGCCGCACTGCCCCGGTCGGCCTCCTTGCTTCGTCGGAGCTCCATGGACCTCTCAACCTCCTACATCTCCTCGTCCCTGAGGATGTACGAGGTCAGCGAGTCCTCGTTGAGCGACTCCCTCGTACCCGGCACCACCATCAGCCACTTCATCAGGTTGTAGCTGCTTGGGAGCCCCTTCAGGACGTGCGTGATGTACGACGCCGTCGAGGGGAGTACTGCACCCTAGCCATTCGCATGTTTGCGAGTAGTCGCCGCGCCCGGTTGCAGTAGTCAGTCGCCGTCTCCTGCTCGCCCATCCGCAGGTGTGTCATCTGCTCCTCGAGCTGGCCGATGTACAGGTCGTTCGTGACCTAGTACGTCGACTCGATGAAGTGCCACGCCTGGTGGCCGGCGTCCAAGTAGTACGGGCACGACTTCAAGGCGATCTGCACGCCCGGCGAGCAGCACCGCGAGATGACCGTGAAGGTTACCAGCTGCACGGCGCGGAACTCCGCACGCAGCTCAGGATTGCTCTCCGGCTGCGTCGCCACGGTTCCGTTGGCGAAGCACATCAGCACGGCCATCTCCAGCTGGGGATCAATGGGCCTCCTTCCACGCGAGGAGGTCGGGACGGCCGACCAGCAGCGGCTAACGGCGATTCTGTCCGACGTGAACTTGAAGTAGCTGTAACTCGGCGCTATTCCGCCCGTAGTTACGTGAGTCGCCGACGCCGGCGTCACGCTGCTCCTACGTTGCCCTGCGAGGAGACCGCAGCCGCCAACGACTGCAGCCCTTGCGCCTGAACGCTGCCGACTTCATCGGCGTGTATCACCCCTCCCTGCCTCGACGTGCCCCTCGAACTGCTGCCAACCTTGTTACCGGCGTGGACGCCCACGTCGACGCCGCCCTCGTTGTTCACCGGTCGAGGAGTAGCCGGTCGAGAAGGGTGCTCCGCTGCCCACACGGCGCGGATGCCAGCCTCGACGACCGCCAAGGGGAGCGTCTCCCCGTACTCGCCATCAGCGTGGCGTCTCTTTGCATCAGCCAGCCGTGCCTCCAGGGTATCCACTACGCCTGTGTCACCTACGGCACCCACCATGGTGACTAACACAGCTGCCGGCCTACGAACACGATAGGTATGTGCAACTTAGTCGCCTAGACTGAAGGTACGTCGTGGTGCTGTCCACGCTCACCGCACCATGCGGAGATAACTCTGTCAACGGGAGCTAGACTACGGGCTAGGCACGGGGTAGGAGTAATTGTAGCGTTCGTTCCTTAGTTGTTTGCTTGTGTTCACTCTACGTGCACATTCACGGGGAGATTGTGCAAGAGTTCCACTAGAAAAAGGTTCAGAATTGATAGCCACAACATTGCCAAGAGAGACTACATCAGCGCAGCACGATCGACCGCGTTCCAGCGCAACACTGCTCGCACCGCTCCAGCGCCGCAGAGAGGCGGCGCGCCAACGTTGCAAGTCTTCGACGTGCCAACGCTGCAGCAAGGCGGCTGCACAGCGTTGCACCCGCAAGACAGCGTTGCACCTGCATCGCAGGTGCACACAACTGGTTGGCGTGCCCAGCCCCGTCACGCGCACAGCACAGACACCTTGCGAGCGACTGCGCCAACCAGCCACGTCGACCTCGGGATACCACTTCCGAGGTCGGCCTCGCAGAAACCACCCCGGCGACGGTCGCACACGTCGCTCGGGTAACTTGGTCGATCGGGCAACCAGCGTCTGCTTGTGTTCCCGGCGTCGACCAGCTGCTTCTCCTCGTGCCCGTCGACCACCCAGGTCGTTGACCACGTTTCGGATGTCGGCTGCACCAAGTCGGCGTTCCCAAAGTCGGCACTGGGAAGTTGACGCCTCCGTGTTCGACCTCGCCAGGTTGACCACCCGCACCTCAGCGCCTTCCAGCCCAGCCTCCCATCGCCGTCGACGTCGGCGCCCGCCTTCGTCAAACACGTCCGTCGGCCTCCCATCATCGACGGCTGCGCAGTGGCCCCGTGCGGGTCGACCACCCCGGTCCGCCAAGTCGGCGTCACCCACTGCAGCAGGTTGGCTGCACACTCTGCACATCCGACCACGAAGTCGGCTCCGCCCAAGCGAGGACGGGGCCAACAACCACTCCCATTCACAAGAATTACGCGACGAAGAGAATCCACGCTCGACAATATTACAGTCGATTCTTTTTGCAGTAAGTCGACCAGCGCACTGACTCGAATTTAGTTCGTCGCAAATCTTCCTACAAATCGCCAAATGGAGGGAAATGGTGATAATTTCATAGAAAAAATCGCGGAGTTACGCCCCGAGCAGGATCAAATACGTGTGGCGCTCCTACGTCTCGAAAAACTTCTTGCGAACCAATCGACAGCCGCAGCAGCAGCCATAGCGACGGCGGCAACACCGACAATTGTACCTGCGACAACGGCAACGGCTACAGGCAACCTCGAAGCAGTAAGCCGAGGCTACTAGAGGCGTTCGATCCTATAGTGAAATGGAGCGACGTCCAATGATTCGTAGCTGAACTCGAAATTTACTTCGCAACCGTTGGATGCACGACCCCCACCCAAGACGCAATGCGCATACGGCTCGCAGCAACACTGTTACGAGGCCCAGCTCTAGAGCGGACTACTAACAAAATTGTTCAAGGCGAAGGGACGTGGGCGCAGTTTCGGGCAGCACTGATTGAACAATTCAATGCGTTGAACAGTAGCTACTACGGAACACGACGCAACCAGCCAAATAGTGGCATGGGGCGATCAGCACCACACACGACTGCCGAACCGATAGAGAACGACAAGGGCGATGCGGAGCAGCGGCTAGCAAAAAAATAGACGTGCAATTTTGCGGCGCTACAGGATATCGTATCTTGGCGTGTTGGGAAATGAAGAAAGCACGTGCGGAGATGACGGGCAAGAACAGTGCGGCACCCCCGAAGCAGAAAACGGACAATGTGACAACTTTAGAGAGGGCGAAAAAAATGAGAAAATAATGGCAAGAATTTAAAACCGGAGTTCCAAGAGTTTCTAACTTAGGAAGGTCGGTTGGGGTAAGGGACGTGGGTGGCGCGCGAACCAGAGTGGTGTCGAGATTTGTGGTTGCGGATCGCAAAGCCTGAGTATCTCGCTTGCGTAACCAGATCTTGAATGCAACATACGAAATCGCTCAGTTTTGGACGGGCTCAGGGTCTTTTTGCGAAATCGTCACTGCTATCGTTCTCGCTAGTATAGTTATCCGTATGGTGAAAGTTGTCTCGACAATTTGCGAAGTGAAGCAATATCAACTCGGTCATACCCAACCAAAGTTAGGAAGGTTGAGGCATGACCAGCCGGCACCAGGGGATATCGCCGAGACAAAAGGAGACTCCGCGAAACAAGACCCTGCACCGACTGGGAAACTCCAGCCGTACACCCCGACAAGTAAGAATTCGTTAAAGTTATCCTATAAAGATACTTTAACTAAGAATATTACTTCTCGTGGTTTTCAAGCCTTTATTAAGGGAGAGTCAGAAATTATTCCGGTACCGGGTAAAATGAGAACCCCAATCCGGAGTGTTGATAAGGGTCGAGCGTTCCAAGGAGTTAATATTCTCTCCCAGCAGCACGGTGTTAAGGCTCCCCGCCGTTCCCCACAGGTGAAGCCTACACAACTACAAATGCTTAGGGGAAGGTTTCAGGCTCAGGTTCAAGAGAGTACAATAACAAGAACCAAAAAAAGACGAGTGCGAATTCCAGTTGTTAGCTGTGAAAGGGTTGGATGGTGTTGTCGTACACCTAGGAAGAAATATTCTGCCAGCACAGCGCATAGCGAGGGATGGAGCTTGGGAAGATATATTTATATCTATATATATTTATATATATATTTGAGCACAAGGGGCCGAATTGAAAAGAGATGGAACTTCAACAGAAACTACACTTGGTAATATATGTATAAGAAAACACCCAGACACTAGATTTGGAAGCTAGTGTCACGTGAAAGCAGACAGATCACCGCGAAACACAACTAGCTGACACGCCAGAATTGCTATCCAACTAGCTGACACGACAGAGCTATCTTCAACCAGTAAACACAGTATAATAATATGATAGTGCAATAGCATAAGCGTTTTGGTAAAATAAATCGATGTTACTGCAATCATAAAAAGAACATCAATGTTCAGGTGAATTAAATAATAATAAAAAAAAGAGAGGAGAAACATCTTAATTCTTTTGTTCTTTCACAATAAGGAACTAGCAAAGCATGTCTCAATCTATGTAAATAAGTAGAACATTGTGATTTGCTGTCTAAAAGAAAACTATAATATAATTTGTCATAAAGTTTCTTATAAACTAAAAGAACACAACTCTACGCATCCCTACTTTTATGAGTTGTAAAACTGAGTTGCGCGGAAAACGAGTAACGAAGCTGTGATTAAATGAGCTGACGATACAATGAAGGGCGCAACACAATATAGTGATGACCCTAGCAAGGCGGGAACCTCGGGCATGCGAAATTGGGTGCAGGTTGGGCAAAGGAAAACCGAAGGCGACGCGATGTAGCCTCGGTATTATTGATGCCGTGACGATGAACAACGGTCGAAATGAAGAGGCGCGCAGTTTCTTCGGTTGTGATGGTTGTGCAACATGGTGCAAAGTGCACCATTTTCGTGAGTCGGTCGACGACAACGAACACTGCATCGTTGCCGGGCGCGCCAGTTGGTAGGCACGTGACAAAATCCATTCTCACACGTTGCCATGGTCGCTCGCGAGGCTTGAGGGGACGCAGCAGGCCAGCGGGGCGCCGATGAGTCGATTTTATGGCCTAACACACTCTGCATGAAGACACATAATGCTGCACATCAGAGGAGGAATCAGGCCAGTAATTTTGACGGTGCAGATTTTTCTGCGTCTTGTCAACTCCGAATTGCCCGGAGAGACGGAATCGTGGACCTCCTGGATAAGAAGTTCACGCATCATATGGTAAGCGGGCACCCAAATCTAATTGGTTCCGGCCTTTAGGTAATAGTCAACCTTCTGTGTCGTCGGTTGATGGTGACTACGGGCCCGTCGTATAGCTGTGGGTGAATAGCCACGAAAGGAGCAGGTTTGAATGGGTAATGAGTACTGAAGCGGATTGAACTATCGGGCGGGTAAGGGCATCGACGATGTTTTTCGCCCCTTTCTGTAGGTGATGCGATAGGGAAAATGTGACTCCATGTGGTCGAGCCGTCGGATTTGTCACGGGCTGAGTTTGGGTTGCGCGCTGAGGTACTGTAGTGATTTGTGGTCCGTTCGCACTGTAACGTCGGCACCTATCAGGTAGCAGCGCCACAGTGCGTGGATCATGGCGAGTATTTCCTTGTTGTGGATGGGGTAGTTGCGCTCGGCTACTTGCAGCTTGCGTGACTCGTAGGCGATCTGTTGTAGGCTGTTGGCGAAATCTTCGAGCAGCACATCGCCGATTGCGAAATCTTAGGCGTTGATGACGATTTTGAACGGCTTGGATGGGTCGGCGATGCGTAGACCTGGAGGGGATACCAGAAAATTCTTCAATTCATGGAAAGCCGCCTCAGCCTCCTCCCCCCACACAAAATTCATGTCCTTGTGCAACAGGCCGGTCAGCAGGCCGGTTATCCCCGCCATATTTGGGATAAACCGCCGGACGTAATCCACAACCCCCAAAAAAATCTGAAGTTTCGTGACATTAGTCAGGGCCTTCCACTCCTCGATGGTCTGGAACTTCTTCGGGTCGATTTACATGCCGTCGCGCGAGATAACGTGCCCCAAAAACTCTAACTCCTGCTGAAAAAACTCGCACTTAGAGCCTTTGGTGATGAGTCATTTGTCTTGGAGCCTTCTAAACACTGCTTCGAGGTCACGGAGGTGTTGCTCGTGCGTCCTGCTAAAAATAAAATTATCGTCCAACTAGACGATAACACACTTGTCAAAAAGTTCACGAAACACCGTGTTCATGGTCAGTTGGAAGGTTGAAAGCACATTTGTGAGGCCGAAGGGCATCACTGTAAACCTAGAACTACTGTAGCGGGTCGGAAGGCTATCTTGTGACAGTGGTCAGTGGAGACTCTTATCTGGTGGTAACCGCCGAGTAGGTCAATCTTCGAGAAGTAGCAAGTGCCGCGAAGTTGGTCGAGGAGGTCGTCGGTGCGTGGGATGGGATAGCGAGACTTGATGGTAACCCGGTTGAGCGCGCGATCATCGATGCACATGTAAATGTCGCCGTCCTTTTTCGACGTGGACAAGATCGGTGTGACGAAGGGTGACATACTGGGTCTGATGAACCCTGCCTCCAACAGTCCATCAAGTTAACTTCGTAGCTCCTCTAGTTCAAGCTGAGTTAGCCGCCACCTGGCACGAACAGTTGTGCGCCAGGCTCGAGCGTGATTTTATGGTCTTCGGGGTGTTCTGGTGGTAGGCCAGGTGGCAGGTCGTCGGGTAAGATATCCGCGTAGTATTGAATCAGTTGCGCCAATTCACGCGGTACAACTGTATACGATTTCTCGATGTCGGTTCCATTGGTTTCGGCCTCCAACTCGCGCAGATGAACGGCGTAAAGCTGCACAACCCTGCTGAAATGATGTGTGATGCAGATTGTTTTGATGCATGTAGACTCAATGTGGTCTAGAGTCCACGCGGGCAGTGTAATCAGCCACTCGTGCTTGCTGATGCTGCACAAACCCAGTCGATTATCGGGTTGGGTCGTCGCAGCCAATCACGTCCAAGGAGCACGTCGCAGCCATTCAAGGTCCATGCTGAAGCCGAAATTGTCGTCGCACTCAATCCGCATCGTCCGTGTTTCCTCAAAAATCACCAGAGGCGTCCCATCCACAAGGCACGCATCGATTTCGGGCAAACACATGTCAAGTGGTAATCCACATTTTTTTTGTTGTCGTTGGATTGAAGAGGCTATAGCTAGCCCCACCATCGACGAGCATTTATATTGTTTTCTTCGACACCATGCCAACAACCAGCACAGGGTGATCCACATGATTATCCCCGTTATTCGGCCGAGTGCGATCGATTGCATGAATCGGAACCACGACTCGGTGGGGATGGTGGTGGTCACGCGATAGAGCACAGTCAATAAGGAGCCCGTTTGTTACTGACTCTTCCCGTTTCCCGGCGCTCCCCCATCGTTCCTCTTCCACTACGTCTTGTCGGGGCAGTCTTAAGACATGTGACCCAGCTTCCTGCATTAAAAACACAACCTCGTAGAAGGGCGGCCTGGCGCATGGACTCCGTTAATTGTGGCCCGCTAGGTCTGTCCGCGACTTCCCTCCCCGGAACTTGATCTCGCCCACTGCATCAACGGATCCATATCCTCGGCCAATCGAACAGCTTCCAGGAACGTCGTCAGGCGGCTTTGGCACACCTCGTACTTTATTTCGTATTTGAGGTCGCTGATGTATTTACAACCCCTCTGATTCCGCCATATCGTCCACGTGATCGGCGAGCGCCATAAATGACGTCGTATAGTCTTGAATAGAAGCCAGCTACGACCAGGCACGCAGCTTCATGCGAGTGTGTTCGAGGCGGATACATGCTCGAAGCGCTCTTGCAAGGCTGCGCCCCACTCCTTCCACGTGCGAATTGTGGTCATACCAAATATTGATGATGCCCGTCGATCTGCTGAGTCTGAGGTCCTGTCTTCCGCATGTGTCGCACCTATTGAGGTCCCTGTGTCCAAGGTGCATCGCCACCGCTTTAGTGCGGGTCCTCGGAGAAGCGACACCGCGAAATTAATACGTGTGATGTCATCGCCGACATTTTCAGCAGTAAAGAAGACCTCCACGACGAGCAGCCACCTTTTCATTGTTGTGTTCTTGTCCGTAGGGTTGAACGAGGGCGAGCTCGTCGGTTAATATCGATTGTAGTAACTGCAGTTGATGTTGTCGGCGCTGGTCACTTATAGCCTTCTTCAACGCCGCGTGTAACCTCGCTTGTTGCATTAACGCTCCTCACCACTTGACTAACGGTTTCACCTTCATCAATGAGCGACTCCTGGCGCGCTTCACCTCGCGCCTGGCGTAGCTCGAAGTTTTCCTCCCGTAATTGTTCCACTTCCGTCGTTAACGCCTTCATGCTGCTCTGCATCTCCGCCATTTGTTGCATGAGCCTGTCGAAGGTCGCCTAATCCATGAGTCGAAAACTTCGTCTAATAGGCAGTGTGGTATCCGTGACTTTCTGGCAACAGTGTAAGCGTAGAAGCTATCGGAGTCGGGCAAGTTTAATTTAATATACGTTGCAGCCAACCGCTTTGCAGCCAACCATACCAGTCACACCCTTGCCACTAAACTATCCTCGAAAAGCGGGGTGATCTAGGAAAGTAGCTCTGATACCAGGTATTGAGTTGTAAAACGGAATTGCGCGGGAAACGAATAAAGGATCTCTGACTAAAAGAACTGACGATACAATTAAGGGTGCGACACAATATTGTGACTACCCTAGCTAGGCGGGAACCTTGGGCACACGAGGTTGGGTGCAGGTTGGGCAAAGGAAATCTGATTGCGACGCGATGCTGCCTCGGTGTCGTTGATGTCGGTCGAACGTGCTGCGATCAGAAGTAGATCGTAACCAGGATCACCTCAGGAAGGTTCGCACAAAGTGGGTGTGTTGGTGGTGGGCCCTTGCCCTCGAATCAGAGTGAATGTAAAATGATCGAGATGATTAAAACATGCAAATACAAGCATTATAAATAGTAGTACAGGGGGAATACCAAACGTCTTAGCTAGCCATGCACTCTAAGGGGTACATTCCCTTATTCAAATTCAAACCCAACCGTGCGGCGAGTACGGTTACGAAACTGTTCCCGCCAATTCCCTTGCTCCTACAGCTGCCCGGTGCCGTTTGCTCCGACGGTCCAGATCCATTTCAATTGTTTGCGTCGCTTCGAGTCAACTCTGACTGTTCGTTTCCAGCTTCGATACTGTGCGATTCATTTTCTGCTCTCAGGAGTGCACAGCGCTCTTCTTAATTTATCATTCGTAACACCCCCCTTCACTCCTGTCCGTAACTCGACTTGACCCGCTTGACCACTCCGCTGAGTTTGGAGCAGTGTTGGTACTACTGACGTGGTAGTCGCTTTGTCAGGAAATCAGTTGCCATGTCACGTGTCGGGCAGTAGGTCAAGTCCACCTTCCCTTTGTCCACTTCGTCCTTGACGAAGAAGTACCGCAGCGCAATATGCTTAGTGCGGTTGACGAATCCATGCTTGTTTGCAATTCTGATCACGCTCTGGTTGTCGCAGTGCATGCGAAAGGTTGGCGATGTTGGGATTTTCGCTTCTTGCAAGAGTTCCTGCAGATAGAGACCTTCGCGAACTGCTGTTGTCGCGGCGATGAATTCAACTTCGACCGATGACAGGGCAACCAGCTCTTGTTTCTGCGAGTTCCACAAGATTGGTCTTGTTGGCTTGAGGCGAAATAGGAAACCAGTCCTGGACCGTCAATTGTCGGGGTCTGCTATGTGATCGGCGCCCACGTAGCCGATGAGGTTGAAGGATGGGGTTGGCACTGTTTGTCAGAATATTATGCTCTAGCCTGCAGTGGGGTGCTCTATAGCGAGTACAACCCTTCTAGGGTTAGCTATTTGTACCACCATTGTTGCTAGTGCAAACCTCTCCTTTGCTTCATTCTCTCTTGCCTAGCTAGGTCAACCCTAGCTATGGCTCCTCAGTATACCTACTATCTCGACATGCTATCAGAGCAGGACGATCCTGTTGGGTCGATCCTGTGGGTGGGCCCCACCACCTCAGTCTTCCGCTGCTCCTACTACTGTCTGTGTCGCACGCCCCGTGGCGTGCGACGGATTTTTCATCCCGCCGCGCGCTCGGGGCGTGCGGCGGTTTTCTCCCCGCCGTGCGCCCCGAGGCGCGCGGCGGTTTCCTACCGTGGGGGACCCCGCGCGCCCCCGCCCTTTCCGTTGCGACGTCCTGGGGAGCCGCGCGCGGCCCCCCGCTGCCCCGATTTCCCGTCGCGCCGCCCTGGGGAGCCGCGCGCGGCCCCCCGCTACCCCGATTCGCCGTCGCGCCGCCCTGGGGAGCCGCGCGCGACCCCTCGCTGCCCCGTCGACGGCCGCGACGCCCTGGGGAGCCGCGCGCGGCCCCTGATTTCCCGTCACGCCGCCCTGGGGAGCCGCGCGCGACCCCCCGCTGCCCCTTCGCGGCGCCCTAAGGAGCCGCGCGCGGCCCCTCGCTGCCCCGTGGTGGCGTCCTGGGGGCCGCGCGCCGTCCCCCTCGCCGTCCCCCGCGCTCCTTCCCCCGTTCCGCTTGTTTTAGGGTTTGGGGGTGAGGAGTGTGGGGGTGTCGGTTGTGAGTTCCTCCCCCTGCTCCTCCTCCTCCCTAGTCTCCCTCTGCTACAGCTGCCGCTGAGGGGGGTGGTGTGTGGGAGCCTAGGGTTTGGGGTTTAAGGGGGGTACCGTGGGAGTGGAGCTAGCTAGGGTTTGAAGCAGAGGGTGTGTGTCGAGGGGTGTGGGACTGTTGGGGGAGGTTGAGCGGAGGTTGCCGTCGTGTCGTACGCAGCGCCTGTACTCCGGGGCACTCATTCCCGGTAGCTCAGAGAGCCGGTTGCGCCGTCGCCTGTGGGTCCGTTGCTCCTGCCGAGCATATTAGCCGCGGAGCCTGTTACTCCTGTACTCCGGGGCACTCATTCCCGGTAGCCACGTTGTCGCACCAGAGCCGTCTGTTGCCCGTGTGTCTGCATCTTCAGTCGTCGCCTCCTATCTACTCTCCTCTCGCCAGCCCTCCTCCTCCTCATTTGCCCCCTGTGACTGCCTTTAGCTTTGCTCATAATTTGAACCTTAAACTATTGCTTCTTGCTTGTGCTCAGAATGTGTGGTGACATCGTGATCCACCCTGAGCTTGTACTACTTTGCTTGCTCTGCTGATTACACCCCACTTTGACTATGGGGGTGTGTCAGAATATTATGCTCTAGCCTGCAGTGGGGTGCTCTATAGCGAGTACAACCCTTCTAGGGTTAGCTATTTGTACCACCATTGTTGCTAGTGCAAACCTCTCCTTTGCTTCATTCTCTCTTGCCTAGCTAGGTCAACCCTAGCTATGGCTCCTCAGTATACCTACTATCTCGACACTGTTGAGTAACAAAGCCCGATCGTGGGCGTGGAGATGAAGAACTGTAGAGCGCGCTCCAAATCCAGAAGGTTTTCAGTCGTTGGTTTGCGAGAGTACTGAGCCAGTTGGCTCGCGATGTAGGAAAGGTCGGGCCTGCATGTCACTGAGGCGAAGAGTAGGCAACCCAGCTGCTGTAGTCTGGATTCCAGCAGAGGACAAGGCTTTGTTATCAGGTTTGTGATTCGGTCCGGGAGTGCGGTAAGGAGTGGAGAGCAGTGCAGGCGCAATGTTGAATCGTTTCCCAAGTTCCTTTACATACTTGGCTGCTGAGAGGTGAATGGCTTTTGGCGCGTACGAGATATTAAGTCCTAGGAACTGCTTCACGTCGTAGTTGCAGGTAATGTCGACGCTCCCCGCTAGGTTCTTTTCGAATTGCTCGAACAGCTCGTTGCTCGACCCTGTGTAGAGCAAGTCGTCGACG
This sequence comes from Closterium sp. Yama58-4, assembly GCA_947470075.1. NCBI lineage: Eukaryota > Viridiplantae > Streptophyta > Zygnematophyceae > Desmidiales > Closteriaceae > Closterium > Closterium sp. Yama58-4. The sequence goes on from CANIUD010000587.1 coordinate 783,964, forward strand.
TAGACCGTGAGCAGAATGTAGTCCCCACGGAAATCGCGGCGGTACATCCCAGGATCATGAGGCAGCTGCTTGAAGCCTATCTCAAGCAGGATGTTGTGCAGATATTGCTGCCAGAGCCTTGGTGCTTGTTTAATCCCGTTGAGGGATTTTCGTAGCTGGCACACGCGCGAGTCTCCTTCGCCGTACGTGTGCGGCTGCTACACATAAATAACCGCATCCACTAGCGCGTACAAGAATGCATTCTTCACGTTGATTTGGCGAAGCGGTATGTGTTTTGTGGTGGCGATGGCGAGCAGGATTCTGACGGAGGTGTGACAGTTGACCGGTGCGAACGTCTGATCGAAGTCTATGCCGTGCCTCTGATCGTAGCTGCACACGACCCAACGCACCTTGAAGTGTTCAATCATGCCGTCTGCTGTGGTTTTCACACAGAAAACCCACTTGCTGGAGCGAATCCTTCTCCCCTTGATTGACGCTCGATCAACGAGCACCCATGTATCGCAGGAATCCAGCGCCCTGATTTCTGCATCCATCACTTCGCGCCACTCTTTGCTGTGTGGTCCCGTGACTGCTTGGCTCGGATTTTTGGGCTCGATGACGTGTGGCGCCTCTGAGATGGCGGCGTGGAGCCCTAGCAGTTGTAGTCCTGAGACGATGTTGTCGTGGCGATGTTGCGGGATAACCTCCTGCACGTCGTCGTCATCGCTCTCTGGTTCAGGTGGCAGTGGTGGCGCTACGCCTCTGCGGCTTCCTCCTGTTCCGCCGACTCCTCCTCCCGAGGGGTCTTCATCGTCATCGTCGCTACTGTGGCGATCTCCTCCTCCAAACTCGTGGTGTCTTGCTCCAGGATAGCCGCAGCTGCTTCGTCTTCGTGCGTTGCATAGCTGTGCCCGTCGTTGGCGTGAACGCGGTTCGCATTCGTTCGCTCGTCTTCGTGGAATTGGTCGAGGAAGAGCCGTTCGTAGAAAAAAACATCGCACGCATTTGTGACCTTCTGGCTAATGAGGTCCAAGATGAGCCACGCTTTGTGTTCGTGGCTTATGCCGAGGTGGATTCCCCAGCGCGCGCGGCTTGCGAATTTGCCGATAGTTGACGTCAGCGGGCGATATTGCACCATGCACCCCCACACGCGGAGCATGGACGTGTCACCCTTCATGCTCGTCCATTTAAGGTGCGGCAAAAGGTTGCCGATGATCGCGGTGGTTGAAAGCAGGTTGTGCACCCGCACGGCGTGGTGCATCGCGTACGTCCAATACGTCGGTGGAAGTTTCGACTACTTTAGGAGCGCACGCACTTTTGTCATGAGTGTGCGGTTCGTGCGCTCAGCGACAAATTGATGCGGGTGTGCGTAAGGGAGAGAGATGTGGTGCTCAATCCCTTTCTGTGCCAGGTAATCCTGCAGCTCCTTGCTGCGGAAATCCGCTGCGCTGTCTGACTGCCGAACCTTCAGCTTCTTCCCAGATTGCCGCTGCGCGTGCGCCAGCCAGAGGCGGAATACCTCATACGCCCTGCTGCGGAGTTGGACGTTGACTACCCACATGTAGCGAGTTCCCACGTCAACGATTGTAAGGGTGTACTGCTCGTCATTCAGCCCGCAGTGGCCAACGACGAGGAAATCGCTGTACACTTTGTGCAGCTTGGGGTAGCGATTAGTCCCTGGTTCCAGTAGGGGGAACGATTGATGGCAGAGCGCAACTTCAGGGCAGACGGTGCAGTTGCGCGGCTGTGTCATGCTCCTCACTTCGGAGCCGTCAGGGCGCAAGAGAGCGCCAGGTGCGAAAACACTTGCGACGATGCATTTTTTCAGCGTTGCGCGAGAGGGATGACCGAGGCGCTGATGCCAAAGGTTGTCGTTAGCGCGAAATCCGGAGGTGCGCATGTAGTGCGCGCGCACTATCTCAGGGTCTTCTTTTGGTATTGGTGCAGGCTCCGCTCCTGCTTCTTCTGTTTCTTCTCCTTCGTCGTTTGCCGTTGTCAGCATTAGCGCCAAGAATTCTCTGTCGAGAATGATGGAGAGGGGAATGTTGGTGCCGGGGATTGTGTCGGGGAAGTAGGTAGGTTCGCGCGGCTCGGGATCAGGTCCATAGACCGTACGGCGGGGCGTCGACGGTTCGTTCCCCCACTCGATGGTGTCCCACGGATCTTGGTGCGGTTGGATGTCAGGTGGAGGTAGCGCAAGTGCGAGAAGGCGCGAGGGGGCGCCCGAGAGGAACAACGCGCGATTCGGCTTCTGCTCCCCCCCTTGTTCTTCTCGCCAGGTGCTCCAGCCTTCATCGGAAGTGCCCCATCCGCTGGTGTCGCTGCCAGTTGCGGCGCCCCAGCCGCTAGTATTGCTCGTTCCCCATCCGCAAGTGTTTTCCCACCCCCCTTCATTGGAGGCGCTCTCTTCCTCCGCCCCCCAAGCAGCGCACGCGAACGTTCCGCGTGCTTCAGCCAGGCTTTTGCGGCGAACTTCTTCGGCTTCGCGGCGCGCCAACTCCTCTTCTTCTTTCAAAGTGACAGTTGTCGTGGGGTCACACCAGTGGGGGTACAGCTTCATGAACTCGTCTTTTGTGTAGGGGCGCGCCACTCCGCGCGCGTCAAGGGTTCCGCGGCGCTGTCCGCAAAGGATATTTTCGAGCCGCTGGGAGGGGGAACCCGCAAGTGGGTTCTGATTGCTGCCGAAGACGTGGTGAGAAACCACTTCCATCTCCAGCGCCGACATGCCTTCTTCTGGCGGCACGGTTCGTTCAGCTTCAGCGATGGCGGCAAGACCACGGCCGGCGATGGCACTCGTTGAGGCAGTGGGCGTGTGACAGTCCCTGCAGATGCCGTCTGGGTCAGGGTTGTGTAGTGCCAGCTCACGCGGTGCGGGTGATGTGGCACCCATGGCTTGCCATCAGGGTGCTTCCAGTCCGAGCGATGGATATGCTCGAATCGCAGTGGAACGAGGTCGATTAGCTCGTTCGAGTCGCCGATGCAGTCGGGGATATCAAAGTCGAGGATGTACACTCCATTCTCGGAGTGTGCCCGTCCGATCTGCCTACGCGTTTTTGTCGGCGACGAGTAGTGCAGCGGGATGTTGCGCGTGTGAGGGTCCGTGCTTAGTTCGACGCTGCAATCAATGAGTTGAGCGGCGGAGAGAAGATTAAAGCACAGGTTCTTGACTATGAGCACATCATTCAGCGTGATGTGCGTGCGGCTTCCACGTGCTTTGAGCACGACGATGCCTTGCGCGCTTGCGCGCAGGCGCGTATTGTTTGCCACAGTGACGTATGTGACAGTGGGGGTCGGGACGGCATTGGAGACAAAACGCTCGGAGCCCACCATGTGATGTCCGTGTCAGAATCCCAGCCACTAACCACTGGGATAAAAGGGCTTGTTTGTGTGGCGGGTGAGTGCGCCCATAACCCCCCAGGCCAACGTGCCTGTAACCCTTCCCTAGGATCATCGGGGATCACCAGTGGACCTCTGACAGTCCGCAACAGCTGTCCAGGTACCAGGTGTTGTAGCACTTTTTGTCGTCACGGGCGAGCAGCGCCAGTCGCGGCGTGACGATGTTCGGTGTGTCGAATTTTAGGAATTGTTCGCGCGAGATCCAGTCGATCGGTGCCGCCCGCGAATCAGGTACGTGCGAGGGGCATTCAAGCAGCGGGACTGGGAGATTCCAGTCCTGGTCGTCGTCGTCGGTGAAGTCGTGGCGAGTGCTGAACGGGTTTTTATCCATGAACTCCTCGATTGGATGGCGTGCTAGCTCTGGTGACGACGAGCGCACGCGGGGACGGCGGGATCCGCTTGTCATGGTCATGTTCCACATGACGTTGCGGACGGGAGCAGACGGTGACGGCTGCTGCTGCTGATGCTGAACCGTTGGGTTCAGGTTGCGCGATGGGTGTTGGTACCCCTGGGCCGGACGCATGTCGTTTTATGCGTCTTGTTGGCTGGACCAGGTGCTCGGATTGGTCTGGCGAGGGCGAGATCGGGATTTACATCCATCTGCAAAGTGCCCAAAATTTCTGCACATTTTGCAGTAAAGGCGCCGCGGCCCCTGCTCTTCTGTGTTGTCTGCGTAGAAGGCGAGGCGTTCCCGTTCTCGTCGCGGCGCTGGTCACTGCTGATCCATGTCTCTCTGTTCAACGAGAAGGGCGGCGCATAGGGCGGTTTCCGAGATAACCTCCTGCTGTCGGAGAAGCACCTTGCAGGGCCGCCATTCTGGGCCGAGCCCTTGAAGCACGATGTTCACGAAGATTTCTTCGGAGATGCTGCTTCCCAGTTTCGCGATTTGATCGCGTAAGCTCCGACAGCGATTAATGTAGCTGTTGGCCTTCTCCCCTGGGGCCATTTTTGTCTCCAGTAGCTGCTGGAGCAGGCGGATGATGGAACCGAATCCTTCGGTTGGTAGACACCGTTTAGGTGTCACCAGGCGTTGAGGGCTGGGGCCGATGTTGTCTTGTATGATCGTATGCTCCGCTGCTCTGCCGGCGACATGTTCCGCAGTAAGACGCCGTACGCCATCAGGGACTCATTGTAATATTGCGCCCTGGCGTCGGCGGTGTCTTCAGCAGGTCCCGCGTAGCTCCCGTCAAAATAATGGAATATCTGCGCGTTCTGCAACAGCAGCTCCAGCTCGAAGCTCAACGTATAGAAGTCTTTGGCGTTGAAACATACACTTGTCTTTATCTTTGACAAGCTCAAGAACCTTGATTGCGCAGAGAGAATTGCTTCTTTGCTAGGACGGGGAGTCTTGGGAGTTGAGCCATTCGTTTCGAGGGAGAAGGTGTGCGGGGCGGTATTCTGGCCATTCGAGGCCGGTTGAGAGGGTTGGGAAGATGTTCCCGCGTCGCCATTCCGCAATGTTTGGAGCCCTTGCTCCAAGTTTGTGAGTCGCTGAAGCATTTGTTCGAGGACAGCGGTTCCGATTGTCGTCGTCGCCTCGTTTGTCGCCTCGTTTGTCGCAGCCGGGTTGGGCTGCGCTTCAGCGGCCAGATTTGTCTGACCTCCAGATCCACCGGCCATTCTTATGCGCGAGCGTGTGCCGGACGCCACTTTAAATCGCCGAGGATTTTGGGGGGTGGCGTTGCTAAGGATTCCTAAGTCGCTCTCATACCATGCTGCGATCAGAAGCAGATCGTAACCAGGATCACCTCATGAAGGTTCGCACAAAGTAGGTGTGTTGGTGGTGGGCCCTTGACCTCGAATCAGAGTGAATGTAAAATGATCGAGGTGATTAAAACATGCAAAAACAAAGGTCGTATCCCGGGCTGGTGGCAAGATACTGTTGGTGGCAAGCGGGAAATTCGCTTGACACCAGGTGGAGCCGCGCGTGAGTGCGGCTCCAGGTTGGTGTCAATGTTGGGCACATTGCACGATTTCCCGCGATCAGATTGGTCGGTTTAGCTAACACCAGGAGGTTCATTCCTCCATGCGTTTTTCGAGTTGGTGTCATGTCACCAACCAATCTTGCCACCAGCCCGGGATACGACCTTAACGTCAAAACAGTAGGCAGAAACTAGAAACGAGAAAGGGGGGTTTTCACTAGCAGGCAGTTGAGTACATATAGCAAACCCTAATTTGGGCTGTACTCGCTATAGAGTACCCCACTGCATGCTAGACAAACATCACATTCTGACACACCCCCATAGTCAAAGTGGGGTATAATCAGCACAACAAGCAGGCAGAGCAATAGTTCACAATGATAAGCAAAGCTAGAGACTATCACAGAGGGCAAGTGAGGAGGAGGAGAAACTGTGGAGGCGAGAAGATGGGAGGCGACGGCTGAAGCTGCAGACACACGGGCAACAGGAGTGCGCAGAACTGTCGCTACCAGGCTAAACCCGGACTACACAGCGACAAGCGCAGCTGACTCTCTGTGCTCCCAGGAGTGCTCACACTGTGGCTACCAGGCGCAGAGCCCCGGACTACTCAGGCCACAGACGCAGCTGGCTCTCTGGACTACCAGGAGTGCTCACACTGTGGCTACCAGGCTATACCCGGACTACTCAGGCCACAGACGCAGCTGGCTCTCTGGACTACAGGCGCTGCGGACGACAAGACGGCTGCCTCCACTCAACTTCCCCCAGCTGTCCCACACCCCTTTCACACACCCCCTGCTGTACCTCTAGCACTGCTCACACGCCACCCCCCTCGTACCACTCCGACGGCTCCAACACATCCACCCCCCTCAGCGGTAGCTGCAGCAGTGGGAGACGGAGGAGGAGGAGGAGCAGGGGAGGCCACACACCCGTCACCCCCATACTCGCCACCCCCACACTCGCCACCCCCAAACCCTAACACAGGAAGCAGCGGGGGGGGGGCGGTGCGCGGGTAGCAGCTCGGGGGAGGGCGGCTCCCCAGGGCGCCTCGACGGGGCAGCGGGGTGGCCGTGCGCGGCTCCCCAGTGCGCCACGACGGAGCAGCGGGGGGGCGCGCGCGGCTCCCGAGGGCGTCGCGACGGGGCAGCGGGGGGCCGCGCGCGGCTCCCCAGGGCGTCGCGACGGGGCAGCGGGGTCGCGCGCGGCTCCTCAGGGCGTCGCGACGGGGTAGCGGGGGCGACGCGCGGGCCAGCGGGGCGACGCGACGGGCTCCCGGGTGAGGGGGCGACGCGACCGCCGGCGGGGGGGGGGGACGCGCGGGTCGACGGGGCAGAAAAAAAAAAAAAAAAAAAAAAAAACAAGAGGCGACAAGTCGTCCTAGGGTTGCGGAGCGTTTTGCATATTTAACCAATCTTATACAGTTCCAAACACAATCATGGACATCGTTTTCCATGGTTTCCATTTTTTTAATACGGAGTATGAAATCTGGCTGATGATTGCAAAAAAAGCTGCAGGGACTAGAACCAGTGATCTCTCGTATTGAAAGGAAATTCAAGACCGCTGCGCTACCAGAGCCATTCTTCACAAGTGTCGCAGTTAATACATAGTGTGTTGACGCGACGAAATTTTTACTGCCTTAGGGTTTGTGTGTCCTCTTTTTTTCCCTCGCTCGTCAGACTCCTCTTGCCTCTCTTCCTACCAGTAAGGTGAGAAGCACGAGTGCCTAGGCTACCTAATCTCTCTAAGCTCTAAATGCAACTAAGTTAGGTAGGTTTGCATTAGGCATTAGGTAGGCTTACATCTAGTAATCTCGTATTGTAAGTGTGTAAAATGATTACTATTAGCTAAACTACGTTATTTAAGCTTCTATTCTAGGCCCTTAGCAAAGACTTCAGATTTTCGTTGTGCTGGTTTCTTTTCGTCCTGCATAATCTAGCATCCTTTCCTTCTATTGTTCATCATTCCTTTTCCTTTTCGTCGATTGCCTTACTACTCCCTCGTATTTGCATGTTTCCGTTCAGTTACTTCTCATCTACGGTTTAGAGCCGTCCAATCCAAAAACTGACGTAGTGTCGTTTTTTTAAGCCTAATTTTTATGTCGGTTTGTTCATTATCTTTAATGATCTTATTTTGTTCGTTTATCTTCTTATGTACCTCTTTTCCCACCCTTCTTCCTCTTCTTCTTTGAAGCCACTGATGCTACTCCAGCTGCTCCCTTCACTTACGCCACTCACACCACTCCAACTTCTTAGGTAAGCATTGTTATTCTTATTCTCATCATGTTGACCAGAACTTGATGTAAGAGCCTTTCATCATCTGTTTTTCCGTTTTGTTAGATGAATAGGATCTAGGCTAACCTTTCTTGTTAACGTATCCTAGTCGTTTACATTTCTCTTGGTCGAAGATGCTAGCTTCTTATTGTTTTTAAGGTTCATACGGTAAGCATGCATCCGTTTCTACTGCTCTTCAACCCCTCTTTCCTCTCTTGCATCGTTAATACCTCGTATCTGCATACTTTCTTTGACTTTCTAACTTCATTAACCCCTTTCAACATTCCTCACTTTCTCTCCCCTTATTTCTCAATTTCTTTGAATTGGAATCTATTGCGCGTTTCGTTCCTTTATTGATGCTTCTATTTCGCGTTCTTTAGTTCCTGAATCGTTCACTTATGCGTTCCATGATTGTTTTGTTCGAAATTGCTGTTCTTCCTGAGCCTTTTTTTTTGTTGTTCTTTAAACCGCAATTGCATAAATTTGTTGTTTCATTCTTCATTTTGATCCCTGTCTTGACTGCATACTGTTCTTTAACGAATGTCAAATCTTTACCTTCCCGTCTGGATAATCGTCACATTTTTTTTCCCGGTTCCTTCTTTCATCATGTCAATTTGCATAATTACTCTTTTTTATTTTGCCTTTTTGTTTTTTCTCTATTTTGTACTTCTCAGATTTTTTGCTGTTTCATTCAAGCGACCAATTATGATTTGGAAATGGAAAGAGGTCTATAGTTTTTACTGTAGATTTTTATTTGCATATGTTGTTTTTGGTGTACTGAGCATTGTTGTTTCCGTAAATGTGTATGATCTTGTGTGTATGTGTTTGCATGCGTGTGTGTGCATGTGTGTGCATATATGTGCGACTGTGCGTATGTGTCTGTGCGTGTGTACATTCATTCATATGCATTGCATTAACAATGCATATCTGTGGGTTTAAAAAAAATGATCGACCTATCATTTCCGAGAAGGCTCTTTGCGCACTCAGTGAGTGTGTCCACTTGAACTGGATTTGATAGAATTGATCATTTTTTTATGATACACAGATTGTGTTGTTTCATGTGACGGCTGGATGATTCATATATTATGCTATTGACTTCCCCCCCATGCTAGGCAGGGGATGCGGTAGCTTAGTGTATGGGTCACTCAACATCACGCATTTCCATTATGTATCGTATGCGTTCAATTCACTATACACGGGACTGGTATACGGAAGTAAGTATATGCATATCACTGCAGGATACCGCACTATACGGTATAACAGAATATCATATTATCCATTATTATACTGTTACGCACATGCAAGCTTCATTAATGCATAACAGAATATCACGTATGCATTACGGAATTAACAACCACCGCGAGTTACAGTAACATTCTTTTTGCACACCGTGTTCATATTTCATCCACATACCGTATACGTAAGGTAAATTCAGGGCAAACTACAAAGAAATGTACAGTACCATGACACACGTGCTAAATCGCCAGAGAAAATACGTAGTAGTCACTTACGCTGTAGTCGAAAACATTTTTCATCTTCTATAAATATTGTGGATGAAAAAAATGTCAGAATGAACGAACAAGAATGATTGAACTAGCAGTGAAATGAGTACAAGTACCTAACCCTAGAAATGTGTACCCCCTAAAGGCTAACCCACTGTAGCCTAAACAACCACAACATATATAATGTTTGACACACCCCCATAGGCAAAGTGGGGGAGAACAAGGGGTCACAAGACCAGTCAGAGCAAAGCAAAGCAAAAGCAAGCTCAGGGTGGACCTCAAGGATACCACACAAATTCCGAGCACAAGCAAGTGGTCACAAGACCAGTTCACATGCAGTTTGATAATATAGCAAGAGGTACAGTGATCACAACCTAGCAAGTGAAAGCATGCAGGTATATATATAGGGATCACAGTACAAGCAAAGTCAAAAAGTAGGCAAGTGAGGTCCAGTAGGTACAAGGCCTAGAAGAGTACAGAAGCGCTGATGGTCACAAGGCTGAAGCGCCTTGGTGAACACGTCAGCAGTGTTGGCCTGAGTGGCCACGTAACGCAGACAAAGCTGACCACGCTGCTGCAGCTCACGAGCCAGAAAGTACCGCAGAGCGATGTGCTTCGTTCTGTGCTCCAGTCTGTGCTCCTCACACAAGGCAATGGCAGCCTTGTTGTCGACGTACAGCACTGGAGGAGAACGAGGCCGCTCTCCCAAGTCGGTCAGCAGGTAGGTGAGCCAGCGTAGCTCCTGGGCTGCCATGGCTGTGGCGTAGATCTCAGCCTCACAACTGGAGCTGAGAACTGAAGAAGAACGTGTAGAACGCCAAGAAACTGAACCAGAGCCAAGGCTGAAGGTGTAACCCTGAGACGACCGCTGAGTGGCCTGGTCGTCCGCCCAAGAAGCGTCTGAGTGCCCAGTGAGAACAACTCGGTCTCGCCCTCCAAGCACTAGCCCCATGCCCGACGTACTGCACAAGTAGCGCAACACCCTCTTAGCGGCATCCATGTGCTCCTTCCTGTGACGGCCAGGAGCGACATAGCGTGCAAGGATGCTAAGAGGGTATGCAAGGTCAGGTCGAGTGCAGGTCATCAGGTACATGAGGCAGCCCACAAGCTCTGGATACGGGCCACTCGGCTCTACGGACTCATTCGAAGGCAGAGCTGAGAGCGAGTGACCGGTAGGCAGAGGAGTGGACTGAGGCAAGGAGTACGTGAAGCCGAAGCGCTGAAGGACCTGCTGCACCATGTGTGACTGAGTCAAGGTAATGGTGCGCCGTGCTCTGTCCCGGGTGATCCGCAAGCCAAGATAGCTTGTCAGTTCACCCAGGTCTGTGCACGTGTGTCTCTTCTGCAGCTCCGACTTCACGTGGGCGAGAGCCTCAGTGTCAGCAGTGGCAAAGACCAAGTCGTCGACGTACACGAGGATGTAGAACGGCGGCAGCGAAGTGTCTGTGCGCAGAAACAGCAACGGGTCAGCAGTAGAAGGCGCGAACCCAAGTGCCGCAAGTGTCGTCCTCAGTGTGTCGTGCCACTCACGTGGTGCCTGGCGGAGACCGTAGACCGGCCGCCGGAGGCTCCACTGGGTACCAGGAGGAAACGACCCAGTGAAGCCAGGAGGGCGGCGCAGCCAGATCTCCTCGTGCAGGCTACCCTGCAAGAAAGCAGTGCTGAAGTCAAGAGAGTGAAGCTCGTAGTCGCACTGAGCGGCTATGTGCAGCAGCACCCGAAGAGTGGTCATCTTCGGGGTGGGGGAGAAGGTCTGGAAGAAGTCGACTCCCTCACGCTGACTGAAGCCTCGAGCAACGTAACGCGCCTTGAAGACAGGCGGAGAACCCGGCGGCCGCTTCACCCTGAAAATCCACATGCCACTGACGATGTTCGCCCCTGGTGGGGGAACTGCGTCGACGTAGGTGCCTGTGGACTTCCAGGAAGCCATCTCTGCGTCCATGGCTGTCTGCCACTGAGAGGAGTAGGGACCCGCTATCGCCTCTGCGTAAGAGCGCGGGGTCGGGATGTCTGGTGCATCCGGGTCTCCCTCAGGGGCAACTAGCATGGACACGAGATGAGGCAAAGCAGCAGCAAAGCACTGGAACTCCTCCTGCCTGTCCTCAAGGACGTCCGTGCCAAGAGCACACTCACCCCCGACGGACGGAGGACAGACAGACTCAGACGCAGCAACTAGGCTAGCGGCGTAGTCGAGACGACAAGCGGCAGCAAAGTCAACTAACTCAGCGACAAGAGCAGACGCAGCAGAGGACTCAAAGGTAGGGTCAGTGACAACAGTAGCGAGGAGACGCGTGACAGTAGGACGAGCAGCACGAAGGGAGTCAGACTCCGGGTCAGGAAGGGTAGGAAGAGAGGACGCAGGAGGAGACGGCAGAGGGACGCGCTGAGGAGCAGTGGAGGGACGCAGAGTCATGTAGTGAGTGCCAGGGACAGGAGGAGGACGCTCACGCGGGACACGACGACCAGTGCGAGCAGCACGAACAGGCGACGCAGAGCGAGACGCAGGCGACACAGGACGAGACTCAGGCTCACGACGCTCCGTAAGACCTCCTGTGGGACCAGAGTAAGGAGAAGGACCAGGGAGCGGCAAGGCAGGCGGTAACGGGGACTGCGACTGGACAGGCGGAGGACACTCTGAGGAGGGAGCAGAACAAGGAGGAGGAGGCTGACCAAGAACCTGCTGAAGGAGCGGAACGAAGTACGGCCGGGGCCGTGCAGCACCAGCAGCAGCTCCAACCCCAGGGTCCGCAGCACCAGCAGCAGCTCCAACGCCAGGGTCCGCAGCACCAGCAGCAGCTCCAACGGCCGGGTCCGCAGCACCAGCAGCAGCTCCAACTCCAGGGTCCGCAGCACCAGCAGCAGCTCCAACGCCAGGGTCCGCAGCACCAGCAGCAGCTCCAACTCCAGGGTCCGCAGCACCAGCAGCAGCTCCAACGCCAGGGTCCGCAGCACCAGCAGCAGCTCCAACTCCAGGGTCCGCAGCACCAGCAGCAGCTCCAACGTCGGGGTCCGCAGCACCAGCAGCAGCTCCAACTCCAGGGTCCGCAGCACCAGCAGCAGCCCCAACGTCCGGGTCCGCAGCACCAGCAGCAGCTCCAACGGCCGGGTCCGCAGCACCAGCAGCAGCTCCAACTCCAGCACCAGGGTCCGTGACACCAGGCGCGCCACTCCGGAGAGTGCAGCGCCGCTCGTACCACTCACGGATCCGCTCAAGAGAGGGCAGCTCACGCGGAAGGAGGGAGGCACCAGCACCCGTCCCAGTAGTACTCCGGGCTCCAGAGGCACCTCTCCTGAGGCTGCAGTACTCTGAGTACCACTCACGCAGCTGCTCCGAGGAGAGAGCTCCTCCAGGTGTAGGACTCCCAGGCTCAGCACCCCCAGACTCAGAACCCCCAGACACCGGACTCCGCGTCTCAGCACCCCCAGGCTCAGCACCCCCAGGCTCAGTACCCTCAGGCTCAGCACTCCCAGGCTCAGCACCCCCAGGCTCAGCACCCCCAGTCTCCGCACCCCCAGGCTCAGCACCCCCAGGCTCAGCACCCCCAGGCTCAGCACCCCCAGTCTCCGCACCCCCAGGCTCAGCACCCCCAGGCTCCGCACCCCCAGGCCCAGCACCCGCAGCTGGGCGAGAGTCAACAGCTACCTCAACAGGCTCAACCGGGTCTACCTGGGACACACCTGAGGGAGCGGCACCCTGAGGGGGGAGGGGGTCTACCACAGCAGCACCTGGTGCGAGGAAGAGAGGCGGGGGGGGGGAGCGGGGCAGTGCGGTAGGGGAAGAGGCGGTAGTAGGGGACGGACTCGTCAAAAGTGACGTCCTGAGAGGGCAGGACCCGGCGCGAGGTGGCGTGGTAAAACTGCCAACCAGACGCGTCAGGGACAAAGCCAAGGAAGACGCAGGGAACAGCGCGGGAGGAGAGCTTGTCCGTGGACGTATCGCGGACAAAGGCTCGACATCCCCAGACTCGGAAACACGACGCATCGCCAACCTCCCCCGTCCACAGCAGTGTGGGCGAGGTCTCCGGCATGGAGACACGGGGCCAGAGGTTGAGCTGATGCGCAGCGTACTGGACCGCAAACGGCCACAGAAAGTGGGGGGCAGCCGCATGGATCAAGGAGGTACGGGCGACCTCCATGACTAGGCCAATGCGGCGCTCCGCAACCCCATTCTGCTGTGGAGAGGCCGGAAGCGTGAATGACTGCTCAATGTCGTGCTCAGCACAGTAGGCTGCCAAGAGGTCGGAGGAGAACTCACCACCTCTATCAGAGTGCAAGCGCAGGACAGGAAAGTCCGAGTGGAAACGCTCGCTGAGCTGGAGACGAGCTCTGCGGATGTAAGGGATCAAAACATCAGGGACCTCACCCTTGGTGCGCAAGGGGAAGACCGTGGTGTAGCGCGAGTAGTCGTCAACAACTATCAGGAAGTACCTCTCCTGACCCTGACCACGGACGCGGGCTGGGCCCCACACGTCCATGTGGAGTGTCTGCAAGGGAGCAGTCGTCGGGGGAAACGAGGAGTGAGGAGCGGCGCGCTGCCGCCCCTCGACACAGGGAAGACAGGGAGGAGCAGGCGAGGGTGGGAGGGGAGGGAGAACCCTGGGAAGACCAGAGACAAGGTACCGGGAGTGCATGGCACGAAGGCGCTGCACAGACGGGTGGCCAAGTCGGTGGTGCCAGAGGACAGTCTCGTGCGCGAGAAAGCGACACGAGCAGGGGGCCGACAGCTGACCGGACGCAGACGCAGACGCAGCGACCTGAGGGGACTCAGTGGTCAGTGTGTACAGGTCCGACCCCGGCTGTCTAGTGAAGGTAGCCAAGTGACGGCCCGTACGAGCACACGTGCAGTGTGTCACGCGCTCGTAGGCAGGGGTGAACTGGTGAACACCCGCGTCCTGGAGCGCACAACCCGCCACCAAGTTCGTAGAGAACGAGGGGAGGTGGAGACCTGACAGTGTGCCCGACGGGACCGCAGGACAGGGAAGGACAGTGGAGGAGGTCGCAATGACCGGACCCCCAGAGGGGTCAGCGAGGGAGACAGCAACTGGCCGAGCAAGCGGCTCAAGGGCAGTGCGGTCACGAAAGAAACAGCGAGAAGCACCTGAGTCCAGAGTGAAGGTGTGCAGTGCCTCAGTCGACTCAGTACCAGGGGGCGCAGACTCACGAGCACCTAGAGCAGCAGCCTCACCAGCACCTGGGGTAGCAGCCGCACTAGCACCTAGAGCGGCAGCCTCACTCACAGGACACGGCAGCTGCACCTGTCCATCACCAGAAGCTCCCGACCGACCCACTCCAGAGCGACTACCACTACGGCCACCCCGACAGCCCCAACTGGCGTACCACTCACGAAGCTGCTGGGGTGAAAGAGGACACGGCAGCTGCACCTGTCCACTACCAGAAGCTCCCGACCGACCCACTCCAGAGCGACTACCACTACGGCCACCCCGACAGCCCCAACTGGCGTACCACGCACGAAGCTGCTGGGGCGAAAGAGAACACGGCAGCTGCACCTGTCCACTACCAGAAGCCTCCGACCGACCCACTCCAGAGCGACTACCACTACGGCCACCCCGACAGCCCCAACTAGCGTACCACTCACGAAGCTGCTGGGGCGTGAGGGACTCACGCGCACGACCCTGGAGCTGCATCTGGCCTCGCCAGGAGCAGCAGTAGCAGCAGTAGCGGCAGTAACAGCAGTAACAGCAGGAGCAGTAGCAGTGGGAGTAGAAAAGGCAGTAGCAGCAGTAGCAGTGCTGGCAGGGCAATGCTCACCAGTGGTCGGCGCGGCAGGCGCAAGACGGTGGCGACCGCGGGGCCGCTACAACTGCAGGGCGGGGCCGGGCCGCAGCAGGGAGCTCCGCGGCAGCTGCTGCAGGGCGAGGCCGGGCCGCGACGGCAGCTGCTCCAGGTGCCTGGGGCGGCTGCTGCAGGTGCGGGCTGCTCCAGGGGCGGCTGCTGCAGGTGCAGGCTGCTCCAGGGGCGGCTGCTGCAGGTGCAGGCTGCTCCAGGGGCGGCTGCTGCAGTGGCGGGCGGCTCCAGGGGCGGCTGCTGCAGTGGCGGGCGGCTCCAGGGGCGGCTGCTGCAGTGGCGGGCGGCTCCAGGGGCTGCTGCTGCAGTGGCGGGCGGCTCCAGGGGCTGCTGCTGCAGTGGCGGGCGGCTCCAGGGGCTGCTGCTGCAGTGGCGGGCGGCTCCAGGGGTGGCTTCTGTAGTGGCGGGCGGCTCCAGGGGCGGCTCCACGGGCAGGTGGCGACGCCGCGGGCAGGGCGACGCGGCGGGCAGGTGGCGACGCCGCGGGCAGGGCGACGCGGCGGGCAGGTGGCGACGCCGCGGGCAGGCGACGACGCCGCGGGCAGGCGACGACGTCGCGGGCAGGGGCTGCGTCGCGGGCAGGCGACGACGCCGCGGGCAGGGGCTGCGTCGCGGGCAGGCGACGACGCCGCGGGCAGGCGACGACGACGCCGCGGACAGGGCGGCGAGAGCCTGCAGAGGCGGCGCGCGGTCGGGCAGAGGCTGCGCGCGGGCCTGACGGGTCTGCAGGGGCGGCTCTCGGGCGTGACGGGCCTGCAGAGGCGGCTCGGGGGGGGCCTGACGGGTCTGCAGAGGCGGCTCGGGGGCCTGACGGACCTGCAGGGGCGGCTCGAGGGCGCACGAGGGCGCATAAGGGCGTACGAAGGCGTACGAGGGCGCACGAAGGCGCACGAGGACGTACGAGGGCGCACGAGGGCGCACGAGGGCGCACGAGGGCGCACGAGGGCGCACTAGGGCGCAGGTAGGTAGGTAGGTAGGCAGTAGCGGTGGGCCCTAAAAAAAACGGTCCTAGCGAAGGACCTGCTCTGATACCATGTCAGAATGAACGAACAGGAATGATTGAACTAGCAGTGAAATGAGTACAAGTACCTAACCCTAGAATTTGTGTACCCCCTAAAGGCTAACCCACTGTAGCCTAAACAACCACAACATATATAATGTTTGACAAAAAAAATGTACATAACGATTGTAATAGGTTGCTTCGCAACCCAAAAAAAAAAAAAAAAAAGCACCGCGCGCTCTGAGCGCACGGCAGGCAGCAGACATCGCGCGCCTAGGGCGTGCGATAGGCAGAACAGCAGCGGAAGCATCGGGCGGGACCACCCACAGGACCGACCCGGGAGGGTCGACCTGCTCTGATAGCATGTCAAAACAGTAGGCAGAAACTAGAAACGAGAAAGGGGGGTTTTCATTAGCAGGCAGTTGAGTACATATAGCAAACCCTAATTCGGGTTGTACTCGTCATAGTGTACCCCAGGCTAGACAAACATCACATTCTGACACTAAATAGTAATACAGGGGGAATACCAAACGTCCTAGCTAGCCATGTACTCTAAGGGATACATTCCCTTATTCAAATTCAAACCCAACCGTGCGGCGCGTACAGTTACGAAACTGTTCCCGCCAATTCTCTTGCTCCTGCAGCTGCCCGGTGCTGTCTGCTCCGACGGTCCAGATCCATTCCAACTGTCTGCGTCGCTTCGAGTCAACTCTGACTGTTCGTTTCCAGCTTCGATACTGTGTGCTTCATTTGCTGCTGTCAAAAGTTGGGGTTGTACGCGAAGCAGGCAACCCCGATTAAGGAAAAAGATTTTTCCTTACATCAGCAACCCTTCAGAAGTAAATGTAGAATCTTGTTTAAATTCCTTCCACACGACTTGGTTTCGTTGAAACAGCCGTACCAGATCGGAATTTCTACTATCGGGTCTTGGATACATTTTTTGGGTAGGATTGGTGGTGGCCCAGCCGACCGATACGACTCGGCAGCACTGTCACATGTTCCTTGAAGGCGCGCTCGGCTTAGCCTTCGATATAAGAAACATTAGGAAAAGCGTGGACTGGACGGTGAACTGGAGTAGGGTTTCTTCCGATTAGCCTGTAGGCCACGGCAGGCAGTTCAGTTCACCAAAGCATCTTCCCTGCTCGGGCACCGCATCCGCAAGCTTTTCGCGTTCGAGCAGCACTGTACTGTACAGTCCGATGCGACTCGAGCGCAACAGCACCATCGCCGCCAACCATCCTCTCGGCGACTCACATGATTCATACTGCCCGCATCTGTACACCACGGTGTACACTCGTGAGTCGTGACCCACCCACCGAAACATCGTGCTTCTTTTCCCCACCTTCCATAACAGGGCTCCTTTCCTACCCAGCCACACCCTCCACACCGACATGTTTTTTCCGCCCGTTCCTCGGCCTAGAAAAGTTTGAATTCGCTGGGTCACCCGAAGAGGAAACCCAGCCCTTGGTTCTGCCCAGCGCTTAGTTTTGCCCAGCCCTTGGTTCTGCCCAGCCAGCCCTTGGTTTTTGCCAGCCCTCGTGCAAAAATTGGACGCTCCACTTGATGGTCACAATCTCGGTGACCTTCCACATTATCCACTCGACAACGAATTATCCTTAGCAACATGCTTGGCTTTTTGGAAGCTCACACTTAGCTCAAGCCTCTAGCAACAGCATCTGAACCCTCCGCCGCCGCACAGCGTTGTATTTGCCAGCGTTGTTTTTGAAAGCCGCCACGGCTACTTCTCCGTTTGTCTCGATAGGCTACGAAGGTTACGCGAGTGCATATGCGCCAGGCTGAGTCCGCGTCCTTTTTCTGAAGGGCGATGACGGGCGTTGGACGAGTCTCGGCTCTCGACAGACCTTGGATTGGCCTGCTTCTGGTACGTCCGTAACCTTCCACGTCAACGTCAACATCATCTTCAGATTGCCTCGTCCTTTACCTGTGTCCAAAGGCTTCCGCATTCGCCGCTGCTTTTTCCTCGCTTCTCGCCCATTCGCCCCCCGCGCCATCCCGCTCCCAGCAACATTTTCTGTTTACTCCCCTTCCCTCCCATTCTGTATTTTCGCGCCATCCTGTCTCCTTTTCGTAATCCGCCCGTTTTTCACTTCGTTTCGCCTGCCATTCCCTTGCGAATTACAAGGTGGTAAAGAGAATCTCGTTTGTCGCTCATGCTTCCGTCACCGCACTCTCCTCCTCGCCGCAGGTAGTAACATTCGCCTGCGCCTTCGCCGACGCGTTCAACACGACCGGCCTGTCGCCAAACCCGATCAGATTCAAGCTCCCCTCGGGAATCACAAAGATCCGCGATTTCCTCGACGACGCGTTCGAGCGCGAAAAGGACACGTACAACGGCGACGCATCGGCCGCGAACCAATGGGGGCAGCCCATCCAATCGGGATGCTCGACGACATGCAAGGCGCAGAATAGCAAGTGGCAGTGCGGCGTGATGCACGAGCCTATCAACGTGTACCTGATCTGGTTCGGGCGGTTCAAGGAGAGCCAGAAGAACATCATTCGCAATTTCGTGCGGTCTGTCGGCGACAGCAGTGACCCCTCCAACACGGGTGAGTATGACTTTTGACAGCAGACGACTCAAAAGTCGCTCGGCGACACCAGTGACCCCGCCAACCGGGCGATCGTGGTTACCGTCTGCTCTCGACTGGAACTTCTGAGTTGATTCGAATGTCCCCTTGGCGATAACAGTTGCCCGTCAGAAGCGGAGTGGTTTCGGCTGGTCGGGCCATCGCGAGATGGGGAATGGGAGAAGGGGGAAAGGGGGAAGGGCGGAATGGGGGAAGGTAGGAAGGGAGATTTACGGGACTGGCCTGTAACCCTGAGAGCTCTGCTTCGGCCTCGTCTCATGCATTCGTCTCATTCCCCCCCGCGAACCCCCTCCTTCCTCACCCCACCCTGGTTCCGTAGCTTTCCCCCACATCCTCTCTCGAATGGTCCTCTCTCTCTCTCTCTCTCTCTCTCTCTCTCTCTCTCTCTCTCTCTCTCTCTCTCTCGCTCTCTCTCTCTCTCTCTCTCTCTCTCTCTCTCACTCTCTCTCTCTCACTCACACTCTCTCTCTCTCACTCACACTCTCTCTCTCTCACTCACACTCTCTCTCTCTCACTCACACTCTCTCTCTCTCACTCACACTCTCTCTCTCTCTCTCTCTCTCTCTCTCTCACTCTCTCTCTCTCTCACTCACACATTCTCTCTCTCTCTCTCTCTCTCTCTCTCTCTCACTCTCTCTCTCTCTCTCTCTCTCTCTCTCTCTCACTCACACACACACACTCTCTCTCTCTCTCCCATCTCAGTCTCGCACTGAACCCTGTTCCCGCTTCTTTCCCATCCCTTCTCCCTTCCCCTTCCTCTCACTCACCCTCCCTCTCAAACGCCCAATGATGGAACATCAACCCTGTTTCCACTACACGAACTGTAGTGCTAACCCTGTTTCCGCTTCCTCCCCATCCCCCTCCTACCACTTCCTCCCAGTCTCCCAATGGTGGAACATCAACCGACTGTACTCGGATTGCAGTGGTAGACCTGTTTCCACCTCCGTCCCATCATCCCATCCTCTCCCTTCCCCTTCCTCCTCCCACCCTCCCTATCAGTCGCTCAATGGTGGAATATCAACCGGCTGTACTCGGATTGCAGTGGTAGACCTGTTTCTGAGACGGTGCGACTGGCAGGCGACCACCATCTCAAGCCGCGCATGCGCTTCCTCTTCAGCAACATGGCCATCTCCTTTATAGTCAAACGCGCTATAAGCGCCAAGGCGTTCCCTGCAGACCCGAACGGGGTGTACTTTGTGATAACCGATAAAGGCACGAAACAGGTGGGCGAGCTTGTTGAAGGACCCCCGTGAACGACTGTCTTATGATAGACAACCACTGCCATGCCAATTCACGTCATTTTTGTTCGTCTGTTAACAATTCCTGTGGTCAATCCCTTCTCTTCCTATCTCTCTCTCTTCCTCTCCTGCTCATTTCTTCTCTCCCTCTCCCTCCCTCACACCCACTCACGTCCCCTTTCCCCCTCTCCCTCTCTCACTCGCTTCCTCCTCCACTTGTGGCCAGCAATCGTTGCTAGGCGGCTTCTGTTCGGCCTACTGTGGCTGGCACTCGTATGACAAGATCAAGGGGAAGGCCCTCAAGGTCTCCTTCATAGGACATCCGGGAAAAGTGAGTGAGTCCTAAAGCACGCACTCGCTTTTATAACGAGTACAACCCACTCATACGGCAACATTAAGGGGACGACCCTTAAGGTCGCATTCATTGGCCATTCTGGAAGGGGGAGGGACCTGCAAGCATGAGCGCATGGAAAGAAGGGAAAACCCTTCCAGGTGCCTTTTATGGGGCACACAGGCTGGGTGAGTCCCGAAGCACACTCGTAGCTTGAGCGGTTCGGTAAGGTGCTGTAAGGTGAGGGAAGATGAGAAAGAGAAGTTCTTGCTGCTGCTAATCATGTTATTTTTTGCCATCTTCTGATCTCTTTCTCTTCTCCCCATCTCCCCCTCCATCTCCCTCTCTCCAGTGCCTGAGAGCGTGTGCATGCTCCACCATATCGTGTCAGGCACCAGCAGCCCCAGCGGCGACCGAGCCATGATTGCCATGCTCTCTTTGCTCCACAACCTCTGACTTTCCTCTCTCAATCCCTGCCTCCTCCCCCTCTCCTCCTCCCCAATCCCCTCCCTCTCCCCATACCCTTCATCCCCCTCTCCCACTCCTGCCCTTCCTCTCCCCTCTCCCACTCCTGCCCTTCCTCTCCCCCTCTCCCCAGTGCCTGCGGTCATGTGCCGCTCCCTCCATCTCGCGCAAGGGAGGCAGGAGTCCCAACGGCGACAGGGCAATGGATGCAATGGTCACTTTTCTCCCAGCCCCTGGCTTTCTTCTCTCAATCCCTGCCCCTTCCCCCTCTCCCCAGTGTCTGCGCCCGTGTGCAGCCCCATCCATTTCCCACGAGGGCGGCCGCAGTCCCAACGGCGACAGGGCAATGGATGGGCGCCCCGGGCAATGGGCGCCATGGTCTCCATCCTCGCCCACGAGCTCGCCGAGACTTTCCTCTGACTCCCTTCTCCCAATCCCCCTGTCTGTCCCCTCCCCCTCCCCCTCCCCCCAGTGCCTGCGCTCGTGTGCAGCCCCCTCCATCTCGCGAAAGGGAGGCCGCAGTCCCAACGGAGACAGGGCAATGGACGCCATGGTCTCCATCCTCGCCCATGAGCTCGCCGAGGCTGCCTCTGACCCGTACCTGGGCACGTGGACTGATGCCAGCGGCATGGAGAATGCTGATATCTGCGCCTGGAGGTGAGCTGATGTGGTGTGGTGGGCACATGGGCCATACCTGGGCACTTGGGCTGCCTCTGACCCGTACCTGGGCCTGTGAGCTGACGCCAGTGGCATGGAGAAGGTGAGGTGCTGTTGGTGTGTGTTCCGTGCATTGATGTACGGCCATGGGCCAGGTTTTGTGCAGAACATGGCGTCAGTGTGTGCTCTTGAGCTGGCAGAGGTTGCCTCTCACCATTTCCCTTCCCCCCATCCCCACTCCTACCACTTCCTCTCACTGCATTCAACCCCACCCATGAATCAGCTACGCTGTAGCGGACGCAAGAAGCGCTGAAGCAGGTTACAATCTGTTCGCCTTGATGCCATGATTTGATTTTATGTGCCTCACACCCATTCCATCTCTCCTACCTCCCAACTCTTGCTCGCTCCTTCCTCCGGACTCCCCTCTCCCTCCGCCCATGAATCAGCTATGGCACAGTGGAAAAAACTGCCAGTGGAGCTGAGTGCAACCTGGTGGGGCTTGATGACCCTCTAATATGCCTTGCCCCCCTCTTCTACTCCCACTCCCCTCTCTCCCTCCTGCCTCTCCTCTCCCTCCCCAATGAACCAGCTATGGCACTGTCGAAACAACAGCCAGTGGAGCAGAGTACAACCTGGTGGGGCTGAATGGGATGAAGTTCCTTGTGCAGCAGAACTACCACCCCAATCTACGGACGTGCCTGGTTACCACCACCGTGTAGCATGGTTACACAGTGGTCCAGCAGCTATACAGCAACCAAGACATGGTTTTTGATAGAGTAGAGTCTCTTGGTTGTCAATCATGTTATGAATGGTTAGGAACTCCTCTCGAGCTCCTGCCCATACTATCTCAGTGGTTGTCGATTATTAGAAGCTCCTTTGAGGCCGTGCCTGTCTTGTGTTTTATTGGAGAGTCATGTTTCGTGACTCATTGCATAGAAATGAACTTGTATTGCAATGCTTTGTTGAATAATTCACACTCCCAAGGAAATCCATTTGTCAAGGCAAACCGTTACCGTAGAAGGTCCAACTTGCAGCCGTGACTTTTAGCATTGGTGGAGTTTTGCTAACAGGCTTTGTCCACTATATGCCTTGGCCAAGCTGAAGTTACCGTATGGCCCCAGATACATGCGCAAGTGCGCTTATACGGTAATAAAATAGGTTTTTTTTAGGGGGTGCGTTTCTAATTGAGTAAAAAGTAGAAGTTCATGCGTCTGTGAAAGGTAAAAAATGAAATTTGTTTCTTCTAGATACCAAATTGAAGCACTCAATAAGACGAACACACCTGAATGTGGTTCACATCACATGCGATCGTGTATGGAAAGCTGCGAGAAAACGGCTGCGATTCGGTTTCCCATCGCACAATACAGTCTAGACTTGCTTAGGGTTTGTTATATGTACCCCATGTTGAAATCTAGAGACAGGAATGAATGAAACTAGAAGAGAGTTTGGTACAAAATAGGAAACCCTAATGGGGTTGTACCCCATATTGGCTACCCCACTACAGCCTACCCCCCTACACACATAGGCAAAGTGGGGGAGAACAAGGGGTCACAAGACCAATCAAGCAAGACAGAGCAAGCCCAGGGTGGATCACAACGTCACCACACTCTCTGAGCACAAGCAAAAGGCCACAAGGCCAGTTCACATGCAGAGTTATATAGAACAATACAAGCAAGGCAGTGATCAAAACCTAGCAAGAGTAAACATGCAAGGATGTATATAGATCACCGTACAAACAAAGTCAAGCAGTAAGCAAGTGAGAGGACGTAGACACAAGGCCTAACGCTGTGCAGTGCCGCTGATGGTCACTAGGCGGAAGTGCCTTGGTGAATATATCAGCAGTGTTGGCCTTTGAGTCCACGTACACAAGACGAAGCTGACCACGCTGCTGCAACTCTCGAGCAAGAAAGTACCGGAGAGCAATGTGCTTCGTTCTGTGCTCCAGTCTGTGCTCCTGACACAAAGCAAGGGCTGCCTTGTTGTCGCCGTACAGAACTGGAGGAGAACGAGGCCGCTCTCCCAAGTCAGTCAGCAGGTAGGTGAGCCAACGAAGCTCCTGTGCAGCCATGGCCGTGGCGTAGATCTCAGCCTCACAACTGGAGCTGAGAACAGAAGAAGAGCGGGTGGACCGCCACGAGACAGAACCAGAGCCAAGGCTGAAAGTGTAACCCTGCGACGACCGCTGCGTAGTCAGGTCGTCAACCCAAGAGGCGTCTGAGTGTCCAGAATGGCGGCAGCGACGTGTCTGTGCGCAGGAACAGTGACGGGTCTGCAGTGGAGGGAGCAAACCCAAGAGCCGCAAGCGTCGTCCTCAGTGTGTCGTGCCACTCGCGTGGCGCCTGGCGGAGACCGTAGACAGGCCGCCGGAGGCTCCACTGGGTACCAGGAGGGAACGACCCAGTGAAGCCAGGAGGACGGCGCAGCCAGATCTCCTCGTGTAGGCTGCCCTGCAAGAAAGCCGTGCTGAAGTCAAGAGAGTGAAGCTCGTAGTCACGCTGAGCGGCAACGTGCAGCAACACCCGAAGAGTGGTCATCTTCGGGGTGGGAGAGAAGGTCTGGAAGAAGTCAACTCCCTGACGCTGACTGAAGCCTCGAGCAACATAACGAGCCTTGAAGACAGGCGGAGAACCCGGCGGTCGCTTCACCCTGAAAATCCACATGCCATCGACGATGTTCGCCCCAGGAGGGGGAAATGCGTCGACGTAGGTGCCTGTGGGCTTCTAGGATGCCATCTCTGCGTCCATGGCCGTCTGCCACTGAGAGGAGTAGGGACCCGAGACCGCCTCTGTGTAAGAGCGAGGGGTCGGGATGTCAAGCGCATCCGGGTCTCCCTCAGGGGCAAGCAGCCAGGCCGTGAGATGAGGTACAGCAGCCGCAAGACAGTCAAAGTCCTCCTGCCTGTCCTCAAGGACGTCCGTGCTAAGAGCACACTCACCCCCGACGGACGGAGGACAGACAGACGCAGACTCAGTAACAAGACTGGCAGCGTAGTCTAGACGACAGGCAGCAGCAAAGTCAACAAGCTCAGCGACCAAGGCAGACGCAGCAGTAGACTCAAAAGACGGGTCAGTGACAACAGTAGCTAGGAGACGCGTGACAGTAGGGTGCTCAGCACGAAACCGGTCAGACTCAGGGTCCGGAACGTCAGGCAGAGAGGACGCAGGGGGAGACGGCAAAGGAACAGGCTGCGGAGACAAGGAAGGACGACGAACTACGAGGCGTGTGCCGGGGACAGCCGGCTGACGCGGACGAGGAACACGACGACCGGAACGACCAGGACGGACAGGCGAGACAGGACGCGACACAGGCTCACGACGCTCAGCAGGACCACCGGGCTGCTCAGAGTAAGGAGAAGGCGCAGGCAGCGGTGAGCCAGGCTGTAACAGAAGACCAGTAGACGACGGTAGGCTAAGAACCTGGCGAAGCGCAGTGTCAGGTGGTAGCTGAGTCGACGGAGACGGCGGAGCGAAGAACAGTCTCGGCTGCGCCGGGCCACAGGCGTCAGCAGCTCCAGCGCCTCCAGCAGCTCCAGTACCTCCAGCAGCTCCAGCACCTCCAGCAGCAGCTCCTCCAGGACCAGCGTCACCAGCCGCAGTACCCCCAGAACCGGCACCTCCAGTCCCAGGGTCTCTAGTCTCCGTGTCTCCAGCAGCAACACCCCCAGACCCAGAGTCTCCAGCAGCAGCACCCTCACGCAGAGTGCCTCCAGTCCCAGCAGCTCCAGTACCCCCAGTACGAGCACCTCCGGGACCAGCACCAGGCAGCAACTCCAACACCCCCAGAAGCAGTGCCTCGCGCTCCAGCAGCTCGACCCTGACGGCGACCGAACCAGTCGTGCAGCTGCTGCGAGGTGAGGGGGACACGTGGACGAAGGCGGGCACTCCAAGGGGACCGCGTCCCAGCAGCACCCTAAGTCAGCTCAACACCAGGCCCAGAACCCCCAGTCTCCACAAACACAGGCTCGGCACCCCCAGACGCAGTACCCCCAGGCAGAGTACCTCCAGGCTCCTGACTCGCAGGCTCAGTACGTGCAGGCGCAGCGCCCTCAGACTCCACACCCCCAGGCTCAGCACCCCCAGGCACCTCACACTCACGCTCCGCACCCCCAGGCTCAGTACCCCCAGGCACCTCACACTCACGCTCCGCACCCCCAGGCTCAGTACCCCCAGGCACCTCACACTCACTCTCCGCACCCCCAAGCTCAGCACCCCCAAGCTCCGCACCCCCAGGCTCAGCACCCCCAAGCTCCGCACCCCCAGGACCAGCACTACCTCCTGCAGGACCAGAGTCACCAGTGACCTCAACAGGCGCAGGCACGGGAGGGTCTACCTGGGAAACATCTGAAGGGGCAGGACCTGGCACGAGAAGGGGGTCTACCTGAGGAGGACCTGGAGTGAGGAAGAGCGGTGGGGGGGTGCGAGGGGAGGTACGGTACGGAAAGAGACGGTAGAAGGGAACGGACTCGTCAAAGGTGACGTCCTGAGACGAAAAGACACGGCGCGAGGAGGGGTCGTAGAACTACCAACCAGGCGCGTCAGGAGGGAAACCAAGGAAGACACAGGGAACGGCGCGAGCAGAGAGCTTGTCCGCGGTGGTATCGCGGACAAAGGCACGAGCACCCCAGACCTGGAAACGCGACGCATCGCCAACCTTCCCCGTCCACAGCAGTGTGGGCGAGGTCTCCAGCAAGGAGACACGGGGCCAGAGGTTGAGCTGATGCGCGGCGTACCGGACTGCAAACGGCCACAGAAAATGGGGAGCCGTCGCATGGATCATGGAGGTACGAGCGACCTCCATGACTAAGCCAATGCGGCGCTCAGCAACCCCATTCTGCTGCGGAGAGGCCGGAAGCGTGAATGACTGGGTGATGCCGTGCTCCTCACAGAAGGCTCGCAAGAGGTCGGAGGAGAACTCACCACCTCTGTCAGAGTGCAGACGCAAGACAGGAAAGTCCGACTGGAACCGCTCGCGGAGCTGGAGACGAGCAGCGCGGATCCAGGGGATCAAAACAGCAAGGACGTCCCCCTTGCTGCGCAAGGGGAAGACCGTGGTGTAGCGCGTGTAGTCGTCGACTACCAGCAGGAAGTACCGCTCGCGGCCCTGCCCCTGGACGCGGGCCGGGCCCCACACGTCCAGGTGGAGAGTCTGCAGTGGAGCCTCTGTGGGAGGGAACGAGGAGGAGTGAGGAGCGGCGCGCTGCCGCCCCTCGACGCAAGGAATGCAGGGAGGCGCAGGCGAGGGAGGGAGGGCAGGGAGAGACCTGGGAAGGCCAGAGACCAGGCAGCGAGAGTGCATGCTACGAAGGCGAGGCAGGGAGGGGTGACCAAGGCGGTGGTGCCAAAGGAGAGTGTCGTGGGACAGGCGGCGGCACTCACACTGGGTGGCTACCTGAGCAGACGCGTACAGCTGTGGAGACAAAGGAGTGTAGCGTGAAACAGTGGTGAGGGTATAAAGACTAGACCCTGGCTCACGGGTTAACGTGGCCAGGTGGCGGCCAGTCCGAGAGCAGGTGCAGATCGCCACACGCTGCCCTCCAGGAGTCCAGGTGTCAACCCAGTGATCCTGAAGAACAGCGTTGCTCACCAAGTTCGTAGAGAACGAGGGAACATGGAGACCTGACAGCTCACCGGACGGGACCGCCGGGCACGGAAGCACAGTCGAGGCTCGTGCCAGCACTGGGCCCCCAGAGGGGTCAGCCAGCGAGACAGGAACAGGTGCAGGGAGGGGGGTGACTGCGGTACTGTCGCGAAAGAAACAGCGCGAAGCACCAGAGTCAAGTGTAAACGTGTGCAAGGCCTGGGCGGACGCAGTACCAGAGAGGGTAGACTCACTAGTACCTAGGGCTGCAGTCTCTATACCTGGGTCAGGCGGAACGCACAAGTAGCAGTCACCCTCAGCACTAACAGTCAATGCATACATGGCAGCAAGGATTGCATCATAATCAAGATCATAGATAGGTACATCACGCCTAAGCAGATCTGCCCAGTTGGGGAACTCAGTGGCATCAGGGAACTTGGCGCGCCAGGCGTCGCTGAGGCGCGCAAAGCAACGGTACTCAGTGTGGAATCCGTTGCACGTGCGACCCTTGCGAGGGCCAGAACGAATGACATAGGGGCAACGACCAGAACCCCCAGGCGCCCCACGTCCAGCATACCAGTCATGAAGCTGCTGGGAAGAGGGGGTCTGGCGCTGCGACGGCTGCTGCGGCTGCTGCTGCTGCTGCTGCTGCTGCTGCTGCTGCTGCTGCTGCTGCTGCTGCTGCTGCTGCTGACCGGTCCCACTCCCGCCCCCACCTCCTCCACCACCGCCACCTCCTCCTCCCCCCTTACCGCCGCTGCCGCTTCCACCACTCCCTGCCCCACTGCCACCCCACCCACCACCTCCACCCCCGCGACCACCTCCACCCCCCCCACCACCCCCACCGCCTCCACCACCGCTCCCTCCACCCCCGCCTCCACCACCCTTGCCACCCTTGCCGCCCCTGCCACCGCCGCGCTTCCCACTAGGAGCGGAAGCTGCTGAGACCTGCTCCGTGCCAGGGAGGTCAACAGCAATGGCAGCTGAGGCGTAGGAGGGGTAAGGGGGGAGGGGGAGCACCCCTCAAAGAGGGGAGTGCGGGGAGTACCTCTAGCGGCACCGACAGCTAGGATGCTCTTCTCTGCTGCGAGAAGCTGCTGCTCGAAGTCTGCTAGAGTGATCTCGGTGGGATCCATGGCGAGGAAATGGTCCCTGACTACGCTAAGGGTGTCAGGGAGGCGGGTGACGAGGAGATAGAGGGTCCAGTAGAGCGGAGGGGGGTTGGCGGCAAGGAACTCGGTCTTAAGAGCGGCTCGAAAGCGGGCGTCACTAGCGCGGAGGTGAGAGATAAGGTCCTCAGCAGTGGGAAAGGAGGACAGGTCGGGGAACAGGTAGGGCAGGATGAGACGTCCTACAGCGGCAGTGGCTGGGGAGGAGTAGCGTGCAACTACCGCGTCGTACAGCGCCTTAGCCGTCTTGTGCTGACTAAAATGCGCGCGCTCAGTGATCGGCAGGTGGTTGCGGATAGCGAGGCGTGCAGCAGCATCGCGAGTCTGCCACTGTGAGCGGTCAAGAGCAGGAGCACTGTCAGCAGGAGCAGCGGCAGTGCCCTTAGCGTGATCGAAAAGGGAAACGCCGTCTTTGGCATCGGTCATAAGGAAAAGCTGCAAATCGTCAAGCCAGGTGGAGAATTCTATCCGGCGACCGTCAGGCTCAAAGGCAAGGACGTTCAGCGTGGCCATTGTAGCAGCGTAGGCACACAGCAGGCAGGCAAGTAAAGGGCAGGCAGGCAGGCAGGCACTAGGCAGGCAGGCAGGCGCTAGGCAGGCAGTCAGGCGCTAGGCAGGCAGGCAGGCGCCAGGCAAGTAGGTAGACGCGAGGCAGGCAGGGTGCAGCAGTGCACGGGCTGCGCGGGCTGCGGGTGGGGCCGTGCGGGCGGCGGGACGGGCGGCACGGGCTGCGCGGGCGGTGGGATGGGCCGCGCGCGGGCGGGCGTGGCTCAGGGCGGGCTGCGCGGGCGGTGGGCTGGGCTGTGCGCGGGCGGGCGTGGCTCAGGGCGGGCTGCGCGGGCCGTGCGGGCGGCGGTGTGGGCTGCGCGCGGGCGGAAAGGCACGCGCGGGGCTGCGGGGCAGCGGGACGGGCGATGCGCGGGGCTGCAGGGCAGCGCGACGGGCCAGGGCAGGGCTCGCGCGGGGCTGCAGGGCAAGGCGACGGGCGGCGCGCGGGGCTGCAGGGCAGCGCGACGGGCCAGAGCAGAGCGTGCGCGGGGCTGCAGGGCAAAGCGACGGGCGGCGCGCGGGGCTGCGGGGCAGCGCGACTGGCAGGCAGGCAGGCTAGGCAGGCAAGGCAGTTAGGGCGTGGGGTAGCACGGTAACCGCAGGCAGTAGTTGGTGGGCCCTGAAAAAAAATCGATCCTGAGGTCCTAGGGACCTCCTGCTCTGAATACCATGTTGAAATCTAGAGACAGGAATGAATGAAACTAGAAGATAGTTTGTTACAAAATAGGAAACCCTAATGGGGTTGTACCCCATATTGGCTACCCCACTACAGCCTACACACATATATCACATATATATTTTGACACCCCAACCTGCATCAATAAAACCAACACTTCCGATTTTGACACAGACCATCGAACCTTCCAGCGGCGACTCAAAACTTGCCTTGCTGCCCAATCAAAGAGTCATGCGCTGCCAGTCTGTTGTGTTTTAGGCGAACCCTCTGAAGAGGGTCAAATATTCGCTGCCACCGTAGCAGATACCGTGCCACGTAGGGTCCTCTACGGGTTCAGGGGGGGTTTCCCGTCATTCATTGACAAGAACCTCGAGCCGCCAACCCGACGTGGTCCCTTCCGCCCATTTATGCACCCACTACCATAATCCCCCGTATATAAGACCCTAGGGTCTTATGATAATCACCCCTAAATAGGCTGGGGGGTATAATTACATGGTGTATTTTTTAGAAGACCCGGGTCTGTTCATATTGACATTTATAAGAATGTACCTGGCGGGATCTTCCAGACACCCCCACTGTATTCAGGCACGTACTTGTTCATTGGGATGACTTCACTTCCCCCTCCTGTTTCATTCCCCGTACTGTGCTCGGCTGGCTGCCGCGTAGAAGATGGCTGCTTGTTCCATTTCGCCTCGACAGGATTTGGGTGGTAGTGTGGGTGTGCATGTGTGTTCATGGGTGCGATTTTTGTTAATCAACAATGAATTTGACCATTTTCAATTGCATCTTTGTAAAATCCGCACTTCTCTAGGATGTGGGGGGGGGGGTCTTATAAGGTTAGGGGCCATTTGGGGGGGTATAACTCAGATGTACACGAATAGAGTACCCGGTGCCGTATTATAGACCCGGGGGTCTACAACTGGGGGGGGTCCTATATACGGGGGATTACGTTATTTCATTTTTCCATCATTATCTCTACCTCTCCCGCCTAGCTGCAAAAGCCATGGCGGAATTCACAGACACCCGTTTCTTTTTCAAGAAACATCCTAGATCCGCTTGGCGACTTTCTGATGACGGGTGGTATACTCGCGTCCCTCCCTCCTGAACCTCCTGAGACACCACAGCCTCCTGCGCCAACTGCAGCCTATGCTCCTCCGGCGCCTCTTGCTCCTCCTGCTCCTCCGAATAAGGGCTGACGTTTCATTTTGGGCCTCCCTGATTTCGGGAAAAACCCCCCCCTATATTATGAGGGCACATTTTTCAGAGGTTTGCTACTCTAATTGGTTAGTGTCCAACAACGTCTCACTCTGATTCGTCAGGGTTCAGAGCAAGAAATCAGTGTTGCAGTCAATCAAACAAATTTCTCCCACGCGGATTATACATTTCCCACGTCTCACTTCCTGGCCAGTCAAAGTCAACAGAAAACACAACCAAGTTGGCAGTCGTGATTGAACAGTACACGTTCGCCGTCAACCACAGTATATATTTGCAAACGGTGAGCGAAACACCTTGAAACACCCCCCAAAAACATTGGCTCAAAGAAAGGCGACAAACACATCGCACTAGCTTGTTGTGGCGGTAATGCACTAGCTCCAATTACGTGTGACAGGCTATCCAATGTGTTGAAACTAACTGGCAGGAATGGGAATGACTAGCAAGAATGTGAGTACAAATATGCAACCCTAGAATTTGTGTACCCCCTAAAGGCTAACCCACTGTAGCCTAAACAACAACAACAGATATAATGTTTGACACACCCCCATAGGCAAAGTGGGGGAGAACAAGGGGTCACAAGACCAGTCAGAGCAAAGCAAAGCACAAGCAAGCTCAGGGTGGATCTCAAGGGATACCACACAAATTCCGAGCACAAGCAAGTGGTCACAAGACCAGTTCACAACCTAGCAAGAGAAAGCATGCAGGTATATATATAGAGATCACAGTACAAACAAAGTCAAGAAGTAAGCAAGTGAGGTCCAGTAGGCACAAGGCCTAGAAGAGTACAGAAGCGCTGATGGTCACAAGGTTGAAGCGCCTTGGTGAACACGTCAGCAGTGTTGGCCTGAGTGGCCACGTAACGCAGACAAAGCTGACCACGCTGCTGCAGCTCACGAGCCAGAAAGTACCGCAGAGCGATGTGCTTCGTCCTGTGCTCCAGTCTGTGCTCCTCACACAAGGCAATGGCAGCCTTGTTGTCGACGTACAGCACTGGAGGAGAACGAGGCCGCTCTCCCAAGTCGGTCAGCAGGTAGGTGAGCCAGCGTAGCTCCTGGGCCGCCATGGCTGTGGCGTAGATCTCAGCCTCACAACTGGAGCTGAGAACTGAAGAAGAACGTGTAGAACGCCAAGAAACTGAACCGGAGCCAAGGCTGAAGGTGTAACCCTGAGACGACCGCTGAGTGGCCTGGTCGTCCGCCCAAGAAGCGTCTGAGTGTCCAGTGAGAACAACTCGGTCTCGCCCTCCAAGCACTAGCCCCATGCCCGACGTACTGCACAAGTAGCGCAACACCCTCTTAGCGGCATCCATGTGCTCCTTCCGGTGATGGCCAGGAGCGACATAGCGTGCAAGGATGCTAAGAGGGTATGCAAGGTCAGGACGAGTGCAGGTCATCAGGTACATGAGGCAGCCCACAAGCTCTGGATACGGGCCACTCGGCTCTACGGACTCATCCGAAGGCAGAGCTGAGAGCGAGTGACCGGTAGGCAGAGGAGTGGACTGAGGCGAGGAGTACGTGAAGCCGAAGCGCTGAAGGACCTGCTGCACCATGTGTGACTGAGTCAAGGTAATGGTGCGCCGTGCTCTGTCCCGGGTGATCCGCAAGCCAAGGTAGCTTGTCAGTTCACCCAGGTCTGTGCACGTGTGTCTCTTCTGCAGCTCCGACTTCACGTGGGCGAGAGCCTGAGTGTCAGCAGTGGCAAAGACCAAGTCGTCGACGTACACGAGGATGTAGAACGGCGGCAAAGAAGTGTCGGTGCGCAGAAACAGCGACGGGTCAGCAGTAGAAGGCGCGAACCCAAGTGCCGCAAGTGTCGTCCTCAGTGTGTCGTGCCACTCACGTGGTGCCTGGCGGAGACCGTAGACCGGCCGGCGGAGGCTCCACTGGGTACCAGGAGGAAACGACCCAGTGAAGCCAGGAGGGCGGCGCAGCCAGATCTCCTCGTGCAGACTACCCTGCAAGAAAGCAGTGCTGAAGTCAAGAGAGTGAAGCTCGTAGTCACGCTGAGCGGCTATGTGCAGCAGCACCCGAAGAGTGGTCATCTTCGGGGTGGGGGAGAAGGTCTGGAAGAAGTCGACTCCCTCACGCTGGCTGAAGCCTCGAGCAACGTAACGCGCCTTGAAGACAGGCGGAGAACCCGGCGGCCGCTTCACCCTGAAAATCCACATGCCACTGACAATGTTCGCCCGTGGTGGGGGAACAGCGTCAACGTAGGTGCCTGTGGACTTCCAGGAAGCCATCTCTGCGTCCATGGCTGTCTGCCACTGAGAGGAGTAGGGATCCGCCATCGCCTCTGCGTAAGAGCGCGGGGTCGGGATGTCTGGTGCATCCGGGTCTCCCTCAGGGGCAACTAGCATGGACACGAGATGAGGCAAAGCAGCAGCAAAGCACTGGAACTCCTCCTGCCTGTCCTCAAGAACGTCCGTGCCAAGAGCACACTCACCCCCGACGGACGGAGGACAGACAGACTCAGACTCAGCAACTAGGCTAGCGGCGTAGTCGAGACGACAAGCGGCAGCAAAGTCAACTAACTCAGCGACGAGAGCAGACGCAGCAGAGGACTCAAAGGTAGGGTCAGTGACAACAGTAGCAAGGAGACACGTGACAGTAGGACAGGCAGCACGAAGGGAGTCAGACTCCGGGTCAGGAAGCTCAGGAAGAGAGGACGCAGGAGGAGACGGCAGAAGGACACGCTGAGGAGCAGTGGAGGGACGCAGAGTCATGTAGTGAGTGCCAGGGACAGGAGGAGGACGCTCACGCGGGACACGACGACCAGTGCGAGCAGCACGGACAGGCGACGCAGAGCGAGACGCAGGCGACACAGGACGAGACTCAGGCTCACGACGCTCCGTAAGACCTCCTGTGGGACCAGTGTAAGGAGAAGGACCGGGGAGCGGCGAGGGAGGCGGTAACTGCGACTGCGACGGGACAGGCGGAGGACACTCTAAGGAGGGAGCAGGACAAGGAGGAGGAGGCTGACCAAGAACCTGCTGGAGAAGCGGAACGAAGTACGGTCGGGGCCGCTCAGTGACTCCAGAACCAGGAGAGACGGCACCAGCACCCGCGGCAGCTCCAGCAGCACCAGCTCCAGGGTCCGCAGCACCAGCAGCAGCTCCAGCTCCAGGGTCCGCAGCACCAGCAGCAGCTCCAGCTCCCGGGTCCGCAGCACCAGCAGCAGCTCCAGCGCCAGGGTCCGCAGCACCAGCAGCAGCTCCAGCTCCAGGGTCCGCAGCACCAGCAGCAGCTCCAACCCCAGGGTCCGCAGTACCAGCAGCAGCTCCAGCTCCAGGGTCCGCAGCACCAGCAGCAGCTCCAGCGTCAGGGTCCGCAGCACCAGCAGCAGCTCCAGCTCCAGGGTCCGCAGCACCAGCAGCAGCTCCAGCTCCAGGGTCCGCAGTACCAGCAGCAGCTCCAGCTCCAGGGTCCGCA
Organism: Closterium sp. Yama58-4; assembly: GCA_947470075.1. NCBI lineage: Eukaryota > Viridiplantae > Streptophyta > Zygnematophyceae > Desmidiales > Closteriaceae > Closterium > Closterium sp. Yama58-4. Next base: position 817,743 of record CANIUD010000587.1, read on the forward strand.
GCACCAGCAGCAGCTCCAGCCCCAAAGTCCGCGACACCAGGCGCTCCACTCCGGAGAGTGCAGCGCCGCTCGTACCACTCGCGGATCCGCTCAAGAGAGGGCAGCTCCCGCTGAGGAGGGGAGGCACCAGCACCAGTCGCAGCAGCACTCCTGGTCCCAGAGGCACCTCTCCGGAGGCTGCAGTACTCTGAGTACCACTCACGCAGCCGCTCCGAGGAGAGAGCTCCCCCAGGCGCAGGACTCCCAGGCTCAGCACCCCCAGACTCAGCACTCCCAGACCCAGAACTCTGCAGCTCAGCACCCCCAGGCACAGCACCCCCAGGCTCAGTACGTCCAGGCTCAGCACCCCCAGACTCCGCAACCCCAGGCTCCGCACCCCCAGGCTCAGCACCCCCAGGCTCCGCACCCCCAGCAGGACGAGAGTCAACAGCTACCTCAACAGGGTCAACCGGGTCTACCTGGGACACACCTGAGGGAGCGGCACCCTGAGGGGGGAGGGGGTCTACCACAGCAGAAGAGAGGCGGGGGGGGGAGTGGGGCAGTGCGGTAGGGGAAGAGGCGGTAGTAGGGGACGGACTCGTCAAAAGTGACGTCCTGAGAGGCAAGGACCCGGCGCGAGGTGGCGTGGTAAAACTGCCAACCAGACGCGTCAGGGACAAAGCCAAGGAAGACACAGGGAACAGCGCGGGTGGAGAGCTTGTCCGCGGAAGCGTCGCGGACAAAAGCTCGAGATCCCCAGACCCGGAAACGCGACGCATCGCCAACCTCCCCCGTCCACCGCAGCGTGGGCGAGGTCTCCGGCATGGAGACACGGGGCCAGAGGTTGAGCTGATGCGCAGCATACCGGACCGCAAACGGCCACAGAAAGTGGGGGGCAGCCGCATGGATCAAGGAGGTACGGGCGACCTCCATGACTAGGCCAATGCGACGCTCCGCAACCCCATTCTGCTGTGGAGAGGCCGGAAGCGTGAACGACTGCTCAATGCCGTGCTCAGCACAGTAGGCTGCCAAGAGGTCGGAGGAGAACTCACCACCTCTGTCAGAGTGCAAGCGCAGGACAGGAAAGTCCGAGTGGAAACGCTCGCTGAGCTGGAGACGAGCTCTGCGGATCCAAGGGATCAAAACATCAGGGACCTCACCCTTGGTGCGCAAGGGGAAGACCGTGGTGTAGCGCGAGTAGTCGTCAACAACGATCAGGAAGTACCTCTCCTGACCCTGACCACGGACGCGGGCTGGGCCCCACACGTCCATGTGGAGCGTCTGCAAGGGAGCAGTCGTCGGGGAAAAGGAGGAGGAGTGAGGAGCGGCGCGCTGCCGCCCCTCGACACAGGGAAGACAGGGAGGAGCAGGCGAGGGAGGGAGAGGAGGGAGGACCCTGGGAAGACCAGAGACAAGGTACCTGGAGTGCATGGCCCGAAGGCGCTGCACAGACGGGTGGCCAAGTCGGTGGTGCCAGAGGACAGTCTCGTGCGCCAGAGAGCGACACGAGCAGGGGGCCGACAGCTGACCTGACGCAGACGCAGACGCAGACGCAGCGACCTGAGGGGACTCAGTGGTCAGTGTGTACAGGTCCGACCCCGGCTGCCGAGTGAAGGTAGCCAAGTGGCGGCCCGTACGGGCACACGTGCAGTGCGTCACGCGCTCGTAGGCCGGGGTGAACTGGTGAACACCCGCGTCCTGGAGCGCACACCCAGCCACCAGGTTCGTAGAGAACGAGGGGAGGTGGAGACCGGACAATGTGCCCGACGGGACCGCAGGACAGGGAAGGACAGTGGAGGAGGTCGCCACGACCGGTCCCCCGGAGGGGTCAGCGAGGGAGACAGCAACTGGCCGAGCAAGTGGCTCAAGGGCAGTGCGGTCACGAAAGAAGCAGCGAGAAGCACCTGAGTCCAGTGTGAAGGTGTGCAGTGCTGCAGTCGACTCAGTACCAGCGGGCACGGACGCACGAGCACCTAGAGCAGCAGCCGCACCAGCACCTGAGGTAGCAGACACGCGCGGACCTGAAGCGGCAGACTCACTGGTCCTAATGCCCGGGTCGGGCGGAACACACAGGTACTCGGCACCCTCTCCACTAGTAGACATCACATACATGGCAGTGAGAATAGCATCAAAGTCTAGAGCATAGATATCAATCCCCTTCTTCAGGAGATCAATCCAGCGGGGCAGCTCAGAGGCCTGAGGGAACTGAACACGCCAAGCGTCGTCGAGACGAGAGAAGCAGCGCTGCGCGGTGTGGGCCCTCCCACACGTCTGACCAGCGCGGTCACCAGTGCGGATGACGTACGTGCAGCTAAGCCCACCCCCCCCCCCCCCCCCCCCCCGTGCTGAGAGTACCACTCACGGACCTCCTGGGGCGACGGAGTGTGCTGCTGGCTCTGGCCACCGCCAGCGCCTCCACGACCACCACCTCCGCTCCCACCTCCTCGACCACCCCAACCCGTGCCGCCTCCACGTCCACCGCCACCCCCACCACCGCCCCCGCCTCTGCCACCTCCCCCGCCGCTGCCGCCACCCCCCCACCGCCACCACTCACCCCTCCAGCCCCGCCACCACCCCCACCGCCGCCACCGCCCCCACCACCTCCTCCCCCACTGTGACCTCCGCCTCCCTTGCCCCCTTTGCCCTTGCCGCTGCGGCGTCCGCTCGAAGCAGACGCAGTCCCGACCTTCTCAGCACCAAGGAGGTCGACAGCAGCAGCAGAGGCGACAGAGGGAAGAAGGGGGGAAGGAGAACACCCCTCAAAGAACGGGGTGCGGGGGTCGCCACGAGAGGCACCTACAGCGACTATGCTAGCCTCAGCTGCAAGGAGTTCCTTCTCGAGGAGGGCAATGGTGAGCTCAGTAGGGCAGCGAGCTAGGAAGGAATCCCTGACTGCACGCAGAGAGTCAGGGAGGCGGGTGACTAGGTGGTAGAGAGTGAGCCAGAGCGGGGGAGGGTTCTTGGCAAGGAACTCGGCGGGCATGGCAGCACGGAAGCGGGCCTCACTAGTACGGAGGTGGGTGATGAGGTCAGCGACTGTGTGGAAAGAGGACAGGTCGGGGAACAGGTAGGGAAGCGAGAGACGGCCTAGAGCGGCAGAGGCAGGCGAGGAGTAGCGGGCAACGACAGCTTTGTACAGGTCCTGTGCAGTCTTGTGCTGGCCAAAATGCTCGCGCTCTTCTAGCGGCAGGGAGTTGCGAATAGCAAAGCGAGCGTGGGCGTCACGAGTCTGCCACTGTGAACAGTAGCAGCAGGCGCAGGGGCATGGCCTAGGGCGTGATCGTACAGTGAGATGTCTTCCTTGGCAGTGAGCTGTAGGAAAAGGTGCAGGTCATCTAGCCAGGTGTCAAATTTCACTGGACGTCCCTCAGTATCGAAAGCTAGCACGGGAGGACTAGCCATAGTAGCAGTAGCAGCAGTAGCAGTAGGCGCACGCTAACAGTGGTAGGCAGCGCGACTCAGGGAGGGCGGCTCGGCGCAGGTAGGGCGGCGCGGCTCGGTTAGGGCGGCGCGGCTCGGTTAGGGCGGCGCGGCTCGTTGCGGGCGGGGCCGTCGCGGTCGCGTGCGGGGCAGGTAGGGGCGGTGGGTGGGGTCGACGGGGCCAGCTGGGCCTCTAAGAGGCGGTACGCGGGGTCGACGGGGCCCCTAAGGGGCGGCGCGGGGGTCACGAAAGGGCGGCGCGCTGGGTCGACGGGGCCAGCGGGGCCGCTAAGGGGCGGCGCACAGGGTCGACGGGGCCCCTAGCGGGCGGCGCGCGGGGCCGACGGGGCCTCTAAGGGGCTGCGACGGGGTCGACGGGGCCTCTAGGGGCGGCGCGCGGGGCCGACGGGGCCTCTAAGGGGCTGCGACGGGGCCGTAAGGGGCCTCTAGGGGCGAGCGCGGGGCCGTAGAGGGGCCGATAGGGGGCGAACGCGGGGCCGACGGGGTCGCTAAGGGGCGGCGCGCGGGTCGCTAAGGTGCGGGTCGCGGGTCGCGGGGCCTTAGGGGGCCGTGAAGTACGAAGCGCTCTAGGGCGCAGGTAGGTAGGTAGGTAGGTAGGTGGGCCCTAAAAAAAACGGTCCTAGCGAAGGACCTGCTCTGAAACCATGTTGAAACTAACTGGCAGGAATGGGAATGACTAGCAAGAATGTGAGTACAAATATGCAACCCTAGAATTTGTGTACCCCCTAAAGGCTAACCCACTGTAGCCTAAACAACAACAACAGATATAATGTTTGACACAATGCCCTTATGCCAAGTCACAGTACAAACCCTTCGAGAGCTTTCTGTAACAATGATGATCCAAGTCAAGTGCACTGTTGCGCAACAGTGCACTATGACTAGGCACAGCTTGGCCCTAACTTTTGGGGTCAAGATGTGCCCAGACACGTCAGGTTTCGAGCCCACAAACCCAGCACCCCAACCTCACTGCACACTTCACGACAAGGGGGGGGGGATTCGCCCTAGTGAAGTTGGCGCGGGCTAGGTGTATCGCGTGGGCGAATCTGAAGGCACATCAGATTCGCCCTGTCAGAGCAAATTCGCACAAGAAATTTGCCCTGTCAAGGACAAAAGATTTGCTCTGACACAGCAGATCTGCTGTGTCATAGGTGTAATGCCGAAAATCTCCACAGCACGCTGCGCCTCGCACGACACCACAAACCCACCCCATCCCACCTTCCCCCCAAACATCCACCCCACCTTCCCATGTGGGTGTTACTTGTCGGTATTACTGTACAGAAAGGGCCCCCTCACATGGGTACGTGTACAATTGATGCCCAACCAGTGCACGCGAATTTGCCATGCACCGGATGGATGAAAACGCTGCACCCGAGCTCTCAACCCCTGCTTGTTGCTCCCACGGTACAGGCACATGGACGGCTGGCTACAGTACACGCGCTTCGACCACCTACCCACGTGCAGTCCCGAACAAGGCAGGCCGACCCTTGTTTGCCTTGTTTCTAGGCCAGAAGTCAGGCAGGCGAAATGTGAGGACGAAACGTGAGTGGTTTCGTGAATGCATTCGCCCGACTGCCATGCCACCTAAGCGAGGTTCATGGTGCATGTAACAGACATTAGGGCAGGTTCACACAGCCACGTCTGCACTTGCGGGGTACAAGCGCATTATCAGCCAGGCATTGTTCGGCTACCCCACGTTAGACATTCTATCGTGTGGTTACCAAAATGAACAGGCGGAGATTCAAGACAGATGCATGGAACGAACAACAGCCACACGACTAGGAACAGACACACAGAACAGGCCCCACGAGTGCCTCAGCCCGCTTGAAATCCTAAGTTAAATAAGCCCAACGAATTCACAAGTGCATCGTGCTCACACACCCCCGCCTCTCTCGATGCCTCGTTTCCACCGTCGTGAGCAGCTGCCGCTTCACATTAAGCGCGCGATATGCGCGCACCACGTAGAGAACCCTCGCCTGCGTCACGTTGACCTGGCGAGGTGGTGTTATTCCCATCTTGCACGTCTATCCCGACATCGAGCTCGATGGCGACATAGACGACGTCGGCATGCTCATAAGTGGGCTCGGGCTCGGGCATGGCGCGATGACCGCGGCTGAGTATGTCGCCATCGACGACGGCGAGCCGACGTGCGCCGAGCCCGCGGAGGAACAAACGACGACCGAGCCGGAAGCGGGCCAGGTGGCAGAGCTTTGGGAGGCGCCGACCACCATGCAGGCGGTATACGACGATGCCGACCCCGTGAGCCGTGAAGCGCGGCGCACTGCCCGGGCGACCTGCGAGATGCTCATCGGCTATGCTCGCGCCACCCGCATCACGCCGCGCGATCTCTGCCACCTCTTCGACATCCGCAACCCCATAATTATCGCGCGGATGGAGCGGGCAAGCCCGGCCTTTAATCTCAACGTGGCCCCTCCGCCCGTGCTTACCCCGGGCGCAACACCCACACCCGAGACCCCGCGTCCGTGCGGACGTGTGCTGCCTGGCTGGATGACCCAGCCGTCCCGCCGTCAGCAGCTTCTGGACGCAGGTGTTGCCGCCGTGATGGGTGGGTTTGTTGACGTGGCGGAATGGATGCGCCTGTGAGTGGTGTTTGAGCCCACCCTGCAAGACGCCGAAGGCATCTTGCTGTGCACGAGTGTTCACTCCTTGTGCCCATTTGTGCGTGTTTCGATATTTGTGGAGAATGGAGCTGGGGGGCCAGGTGGGAGACGTTGATTGGTTGTGGTTTGTGTTTTGGATGTTTTTAACAAAGATGAACATTTGATGTGGCTGCTTGGTTCTTTGTTCGTACAATCGTTGAGTAACCTATAACACACAGAAGTGACAAGGAGGGCCAACCATTACTGTTGCGAGTCGGACAAATCGGGTGGTTACCATGTTCAGTTTGAAGCACGCATAAAGCCTGACGAAACGTACGAACCTCACGCGAAATGATAGTTTAGCTTATAGACCCCCTTCACAAGGCAACCGGGAGGGGCTCTAACGAGCATTAGCTGTACATGATTACGCACATGGGGGGTTATCGGGAGGAAATTTATGGGAACCTTCGTCCAAATACCCTCGCATTCAGGGTCCACAGAACGAGTACCCTACATTGACAGATTCAGTAAGAACACTATTCTGAGCCTAGATACAATATTTCAGGGTTAGTTAAAGCACTATTCTGAATGGATCAGTGTTCACAAGTCAGAAATTCTGAAATTGACCACCAGGTGAGAAGCCTGTAATCACCCTGAAATCAGGGTAATTACCCTGATAAAATCAGCCCTGCTCTGAATCCGCCTGCTCCTACATCCACGGGCAATCGGCCCGCCCTCACGCTCCTGCTGCCATCGACATTCAATGAGTTCCTGTCTGAACCAGAAGCTAACAAGCCCCCCGATGACTGGATTGCATGTCCGGCGCCGGCACCACGTTGGGGCGAGCTTGAAGCGTGCCCGTGAGACGAGTCAGCCCAAGAAAAGCTTCGGTGACGCCCGCCCCCCCCCCCCCCCCTCTCCCAGGCACAAGCCGTCGCAGCATAAGCGTCAAGCGTATACCGCTCAAGAAAATCTACAGTGGCTCGTGCGGCTAGAGGGCTTCGGTCAGCGAGGTGGCGCGGGAGTCTGACATCCACCGCAAGTGTCTGACTAAGTGGACGAGAGCCGCACATAGTCTCTAAGACTCTCACGGCACACAGAACTACTGTACGGGCGCAGCAGAGCCTCCTGATATCGACCGATGGAGTTGAAGATGTTCGTGCAGCTCCTCGACTGGCGGCGCAAAGGGATTGCCGTGTCTGTCGGTCATCTGCATGAGTGGTCCCGAGAGTCCATGAAGGTGCTCTTCCCGGATGTCGTGGAAACGCAGCCAACGGTGGTTGGGGCAGTTTCGCAAATGGCGGAATTTGAGCGTGCGCATGAAGACTAAGGTGACCCAGATATCATCCGAGGGTAAGTGCCTTCGTGCCATAGAGATTCCATGTTTGTTTTAATCAAATGCCTTACCTCGTTATTTCTATAAAATTTACTCTAATTTCCTTTCTTGGTCTTGTTTGCATCCTTTCGTTCATGTGCGCAGATGTTGCGGAGCATGCTGATTTTTTTTTTAGTTCGTCCGCGATCGGCGACGCGAGTACGAGATAGAAACGTGGTGGTTCATCAACGCCGACCAGACGCCGCTGTGGCTGGAGATGCTGGCAACGAACATCGTGGAACAAGGGGGCGTGAAGTCGGTGCCCATCTAAAGTGGCAGTTACCAGAAGGAATGGGTAATGGTGATGCTGGCATGCATGACAACAAGGGAGAAATTGAAGCCTTGGGTGTTTTTCAAGCGTAAGAGGTTGCCGAAGGGAAACTTTTTGCCCGGTAAGCAGTGAGGCGAATTGCCAGCGCAGCATTAGAGCGTCTTGCCAACACCACAGTAGGGCGGCCTGCCAGCGCTACAGCAGAGCAGCTTGCCAACGTTGCAGCAGGGCGGCCTGCCAACGCTGCATTCGCACGTGAATACCTACGCACATGTGCGCACCTACCAAGGGTTAACGGGAATGGAGTGTTGGCCCCTCCCTCTCTTGGGCAACGCCGACTTCCTGGTTGGGTGCACGGGAGAAGCAGCTAACCGTACGCAGTGGTCGATGCTAGCCTGGGCGAGCAGCTCGACGGGCTTCGTCGAGCTACAGCGGACCACTGCGGCGATGCCATCGACGGGGAGCCGACAGCCTACTTCGATGGGGCAGGTCGACGTGGTGGTCGTCGACCTGCGCAGGATTGTTGCGGGGCTGGAGCTGTCGACAAGGGGAGCTCAATGGCTGCAGCTGACCGAGCTGGTCGACGGATGGGCCATCAACAAGGAGGGGTCTTCGAAGGGCGCGATGGTTGATGAGGGAGGTCCTCGACCAGGGCGCACACTGGATGGTCGACCCGATCGACCGTATTACCTGCTCGGCGAGGTTCTACGGAGGCGCGCGAACATCGTCGAGGCTGCGATGACAAAGGTGACTTTGGGCTAGTATCCCGAAGTCGATATGGCTGATCAGTTGCAGACAACAGCCGACGGGCACGTGACGGTGCATGTCGGGTCAATCGTCTGCAAGCACCTGCGAGCATGCGCGCTGCTGACATCCACGGGTGCAACGCTAGACGGTCGCTTCGCTGCAGCATTGGCACGCCGTCGACCTACTCTCTTGGCAGCCCGCCTTTCTGCAGCGCTGGCGTGGATCCTCTACGCAACGCTGGCAGGTGGTCGACCATGCTGTGCTGGCGGTCGACCTGCCTGGCTGCTAGGTTGCTAGGCTCTGATGTAGTCATTCTTGCCATTGCTTGTTCATTCATTGTGTAATACAACTTTCCCTAGTGAAACTCTTGCCAATTCTCATTCGGAATGCGGAAACAGTGAGAACGCTAAGAAACGCTACGATCACTCACACAACCGTGCCTTCCCCGTAGTAAAGCTCCAGTTGTAGAGTGACTCTCCTCATGGTGCGGTGAGCATGTAGAGAACATGCGACCTTCAGATAGTAGTCGACCGATCACTTGCCTAAGTCGTTCATAGGCCGGCAGCCCGTGCAAACCATGACGCCTACCATGGCAGCGGCCAATGCGGTAGAGGACACCTTGGAGGCACGTTTGGCTAATGCGACGAGACGCCATGGAGATGGCGAGTTCGGGCAGGTGCTACCCATGGAGGTGGTCCTCCTAGGGATCCGCGCGAAATGGGCGGTGAAACACCCTTCCCGACCTGTTTCTCCTCGACCGGTGCGAAACGAAGGCAGCGTCAATGAGGTGGTTGACAGTGGTGGCACCGAGGGCACGAAGAAGATAGGGGTGATCAGGCAGGCGAGAGTGCACCAGTCGACGGCGGCTGCAGGGAGCTCGTGTCTTGATGTCGACGGTCGACGTCTCTCTCCTCCACAAAGCAGTGGAAGGCCCTCGTCAATGACGTGTGTGACGGCGGGAGGGATCGCACCAGCGTATGGGTACTTCAAGTTATCGCCGGACAAAATATCCGTGACCCCGCTGCTGCAAGGTCGACGGGATCTCATCACGTGGAGGGAGGCTATCGAGCCTCAACTAAAAATCGCGGGGCTGAAGAGTTTCGCTGACGGCGTCGTGCCGATACCGGACAAGAACGAGGTCGATCTGTGCGGGAAGGTTCGCTCAGCTCACTTGCTCACCTTCATGGTCATCTCAAGGTGCTGCTCGCCGGTGGTGCAGCTAGCGCTGAAGCCTTGTCGACAGCGATTGGACGCTGGCCACCAGGCGTGGCGGTTCATCCTGTCGACGTACCAGGCAACGGGCGACCTGTACATCGGACCGCTGGAGGAGCAGATGATACACCTCCGGATGGGCGAACAGGAGTCGCCGACGGACAATTGCAAGCGTGCTCGATGGATCCTCGCCGAGATACGGATGGTAGGCGTCGACTACTTGACGGCGCCCTACATCACGCATGTTGTCAAGGGTCTCCCGAGCGGCTACAACCTCATGCGCCGGATGATGGTGATGCCCGGCATGCGGGAGTTGCTCGACGAGGATACCCTCACCAGCCACATCATCAAGGATGAGGCGATGCAGGAGGCAGAGAGGCCCATAGAGCTCCTTCCGCAGGCGAATTACGCAACCCCGACCAAGTAGGGAGGTCGATAGGGGCAACGCGGGAAGCCGGGCGGAGGTGGTAGCGGAGGTGGGAAGTCGACGAAGGACGTCGACGAAAAGAAGTCGGCTCGAGGCAGCGGTCGAAATGGTGGTGGTCGACGGCGGGAATGCTGGCTCTGCGGCGACCCTGACCACCTCTCCTTCGAATGTCCCGACCGCAACGACAGCAACAAGGACGACAACAAGGGAGGCCGCAGACGGTTGGCCAGTCATCGCCCACGTCGAGATGAGAAGCTGCGCAAGGAGAAGCAGACGTCGAAGAAGACGTCATCAACGAAGGAAGTCGACACCTCCAGGGCCAAGGGCCGAGGCGTTGGGGAAGCGTCGTGCTCGATGATTGTGGTGGAGCCGGAAGTCTCGCTGGCGCCGGAGGCTAGGGAGGACTTCCAGGCGGTCGCGGCCGCGGTGCAGGCGGACCCAACGGTGGTGTTGCTTGACCGTGGCTGTTCGCACCACCTCATGGGGACGAAGGAGGCCTTCGTCGACATGGCACCGAGCAGCGACGTGAAGCATGTGCGTGGCTTCAACGGGGCTCTGCAGATTGTCTGCAGGTCCTCATCCCCGACGTGCTCTACGTTCCAGGCGTACAGACGAACCTGCCGTCAGTCGGTCAGGTGCAAGAGAACGGTGTGAAGCTGCAGGACGACGGCGATGCGATGCTACTCGTGTCGAGTGCAAGCAAGGTGCTCGGTCGAGCACGCTACACTGGTGCACCGCGTCCTCTACACCGACCTCCTCCGACCTTGCTCGACGAAGTTGTTGCCGAAGTCGACAGATGTGTTGGCTCTGCGGACAATCGCTTCAGCGACCAAGTCGACCCCCGACCGGTGGCACGCGAGGCTCGCGCACGTCGGCATCGACACGATCAAGAGCTCGGCAAAGCATGAAGTCGCCACTGACCTCGACATCAAGCCGTCGATTGGAACCGACCTGCCGTGTGTCTCGTGCGTCGGCGGGAAGCTGGCGCGACACACCTTCCCCGACAAGGGTTCAGACATAGACGAAGCCTTGGCTGTCATGCACATCGACCTGTGCGGGCCATTTTGGGTGGCTCCCAAGGACGGCAGCCTGTACTTCCTGCTGCTGAAGGACCGCCACACCCGGTTCATGTGGGTGATGCCGGTCGCTAAGAAGAGCAACGTGCTGCGGGAGTTCGAGAAGTGGCTGGTGCTGGTGGAGCGGCAGACGAAGAAGTCGGTGTTGATGCTGCGTTCTGACCGGGGAGGGGAGTTCCTCAGGAAAGAGTTCACTGCCTTCGTTGACGGCAAGGGTATCGTGCACGACCGGACCTGCCCGTACATTCTGCAGCAGAACGGCATGGCAGAATGGGAAATGCAGACGATGGTCGAGTCGGTGAGATCGATGCTGCTACACATGGGCGTGCAGCACCACTGGTGGCACCTCGCCCTTCGGCAAGCTGTCTGGGTGCGCAATCGCTTGGAGCGGTCGACGACGCCGCCGGGGACAACTCCGTACCAGATGCTGACTGGCAAGAAGCCCACCTCACTCTGGCATGCGTGTGGGGCTGCATGGTGCAGTTCATGGTCCCCAAGCACCAGCGCGGTGGGAAGCTGGACCGACGGCTCGCTGGGGTATTCTCCTAGGGGTGTCGCTGGAGAGCAAGGGCTGGGAGGTCTTCGACCTCACCGAAAACAAGGTTGTCACCACGAAGGGGGCAATCTTCTACGAGACACTGTCGCTGGAGGTGTGGAAGGCAATATATGGGCCTGCGTCGGGGCGGACGCAGGCACACCCGCCAACGAACATCTCGACAGCGACGTTCCCGCTGCTCGCCGAGGTCCTCGAGCCTGCTGATGAGGACGTCGAGTATGTACTATCCCCTCCTCCTCCTCCTCCTCCTCCTCCTCCTCCTCCTCCTCCTCCTCCTCCTCCTCCTCCTCCTCCTCCTCCTCCTCCACCTGTTCCTATTACCCCACCTCTCCTCGCGAACGTCCCTATGTCAACCCGGTCGTCGGCCTCCGGCGATGAGGGGAGCAGTAAGGCGTCGCATGTAGCCCCGGCCAGTGGCATCCCCGGCGGCCGGTGAGACGCCAAGCTTGTCGACGAGGGCGTGAAGCGGTCATCGATAGGGGAGCAGCATGGAGGGGATCTGATGGAGAAGGAGGCAGCAGCAGAATTGCCGCCGACAGGGGAGCAGCAGATGGGACGGTCAACAGGGGAGTTGTCGACGAAAGAAAAGTCGGCAAGCGGGCCAATGAGAGGGGAGGAGCTGGTCGAAGGGCCGACGCTGGCAGAGCAGCTCATCGACGATGTCAAAGGAGAGTTGTTGGCAGGGGAGGAGTATACCGACAGCGACGTGGTGGAGGTTCCGGTCGAGAAGCCTGAGCTGCGACGTTCTGGTTGAACTCGGAAGCCTCCGGAGCGACTGAGCTTCTACGCTTGTCTGCCGCCAGCCGCCTTTACCACGCTGCTCGACGATGCTAAGGCTGACGTCGACCTGCCCGAGCTGGACCCTGACATGCACGCCGACCCCGAACACCGCTGGGACATCGCGACGATGACGGTGAAGGAGGCGTTGGCAAGCTGGAAGGGCAAGGCGGTGAAGGCCGCCATGGATGAGGAGATCCGCAGCCTCATCTTTAACTGCACATGGGAGCTGGTCGAACGCACGCGCGGTGTCAACATCATGAAGAACCGGTGGGTGTTGATGACCAAGTACCACATCGATGACACGGTCGCTAGGGAGAAGGTGAGGTTGGTCGTGAAGGGCTTCACGCAGGTGTACGGCGCTGACTACGACGAGACGTACGCCCTGGTCAGGATCTACGTTACGCTGAGGATCTTCCTCAACATCGTTGCCTCCTCGATCTCAACCTGATGCAGCTTGATATGAAGAATGCTTTCCCACAGAGCAAGCTCGACAGGGTGATGTACATGTACCAGCCAGACTGCTACGACGGCGGGACCGGCCGGGTGTGCAAGCTGCTAAAGAGCCTGTACGGGCTGAAGCAGTCGCTGCTTGCTGTTGTGGTACAAGGCGCTCGACGTCGTGCTGACTAGTGCCGACTGGAAGAAGAGCCAGATCGACAAGGCACTCTACTTCAAGGTCGGAGACGACGGAGTGACCTGCTGTGTGCTGGTCTACGTCGACGATGTACTAGCCGCCAGCAACAGCCATGCGATGCTGAAGGAGCTGCTAGAGCTGCGCGAGATCAAGCAGGTCAAGAAGTACCTTGGCCTGGAGATCGTGCGCGACAGGCCGGCGAGGAAGCAGTGGCTACACCAGCAAAGCTACATCGACAAGCAGCGCAGTCGCTTCATCGACGAGGAGCAGACCGGGCAGAGACGCCATTCTCCGTCGACGCCTACGCCAAGCGCACGTTCGATAACGAGGAGGCTCAGGAGCGCGAAGAGAAGAAGTATCGGCTGAAGGTCGGCTCGCTGCAGCTCGCCGCGACGACGACGAGGCCTGACATCACCTTTGTGTGTAGCAAGTTGGGCAGCGGCTTGACGGTGAGGAGCGACCAGCACTGGCGTGAGGTCGACCGCTGCCCTGGCTGTCGGCTGTTGACCAGAGTCGTTGAAGTTGGTCGGCTACGTGGATGCCGATGACGCAGGTGACAAGCAGAACCGGACGAGCACGGGCGGCTACGTATTCGTGTATGGAGGGGCCGCTGTCTCCTGGTTGAGCCAACGCATCAAGTGTGCAACGCTCTCGTCGACCGAGTCGGAGTACGTCGCGGCCACGGATGCTGGCAAGGAGGGACGCCGACTCCGTTTCCTTCTTGCAGATTTCCAGTTGCTCGACGCTAGGAAGCCGACCGTCCTTCGGGTGGACAACAAGTCGACAATCACGGTTGCTGGGGGCTTGAGGTTGAAAGGCAACCTCAAGCACATGGAGCGATGCTACGTCTGACTACAGCAGATGGTGAAGCGCGGGAAGTTCGTGCTGAAATACATCCCGATTTCAGAGCAGCCACCCGTTTTCCTGACGAAGGCACTGCACTTTCCGGCCTTCAACCGGTGCTCCGTCGCAATTGGACAAGTGCGCCTGGACGACGTCGGCGACGGTGCATGTCGGGCCAACCGTCTGCGAGCACCTGCGAGCGTGCACGCTGTTATCATCTACGGGTGCAACGCTGGACAACCGCTTTGTTGGCAGGCCGCCTTTCTGCAGCGCTGGCGCGGCTCCCCTATGCAACGCTGCCAGGCGGTCGACCATGCTGTGCTGGCGGTCGACATGCCTGGCTGCTAGGTCGCTAGGCTCTGATGTAGTCATTCTTTCCAGTGCTTGTTCAATCGTTTTGTAATACAACTTTCCCTAGTGAAACTCTTGCCAATTCTCCTTGTGAATGCGCAAGCAGTAAGAACGCTAAGGAACGTTACGATCACTCTAGGACCCATGCCCTCCCGTAGTCTAGCTCCCACCGTTGTAGAGTGGCTCTCCGCACTAAGTAGGTGCAGGTTGATGGTTGCACCGTCTGGCACATTGTGTAGGCGCCAAGTAGAAAACGTGTCATCGGTTTTGTTAACAAGAATGGAGTGTTGGCCCCGCCCTCGCTTGGGCGACGCGGACTTCCTGGTCGGATGCACGGGAGAAGCAGCCGACCGTACGTAGTGGTCGACGGGATTCGTCGAGCTGCAGAGGACCGCTACGGCGATGCCGTCGACGGGGAGCCAACGGCCTAATTCTGCGGGGTAGGTCTACGAAATGGTCGTCGACCTGCATAGGATAGTCGCGGAGCTGGAGTCGTCAACGAGGGGAGCTCGACGGCTGCAGCTAACCGAGTTGGTCGACGGACGGGCCATCGACTAGGAGGGGTCTTCGACGGGCGCGGTGGTCGACGGGGGAGGTCGTCGACCAGGGCGCGCGCTGGGTGGTCGACGAGGTCGACCAGATAACCTGCTCAGCGAGGTCCTGTGGAGGCACGCGAGCGTCGTCGAGGCTGCGATGACGAAGGCGACTTTGGGCTGGCATCCCGAAGTCAATGTGGCTGATCAGGCGCAGACAACAGCCAACGGGCACGTGACAGTGCATATCGGGCCAATCGTCTGCGAGCATCTGCGAGCGTGCGCGCTGCTGTCATCTACGAGTGCAACGCTGGACGGCCGCTTTGTTGCAGCGTTGGCACGCCGTCGACCTGCAGTGTTGGCAGGTCGCCTTTCTGAAGCCCTGCGCGGCTCCTCTACGCAACACTGATAGGCGGTCGACCATGTTGTGCTGGCGGTCGACCTGCCTGGCTGCTAGGTTGCTAGGCTCTGATGTAGTCATTCTTGCCATTGCTTGCTTATTCATTCTATAATGCAACTTTGCTAGTAAAACTCTTGCCAATTTTTCCAGTGAATGTGGAAGCGTTTAGGAACTCACGCAAAGCTACGATCACTCCTATAACTCGTGCCAACTCGTAGTCTAGCTCCCACCATCGTTGTTGAGTGCATCTCCACAGGTTTCGCCAGATGTCTACTGTCGAGCACGTGACGCCGTTCCGCGGGTCGACTTTCACCAAAACCTCCTGGGTGAAAATCGCACACCTCTGAGTTTCGTAGTCGCGCGAATTTGGCCGACCAGTTCACCGAGAAGAGGCTCGCCGAACAGCACCCCTCGATAAGAGGACGAGGCTCCTTGAGAACCATCGCGTCCATCAGATTTCGCGCGACTCACCAGACGATCAGAGGGCAAGCTCGTCCAACGACACCCCGTCGATCAGAGCTCGTCGACGTGCTAGCCGACCAGAGGACGGCCTCGTCGAAAACCACCCCGTCGATCAGAGGAGGGGCTGGTCGACGACCTCTGTCGTCTAAACCCAAGAGCCAATTCGTCGACCATTTTGTCGAATTCACTTCGACAATGTTGACGATCACTTCAGAGACTCCCTTAGAGATCCGCTGGATGTCAAGAAAGTCAACTGAAGTCGACGACGGAAATGGAAGTTCAAGTGCAAATTTCAGCACTAGTGTTACAGAGGGAAATTATCGTCGGTGTTATACATCACATTTCACGAACATCACAACCTAGCACTCTGCAAATGCATTGTTTGGGGATCTTTTTGCAAGCCTGTTAGTCTTTGTCGTTAGTGAACGTCCATGCCCCTTGCTCAGAACACCGTGGATAAATACACTCCCCTTCCCCGCACGCACTGTCTATCGTCATCCTTTTGGATGACTATGGATGTAAATGTTGGTGCATTGGGGCACCTGAAGAAGTTACATGAGTCGTCGACATCATATATCAGACACTCCCTAAGAACGGTTCCGTTTTGTGGCGAAGGCTGTCTGAGTCCCTAGAGCAAATACTCGGAGTTATAAGCAGCTCGAATACTTGCGCTGATTTGCGAGGGCAGAGCAAATTCAAAACCTGAAATCCAGGCTTTTTAGGAAAGTGTATTTAACCATAATGTAACTAAGAAAAACCCCTGAAGAACAAGAGCTATCTGACTCTAAGTTTCGACAGAACTTTTAGTCGATTCTGATTGGCCCGAATTGAGATAAGCAACTCGACGTGCTCATCTTTTATTGGGGTTAAAAATTCCCTGAATCAGTCAACATCATGTTTCAACGCTAGTCCTTGTCAGCACAAAGTCCTCAGTTCGTCAATCTGTTCCTGCATTTCGAAGCCCAGTCAGCACAACAAATTCGCGCCTAGTGTGTGAAATTATTGGGAACTTTTTGTGCCCGGATAATTTCACACCCTCCCAGGCAAATTTTTGCGCGGTTCAGGATTCGGGGGTGTGAAATTAGCGAGAACAGGATGTAGCAACCAAGGGAAGAACGCTATCCGATCGAACCCCAATCCAAACCAGCACTGTGCCAACGTGGTCGGCTGTTGCGACTCCAGCGCAGCAAAGGAAAGATTCATCCGCATGTCACACTCCACTTTATGTAACGTGTTGTACTATTGTACACCTGATGCATATTGTTGTCCTCTTTTCCATCTTTCCCTGTGCTTCTCTCTCAAGCACGCGTCAGCTAGGTGCTGAATGGGACTGAATGCAGAAAAAATGTTACCAACTCGTGTTCAGTAGCCATAATTGTGGGTAGCCCAACTTATTCGAGGTCAAGAACATCTTGCTTGTGTCGTGGGCTAGTAGCGTTTGGCCCGTTGGCTGTGAATGTCGACCACTGGGCGTATGGAGTGGTATCGAAATTGTTCAGAGTGGGCAATTGAGTGAGCATGAGGGTGTACTTTATTTTCGACTGCTTTGGGATTGTTCAGTTGGTTTGGTTTGTGGCAATCGTCATGACAGCTTCGATTCCTTCAAATCGCTCCCCACGTCCCTCCCTTTCTCCCAGAGCCTTCCTCCCGCTAAGCTTCCTGATAAGGCCGTAATTAATTTTCTTGTTTCTCACTACATCCATCGTCCTACCATTAGCTTTGGAAGCACCCGTTGTTCTTTACGAGTTATTTACCCACGGAACTTTCTGGTCCGAAGGCTATATGAAACAATCGCATTGATCATCCTAGGAGGGCCAAGCAGAGCAAGGTCATAGCATCGCCCGTTCCTCTCCTCATCTCTCCTCGCTGGATACCCGAGGTCGGGTCGGGTATTCCCGTTAAAGATTATAATCTGTATTGCATTATAGGTTATTCCTAAGCTGTTTTTGGCATTACATTTGTAAACTGAGCAGAGTTTTGATCTATCAAACTTGTAACCCTGTGCATAGTGCGTCGGGTTAGTGTAAACCCGAGCCGAATACAGGTAAGTGGCACGAAAACGTTCGGGTATACCCGAGCCGACGGGTATAAAAAACCCGAGCCTAAATACACGGGTCGGGTAGCGGGTATTTGATACCCGACCCGAGTATTCACTACCCGACCCGACCGTATATTCCAATCAGAAATAAATACCAGACCCGTCAAAAAGGTCGGGTCGGGTCGGGTTACCCGACCCGTTCGGGTCAAATGCCCAAGCCTACAAAAACGCAATCGATTACTGCATAAATTTCTTCCTTTGTTGTGCTGCATCAGCTCTTACAGAGTGGTTTGAGTGACGGTTTTGCACACAATGCATAGGGTTACCATACTATTTGGCATGTCTATGATGTTGGCCCATCATCCCACCCAACCTGCAGACCCCAGCGCCACCGAATAGGGTACTGTACTAGCATGGTTGACTGTGGCGACTCCAGCACAGACGATTCACCCTCGGCCTAGGTGTGCTGGTTGGTTTGTTGTTTGCAGGTTTGTCTTGTCTTGTCGCTTGGTTGGTTTGGTGGTGTTTGAGCTGGTTCGGTTGGGCTGTCTTGTCGGTAACTCGTGATCAGAGTGGTTCCCCTCGGTTCGGATCAGGCCTTTCTTTGTTCCCCCTTACCCCTCGTTTCAGTGCAGTTAGGCCGTGTTACATTTTTCGAAATCGCTGAAAGTCCGGACGGTTGTCCGGACGCGTACGAATATTGCGACGTCGCGCGGTCGTGTTGCGACCAATGCGAGGTCGTGGTAAGCAAAACGAAGCATGCGACGTCGTTTAGACCCTGACGAACTTACTGCTGATATTGAACGAGTTTCGTAACTACATAGTCGTTCGGACGGTTTGCCGTCCGGACAAAATAAAAATAATAAATGTAACACGCCAAACCGACGAAACATCTGAGGCATCTGAAGCAGGGAAAGCTAGAAGTACATGCCGCAAGAATTCCGCGAATGTGCACGTTTCCTGATCGACCTTCCCCGATTGAATCCATCTGCTTCCTCAGGGTGGAGGAGCACTTCTGATCTGATGCACAGCAGTAATGCCAGGAACCAAAAAGGCTTACCTCGCAGCTGGAGGCCCAGTCGAGCCGCCCATCCGTCGCCACAGGCCCAGTCGAACATTTCCCGACCAGCAGCTCAATTTCAGGTGAAGAAAACAGATGGTAGATTTGTGAGCAAGGGAGGTTCCTAAAAACGTATGGTCCCGCTAGTGATCGTAGATTCCGCCTTGAGGCCGTTTCTGGCGCTTTCACTTTAACGAGAAACCTGTTTGAGCGTAGTCGGAGAGGGCGTTCGCGTTTTTCACCTAGCAGGAACCTATCGTCTGCACCAAATGGGTGTTTTGACAATGAAGTCGGGAAACGGAAAATTCGCGGTTGTGCTTCTGCTACTTTTGGCTGTTCATGCATCGTCGGCTCCGCTTGAGCAAGCCGCGCCTGTCCAAACTCTGTCGCAGTATGAGATCTTTATGCAAAAGACCTTGGAAGTTCCGGAAGACCAGAGGCGGCAGCACGCGGAGCGCATTCTGAGAGCGGAACGCAGCGAAATGGGAGGCAGCGGCCAGCGCAAGGGGCGCGTTCTGCTAGACACAGGAGTGAGGCTCGGGCTGTCCGCGCCGCCGCTCAGCTCGGGGCCGAGCATGGCGGCGGTGAACATGTCGTTCTACCGCTGGGAGAGCGTCACGCCGCCTCCCGTCGTCGACTGGCGCAACTCCGTGGCCATCACGCCCATCCAGACGCAATATGTGGTGCGTACTGGACCCGAGTCCGACTCGTCTGGTTACGCCACTGCTAGTTTGTCTGTTCAGCGGCCCCGTCTGCTCCAGGATAGGCACTCGGCTCGCGTCTTGAATCAACCAGGTGTGTTACTTCGTTAGTCCAGGCTCGAGTCGTCGCGGTATGAAAATTTGGCTTAGACCTTGTCCAAGCCCGCCGCTTCGTTTCCTCACACCCCTCCGCAGTGCTCAAGCTGCTGGGCGATCGCGGCCGTCGATTCCATCGCCATAATGTGGGCGATTGCCAACAACGGCGTCGGGACGAATCTGTCGCCGCAGCAGGTGTGCGACTGCGCGACGAAGCAGTGCTGCCAGGGCGGGTGGCCCGAGTGGGCCTTCTCCTACGTGCTCTTCAACGGCGGCATCACGTCCAACGCCAGCTATCCCTACCTCGCCTACGATTCCGCCACGTGTCTGCTCGACACATCCGTGCCGTCCGTGGCGCAGATCACGGGGTGGGAGCTGGTGCCGGCATTCAACGCCATGGCGCTCATGAAGGCCGTCAGCATGCAGCCCGTCGTCGCCTTCATCAGCGCCTCCGCCGCCGACTTCACCGTACGCCCCTCCACCCTGCGCGCTGCGCCCTGCGTCCCCCTCCCGCTGCCCACGCTTTGCCGCTCACACAGTTCGTTTCCCCGCTTCTCGCACGGTTAACCGATTCTTCGTTTCTCGCGCACACCGTTTCTCCGTTTTCCGGCGCGTCTCCTTTCTCACCGTTTCCCCATTGCCCGCACTTCCTTGCGTTTCCCAGCTCACGCTGCTTCCCGATTTCCCACGTGTCTTTGCTCACGTGATTGCATCCCAGCGATTTCCCCGCTCACACCGTTTCCCGACTCCCCGCGTTTCCCAGCTCACACAGTTTCGCGACTCCCCGCGATATCCAGCTCACAGTTTCGCGACTCCCCGCGGTTCCCCGTGCCTATGGACGTGCAGGCGTATGCAAGCCGCGACGAGCTCAACATTTACAACGGGCTGTGCACGACGGACGTGAACCACGCGGTGGTGGTGGTGGGCTTTAACTACACGGGGCCGGACCTCATAGGCAGCTACTGGATCATCAAGAACTCGTGGCTGCCCACGTGGGGCGACCGCGGCTACATGTACCTCGCCATGACGCCCGACGTGCGCGGGAAATGCGGCATCTTATTGTACGTCCCAGAACTCGCTCCCCGTCTCCCAGTCTCCACGTCTCCACGCCTCCCCGCCGACATGCCACCATCGCACCTAAGAGGCTCCCGCTGCGTTGCGTTCCGACGCGCCTAAGAGCCTCCTGTTGCGTTTGCGTTTGGGTTGCGTTTGCGTCACCTAGGAGGGCGCCTAGGAGGCACTACTTGCATTGCGTTAGGCACCTCTTGCTTTGCGTTCTGTCGCGACTAGGAGGCTCCCAGATCCTGCAGTTCCTTCCCCGCCTGTCAGCTTGCCAAGTCATGTCCCACTAATCCACCAATGGTCCTTCTCACACCATCCCTTTTTTTCCGCGCAGAACCCCCGCCATGTACCCCGTTTACTTCCCATCCGGGATGCAGCCGGCGCGCTTTGCGTCCGACAAGCGCGGCAAGTGGAAAATCGACAAGGAGGACGACCTCTCGTCGTCGCTCTTCTCATCCACCCTCTCGCTTTCAACCTCCACCACAACGACAACTACGACGACCACCACCACCACGACTACTTCATCAACTGACTTCGCCATCGCAGCTATTACGGATCCCACGACCTCCGACTCTTCCTCGTTGCTCACTGGTTCAACCACTGATTCGTCTGCGGTCAAGACGACAACGTCGAGTGCGACGTGCGCGGAGATGATCAACCCGTGCGGCGGGGGCAGTTGCTACATGAGCGGCGGAGTTCCGCGGTGCAACTGCGGCGCGCTGACGAATATGGTTGAGATGCTGGGAGTGCCCACGTCCAAGTGCGTGCCGCGAAGTCCCTGCACGACGGCTCCGGTTAATCCCTGCGGCGGAGGAACGTGCACGGATGTGGGCGACGGGACGTACACGTGCTTGTGCACTGCGGGTTACGCCATCGGCGCTGCTGTCGACGGTTCGCCAACGTGCATGCCTATTGCTGGACTCGCGAAATCTTATGTTACCACGCCTGGCGACGACTGCACGTTTGTCGCAACAGCTTTCGGCATTTCGACCACCACACTGACAAACCTGAACACTTTCATTAACTGCTCCGTTACAGAATACCTCCCTCCCGGAATCTCACTTACAGTCTCTGCCGCACTTACTTCCTTATCCTCATATTGCACCGCCACATACACCATCCGATCTTCCGACACTTGCACTTCTGTAGCAAACACTTTCTTCAACGGTTCACTCACTTCCCTTATGGCAAGCAACCCTGGCTTATCGTGCAAGCGCTTGTTCAAGTCGGAGCAAATCTGCCTTCAGATGGTTACCGCATCGGCAACATCGTCGGCTGCGCAGTGTGGTCAAAGCGTCGCCGTGGTCATGGGAGAGACTTGCGCATCGGTTGCCATTAAATTTTCTGTTGACAGCACAACATTTACCTCGTGAGTTCTTCAAAGTCCTCCCACTGTTGGCCTCCAGTTTCCTCTTCTCTCCTTGTCCTACTCACCACTATTTCCCATCCATAATTCCCTCAAACCCCTCAGTTCACTGTACTGCGTTAGAGTCTCTTGCTGCCCGCTCAGTCCAGAATCTCCTGCTGGATTCCCGCTCTTGGCTCCTGTGCAGGCTCAACCCAGGCGTCAACTGCAACAGCAATCTTCCCGTGGGCTCCTTCGTCTGTGTGGCGCCAAAATCGACTACGGTAAGCACGAACACCTTTTCAGGTTGATAGAGTTTCTCCTGCCATTTAAACCCCGACTTCTTGTCTCCATGTTTCAGTAGACTCCGTATGCAACTAAGTCTCCCCTCTCCTGTCCCACCCTCCCTCCTGCCTTCCCCTACCCCTTCACAATCTCTCTCTGCCTGTCCGTAGACAACCATCAACTGCACGGGGTGGTACCGGGTGATGCAGGGCGACACATGCCCCTCCATCTGGAATGCAGCCAACCTCACCATGTCCATGTTCCTCTCCATCAACCCCGGCATTCAGGTAGCTTGCCCATACCATCCCATACCGGCCCATACCACCCTATAGATCCCCACCATGTCCATGTTCCTCTCCTTCAACCCAGGTATCCTGGTAACTTCCTCGAAGCTTCCCTTGCCACCCTTCATACGCACCCATGCCTCTCCATCTACCCCCCCCCCCCCCCCCCCCCCCCCCCCCCCCCCCCCCCCCCCCCCCCCCCCCCCCCCCTCCCCCAACTCCCCCCCCCTTTTCCCAGCCCTCTCCCCCACCCTGCACTGCCAGGGCCCTTTTACTTTCTGCCACTGCCAGCCTCTGCACCTCTCTCTGCCTTGCCATTCCCTCCCTCCATTTGCACTGCCTCCTTACCTCCCACTTCCTTGCCGTTCTTCCCTTCTTCTCCCTCCCCCCCATGCAGTGCCAGGCGCCCTACCTGGTGGTGGGCCAGCAGGTCTGCATCGACTCACCCCTCCTCACCACCATGCAGCGAAACCCAAACGCCAACTACTCCATCTACACCGTCCGTGCCGGCGACACCCTCTCCACCATCTCCACACAGTACCTTCGTCGCTGCACGCCTCTCTCCGTATCCCCCGCGTCCATCGCCGCTCAGAACTTCATTGCCAACCTCTCTGCACCGCTCACCATCGGCATGAACATCATCATCCCCTGTATTGGCGGCATCGGTATGATTGACGGCGGCTGTGCGACGTCGCTCTCCGTGTGTGGAGCGGATTTTGTCACGTACCCGTCATACTGTCACGCAACGGTCAACTATGCCCTCCCCATTATCCAGAATGGCCCGTGCGACGCCTGTGCGAGTTCCTGCACTGGCCGCATGGGTCTGGCCCCTTCGTCCGGTTCCCCCTGCACCCAAGCCATCTGCCCGTACCCAACCTGGTTTTCAGGAACAGAGTGCACGTTAGCAGACGTCAACACTACTACAGGACCTTGCTGTGCGTACCGAAGAATTCAATGCGACAAACAGTGCAACCTAACAGCAGAGACTGCAGGCGGCGATGCCACGAAGAAAACGGCAACCTACAATGCGTGCATGGGCAATTGCATGTGCTGCGGTATGTTCCCGTGCGGAGGGTCATGGACGTGCAGCACGTGGAACAACGCCTGCTATAAGGCCACACCACGCTCTTGCACGTACAACATTGCAACTGGGTACACGTTCATATGCAGCTACTACCCTGGTGCAGTTCCCTTGCCTTAAGGTGCTGCCAGTAAGGGCTGCCTGTGGGAGCTGCCGCCTCTACTTCCGTTGCAGCTTGCCTGGCTGTTGGAATACTCGTGCTTGGGGCTAGTGTGCATGGGGTGCCTAAACCCAAACTGAAGGCAGTTGGCTTTCGCCTCAGTTCACAGAGAGGCTGCTGTTTTGCTGATTTTGTGTTCACACAACCTCTCATTCTTTTATTCCTTACACTATTGGTGATTTCCCATTGCAATTCTTTTACTGGTTTCGTTCTTCATGAACCACGCATGGGTCAATGGTGCCCATGTCATAGCCAGTTCCCTAGATATCAGACTTTTTAGTCTGATTCAGAGTCCGTTCAAACCTTTTTTTTTTGGTACCTAGTCAGAAGTCTAAGAATTTTTTTATGTACCTTGTCTGATTTTTCAGAGTTTTTTTTTTATGAGTTGTCTGAGATTTCAGCCTAATTTTATTAGTGTAGGCTGAGCCTCAGACTTATCGGAGCGAAGTTTCTTGGATGTTTCCTTTCCATATGCGCTCTTCCGAGATGGCAGTGGAGTGCCAGGACGTGAGCAACGCACACTTCAAAAGTTGGGAGATCTGAATACACTCGTTCGTCGAGAATATCTCCCAGTTACGCAAAGAAAATGGTTGCGTGATTACGAGATTTCTAAGACAAAATCTTGTCACATGTAGTTTATCGCTAATATATTGTAAAGAACAGGCGACTTTGATGCCGATTCGTTGTAAAAACATCTGCAGCACGCACTGCTGTGAAATTGCGAAGCTCCTACCGTATTCTCCCGAACAAAACACCCCCCCATGATAGAGCACCCCTGGGAGCTTGTGCGGGGTGGGTGCTATGGGCGACCTCGTTTCTACTATACCCCCCTTTTTGGCTGAGTTTCTATAACACCCTCCTTTTCTTACGGATTCATTATTATAGACGTTACCGAGTAGCTGCAATACGGAAGAATATCGCGAGAA
The DNA here is from genome assembly GCA_947470075.1 of Closterium sp. Yama58-4. NCBI lineage: Eukaryota > Viridiplantae > Streptophyta > Zygnematophyceae > Desmidiales > Closteriaceae > Closterium > Closterium sp. Yama58-4. The sequence goes on from CANIUD010000587.1 coordinate 842,465, forward strand.
TTTTCTCCCTTGATGAAATTTCGCGGTATTTTCACTTACAATCTGCCGAGACCCCTCCCACTATTTCCCCCTGCCACGTGCTGGTCAATCTTCCACTGCATGTGGCCAGAAAGGTGCCACATGGCATTTTCCTGGAGCTGATGAAGTTCGCGGCCGAAACTCACATTCGCGCCTCAGACAGTGATGTTAAAAGGACGATCAAAACATCCACTTTGTCTAATTAAAAAAAACACTTACACTAAAATATGCCATATGTATGGACCCGGGTATTATGTAGCTTTTTCCTATGAGAAGACACCCCCCTTTTTTTCCCTGTATTTTTACATATACCCTAGGGTGTTATGTCCGGGAGAATACGGGTAATTCGTTGTGAAAGTTTCGTGTGGCACTGCCAAATGCTCACATGCCACGCCAAGCAACAGTTTCTGCCTGCTGCCAGCTCAGCTGCGTGGCACTTGGCCCACCTGAGTGGTACGTGACAACAACCTTATCGGGTGAACGATTGCATCGCTAGAAACGCAAAACCAAAATTGACAAAATCGGCACACAGGCGCACGAGAAAATGTGTACAGAACGGTAATCACACACACGACGAAACGAAATGCGATCAGCATAAACAACCATGCGGTGCACGTGACAAAAACACCGGAACGCCACCGACATGAGCTGGTAGGCTGTAATCAGCTTCAATGCTATTATAACTGTGCTTTTACGAAACTGCATGATCACCTTAAAAATTGAAGGTAACTCTGACAGGGATCGGCCCAGGGTTGTTCGCAGGTGATGTTGCAGCAGAAGTGTTGACCTCAGGTCAGAGTGAATGTAAAATGACTGAGATGATAATAACATGCATACATTGTGTTTATATAAGAAATACAAAGAATACGAAGAGTCCTAGACTAGCCATGTACTCAAGGGGTATATTCCCTTATTGCAGCCGAGTTCAAACCGTGCAGCGCGGGAACCTGTTTAAAACCTGTTCCCGCTCTTTTCATTTCAAACGTTAACTTCTTGCATCGGTCTTGATCTGACAGTTGCTGGCGTCGCTTCGACTCTTCGAACGCCTCGACTTCGTACTCGGTAGAGTCGGCTCCTGCAGCATACATGAATGCCTTCTCATTGAATTTCATATCGTAACACTCCCCTTCATTCCTAGGCGCGCAAAGGGCTGACTCCCTTGACTACTCCAGTGAGGTCGGAGCAGTGTTTGTACTGCTGACGTGGCAGTCGCTTGGTGAGGAAGTCGGCTGCCATCTCAGTAGTGGGGCAATATGCGAGGTCAACCTTGCCCTGGTCAATTTCGTCTTTGACGAAGAAGTATCGGAGTGCAATGTGCTTCGTGCGGTTCACGAACCCCGGCTTGTTCGCGATCTTTATGGTGCTCTGGTTGTCGGAGTGAAGGCGAAAGGTGGGCGAAGTTGGATTTTTTGCTTCCTGCAGCAGCTCCTGCAGGTACAGACCTTCGCGAACTGCTGCTGTCGCGGCGATGTATTCTGCTTCAGCCGATGACAGGGCAACCAGTTCCTGCTTTTGTAAGCTCCAGGAGATTGGTCCAGTTGGCTCCAAGTGGAAGACGAAGTCGGTTCGCGACCGTCGATTCGCAGGGTTAGCGACATGATTTGCGTCCACGTAGCCGTAGGAGAGCCCGATGTCAGGTGTGGAGATGAAGTACTGCAGGGCGCGCTCCAGGTCCAGCTGGTTCTCGGCTACTGGCTTGCGGGAGTACTGTGCCAGTTGGCTGGCGATGTACGAAAGGTCGGGTCGGCATGTGACAGAGGCGAACAGCAGGCACCAGTTCCTGCTGGTACAGTTGGAGTCCTACGGGCGACAGAGGTTTGTTGTCCGGTTTGTAGTTGGCGCTGGGGTTGCGGTAAGGAGTGGAGAGTGGTGCGAGTGAAATGTTGAAACGTTCCCCCTGTTGCTCTGCGTACTTGGAGGCTGACAGGTGAATTGCTTCTGGCGCGTAGGTGATGTTCAGGCCCAAAAACTGAGTGACGTTGTGGTTGACGGTGATGACAACGCGCTGCGCCAAGTTCTCCTCGAACTGGTTTATGAGTTTGTTGCAGGTACCGGTGTAAAGCAGGTCGTCGACGGAGACGGTCAGGAGTATGTAATCACCGTTGAAGTGGAGGCGGTACATTCCCGGGTCGTGCAGCCGCTGCCTGAAGCCGATTTCCAGGAGGATTTTGTGCAGGTGCTGCTGCCAGAGACGCGGCGCATGTTTTATCCAATAGAGGGATTTCTTCAGCTGACAGACCCTGGGGTCTCCTTCCCCGTAGGTGTGTGGCTGTTCCACGAAGATGGTTGCATCCACCAGCGCGTACAAAAACGCGTTCTTGACGTCGATCTGCCGTAGTGGTAGGTGCTTGGCGGCGGCAATGGCGAGTAGAATCCTGATGGAGGTATGACGACTGACGGGAGCGAAGGTTAGATCGAAATCAATGACGTGGCGCTGGTCGTACCCGCGTACAACCCAACGTGCTTTGAAGCGCTCGATGGTACCATCAGCGTTGGTTTTTAGGCGAAAAAAAACCCATTTTATGCTTAGCACCCTCCTCCCCTTCACTGCTGCACGATCGACTAGGACCCAGGTATCACGTGATTCCAGCGCCTTTAGCTCTGCGTCCATAGCAGCACGCGTTTCCTTAGCGTGAGGACCGCTTAGAGCCTGGCGTGGATTCTTGGGCTCACCGGTGCACGTGAGAGTAGTGACAGACGTGAGTAGGCCGAGAAGCTGTAGGCCGGACACAATGGTGGTGTCTGCAGTGTCAGTGATGGGGACTTCCACCACATCGTCATCGTCACCCTTGTGGCCAGGTGAGGAAGATCTTGGCTCAGGTTGGCGCCTTGATGGTCCTGGCGCGAGAGTGTCGTCGCTGTCGTCATCGTCGTCGTCGTTGCACGGACGAGGCAGTACGCTGGGATGTTCGTCGGCAGGGTCGCGGTCAAGTGCTGCTGCTGCTGCCTCGTCTTCTGGAGATGCAAAGCTGCGGCCACTGTTGGCGTAGGCGCGGGCGACGTTGCGGCATTCGTCCTTGATCCACTGCTGCAAGGTGAGACGTTCGTAGAAGAGGATGTCGCGCGCAGGGACGATCTGCTTGGTGTTGATGTCGAGGATAAGACAACCCTGACACTCGTGACTGAGTCCCAGGTGGACTCCCCAGCGTGCGCGGTGAGTGAATTTGCCAATGGTGGCCGAAGTCGGTCGATACTGCACCACACACCCCCAAACCCTCAGCATGTAGGTATCTCCCCTCGAACCGGTCCATTTCATGTGCGGGGAGAGGTTGCCCCTGTTGGCCGTGGTGGAGAGGAGGTTGTGCAGGCGCACCGCGTGGTTCATGGCATACGGCCAATACTTCTTGGGTAGGCCGTACTGATTCATGAGGGCGCGCAATTTTGTCATGAGAGTGCGATTGACCCTCTCAGCGACGCCTTGCTGCTGATGAGCGTAGGGGAGAGATATCTGATGCTTGATCCCCTTCTCTGCGACAACACTTTCCAGTTCGTGGCTCCGAAAATCCTTGGCGCCGTCAGTCTGCCAAATTTTCAGTTTCTTCCCCGATTGTCGTTGCGCGTGTGCTAGCCAGATGCGAAAGATCTCAGGAGCTTTGGATCAAACGTCGACGTCGGCGATCCAAACGTAGCGTGAGTACACGTCCACGAAGGTGAGTGTGTATCGCTCACCGTTTATGCCGTCGAAGGTGAGCACGATGAAATCGCTGTAGACTTTCTGCAGCTTATTGTAACGGTTGGTGCGTGGCTCCAGGGAGGGGTAAGCTTGGTGCGTGAGAGCTGCAGTGGGGCAGATGGTGCAGGTAGTTGGGTGTGTTGTGCTGAGGGGTTCCGTGCCATCGAGGCGCAGCAGTGCTCCTGGCAGGAAAAAATTAGCGCGGAGGCAGCTGTTGAACATCTGGCGCGAGGGGTGATCGAGTCGCTGGTGCCAGAGATCTTCGTCTGCGCGAATTCCCGAGGTGCGCAGGTATCGTGTGTGATGCTCCGCCGAATCTGCTTCTGTCTCGTGAGGGATCAGGGGAACTGGTCCTTCTTCTTCTCCTGGCTTTGCTTCGTTGTCCGGCTCCTCTGCTTCTGCTTCTGCTTCTGCTTCTGCTTCTGCTGCTTGCTCCCCTTCTGCAGGTGCCGTTGTAAAGTAGAGCGCGAGGAAGTTGCGGTCGGGGATGATGTTGAGCGAGGTTCTGGTGCCTTCGATGAAGCGGGCAAATGGATCTGGGCGAGAGATTAGCCCAAGCGAGTCATGGGGCAGAGTTGTTGGCACATACCTCTCCTCAATCTTCGACCAAGGATTGTCCCAGCGATAAAGTGAGCGGGGTTGTGACGGGAGTGAGCGGGGTTGTCGGCCAAGTGGGACAGCGACTTTTGGGGCAGATTGCTAAACTGTCATTTCTTTCTCTACTTCCTCTATTTCTTCTTGGGTAAGTTCGCCTTCGGTAAGTTGGCGTTGCTCTGGTGCCAGATGCCCCAGTGGCGGATCCCCATGTTGCCCCCGTGTTGTCATCATCTCCCCAGCCGCCACGTCGTACAGACTCTTCATCCCATCCTTCCGCGATGCGGTTGTGGTACAGCTTTTCCCTTCTTTCAGCTGCTGCCTTTTCTTCTTCTTCCTTGACGCTAAGTTCTTCAGGTTTATCGGGGTCTTTCCACTCCGTGTCGATGTGGCAGTAAACCTCTCGGGGATAAGGGTGAGGTCGGTTTTCTTCGTCGAAGGTTCCGATGGTTGCTTCCAGAACCCAGCAAGGTGTGTCTGAGGTAGGCATGGCTGTATTCCTAGGGTTTCGTCTCCTGTGCCGAAGACGTGTCAAACATTATATATGTTATGCTTGTGTAGGCTACAGTGGGTTAGCCTATACGGGGTACACAATTCTAGGGTTAGGTACTTGTACTGTTTTGCACTGTTAGTTCATCATTCCTGTTCGTTCTTTCCGACATGGTTTCAGAGCAGGTCCTTCGCTAGGACCGTTTTTTTTTAGGGCCCACCACTACCTACCTACCTACCTACCTACCTGCGCCCTAGGGCGCCTCGTTTTTCACGGCCCCCTAAGGCCCCGCGACCCGCGACCCGCCCCTTAGTGCCCTGCGCGCCGCCCCTTACGACCCCGATCGGCCCTCGCGCTCGCCCCTTACGGCCCCGAACGGCCCCGCGCTCGCTCCTAGCGGCCCCGATCGGCCCCGCGCTCGCCCCTTACGGCCTCGTACGGCCCCGCGCTCGCCCCTAGAGGCCCCGAACGGCCCCGCGCTAGCCCCTAGAGGCCCCGACTAAGCCCCGCGCTCGCTCCTAGCGGCCCCGATCGGCCCCGCGCTCGCCCCTTACGGCCCCGCACGGCTCCGCGCTAGCCCCTAGAGGCCCAGTACGGCCCCGCGCTCGCCCCTAAAGGCCCCAACGGCCCGCGACCGCTACAGCCGCCCGATCCGAGCCGAGCCGCGCGACCCGAACCGAGCCGCCCAGTCCGAGCCGAGCCGCGCGCCCCGAACCGAGCCGCGCCGCCCTAGCCGAGCCGCACAGCCCTAGCCGAGCCGCGCTGTCCTACCTGCACTACACTACTGCTGCTGCTACTCCTACTGCTGCTACTGCCACTGCTACTGCTGCTATGGCTACTCCTCCTGTACTCGCTTTTGATGCTGAGGGCCGCCCAGTGAAGTTTGACACCTGGCTCGATGACCTGCACCTCTACCTACAGCTCACTGCCAAGGAAGATATTTCACTGTACGATCACGCCCTAGGCCACGCTACTGCACCTCCTACTACTGCTGACAGCACTCAGCGCTCACAGTGGCAGACTCGTGACGCTCACGCTCGCTTTGCCATTCGCAACTCCCTGCCGCTAGATGAGCGCGAGCACTTTGGCCAGCACAAGACTGCTAAGGAGCTGTACACTGCTGTAGTTGCTCGTTACTCCTCACCTGCTTCTGCCGCACTAGGCCGCCTCTCCCTCCCCTACCTGTTCCCCGACCTGGCCTCCTTCCACACCGTTGCTGACCTCATCACCCACCTCAAGACTAGTGAGGCCCGCTTCCGCGCTGCTATGCCTGCCGAGTTCCTAGCTAACAACCCCCCCCCGCTCTGGCTCGTTCTCTACCACCTAGTCACCCGCCTCCCTGACTCTCTGCGTGCAGTCAGGGATCACTTCCTAGCTCGCTGCCCCACTGAGCTCACATTTGCCCTCCTCGAGAAGGAGCTACTTGCAGCCGAGGCGAGTGTCGTCGCTGTAGGTGCCTCTCGTGGTGACCCCCGCACTCCTTTCTTTGAGGGGTGTTCCCCTTCCCCCCTCCTTCCCTCTGTCGCCTCTGCTTCTGCTGTCGACCTTCTTGGTGCTGAGAAGGTCGGGACCGCGTCTGCTTCGAGCGGGCGCCGCAGGACGAGAGGGGGCAAGGGTGGAGGTGGCGGCGGGGGCGGTGGGGGTGGAGGCGGTGGGGGTGGAGGAGGGGCTGGAGAGGCTAGTGGCGGCAGTGGGGGTGGTGACGGCAGCGGCGGGGGCGGTGGCAGGGGCGGGGGCGGCGGTGGGGGCGGAGGTGGTCGTGGCAGCGGCAGGGGAGGCGGTGGTCGCGGAGGTGGCGGCAGTGGTGGTGGCCGTGGAGGCGCTGGCGGTGGTCTGAGCCAGCAGCACACTCCGTCGCTCCAGGAGGCCCGTGAGTGGTATGCCCAGCGTCTTAGCTGCACGTATGTCATCCGCACTGGTGACCGCACTGGTCAGCAGTGTGGGAGGCCGCACCCCACGCAGCGCTGTTTCTGTCAAACATTATACATGTTGTATTTGTGTAGGCTGTAGTGGGTTAGCCTATAGGGGGGTCACAGCATTAGGGTTTCATATTTGTACTCACAATCCTTGCTAGTTCATTCATTCCAGTCTGTTATTACTGACATGGTTTCAGAGCAGGTCCTTCGCTAGGACCGTTCTTAGGGCCCACCGTTACCTACATACCTACCTACCTACCGTGCGCCTCGTGCGCCTACGCGCCCTCGTGCGCCTCCTACCTACCGCGCGCGCGCAGCCCGCCAGCCGCCCGCGCGCGACTCGACTTTTTTTTAGCGCGCGTTTCCTGCTACCCGCCCGCGCGCGGTCGATTTCGCTGCGCGCGCCCCGCTAGCCGCACGCGCGCGGCTGTTTTCTTTACGCGCGGCCCCGCACGCTGCCCGCGCGCTGCCTGTGCGCCTCGCTGACGCGCCCGCTGCTGCAGCCGCCCGTCGCCCGCTCGCGCACACCCCGCCGTGGCCCCGCAGGCCCGCAGCTCGCCGCCGCAGCTGCCGCACGCCCGCCGACGCCGCTGCCGCCCGTGCACCGACGCCGCTGCCACCCGTGCGCTGCTGCCGCTGCTGCTTGCGCACCGCTCGCTGCTGCAGCCGCTTGTGCGCTGTTGGCGCTGCTGCCCGTGCGCATACGCCGCTGTCACGCACGCCCCGCTGCCCGCAGCCGCTCGTACGCCGCTGCTTCCGCTGCTGCTTGCGCACTGCTGCCTCCCGAGCGCCGCCGCTGCCTGTGCGCCGCCGCTGCCCGTGTGCCGCCGCTGCCCCTACGCTGCCGCTGCCCGTGCGCTGCCGCTGCCCGTGCACCGCCGCTGCCGCCCGTGCGCTTCTGCAGCCGCCGCCCGCGAGGCACTCGCTCTCACTGTTGTTTATTTTCTACCTACCGTGCACACTGCTGCCACTGCAGCTGCCACCAGTGCACCGTTGCAGCTCCTGCTGCCACGCTACCTACTACTGCCGCTCGTGTGCCACTACGGACAGTCGACCCCGCCCGCGCCTTGCCTAGCGGCCCCGCCGGCCCCGTTGACCCTCCGCACACCTTTCCAGCGGCCTGATTCCTACTACTACTGTTACTACTGCTACTACTGCTACTGCTACTGTCACTATGGCTAGTCCGCCAGTTCTAGCTTTCGATGCCGAGGGCCGTCCAGTGAAGTTCGAAACCTGGCTAGATGACCTGCACCTGTTCCTACAGCTCACTGCCAAGGAAGATATCTCACTGTACGACCACGCCCTAGGCCATGCCACTGCCCCTGACTCGTCTGCTGACAGCACTCTGCGTTCCCAGTGGCAGACCCGTGATGCGCACGCTCGCTTTGCTATTCGCAACTCCCTGCCGCTAGACGAGCGCGAGCACTTCGGCCAGTGCAAGACTGCTAAGGACCTCTACACCGCTGTAGTTGCCCGCTACTCCTCACCCGCTTCTGCCACGCTAGGCCGCCTCACTCTCCCCTACCTGTTCCCCGACCTAGCCTCCTTTCACACTGTCGCAGACCTCATCACCCACCTTAAGACTAGTGAGGCCCGCTTTCGCGCTGCTATGCCTGCCGAGTTTCTCACTAGCAACCCCCCCCCGCTCTGGATCACTCTCTACCACATCGTCACCCGCCTCCCTGACTCTCTGCGCGCAGTCAGGGACCACTTCCTCTCTCGCTCCCCCACTGAGCTCACTGTTGCCCTCCTCGAGAAGGAACTGCTTGCAGCTGAGGCGAGCATCGTCGCTGTAGGCACCTCTCGTGGCGACCCCCGCACCCCGTTCTTTGAGGGGTGTTCCCCTTCCCCCCTCCTCCCCTCTGTCGCCTCTGCTGCTGCTGTCGACCTTCTTGGTGCTGAGAAGGTCGGGACCGCGTCTGCTTCGAGCGGGCGCCGCAGGAACAAGGGGGGCAGGGGTGGGGGTGGCGGCGGAGGAGGTGGGGGTGGAGGCGGTGGGAGTGGAGGCGCGGCTGGGGAGACTAGTGGCGGCAGTGGGGGAGGAGACAGCAGCGGTGGGAGTGGTGGTGGAGGCGGCAGCGGAGGCGGAGGTGGTCGTGGCGGCGGCAGGGGTGGAGGTGGCCGGGGCGGCGGCGGTGGGGGTGGTGGTCGTGGAGGCACTGGCGGAGGGCAGAGTCAGCAGCCCGCCCCGACGCTTCAGGCCGCCCGTGAGTGGTATGCGCAGCGTAGCGTTACCTGCACGTACGTCATTCGCACAGGTGACCGCAGCGGCCAGCAGTGTGGGAGGCCGCACCCCACGCAGCGCTGCTTCGCGCGCCTTAACGACGCGTGGCGCACTCAGTTTCCTGCTGCCACTGAGCTGCCGCGCTGGGCTGATCTGGAAAAGAGGGGTGTTGATATTTGGGCTTTAGACTTTGATGCTATTCTCATTGCCATGTATGCGATGTCTATTAGTGGAGAGGGTGCTCAATACTTGCGTGTTCCGCCCGACCCGGGCATTCAGGCCAGTCCGGCTGCCGCTCTAGGTGCTAGTGCGTCTGCTCCCACAGGTCCTGGTGAGGCTGCAGCCCTAGGTGCTCGTGCGTCCGTGCCCCCTGGTACTGAGTCGACTGCAGCACTGCACACCTTCACACTGGACTCAGGTGCTTCTCGCTCCTTCTTTCGTGACCGCACTGTCCTTGAGCCACTCGCTCGGCCAGTTGCTGTCTCCCTTGCTGACCCCTCTGGGGGTCCGGTCATTGCGACCTCCTCCACTGTCCTTCCTTGTCCGGCGGTCCCGTCCGGCACGCTGTCAGGTCTCTACCTCCCCTCGTTCTCTACGAACTTGGTGGCAGGTAGTGCGCTCCAGGACGGGGGTGTTCACCAGTTCACCCCTGCCTACGAGCGCGTGACACACTGCACGTGTGCTCGGACGGGTCGCCACCTGGCTACCTTCACTCGGGAGCCGGGGTCGGACCTTTACACACTGACCACTGAGTCCCCTCAGGTAGCTGCGTCCGCGTCTGCGTCTGCGTCAGGTCAGCTGTCCGCCCCCTGCTCGTGTCGCTCTCTGGCGCATGAGACTGTCCTTTGGCACCACCGCCTTGGTCACCCGTCTGTGCAGCGCCTTCGGGCCATGCACAAACGGGACCTTGTTGCTGGTCTTCCCAGGGTGCTCCCTCCCCTTCCCGACTCGCCTGCTCCTCCCTGTATTCCCTGTGTCGAGGGACGGCAGCGCGCCGCTCCTCACTCCTCCTCCTTTCCCCCGACGACTGCCCCCTTGCAGACGCTCCACATGGACGTGTGGGGCCCAGCCCGCGTCCGTGGTCAGGGTCAGGAGAGGTACTTCCTGATTGTTGTTGACGACTTCTCGCGCTACACCACGGTCTTTCCCTTGCGCACCAAGGGTGACGTCCCTGATGTCTTGATCCCTTGGATCCGCAAATCTCGTCTCCAGCTCCGTGAGCGTTTCCGCTCTGACTTCCCTGTCCTGCGTCTGCACTCTGACAGAGGTGGGGAGTTTTCCTCTGGCCTCTTGGAGGCCTTCTGTCAGCAGGAGGGCATTGAGCAGTCGTACACGCTTCCGGCCTCTCCACAGCAGAATGGGGTTGCTGAGCGCCGCATTGGTCTGGTCATGGAGGTCGCTCGTACCTCCTTGAGCCATGCGGCTGCCCCCCATTTTCTGTGGCCGTTTGCAGTCCGATACGCTGCGCATCAGCTCAACCTCTGGCCCCGTGTCTCCTTGCCCGAGACTTCTCCGACACTGCGTTGGACGGGAGAGGCTGGCGATGCGTCGCGTTTTCGGGTCTGGGGATCCCGAGCTTTTGTCCGCGACACGTCCGCGGACAAGCTCTCCCGTCGCGCTGTCCCCTGCGTCTTCCTTGGCTTTGTCCCGGACGCCCCTGGCTGGCAGTTCTACCACCCCACCTCGCGTCGTGTCCTGGCCTCTCAGGACGTCACTTTTGACGAGTCCGTCCCCTACTACCGCCTCTTCCCCTACCGCACTGCCCCGCTCCCCCCCCCGCCTCTCTTCCTCGCTCCAGGTGCTGAGGTACCAGACCCCCTCCCCCCTCAGGGTGCCGCTCCCTCATGTGTGTCCCAGGTAGACCCGGGTGAGCCTGTCGAGGTAGCTGTTGACTCTCGTCCTGCTAGGGGTGCTGAGCCTGGGGGTGCTGCGTCTGGGGGTGCTGAGCCTGGGGGTGCTGCGTCTGGGGGTGCTGAGCCTGGGAGTGCTGAGTCTGGGGGTGCGGAGCCTGGGGGTGCTGAGCCAGGAGGTGCGGAGCCTGGAGGTGCGGAGCCTGGAGGTGCTGAGCCTGGGGGTGCTGAGTCTGGGGGTGCTGAGCCTGAGCGTGCTACACCTGGAGGAGCCCTCTCCTCCCAGCAGCTGCAGGAGAGGTACCTCGAGTACTGCCGCCTCCGGAGAGGTGCTGCTGGAGCTCGTCCCGGTACTTCCCCTCCTACCCAGGAGCTCCCCCCCATTCAGCAGATCCGCGAGTGGTACACACGGCGCTGCAGTCTTCGGAGTGGTGCTCCTGGTGCTGCGGACCCTGGGGGTGGCGCTGCTGTTGGTGATGAGGACCCGGGCGGTGGCGCTGCTGCTGGTGCTGAGGACTCGGACGGTGGAGCTGCTGCTGGACCTGAGCGGTGGCACTGCTGCTGCTGCTGAGGACCCGGGCGTTGGAGCTACTACTGGTGCTGAGGACCCGGCCGGTGGAGCTACTGCTGGTGCTGTGGACCCGGACGCTGGAGCTCCTACTGGTACTGAGGACCCGGCCGCTGGAGTCTCCTCTGCTTCCGGAGACGCTGTGCGGCCGCGACCGTACTTCGTACCGCTCCTTCAGCAGGTTCTTGGGCAGACTCCTCCTCCTTGTCCTCCTCCCTCCGTAGAGTGTCCTCCGCCTGTCCAGCCGCAGTCACAGTTACCACCTACCTCGCCTCTCCCTGCTCCCTCTCCTTACACTGGTCCCACAGGAGGTCTTACAGAGCGTCGTGAGCCTGAGTCTCGTCCTGCGTCGCCTGTTCGTCGTGCTCGCACTGGTAGTCGTGTCCGTCGTGAGCGTCCTCCTCCTGTCCCAGGCACTCACTACATGACTCTGCATCCCTCTACTGCTCCTCAGCGTGTCCCTCTACCGTCTCCTCCTGCTTCCTCTTTGCCTGACGTTCCGGACCCTGAGTCTGACCGGTATCGTGCTGAGCACCCTACTGTCACGCGTTTCCTTGCTACTGTTGTCACTGACCCTACCTTTGAGTCCTCTGCTGTGTCTGCTCTGGTCGCTGAGTTGGTTGACTTTGCTGCTGCCTGTCGTCTAGACTACGCTGCTAGCCTTGTTGCTGAGTCTGAGTCTGAGTCTGTCTGTCCTCCGTCCGTCGGGGGTGAGTGTGCTCTTGGCACGGACGTCCTTGAGGACAGACAGGAGGAGTTCCAGTGTCTTGCTGCTGCTTTGCCCCGTCTCGTGTCCTTGCTAGTTGCCCCTGAGGGAGACCCGGATGCACCAGACATCCCGACCCCGCGCACTTACGCTGAGGCGATGGCGGGTCCCTACTCCTCTCAGTGGCAGACAGCCATGGACGCCGAGATGGCTTCCTGGAAGTCCACACGCACCTACGTCGACGAGGTTCCCCCTCCTGGGGCGAACATCGTCAGTGGCATGTGGATTTTCAGGGTGAAGCGGCCGCCGGGTTCTCCGCCTGTCTTCAAGGCGCGTTACGTGGCTCGAGGCTTCAGTCAGCGAGAGGGAGTTGACTTCTTCCAGACCTTCTCCCCCACCCCGAAGATGACCACTCTTCGGGTGCTGCTGCACATAGCCGCTCAGCGCGACTACGAGCTTCACTCACTTGACTTCAGCACTGCTTTCTTGCAGGGCAGCCTGCACGAGGAGATCTGGCTGCGCCGCCCACCTGGCTTCACTGGGTCGTTTCCTCCTGGTACCCAGTGGAGGCTTCAGCGGCCGGTCTACGGTCTCCGCCAGGCTCCGCGTGAGTGGCACGACACACTGAGGACTACACTTGCGGCTCTTGGGTTCGCGCCTTCTACAGCTGACCCGTCGCTGTTCCTGCGCACCGACACTTCGCTGCCGCCGTTCTACATCCTCGTGTACGTCGACGACTTGGTCTTTGCCACTGCTGACACTGCAGGACTCGCCTACGTGAAGTCGGAGCTGCAGAGGAGACACACGTGCACAGACCTGGGTGAGCTGACAAGCTATCTTGGCTTGCGGATCACCCGGGACAGAGCACGGCGCACCATCACCCTGACTCAGTCACACATGGTGCAGCAGGTTCTCCAGCGCTTCCGCTTCACGTACTCCTCGCCTCAGTCCACTCCTCTGCCTACCGGTCACTCGCTCTCAGCTCTGCCTTCGGATGAGTCCGTAGAGCTGAGTGGCCCGTATCCAGAGCTTGTGGGCTGCCTCATGTACCTGATGACCTGCACTCGACCTGACCTTGCATACCCTCTTAGCATCCTTGCACGCTATGTCGCTCCTGGCCGTCACAGGAAGGAGCACATGGATGCCGCTAAGAGGGTGTTGCGCTACTTGTGCAGTACGTCGGGCATGGGGCTTGTGCTTGGAGGGCGAGACCGAGTTGTTCTCACAGGGCACTCAGACGCTTCTTGGGCAGACGACCAGGCCACTCAGCGGTCGTCTTAGGGTTACACCTTCAGCCTTGGCTCTGGCTCAGTTTCTTGGCGCTCTACACGCTCTTCTTCTGTTCTCGGCTCCAGTTGCGAGGCTGAGATCTACGCTACAGCCATGGCTGCCCAGGAGCTACGCTGGCTGACCTACCTGCTGACCGACCTCGGAGAGCGGCCTCGTTCTCCTCCAGTACTGTACGTCGACAACAAGGCTGCCATTGCCTTGTGTGAGGAGCACAGACTGGAGCACAGAACGAAGCACATCGCCCTGCGGTACTTCCTTGCTCGAGAGCTGCAGCAGCGCGGTCAGCTTTGTATTCGCTACGTGGCCACTGAGGCCAACACTGCTGATGTGTTCACCAAGGCGCTTCAGCCTCGTGACCATCAGCGCTTCTGCACTCTACTAGGCCTTGTGCCTACTGGACCTCACTTGCTTACCTCTTGACTTTGCTTGTACTGTGATCACTATATATATCTATACCTGCATGTTTACTCTTGCTAGGTTGTGATCACTGTATCTCTTGCTCTGTTATAAACCTGCATGTGAACTGGTCTTGTGACCACTAGCTTGTGCTCGGAATTTGTGTGGAATCCTTGAGATCCACCCTGAGCTTGTTGTTGCCTTGCTTTGCCTTGACTGGTCTTGTGACCCCTAGGTCTCCCCCACTTTGCCTATGGGGGTGTGTCAAACATTATACATGTTGTATTTGTGTAGGCTGTAGTGGGTTAGCCTATAGGGGGGTCACAGCATTAGGGTTTCATATTTGTACTCACAATCCTTGCTAGTTCATTCATTCCAGTCTGTTATTACTGACAGTTTCGCGCGCCTTACCGACGCTTGGCGCACCCAGTTCCCTGATGGCGCTGAGCTGCCCCGCTGGGCTGATCTGGAGAGGAAGGGGGTTGATATCTGGGCTCTAGACTTTGATGCTATTCTCACTGCCATGTATGCCATGTTTACTAGTGGAGAGGGTGCTCAGTACTTGTGTGTTCCGCCCGACCCGGGCATTCTGACCAGTGAGACTGCCGCTCCAGGTGCTAGTGAGACTGCCGCTGCAGGTACTTGCGTGTCTGCTCCCTCAGGTGATGGTGAGGCTGTCGCTCTAGGTGCTCGTGCGTCTGTCCCCCCTGGTACTGAGTCGACTGAGGCACTGCACACCTTCACCCTGGACTCAGGTGCTTCACGCTGTTTCTTTCGTGACCGCACTGTCCTTGAGCCACTTGCTCGGCCAGTTGCTGTCTCCCTCGCTGACCCCTCTGGGGGTCCGGTCATTGCGACCTCCTCCACTGTCCTTCCCTGTCCGGCGGTCCCGTCCGGCACACTGTCAGGGCTCTACCTCCCCTCGTTCTCTACGAACTTGGTGGCAGGTAGCGCGCTCCAGGACGGGGGTGTTCACCAGTTCACCCCTGCCTACGAGCGTGTGACACACTGCACGTGTGCTCGGACGGGTCGTCACCTGGCTACCTTCACTCGGGAGCCAGGGTCGGACCTGTACACACTGACCACTGGGTCCCCACAGGTGGCTGCGTCTGCGTCTGCGTCAGGTCAGCTGTCCGCCCCCTGCTCGTGTCGGTCTCTCGCGCACGACACCGTCCTCTGGCACCACCGACTTGGCCACCCGTCCGTGCAGCGCCTTCGGACCATGCACCAGCGGTACCTTGTCTCTGGTCTTCCCAGGGTTCTACCTCCCCTCCCACCCTCGCCGGCTCCTCCCTGTATTCCCTGTGTCGAGGGGCGGCAGCGCGCCGCTCCTCACTCTTCTGCGTTTCCCCCGACGGAGGCTCCTCTGCAGACACTCCACCTGGACGTGTGGGGCCCCGCCCGCGTTCGTGGACAGGGCGGGGAGCGCTACTTTCTGCTGGTAGTTGACGACTACACGCGCTACACCACGGTCTTCCCCTTGCGCAACAAGGGTGAGGTCCCTGATGTCTTGATCCCTTGGATCCGCGCTACTCGTCTCCAGCTGGAGCGGCGCTTTCGCTCGGACCTTCCGGTCCTGCGACTGCACTCTGATAGGGGCGGTGAGTTTTCCTCCGACCTCTTGAGCGCCTTCTGTCAGGAGGAGGGCATTGAGCAGACGTTCACACTTCCGGCCTCTCCGCAGCAGAATGGGGTTGCTGAGCGCCGCATTGGCCTGGTCATGGAGGTCGCTCGTACCTCCTTGGTCCATGCGGCTGCCCCCCATTTTCTGTGGCCGTTTGCTGTCCGGTACGCCGCGCATCAGCTCAACCTCTGGCCCCGTGTCTCCGCTCCGGAGACCTCGCCGACACTGCGTTGGACGGGAGAGGTTGGCGATGCGTCGGTGTTCCGCGTCTGGGGATCTCGTGCCTTTGTCCGCGACACGTCCGCGGACAAGCTCTCTCGTCGCGCTGTCCCCTGTGTCTTCCTTGGCTTTGTCCCTGACGCGTCTGGCTGGCAGTTTTACCACCCTGTCTCGCGCCGTGTCTTCCCCTCTCAGGACGTCACGTTCGACGAGTCGGTCCCCTTCTACCGTCTCTTCCCCTACCGCACTGCCCCGCTCCCCCCTCCGCCTCTCTTCCTCGCGCCAGGTGCTGCTGTTGTAGAGCCCCTCCCCCCTCAGGGTGCCGCTCCCTCAGGTGTGTCTCAGGTAGACCCCGTTGAGCCTGTCGAGGTAGCCGTCGAGTCGCGTCCTCCTCGGGGTACTGAGCCTGGGGGTGCTGAGACTGGGGGTGCTGAGCCTGGGGGTGCTGAGACTGGGGGTGCTGAGCCTGGAGGTGCTGAGCCTGGAGGTGCTGAGACTGGGGGTGCTGAGCCTGGAGGTGCGGAGCCTGGAGGTGCTGAGACTGGGGGTGCTGAGCCTGGAGGTGCTGAGCCTGGAGGTGCTGAGCCTGGAGGTGCTGAGCCTGGGAGTGCTGAGTCTGGGGGTGCTGAGTCTGGTGGTGCTGAGCCTGAGCGTGCTACACCTGGAGGAGCCCTCTCCTCCCAGCAGCTGCAGGAGAGGTACCTCCGGTACTGCAGCCTCCGGAGGGGTGCTCCTGGCGCCGGTACCCGTGCTTCCCCACCTCCCCGGGAGCTCCCCTCCCTTCAGCAGATCCGAGAGTGGTACACGCGGCGCTGCAGTCTTCGTAGTGGAGCCCCTGGTGCCGCGGACCCGGACGGTGGAGCTGCTGCTGGTGCTGAGGACCCGGACGGTGGAGCTGCTGCTGGTGCTGAGGACCCGGACGGTGGAGCTGCTGCTGGTGCTGAGGACCCGGACGGTGGAGCTGCTGCTGGTGCTGAGGACGCGGACGGTGGAGCTGCTGCTGGTGCTGAGGCCCCGGGCGGTGGAGCTGCTGCTGGTGCTGCGGACCCGCACGGTGGAGCTGCTGCTGGTGCTGCGGACCCGGCCGGTGGAGCTGCTGCTGGTGCTGCGGACCCGGCCGGTGGAGCTGCTGCTGGTGCTGCGGACCCGGCCGGTGGAGCTGCTGCTGGTGCTGCGGACCCGGACGGTGGAGCTGCTGCTGGTGCTGAGGACCCGGGCGGTGGAGCTGCTGCTGGTGCTGCGGACCTGCGCGGTGGAGCTACTGCTGGTGCTGAGGTCCCCGGTGCTGGTGTCCCTGCTGGCTCTGGAGACGCTACGAGGCCGCGACCGTACTTCGTCCCGCTCCTTCAGCAGGTTCTTGGTCTCGCTCCTCCTCCTTGTCCTCCTCCCTCCGTAGGGTGTCTGCAGCCTGTCCAGTCGCAGTCACAGTTACCACCTACCTCGCCTCTCCCTGGTCCCTCTCCTTACACCGGTCCCACAGGAGGTCTTACCGAGCGTCGTGAGCCTGCGTCTCGTCCTGCGTCGCCTGTTCGTCCTGCGCGCACTAGTCGTCGTGGCACACGTGAGCGTCCTCCTCCTGTCCCTGGCACTCACTACATGACACTGCGTCGCTCCACTGCTCCTCAGCGTGTCCCTCTGCCGTCTCCTCCTGCGTCCTCTCTCCCTACTCTTCCTGACCCGGAGTCTGACTCCCGTCGTGCTGCCAGTCCCACAGTCACGCGTCTCCTCGCCACTGTTGTCACTGACCCTACCTTTGAGTCCTCTGCTGCGTCTGCTCTGGTCGCTGAGTTGGTTGACTTTGCTGCCGCGTGCCGTCTAGACTACGCCGCTAGCCTTGTTGCTGAGTCTGAGTCTGTCTGTCCTCCGTCCGTCGGGGGTGAGTGTGCTCTAGGCACGGACGTCCTTGAGGACAGGCAGGAGGAGTTCCAGTGCTTTGCTGCTGCTTTGCCCCATCTTGTGTCCATGCTAGTTGCCCCTGAGGGAGACCCGGATGCACCAGACATCCCGACCCCGCGCTCTTACGCAGAGGCGGTGGCAGGTCCCTACTCCTCTCAGTGGCAGACAGCCATGGACGCAGAGATGGCTTCCTGGAAGTCCACAGGCACCTACGTCGACGAGGTTCCCCCACCTAGGGCGAACATCGTCAGTGGCATGTGGATTTTCAGGGTGAAGCGGCCGCCTGGTTCTCCTCCTGTCTTCAAGGCACGCTACGTTGCTCGAGGCTTCAGTCAGCGCGAGGGAGTAGACTTCTTCCAGACCTTCTCCCCCACCCCGAAGATGACTACTCTTCGGGTGCTGCTACACATAGCCGCTCAGCGAGACTACGAGCTTCACTCTCTTGACTTCAGCACTGCTTTCTTGCAGGGCAGTCTGCACGAGGAGATCTGGCTGCGCCGCCCTCCTGGCTTCACTGGGTCGTTCCCTCCTGGTACCCAGTGGAGGCTCTAGCGGCCAGTCTACGGTCTCCACCAGGCGCCACGTGAGTGGCACGACACACTGAGGACGACACTCGCGGCACTTGGGTTCGCTCCTTCTACTGCTGACCCGTCGCTGTTTCTACGCACTGACACCTCGCTGCCGCCGTTCTACATCCTCGTGTACGTCGACGACTTGGTCTTTGCCACTACTGACACTGAGGCACTCGCCCACGTGAAGTCCGAGCTGCAGAAGCGACACACGTGCACAGACCTGGGTGAACTGACAAGCTACCTTGGCTTGCGGATCACTCGGGACAGAGCACGGCGCACCATCACCTTGACTCAGTCACACATGGTGCAGCAGGTACTTCAGCGCTTCGGCTTCACGTACTCCTCGCCTCAGGCCACTCCTCTGCCTACAGGTCACTCGCTCTCAGCTCTGCCTTCGGATGAGTCCGTAGAGTCGAGTGGCCCGTATCCAGAGCTTGTTGGCTGCCTCATGTACCTGATGACCTGCACTCGACCTGACCTTGCATACGCTCTTTGCATCCTTGCACGCTATGTCGCTCCTGGCCGTCACAGGAAGGAGCACATGGATGCCGCTAAGAGGGTGTTGCGCTACTTGTGCAGTACGTCGGGCATGGGGCTAGTGCTTGGAGGGCGAGACCGTGTTGTACTCACTGGACACTCAGACGCTTCTTGGGCAGACGACCAGGCTACTCAGCGGTCGTCCCAGGGTTACACCTTCAGCCTTGGCTCTGGCTCAGTTTCTTGGCGTTCTACACGCTCTTCTTCTGTTCTCAGCTCCAGTTGTGAGGCTGAGATCTACGCCACAGCCATGGCGGCCCAGGAGCTACGCTGGCTGACCTACCTGCTGACTGACTTGGGAGAGCGGCCTCGTTCCCCTCCAGTGCTGTACGTTGACAACAAGGCTGCTATTGCCTTGTGTGAGGAGCACAGACTGGAGCACAGAACGAAGCACATCGCTCTGCGGTACTTCCTTGCTCGAGAGCTTCAGCAGCGTGGTCAGCTTTGTCTCCGTTACGTGGCCACTGAGGCCAACACTGCTGATGTGTTCACCAAGGCGCTTCAGCCTTGTGACCATCAGCGCTTTTGCACTCTCCTAGGTCTTGTGCCTACTGGACCTCACTTGCTCACTTCTTGACTCTGTTTGTACTGTGATCTTTATATATATACCTGCATGTTTACTCTTGCTAGGTTGTGATCATTGTACCTCTTGCTCTATTATAAACCTGCATGTGAACTGGTCTTGTGACCGCTTGCTTGTGCTCGGAATTTGTGTGGAATCCTTGAGATCCACCCTGAGCTTGTTTTGCCTTGCTCTGCCTTGACTGGTCTTGTGACCCCTAGTTCTCCCCCACTTTACCTATGGGGGTGTGTCAAACATTATATATGTTATGCTTGTGTAGGCTACAGTGGGTTAGCCTATACGGGGTACACAATTCTAGGGTTAGGTACTTGTACTGTTTTGCACTGTTAGTTCATCATTCCTGTTCGTTCTTTCCGACAAGACGCGGTGAGTTGAAACAGCCAGCTCCATTTCCGTCATGCTTTCGGGTTCTGCCTCGGCGCTTTATGCTTCTTGAATTGCCACAAGGTTTCGCTCCACTTCTTCTGTGCGGCTTTCTGTGGGTGTGAAACAGGTGGTGCAGAGTCCGTCGGGGCCGACTTGGTGCAGATTTATCTCACGAGGGTGAGGACTTTGGCGGATCCACGGCCGTCCGTCCGGATGCTGCCATGACTCCTTGTTCATGAACGGAAGTCCAGAGGAATGAGGTCAACGAGTTCGTCTAATGAGGCCTGGCAATTGGGTATGTCGAAGTTCAGCATGTAAACGCCGTCCATCGATCGAGCTCTGTCAAGGTATTTGTGCAAATCGGGGGGGTATCCGGTGGTGCGTAGGTCACGATGAGGTCTCGCGTATACGGGTCTGTGGCGAGCATGACTCCGCAGTCTCTGAGTTGTCATGCCAATAATAGGTTGAAGCGGAGATCTGGTAGATAGAGCACGTCGTTGAACGAGATGTGCGTGTTGCTGTCTCGGGCTTGTAGTACCACGATGCCTTGCGCGCTTGCTCGCAGTTGCTCGTTGTTGGCGACAGTAACGTAGGTGGCAGGGGCGCGGCTGATGTTGGAGATGTACATGACGGATCCCACCATGTGTTGGCCGCAGCAACTGTCTAGGTACCAGGTGTTGTGGTTTCTGTGGTCGTTGCGCAAGAGCAGCGCAAGCCGCGGAGTTACCAGAGTTGACTTAAAGCTTCTGTGGAACGCCGGATCGTCATCCTCCTTCCATCCCATAGGTATAAAGCGCTGATTGTCATGGGGCGGGATTTCGCGCAGTTGTATTGGCTGATGCCAATCTTGTTCGTCCTGTCGTACGAGTAGTAGTGATCCTTTGTGAGGAGGTTGTTCCATCCATCTTCAGGCTGATTGAGCTCACCGCAAGGTTCTTCATCTTCGTCTGGTTCAGCAGTGCGTGGGCGACGCCTTGTCGCCTTGTTGCCTTGTGGTTCTTCCTGCTTGGGGTGCTTGAGTCTGTTGTTGTTGTTGTTGTTGGTGTTGTTGGTGTTGTTGGTGTTGTTGTTGTTGTTGTTGTTGTTGTTGTTGTTGTTGTTGTTGTTGTTGTTGTTGTTGTTGTTGTTGTTGTTGTTGTTGTTGTTGTTGTTGTTGTTGTTGTTGTTGTTGTTGTTGTTGTTGTTGTTGTTGTTGTTGTTGTTGTTGTTGTTGTTGTTGTTGTTGTTGTTGTTGTGCAGGAGGACGAGGAGTTTGTTGGTGAAGCTGAGATTGACGAGCTTCTTGTCAGCCGACCCAATACTTGTGGTGAGTGGAATTCGGGTGGCGATAGTTGGACTGAGATTTACATCGGTCCGTTGAGTGTCCGAAGATTTTGCAGATTTTGCAATAGTGGCGCCTTGGTTGTCGTCACTCTTCACGGTTGTCTGTGTAGAAGGCGAGGCGCTCTCGGCGCGGCGCGGAGCTTGTCCTGCTCGAATCCATGTCCTGCTGTTCAGTCAGGAGGGCGGCGCATAGCGCGGCTTCGGAGATAATTCCTCGTTGTTGGAGTAGCGTTTTGCAGGGCTTCCATTCGGGCCCGAGTCCTTGGAGGATGATATTGACAAAGATATCTTCCGAAATGGCGCTTTCATGCTTCATGATCTGGTCATGGATATTTCGACAGCGGTTATTACATGTATTCGCTTTCTCCCCGTGCCCCATCTTGGTCTCCATGAGTTGCTGCAGGAGCCTGCTGGAGGTGACTGAGTCCTTCGGCTGATATACCTCAACGAGGTGCTTCCAGGCTTCCAGGGCTGGAGCGGCGCTCTCTTTGTAGGAGCGAATGCCGAGTTGTTCCGCAGGCGTCATATTACGTAGCAGCACACTATACGCCATAAGGGACTCATTGTAGTACTGAGCCCGGGCGTCTTCGGTGTCTTCCACCGGTTTGGGATAGTAGCCGTCGAAGTAGTGGTAGATCTGCGCTGTTTGTAGGAGGAGCTCCAGCTCAAAACTCCATGTATAAAAATCCTTGCCGTCAAACGCGGCACCAGTATTAATTTTTGAAACACAGAGAAAATCGTGCTTGCGCAGAGTTAATGGCTTCATCACTTGGACGGGGGGCTATTGTTGTTGATTTGTCTGTGTCGAGGGAGAAGGCGTGCACGGCGGTATCACGGCTTTTTGCAGCCGGTTGACCAGGTTGAGCTGGTTGAAAGAGGTTCCTGCGTCGCCTTTGCGCAATTCTTGGAGTTCTTTCTCCATAGTTGATAGTCGCGAGAATAACTGCTCGAGTGCGGCAGTGCTGATCGTAGTTGTCGCCTCATTTGTCGCAGCCGGGTTGGTTTGTCCTTCGGCCGTCAGATTCGTTTGGCCTCCGGATCCTCCGGCCATCTTGGTCTTGGAGCGTGTGCCGCTCGCCAGATCTAGATTCGGCGAATTTCACGGAAGTGACGTTGCGAAGAATCCCTGAGTAGCTCTCATACCATGTTACAATCCCAAATGAGACTTAGCCAGGGATCGGCCCAGGGTTGTTCACAGGTGATGTTGCAGTGGAAGTGTTGGCCTCAGGTCAGAGTGAATGTAAAATGACTGAGATGATAATAGCATGCATACATTGTGTTTATATAAGAAATACAAGGAATACGAAGAGTCCTAGACTAGCCATGTACTCCAAGGGGTACATTCCCTTATTGCAGCCGAGTTCAAACCGTGCGGCGCGGGAACCTGTTTAAAACATGTTCCCGTTCTTCTCATTTCAAATGTTAACTGCCTGCATCGGTCTTGATCTGACGATTGTTGGCGTCGCGTCGACTCTTCTGACGCCTCGACTTCGTTCTCAGTAGAGTCGGCTCCTGCAGCATACAGGAATGCCTTCTCATTGAATTTCATATCGTAAAAAAAACCATCGTGTACGCTTTGGCAGCATATTATGATGTAGAATAGGAAGTCGTTCACCTATCATCCATGGTTAAACTAGCTCCCTTCAGCTCAGTGGGTCATTTATGCGATATCCATGTGATGGCCTATTAGTATTCTCTGCGGTGACTGCCGCCACATGAAAAAAAAAACAAAAAACAAAAAAAAAAAAGGGCGACGAAATCGTCTTAGGGTTGCGGAGCATTTTTTGTTGATGTGCTAGTTGTATTGTTATTGAGATTTAAGATATAAAATATCTATAATTACTGTTTCCATACAATGTTTTGAACGCTAATTTTATTTATTTTTTGTTTTTTAAATGATGTGATGTAACAATGAAATGGTTAATCCAATTATTGCGATGTACATGTAAAAAAAACATTCAATTCTGCTCTAAGCATACCAGAAGTCAAATAAGAACGGTGTAGTTAAAGTTAGTGAAGCCCAAACAGATATTTCAAAATGCGAAATAGACTTTCTTGGACCCGTCCCCTAGACCTTTCCCTTCCCAACCTCTTAGTGAACCATTGTGCTAAGGAATCTGTACAATTTTGAAATTTTATCATAATGGGACTTTGAGCTGCGACGGAATAGAAAACTGCTTTTTGTTCTCTGCTGTCCTCCTGCCACAACTCCTCCTCCCGCTGCCCGTGCTGGTGTTCTCCCACAACTCAACTCCCTAGAGTCCAGCTTCTTAGGTGAGCCATCTAAGTACTAGAGTAGTTTTTGTTCGGTGATTTAGGGAGAAAGTAAATAGATCTTGGTGAAAGAGCCTCGTAATTAGTCGTTTTTTTAGTGTTTGAACCAAAGTTACAGTGACGTTCTCTCTAGATAATGTAGAATTCAGAACGCCAAGTTAGTCCCTCTCTCTTCTCCAATTCTCTCGCCCGTCCGTCTCTCTCTCTCTCTCTCTCTCTCTCTCTCTCTCTCTCTCTCTCTCTCTCTCTCTCTCTCTCTCTCTCTCTCTCTCTCTCTCTCTCTCTCTCTCTCTCTCTCTCTCTCTCTCTCTCTCTCTCTCTAATGGTCCTTGTATTGATATAGCAGTCAAGTACAAGCATGCAAGTCATAGCGGCCTAGGTAACACACATGCAGGTCACAAGCAACACAGATCTACAACTCCACAAGGGGCTCAATCACTGCAAAGCAGTCCCCTAGATGCAACTCATCCCCGACTCCTCCCACGGGCGGGTTCTCAACCGCCGCCGCCTCCCCAAGCTTGAGCAGGAGGCCCACAGATTGGGCCCTTTGCAGGGCCACAGACCAGCGTTGCCTGAACTGGTGCAAGAGCTTTGCAGCATAGAACGATTTAGAGTCGGCGTTGAAGTGGCGCCGAGCTGCAGTGTCCGCCAAGAGCTTCAAGAAGACTGGTACCTCTGCACACGGGCAGCCGTAGGTGTCCACAGCCAGAGGGAAGAAGGTCACCGTCTCTGGCAGGGAGGCGTAGTGCTGGATTTTCTTGTCCGCTTGCTCCCGAGCCGCCCAGCCCCTGCCCTTCTGCGCCTCAGGGTCCCTAGTGCTAATAGGGTCGGTGATGGTGACGTCGCATACATAGACGGCCCCACTGCTCCTGTCTGTCATTGTGAAATCAGCCGTCTGTTCCTCAATGGGACAGTGCGCTGAAGACTCGCTGTGAACGATGAAACCCGCGTCCTGGGCCATGCTAATGCAAGCATCGCGCAGCTCGTTGTGGGTGTTGATGCGATGCTTGCCCGTGCCGCAGCGGAGTAGGTGGTTAGGGAGGCGGGGGTCCGTGATGGCGGTGTGGTCTGCACAGTCGCAGTTCTTCGGCGTAGAGAAGGGGAGGGCCAGCCGGAAACGTACGGCATTAGAGAAGTGAGTGGGCCCTATCCTCCTGTTGGCCGCAATCGGGATAGCGGTCAGCCAATCCCCGGTCCCGTACCCAGTCAGTGAGTACATCCGCTGCGTGTGTCCGCACAAGGGGTTCAGCGCCATCTCCCGAGTCGCCTGCACCTGCACCGCGTATCTGCTCCCATGCACCCTTAGCGCCAACGCGTGCTGTAGCCTTGTGTCTGATCGCTCCAGCCGCTCTTTCTCCAGAATTTCTCGCGCGTCGTCTGGTAATGCCGCTTCACACTCCGACAGCCATGTGTGGAGAGGCGTGGCGACGTCTGCAGGCAGCCGCATGTGGTCCCGCGCCTGCGACAGCGCGCCCTCAGGGGCGCCGTCTAGTGATGCCACGAAAAGCGCCACCTGCGTAAACCTCGCGGCGTACCCGTAAACTCCCTCAATTAGGGGATCAGTGATGCCTATCCCCCTCAAAGACGGTGGCAGAGAGGCCTGCGCCCAGATACGTGCTTGTTCGGTTCGGCAGGTGGGGACGCGGATGTGGCATGCTGTGAGTAATGTCGCAAGCAGGTCTGTCCCCCACTGGCTCCAGGTGTCGCGAGGCAGAAGGGAAAGCGGTGTTGTTCTGGTGAGGTATGCCACGCGCCTCGAAATGCAGCGGGTGAGCAATAACGAGGCTACTTGTGGGTCGGCTTTCTCAAGCAGTGGCAGAGGTTTGGCCATCTCCTGCAGCTGACCCGACAGGAACTGCGACGCCCCACTATCAGGCCCCACGAAGCTTCCGAGCAAGCGAACTCCTTCCTGGGAAAAAGGTACTCCGTGCGGCAATCGATCCTTCGCTGCTGCTTCCCTGCTCCAGGCTGCACATTTCTGTGCATTGTGTCTTAGCCCCAGGTGTGCCAGCTTCTCGGTGAAATGATTGAAAGCTGCTACAGTGGCCGTCGCCTCCCCCAGGAATGTGACATCGTCGGCGTATGCCAGACACAGCACCTGGGGGTATGCTGCAGCAGTGTCACGGAGTGCCGTGTGCATTCCCGCGGCAAACAGTAGAGGGCCAAGTGGGTCCCCTTGACGCACGCCCCGTTCGCTGGTCAGCGGGTCCGATGCAAAATTCGCATCGACGAGTAATTTCGACGGGTTACCGTAGGTCAGTTTCACTAGCGGTAGTAGCGGTGACAACTCCGGTCCTTGTAACGCTGTCGCGATAGCCTGCCGTGAAATGCTGTTGAATGCATTTGAGATG
The DNA here is from genome assembly GCA_947470075.1 of Closterium sp. Yama58-4. Lineage (NCBI taxonomy): Eukaryota > Viridiplantae > Streptophyta > Zygnematophyceae > Desmidiales > Closteriaceae > Closterium > Closterium sp. Yama58-4. The sequence continues at coordinate 867,935 of CANIUD010000587.1, forward strand.
TCAGTTTGCAGCACGAGGCTGTTGGGTAGCTTGTCCAGATACGCCCGCGCCACGTGGATAACTGCCTCGGCTCCTCCTGGCACAGCCACGCCATACTGTAGAGGCAGGAAAAAGGCACGCGCGGCCTCTCCCATGGCTGCGAGGGCTGCTTTGGCTGTCAGCCGAGTGATACATTCGCCGATGGCGATAGGTCGAGCCCCCCCACCAGGTTTGGCCAGGGCTATGAGCCGCGAAGCTGTCAATAGGTCCGCCACCGGTGCTGGAAGGTTGCCCCCCAAAATGGTGTTTACCAAGGCGTGTAGATGGGTGCTAACTCGTCCGTTCGTGATTGCCGCGTCGCGCATGTGCTTGAACGTCGTTCCCGAAGGCCCGGCACCGACCCCGTTTTCGCACCTCCCCAACAGTTTGGCGAAGTCAGCGTGGGTGATGGACAATTTTGACTCAGGGGCGGGTGGCCACGTCGTCTGTCCTGACTCGGCTGGCGGATGTTTCTGTCGAAGCTCCTCCAGAATTTCTGGAGTTGGTTTGCAGACTGGCGTTGACTCCAACGCCAGCACAGCGCGTCGCAGGCTACCCCGTTTCGCCAGGCCCTCGGCCCGGCTGATAACCCCAGTTGCGTCGGGCTGGTGACGTGGAGGTGCGGGAGTGTTGACTGCTTCAATCGCGTCCTTGTACAGTTGGTCCCACTCGCCACGTTGAAAGGCTCGGAGCCGGGCCTTGATCTGGGGCCAGTTCGGTTTCCGTCTTCGAGTTCTGGCGAAGCGTCAGACGTGGCAGAAAAAGGAGAAGGCGCCAACCTGACTCTGCTTCCGGGTTTCGTGACAGGTGGAGTAACGGGGTCAGCAGCGCCAGCGAAAACAGCTGGCACAAATTGGGCGGTAACCGCCTTGCCAGGGATGGTTGTCGGCTGTCGCAGAGGGCTCGGATATCCCAGTTCGCGATGTCAGCGAACAAGTCTGCCCGCGTCGCCAACTCCTCTGGCGTAAAATAGCGAGGGAGATTGGGATTTTCTCGCGCCGCTGCCGCGTCCGTCGCGGCCCGATTTCTCCTGGTGCGGCCCGTCCTCCCTTGTGGAGGTGCGGTTGGAATTTCGCCCGTACGATCGCCATCGGACGGTCCAGCCGCAGTGATCCCTTCCTCGCCTAGGGACCGCCTTGGTCTCGCTCCCGTCCTTCTCCCGTTCTCCTCTACTCCTTCCTCTGCTTCCGTCCCTTCTTCTTCACTCAAGGGAGTTGGCTCCTCACTATAAGAGGGGTCATTTTCTTCTTCTTCATTACGTAGCCTGTTTAAAGCCCTTCTGGCCTCCCTCTGATAGCCATTCTCTGGCCCTCCTCCTCGTCCGCTAACTGCTTCTCGCCCTTCGCCTCGCGCTCCCCGGCCTCGCGATGGTGATTGCTGGTGTGACCGATTACTCGCCAATGCGCGCTGGCGCTGCGTCGGTTGTACTCGAAAGGCCGTCGTCTGCCTCAGGAGCGGGGACCGTGGCGACGGGCTCCCCGCCGCTGTCTGCTCCGACGCCCGGCCTAGTGTGAGAGGTCCACTGGTGATCCCCGATTGATCCTAGGGAAGGGTTACAGGCACGTTGGCCTGGGGGGTTATGGGCGCACTCACCCGCTACACAAACAAGCCCTTTTATCCCAGTGGTTAGTGGCTGGGATTCTGACATGGTATCAGAGCGAAGGTCTCGGGTTCGAATCCCGGTGTGTGCACCTCGGGCATCCCAGTGCGGGGGGGTGTCAGAGGTCCACTGGTGATCCCCGATTGATCCTAGGGAAGGGTTACAGGCACGTTGGCCTGGGGGGTTATGGGCGCACTCACCCGCTACACAAACAAGCCCTTTTATCCCAGTGGTTAGTGGCTGGGATTCTGACACCTAGTAGCCGCTGAAAAGACTCCTCTCCTCGAATCCGCACTCCCTCTTGTCGCGAACGTGGTTGAGCCGTCTGCGCCGATTGTTGCTCCACCCACTCCGCCTGTCGCGCCTGCTCCCCCTGTTCTCCCTGTTCCTGCTGTGCCCTTGGCGACATCTGCTCCTGCCGGAGAGGTCGCCGTTCCTCCTGTCCCTGTGCCTGGCGCTCCCGTTGCACCTGCCGCTGCTGTCCCCGGCGTGCCTGCGCCGGCGTCTGCTTCATCGCCGAGGGCGGCATCCGCCACCACTGGCGGCCCGGCCTCGGTGGTTGCCCCTCCGGGCGCGGATCAGCATCCTCCCGTTCCACTGCCGGCGGCTCCTGTTGTTCAGCCGTCTCGTCCCCAGTCGCCTGACCGCCGCTTGTCCCGGCCCCATTCTCCAGCGCCCCAGCAGGAGCGCGAGACGTCGCGGCGCCGGCGTAACTCCCCCCGGCGCTACCAGCAGCAGGCCCAGTGGCCCGCTCACCCGGGTGGCAATGGGGGCTGGCGGGGGCCCCAGGGGCGCGGTGGAGGCGGGAGGTATCGTCCGCCCGTGACGCTGGCGGACCTCCAGCGAGAAGTGTCACGGGAGGTGTCGCGCGCCGTGCGCCAGGGGAGGGCAGCGCCGAGCCAGAGCAGTTCGCTGCGGGCTGCTCCGGAGCACGTGGCTCCCCGTTCGCCTGTCCCTCCTGAGGTCCCTCCGCCGGCTGCTGCTCCTCCTCCTCTCGTCCCTGCCCCGTCCGCTCCTTCTCCTTCCGTAGCGGCGCCGGCTCCCGGCTCCCGCCTGCATCTGCCGCCGGTTCCGCCTGTCGCGGGGGTAGAGTTCGTGGCAGCGGGTGGTGGCGCGGCAGCGACTCAGTATGCAGCTGATGAGCCGCTCCAGTTCCTGGCGGCGGCTCTACAGCCTCCGCAGACGCGCGTTCCTGAGACAACGCTTGGTCAGCTCCACCGTCTCGCGGAGAGCCTGCATGCTCTGCTTCTAATTCAGGTGCTTGCGCACTCATCTCTCCCTGCTGTCCCCCCCGAGTCCTTTCGCAGCCACCAGCGTGACCCGTGCCTCGACGCGGCTGACCAGCTCGCGGTGCTGCTGGCGCCCGTGCTGGCTGCGCCCGCGGAGGGAGGCGCTGCTGCCGCGGGACAGCTTGGCGAGGCTGTCCGTGGACTGCGGCGACACTTGCACGCAGGATCTGGAGCCGCGGCGATCGGCGCAAGCACGCTTGTGGTCCGGGAGCTTTGGCGCTCCCTGACGGGCATTCTTCATGCCCTTGGAGCTCACCGCATGTAGGCGCGGGCTCCGGTTGCTCCATGTAGTGTATTGCGCGGCTAGGCCGCGGTAGGTGTTGCCATGCGTGTAATGTTGCTCATTATCAACTGCTCTGTGCGCGATTACTTCCCGTCCCCTCACGCGCGGCCGAAGGCCGCGCCGTCGAGCGTCGGCCGCCGAAGGCGGCCGGCGCGAGCGAAAATTTTCTGCCGCCACACGAACAATGAGAAACCAGCCGTAGGAGGGCCTTAAGTAGGGCCTAGAGGCTACGGGGAGAGGCTAAGGGCCGAGGGGAGAGGCTATTCCTCTCTCTCTCTCTCTCTCTCTCTCGAACGAGCGAAAATTTTCTGCCGCCACACGAACAATGAGAAACCAGCCGTAGGAGGGCCTTAAGTAGGGCCTAGAGGCTACGGGGAGAGGCTAAGGGCCGAGGGGAGAGGCTATTCCTCTCTCTCTCTCTCTCGCCCTCTCTCGAACGAGCGAAAATTTTCTGCCGCCACACGAACAATGAGAAACCAGCCGTAGGAGGGCCTTAAGTAGGGCCTAGAGGCTACGGGGAGAGGCTAAGGGCCGAGGGGAGAGGCTATTCCTCTCTCTCTCTCTCTCGCCCTCTCTCGAACGAGCGAAAATTTTCTGCCGCCACACGAACAATGAGAAACCAGCCGTAGGAGGGCCTTAAGTAGGGCCTAGAGGCTACGGGGAGAGGCTAAGGGCCGAGGGGAGAGGCTATTCCTCTCTCTCTCTCTCTCGCCCTCTCTCGAACGAGCGAAAATTTTCTGCCGCCACACGAACAATGAGAAACCAGCCGTAGGAGGGCCTTAAGTAGGGCCTAGAGGCTACGGGGAGAGGCTAAGGGCCGAGGGGAGAGGCTATTCCTCTCTCTCTCTCTCTCTCTCGCTCTCTCTCTCTCTCTCTCTCTCTCTCTCTCTCTCTCTCTCTCTCTCTCTCTCTCTCTCTCTCTCTCTCTCTCTCTCTCTCTCTCTCTCTCTCTCTCAAGCAGTCCTTCATTGATGTTGAATATAGGGTACCTGTGAAAAACTAGAATGAGAATGAATGCATTGAGCAGCATGAGGAGTACAAGTACCAAACCCTAAAGTGTTGTACCCCATATGAGCTACCCCACTACAGCCTACACAGACTATAGTGTATGAGTTTAACACACCCCCATAGGCAAAGTGGGGGAGAACAAGGGGTCACAGGACCAGTCAAGCAAAGCAAGACAAAGCAAGCTCAGGGTGGATCACAACGTCACCACACAGTCTGAGCACAAGTTCAAGGCCACAAGGCCAGTTCACATGCAATATTACATATATATAACGCTAAACAAGCAAGGGAAGGTATATATATGTAACAGTACAAGCAAGGTCAAGAAGTAAGCAAGTGAGGCAAGGTAGGCACAAGACCTAACAGAGTACAGAAGCGCTGATGATCACAAGGCGCGAGTGCCTTAGTGAAGATATCAGCAGTGTTGGCCTCAGAGGCCACGTAAGCAAGGCGCAGCTGACCACGCTGCTGCAGCTCACGAGCAAGGAAGTAGCGAAGAGCGATGTGCTTCGTTCTGTGCTCCAGTCTGTGCTCCCGACACAAGGCCAGCATGGCCTTGTTGTCTACGTACAGCACTGGAGGAGAACGAGGTCGCTCTCCCAGGTCAGTCAGCAAGTAGGTGAGCCAGCGTAACTCCTGTGCAGCCATGGCCCCTGCGTAGATCTCAGCCTCACAACTGGAGCCGAGAACAGAAGACGAGCGGGTAGACCGCCACGAAACAGAGCCGGAACCAAGGCTGAAGGTGTAACCCTGTGACGACCGCTGCGTAGCCTTGTCATCGGCCCAAGAATCGTCTGCGTGACCAGTGAGGACCACTGGACTCTGCCCTCCAAGCACAAGCCCCATGCCCGACGTACTGCACAAGTAGCGCAACACCCTCTTCGCTGCAGCCATGTGCTCTGGTCTGTGTCTCCCAGGAGCAACATAGCGTGCCAGAATGCTAAGAGGGTATGCAAGGTCAGGTCGAGTGCAGGTCATCAGGTACATGAGGCAGCCAACAAGCTCTGGGTACGGGCCACTCGACTCTACAGACTCATCCGAAGGCAGAGCTGAGAGCGAGTGGCGTGTAGGCAGAGGAGTGGCCTGAGGCGAGGAGTACGTGAAGCCGAAGCGCTGAAGGACCTGCTGTACCATGTGTGACTGAGTCAGGGTAATGGTGCGCTGTGCTCTGTCCCGAGTGATCTGCAAGCCAAGGTAGCTGCGCAGTTCACCCAGGTCTGTGCACGTGTGTCTCTTCTGCAGCTCGGACTTCACGTAGGCAAGTCCAGCAGTGTCAGCTGTAGCAAAGACCAAGTCGTCGACGTACACGAGGATGTAGAACGGCGGCAAGGAAGAGTCGGTGCGCAGAAACAGCGACGGGTCGGCAGTAGAAGGAGCAAACCCAAGAGCCACAAGTGTAGTCCTCAGTGTGTCGTGCCACTCACGAGGCGCCTGGCGGAGACCGTAGACTGGCCGCCGGAGGCTCCACTGGGTGCCAGGAGGAAAAGACCCAGTGAAGCCAGGTGGGCGGCGCAGCCAGATCTCCTCGTGCAGGCTGCCCTGCAAGAAAGCAGTGCTGAAGTCAAGAGAGTGCAGCTCGTAGTCTCGCTGAGCGGCTATGTGCAGCAGTACCCGAAGAGTGGTCATCTTCGGGGTGGGAGAGAAGGTCTGAAAGTAGTCAACTCCCTGCCGCTGACTGAAGCCACGAGCCACGTAACGCGCCTTGAAGACAGGCGGAGAACCCGGCGGCCGCTTCACCCTGAAAATCCACATGCCACTGACGATGTTCGCCCCAGGCGGGGGAACCTCGTCAACGTAGGTGCCTGTGGACTTCCAGGAAGCCATCTCTGCGTCCATGGCTGCCTGCCACTGAGAGGAGTAGGGACCATCTATCGCCTCCGCGTAAGAGCGCGGAGTCGGGATGTCAAGTGCATCCGGGTCTCCCTCAGGGGCGAGCAGCATGGACACGAGATGAGGTGAAGCAGCAGCCAAGCAGTCGAGCTCCTCCTGCCTGTGCTCAAGGACGTCCGTGCCAAGAGCACACTCACCCCCGACGGACGGAGGACAGACAGACTCAGACTCAGCGACGAGACTGGTAGCGTAGTCTAGGCGACAGCGAGCAGCGAAGTCGACAAGCTCAGCAACGAGGGCAGACGCAGCAGTAGACTCAAAGGAAGGGTCAGTGACGACAGTAGCAAGGAGACGTGTGACAGTAGGACGCGCAGCACGAAGGGAGTCCGACTCAGGGTCAGGAAGCTCAGGAAGAGAGGACGCTGGAGGAGAGGGCAAAGGGGCACGCAGCGGAGCAGTGGAAGGACGCAGAGACATCCGGTGCGTGCCGGGGACAGGGGGAGGACGCTGACGCGAACCACGACCACTAGTGCGAGCAGCACGGACAGGCGACGCAGGGCGAGACGCAGGCGCACGACGCTCAGCAAGACCTCCAGTAGGACCAGTGTAGGGAGAAGGAGAAGGAAGCGGGGAGGCCGGCTGTAACTGTGACTCAGTCTGGACAGGAGGCGGACACGCTAAGGGAGGAGCAGGACCAAGAGAGGACGGAAGACCAAGAACCTGCTCAAGGAGCGGAACGAAGTACGGCCGGGGCCGCGCAGCGCCACCAGTGCCAGCAGGAACAGCACTAGCACTCCCAACGGGAGCACCAGTACCAGGAGGACCCCCAGCTCCAGCAGCTCCAACTCCAGCACCCTCAGCAGCACCAGCGCCAGGAGCACCTCCAGCGCCAACACCCCCAGTAGCTCCAGCTCCAGTCAAACCACCCGAAGACGCAGCAGCTCCAGCTCCAGGAGCACCAGCAGCACCAACGCCAGTAGCACCAGTAGCACCACCAGCTCCAGCAGGAGGAGCACCCGTAGGCCCAGCAGCTCCAGTACACCCTGTACGAGCACCTCTGGGACCCTCTGCACCAGCACCCTCAGCAGCAGCAGAACCTCCAGCGTCCGCAGCACCACCAGCTCCAGCAGCACGCCGCCAGCGCCGGGCGAACCACTCACGCAGCTCCTGTGGAGAGAGTAGCTCCCGCCGGGACGAAGCACCCGAAGCACCGCTAGGACCAGCACTACCAGACGCCTCACGAGCAGGCCCAGCACCCTCAGGCTCCGTACTCCGAGACACAGCACCCCCAGGCTCAGCACCCCTAGGCGTAGCAACCCCAGGCTCAGCACCCCCAGGCTCAGCACCCCCAGGCGTAGCACCCCCAGGCTCAGCACCCCCAGGCGCAGCACCCCCAGGCTCAGCACCCCCAGGCGCAGCACCCCCAGACTCAGCACCCCAAGGCTCCGCACCCCCAGGCTCAGTACCAGAGTCAACAGCTACTTCGACAGGCTTGACTGCATCTACCTGGGACACACCTGAGGGAGCAGGACCCTGAGGGGGGAGGGGGTCTACCGGAGGGGGACCTGGCGTAAGGAAGAGCGGCGGGGGAGGGAGGGACGCAGTGCGGTAGGGGAAGAGACGGTAGTAGGGAACCGACTCGTCAAAGGTGACGTCCTGGGAGGACAGAACACGGCGCGAGGTGGGGTGGTAGAACTGCCAGCCTGGCGCGTCAGGAGGGAAGCCAAGGAAGACGCAGGGAACAGCACGAGAGGACAGCTTGTCCGCAGACAAGTCGCGGACAAACGCCCGAGATCCCCAGACACGGAACGCAGACGCATCGCCAGCCTTCCCCGTCCACAGTAAAGCAGGGGAGGTCTCCGGCCTGGAGACCCGGGGGTGAAGGTTGATCTGATGCGCCGCGTACCGAACCGCAAACGGCCACAGAAAATGGGGGGCAGCCGCATGGACCATGGACGTACGAGCGACGTCCATGATCATGCCAATGCGGCGCTCAGCAATCCCATTTTGCTGTGGAGAGTCCGGAAGCGTGAAGGTCTGGCGGATGCCTCGTGCACGACAGAAGGCCCGCAGAAGGTCAGAGGAGAACTCTCCGCCTCTGTCGGAGTGCAGACGCAGAACAGGAAAGTCAGAGCCGAAACTCTCCCGGAGCTGGAGACGAGCTGCGCGGATCCAGGCGATCAACACCTCAGTGACGTCACCCTTGCTGCGCAAGGGGAAGACTGTGGTGTAACGCGAGTAGTCGTCAACCACCAGCAGGAAGTAACGCTCGTGACCCTGTCCACGGACGCGGGCTGGGCCCCACACGTCCATGTGAAGCGTCTGCAGCGGAGCCTCGGTCGGAGGAAACTCGGAGGAGTGAGGGGCAGCGCGCTGCCGCCCCTCGACGCAGGGAACGCAGGTGGGGGCAGGCCCCGGAGGAAGGGGAGGGAGGGACCGGGGGAGGCCAGAGACAAGAAGACGGGAAGCCATGCCTCGAAGACGAGGCAGGGAGGGGTGACCAAGGCGGTGGTGCCAGAGGAGAGTCCGGTGGGACAGGAGACGACACGAGCAGGGGGCAGACTCAGGACCAGACCTGGACGCCGCAGCAAACACCTGACCCGACGCTGCTACCTGAGCAGACTCAGCGACTGGAGGAGACTCAGTAGTCAGTGTGTACAGGCTCGACCCCGGCCGACGGGTAAACGTGGCCAAGTGTCGGCCCGTGTCCGCACACGTGCAGTGAGTCACCCGCTGACGAGCAGGGGTGAACTGGTCAACTCCTGCATCCTGTAGGTCAGCACCCGCCACCAAGTTCGTAGAGAACGAGGGGAGGTAAAGACCCGACAGGGAGCCAGACGGGACCGCTGGACACGGTAGGACAGTGGAGTAGTGGGCAAGGACAGGACCCCCAGAGGGGTCTGCCAGGGAGACTGCAACGGGCCGACTGAGCGGCGTGAGAGTGGTGCAGTCTCGAAAGAAGGAGCGGGAAGCACCCGAGTCAAGGGTGAAGGTGTGGGTGTCCGGTGACGACGCAGTACCTGAGAGCGCAGACTCACCGGCACCTGGGGCGGCAGACGCACTGGCACCTAGAGCAGCAGCCTCACAAGCACCTAGCGCAGCAGCCTCTATGCCTGGGTCAGGCGGAAAACACCGGTAACAGTCACCCTCATCACTAATAGTCACAGCATACATGGCAGCAAGAATAGCATCATAATCAAGATCAAAGATCGCAACACCCGCCCTAGACAGCTCGCCCCAGCGAGGGATCTCAGTAGCGTCGGGGAACTGGTGACGCCACGCGTCCGTCAGACGGCCGAAGCAGCGCTGGGTGGAGTGCGCTCCCCCACACTGCTCACCCGCTTGGTCGCCGGTACGGAGAACGTAGGTACAGGGGCCAGCACCCCCGCCCCGCTGACGAGCAGTGTACCACTCACGAAGCTGCTGGGGGGAAGGGGTCTCACGAGTACGCTGCTGCTGCTGCTGCTGGCGCGTACCACCACCGGAGCCAACCCTCTGTGCAGCGCCACCCCGACCAGCTCCACCTCCTCCGCCGCTACCTCCTCCACTACCGCCACCTCCGCCACCTCCGCTCCCACCGCCACCGCCGCCTCCGCCTCCGCCTCCACTGCCGCCACCGACGCCCCCACCCCCGCCACCACCCCCACCGCCACCCCCACCCCCTCCACCACCTCCACCTCCGCCTCCACCGCCCCCGCCAGCTCCTCCAGCACCCTTGCCCCCCTTGCCCTTGCCAGGGCGGCGTCTCCCGCTAGGGGCAGACGCCGCAGCGACCGACTCAAGACCAACGAGGTCGGCCGCAGCAGCAGAGGCAACAGAGGGCAGGAGGGGAGAGGGGGAGCACCCCTCAAAGACAGGGGTACGAGGGTCACCACGAGAGGCTCCTACAGCAACTATGCTCTTCTCTGCCGCTAGAAGGCGCTCCTCGAGGAGGTCAACGGTGAGGGTGGTGGGGCAAACAGAGAGGAAGTGGTCCCTAACCGGGCGAAGGGTGTCAGGGAGCCGGGTGACTATGTAGTAGAGGGTGATGTACATGGGGGGGGGGTTCTTGGCGCAGAACTCAGCAGGAAGCGCAGCGCGGTAGCGAGTGTCACTAGTGCGAAGGTGCGTAATGAGGTCAGCGACAGTGGGAAAAGCGGCGAGGTCAGGGAAGAGGTACGGTAGGATGAGGCGGCTAAGCGCAGCAGTGGCAGGGGAAGAGTAGCGTGCAACTACAGCGTCGTACAAGGTCTTAGCACTCTTGTACTGGCTAAAGTGCGCACGCTCAGCGGTCGGCAAGTGGCGGCGCACAGCAAGGCGGGCAGCAGCATCGCGCGTGGCCCACTGTGAGCGAACAGTGGCGTCAGCATCAGCAGCAGGGGCAGGAGAGGCACCAGAAGTGAGGTCAAAGAGGGAGAGACCGTCTGCCCTATCGCTCAGCAGGAAAAGCTGCAGGTCATCTACCCAGACGTCAAAGTCAATGGCCCGACCCTCAGCGTCAAAAGTGAGGACACTAGGGGCAGCCATGACAGCAGTAGACTAGCAGCGCGAGCAGCAGGCAAGGGCAGTGCAGTGGTGGAGGCGCTGCTCTTACCGGGCAGGCGAGAAGGACCGAGGTTGCCGGCAGGAACAGGGCCGCGACGGCAGTAACGGCGGCTCGGCGGCTCGGCGGCTCGGCGGCTCGGCGGCAGCGGCGGCTCGGCGGCTCGGTAGCTCGGCAGCAACAGCTGCTCGGCGGCAACGGCTGCTCGGCGGCTCGGCAGCTCGGCAGCTCGGCGGCTCGGCAGCGCCTGCAGCTCGGCGGCAACGGCGGCTCGGCGGCGCCTGCAGCTCGGCGGCAACGGCGGCTCGGCGGCGCCGGCGGCTCGGCGGCTCGGCTGCTCGATGGTGACGGCGGGGCCGTGAAGGGCGGCAGGGCCGCTGAAGGGAGGCGGCGGGGCCACGAAGGGTGGCGACCGGGCCGCGGAGGTGTGGCGACGGGGCCGCGAAGGGCGGCGCCAGGGTCGCACGGGTGTGGCGACGGGGCCGCGAAGGGCGGCGGTGGGGTCGCGGGTGGCGGCGACGAAGCCGCGAGGGGCGACGCCGGGGCCGCGAGGGTGGGGTCGCGGGGTCACGAGGGTAGGGCGACGGGGCCAGCAGAGGCGGCGCCGGGGCCGGTAAGAGCGGCGCCGGGGCTGCGAGGGTGGGGCGACGGGGCCGCGAGGGCGGCGAGAAGGGGCCGCGAGGGCGGCGCGAAGGGGCCGCAAGGGCGGCGCGACGGGGCCGTGAGGGCGGCGCGACGGGGCTGCAAGGGCGGCGCGACGGGGCCGCAAGGGCGGCGCGACGGGGCCGCTAGGGGCCGTGAGAGGGGAGCGCGACTCGGGCAGGGGCGGAGCGCGCTCCGGGCAGGAAAAAAAAAAAAAAAGGAAAATCGGTGGGCCCTAGGAACAGTTCCCACGAGGGAACCTGCTCTGATACCATGTGAAAAACTAGAACGAGAATGAATGCATTGAGCAGCATGAGGAGTACAAGTACCAAACCCTAAAGTGTTGTACCCCATATGAGCTACCCCACTACAGCCTACACAGACTATAGTGTATGAGTTTAACAGTACCGGCATGCATGGGCTAGCTCAAGTTGAGTAAGCTCCGTCTAGGTATGCTAGCTAGCGGGTCAGCAAGGAAACAAAGCACAGACACACAAGCATGCATGGGGCATGAGCAACCATCCTGAACCGCTAGCAAAAACCTCCCGAACCACTAAGCCGCCCAGCTACCAATCTCTAGGCTAACCTTCCAACCCTCTCCTCCTGCCCAACTCCTCTCAGGTTCTACACCCCGCACATGTCTGTCAACGGGAGTTGTGTGTTGGCCCCGTCCTCGCTTGGGCGGAGCCGACTTCTGTCAGTAATAACAGACTGGAATGATGAACTAGCAAGGATTGTGAGTACAAATATGAAACCCTAATGCTGTGACCCCCCTATAGGCTAACCCACTACAGCCTACACAAATACAACATGTATAATGTTTGACACACCCCCATAGGCAAAGTGGGGGAGACCTAGGGGTCACAAGACCAGTCAAGGCAAAGCAAGGCAACAACAAGCTCAGGGTGGATCTCAAGGATTCCACACAAATTCCGAGCACAAGCTAGTGGTCACAAGACCAGTTCACATGCAGGTTTATAACAGAGCAAGAGATACAGTGATCACAACCTAGCAAGAGTAAACATGCAGGTATAGATATATATAGTGATCACAGTACAAGCAAAGTCAAGAGGTAAGCAAGTGAGGTCCAGTAGGCACAAGGCCTAGTAGAGTGCAGAAGCGCTGATGGTCACGAGGCTGAAGCGCCTTGGTGAACACATCAGCAAGGTTGGCCTCAGTGGCCACGTAGCGAATACAAAGCTGACCGCGCTGCTGCAGCTCTCGAGCAAGGAAGTACCGCAGGGCGATGTGCTTCGTTCTGTGCTCCAGTCTGTGCTCCTCACACAAGGCAATGGCAGCCTTGTTGTCGACGTACAGTACTGGAGGAGAACGAGGCCGCTCTCCGAGGTCGGTCAGCAGGTAGGTCAGCCAGCGTAGCTCCTGGGCAGCCATGGCTGTAGCGTAGATCTCAGCCTCGCAACTGGAGCCGAGAACAGAAGAAGAGCGTGTAGAGCGCCAAGAAACTGAGCCAGAGCCAAGGCTGAAGGTGTAACCCTGAGACGACCGCTGAGTGGCCTGGTCGTCTGCCCAAGAAGCGTCTGAGTGCCCTGTGAGAACAACTCGGTCTCGCCCTCCAAGCACAAGCCCCATGCCCGACGTACTGCACAAGTAGCGCAACACCCTCTTAGCGGCATCCATGTGCTCCTTCCTGTGACGGCCAGGAGCGACATAGCGTGCAAGGATGCTAAGAGGGTATGCAAGGTCAGGTCGAGTGCAGGTCATCAGGTACATGAGGCAGCCCACAAGCTCTGGATACGGGCCACTCGGCTCTACGGACTCATCCGAAGGCAGAGCTGAGAGCGAGTGACCGGTAGGCAGAGGAGTGGACTGAGGCGAGGAGTACGTGAAGCGGAAGCGCTGGAGAACCTGCTGCACCATGTGTGACTGAGTCAGGGTGATGGTGCGCCGTGCTCTGTCCCGGGTGATCCGCAAGCCAAGATAGCTTGTCAGCTCACCCAGGTCTGTGCACGTGTGTCTCCTCTGCAGCTCCGACTTCACGTAGGCGAGTCCTGCAGTGTCAGCAGTGGCAAAGACCAAGTCGTCGACGTACACGAGGATGTAGAACGGCGGCAGCGAAGTGTCGGTGCGCAGGAACAGCGACGGGTCAGCTGTAGAAGGCGCGAACCCAAGAGCCGCAAGTGTAGTCCTCAGTGTGTCGTGCCACTCACGCGGAGCCTGGCGGAGACCGTAGACCGGCCGCTGAAGCCTCCACTGGGTACCAGGAGGAAACGACCCAGTGAAGCCAGGTGGGCGGCGCAGCCAGATCTCCTCGTGCAGGCTGCCCTGCAAGAAAGCAGTGCTGAAGTCAAGTGAGTGAAGCTCGTAGTCGCGCTGAGCGGCTATGTGCAGCAGCACCCGAAGAGTGGTCATCTTCGGGGTGGGGAAGAAGGTCTGGAAGAAGTCAACTCCCTCTCGCTGACTGAAGCCTCGAGCCACGTAACGCGCCTTGAAGACAGGCGGAGAACCCGGCGGCCGCTTCACCCTGAAAATCCACATGCCACTGACGATGTTCGCCCCAGGAGGGGGAACCTCGTCGACGTAGGTGCGTGTGGACTTCCAGGAAGCCATCTCGGCGTCCATGGCTGTCTGCCACTGAGAGGAGTAGGGACCCGCCATCGCCTCAGCGTAAGTGCGCGGGGTCGGGATGTCTGGTGCATCCGGGTCTCCCTCAGGGGCAACTAGCAAGGACACGAGACGGGGCAAAGCAGCAGCAAGACACTGGAACTCCTCCTGTCTGTCCTCAAGGACGTCCGTGCCAAGAGCACACTCACCCCCGACGGACGGAGGACAGACAGACTCAGACTCAGACTCAGCAACAAGGCTAGCAGCGTAGTCTAGACGACAGGCAGCAGCAAAGTCAACCAACTCAGCGACCAGAGCAGACGCAGCAGAGGACTCAAAGGTAGGGTCAGTGACAACAGTAGCAAGGAAACGCGTGACAGTAGGGTGCTCAGCACGATACCGGTCAGACTCAGGGTCCGGAACGTCAGGCAAAGAGGAAGCAGGAGGAGACGGTAGAGGGACACGCTGAGGAGCAGTAGAGGGACGCAGAGTCATGTAGTGAGTGCCTGGGACAGGAGGAGGACGCTCACGACGGACACGACTACCAGTGCGAGCACGACGAACAGGCGACGCAGGACGAGACTCAGGCTCACGACGCTCTGTAAGACCTCCTGTGGGACCAGTGTAAGGAGAGGGAGCAGGGAGAGGCGAGGTAGGTGGTAACTGTGACTGCGGCTGGACAGGCGGAGGACACTCTACGGAGGGAGGAGGACAAGGAGGAGGAGTCTGCCCAAGAACCTGCTGAAGGAGCGGTACGAAGTACGGTCGCGGCCGCACAGCGTCTCCGGAAGCAGAGGAGACTCCAGCGGCCGGGTCCTCAGTACCAGTAGGAGCTCCAGCGTCCGGGTCCACAGCACCAGCAGTAGCTCCACCGGCCGGGTCCTCAGCACCAGTAGTAGCTCCAACGCCCGGGTCCTCAGCAGCAGCAGCAGTGCCACCGCTCGGGTCCTCAGCTCCAGCGTCCGAGTCCTCAGCACCAGCAGCAGCGCCACCGCCCGGGTCCTCAGCACCAGCAGCAGCGCCACCCCCAGGGTCCGCAGCACCAGGAGCACCACTCCGAAGACTGCAGCGCCGTGTGTACCACTCGCGGATCTGCTGAATGGGGGGGAGCTCCTGGGTAGGAGGGGAAGTACCGGGACGAGCTCCAGCAGCACCTCTCCGGAGGCGGCAGTACTCGAGGTACCTCTCCTGCAGCTGCTGGGAGGAGAGGGCTCCTCCAGGTGTAGCACGCTCAGGCTCAGCACCCCCAGACTCAGCACCCCCAGGCTCAGCACCTCCAGGCTCCGCACCTCCAGGCTCCGCACCTCCTGGCTCAGCACCCCCAGGCTCCGCACCCCCAGACTCAGCACTCCCAGGCTCAGCACCCCCAGACGCAGCACCCCCAGGCTCAGCACCCCCAGACGCAGCACCCCCAGGCTCAGCACCCCTAGCAGGACGAGAGTCAACAGCTACCTCGACAGGCTCACCCGGGTCTACCTGGGACACACATGAGGGAGCGGCACCCTGAGGGGGGAGGGGGTCTGGTACCTCAGCACCTGGAGCGAGGAAGAGAGGCGGGGGGGGGAGCGGGGCAGTGCGGTAGGGGAAGAGGCGGTAGTAGGGGACGGACTCGTCAAAAGTGACGTCCTGAGAGGCCAGGACACGACGCGAGGTGGGGTGGTAGAACTGCCAGCCAGGGGCGTCCGGGACAAAGCCAAGGAAGACGCAGGGGACAGCGCGACGGGAGAGCTTGTCCGCGGACGTGTTGCGGACAAAAGCTCGGGATCCCCAGACCCGAAAACGCGACGCATCGCCAGCCTCTCCCGTCCAACGCAGTGTCGGAGAAGTCTCGGGCAAGGAGACACGGGGCCAGAGGTTGAGCTGATGCGCAGCGTATCGGACTGCAAACGGCCACAGAAAATGGGGGGCAGCCGCATGGCTCAAGGAGGTACGAGCGACCTCCATGACCAGACCAATGCGGCGCTCAGCAACCCCATTCTGCTGTGGAGAGGCCGGAAGCGTGTACGACTGCTCAATGCCCTCCTGCTGACAGAAGGCCTCCAAGAGGCCAGAGGAAAACTCCCCACCTCTGTCAGAGTGCAGACGCGCTCACGGAGCTGGAGACGAGATCTGCGGATCCAAGGGATCAAGACATCAGGGACGTCACCCTTGGCGCGCAAGGGAAAGACCGTGGTGTAGCGCGAGAAGTCGTCAACAACAATCAGGAAGTACCTCTCCTGACCCTGACCACGGACGCGGGCTGGGCCCCACACGTCCATGTGGAGCGTCTGCAAGGGAGCAGTCGTCGGGGGAAAGGAGGAGGAGTGAGGAGCGGCGCGCTGCCGTCCCTCGACACAGGGAATACAGGGAGGAGCAGGCGAGTCGGGAAGGGGAGGGAGCACCCTGGGAAGACCAGCAACAAGGTCCCGTTTGTGCATGGCCCGAAGGCGCTGCACAGACGGGTGACCAAGGCGGTGGTGCCAAAGGACAGTCTCATGCGCCAGAGAGCGACACGAGCAGGGGGCGGACAGCTGACCTGACGCAGACGCAGACGCGGACGCAGCTACCTGAGGGGACTCAGTGGTCAGTGTGTAAAGGTCCGACCCCGGCTCCCGAGTGAAGGTAGCCAGGTGGCGACCCGTCCGAGCACACGTGCAGTGTGTCACGCGCTCGTAGGCAGGGGTGAACTGGTGAACACCCCCGTCCTGGAGCGCACTACCTGCCACCAAGTTCGTAGAGAACGAGGGGAGGTAGAGACCTGACAGCGTGCCGGACGGGACCGCCGGACAAGGAAGGACAGTGGAGGAGGTCGCAATGACCGGACCCCCAGAGGGGTCAGCAAGGGAGACAGCAACTGGCCGAGCGAGTGGCTCAAGGACAGTGCGGTCACGAAAGAAGGAGCGAGAAGCACCTGAGTCCAGTGTGAAGGTGTGCAGTGCTGCAGTCGACTCAGTACCAGGGGGCACGGACGCACGAGCACCTAGGGCTGCAGCCTCACCAGGACCTGTGGGAGCAGACGCACTAGCACCTAGAGCGGCAGCCGGACTGGCCTGAATGCCCGGGTCGGGCGGAACACGCAAGTATTGAGCACCCTCTCCACTAATAGACATCGCATACATGGCAGTGAGAATAGCATCAAAGTCTAAAGCCCAAATATCAACACCCCTCTTTTCCAGATCAGCCCAGCGCGGCAGCTCAGTGGCAGCAGGAAACTGAGTGCGCCACGCGTCGTTAAGGCGCGCGAAGCAGCGCTGCGTGGGGTGCGGCCTCCCACACTGCTGGCCGCTGCGGTCACCTGTGCGAATGACGTACGTGCAGGTAACGCTACGCTGCGCATACCACTCACGGGCGGCCTGAAGCGTCGGGGCGGGCTGCTGACTCTGCCCTCCGCCAGTGCCTCCACGACCACCACCCCCACCGCCGCCGCCCCGGCCACCTCCACCCCTGCCGCCGCCACGACCACCTCCGCCTCCGCTGCCGCCTCCACCACCACTCCCACCGCTGCTGTCTCCTCCCCCACTGCCGCCACTAGTCTCCCCAGCCGCGCCTCCACTCCCACCGCCTCCACCCCCACCTCCTCCGCCGCCACCCCCACCCCTGCCCCCCTTGTTCCTGCGGCGCCCGCTCGAAGCAGACGCGGTCCCGACCTTCTCAGCACCAAGAAGGTCGACAGCAGCAGCAGAGGCGACAGAGGGGAGGAGGGGGGAAGGGGAACACCCCTCAAAGAACGGGGTGCGGGGGTCGCCACGAGAGGTGCCTACAGCGACGATGCTCGCCTCAGCTGCAAGCAGTTCCTTCTCGAGGAGGGCAACAGTGAGCTCAGTGGGGGAGCGAGAGAGGAAGTGGTCCCTGACTGCGCGCAGAGAGTCAGGGAGGCGGGTGACGATGTGGTAGAGAGTGATCCAGAGCGGGGGGGGGTTGCTAGTGAGAAACTCGGCAGGCATAGCAGCGCGAAAGCGGGCCTCACTAGTCTTAAGGTGGGTGATGAGGTCTGCGACAGTGTGAAAGGAGGCTAGGTCGGGGAACAGGTAGGGGAGAGTGAGGCGGCCTAGCGTGGCAGAAGCGGGTGAGGAGTAGCGGGCAACTACAGCGGTGTAGAGGTCTCTAGCAGTCTTGCACTGGCCGAAGTGCTCGCGCTCGTCTAGCGGCAGGGAGTTGCGAATAGCAAAGCGAGCGTGCGCATCACGGGTCTGCCACTGGGAACGCAGAGTGCTGTCAGCAGACGAGTCAGGGGCAGTGGCATGGCCTAGGGCGTGGTCGTACAGTGAGATATCTTCCTTGGCAGTGAGCTGTAGGAACAGGTGCAGGTCATCTAGCCAGGTTTCGAACTTCACTGGACGGCCCTCGGCATCGAAAGCTAGAACTGGCGGACTAGCCATAGTGACAGTAGCAGTAGCAGTAGTAGCAGTAGTAACAGTAGTAGTAGGAATCAGGCCGCTGGAAAGGTGTGCGGAGGGTCAACGGGGCCGGCGGGGCCGCTAGGCAAGGCGCGGGCGGGGTCGACTGTCCGTAGTGGCACACGAGCGGCAGTAGTAGGTAGCGTGGCAGCAGGAGCTGCAACGGTGCACTGGTGGCAGCTGCAGTGGCAGCAGTGTGCGCGGTAGGTAGAAAATAAACAACAGTGAGAGCGAGTGCCTCGCGGGCGGCGGCTGCAGAAGCGCACGGGCGGCAGCGGCGGTGCACGGGCAGCGGCAGCGCACGGGCAGCGGCAGCGTAGGAGCAGCGACGGCGCACGGGCAGCGGCGGCGCACAGGCAGCGGCGGCGCTCGGGAGGCAGCAGTGCGCAAGCAGCAGCGGAAGCAGCGGCGTACGAGCGGCTGCGGGCAGCGGGGCGTGCGCGACAGCGGCGTATGCGCACGGGCAGCAGCGCCGACAGCGCACGGGCGGCTGCAGCAGCGAGCGGTGCGCAAGCAGCAGCGGCAGCAGCGCACGGGTGGCAGCGGCGTCGGTGCACGGGCGGCAGCGGCGTCGGCGGGCGTGCGGCAGCTGCGGCGGCGAGCTGCGGGCCTGCGGGGCCACGGCGGGGTGTGCGCGAGCGGGCGACGGGCGGCTGCAGCAGCGGGCGCGTCAGCGAGGCGCACAGGCAGCGCGCGGGCAGCGTGCGGGGCCGCGCGTAAAGAAAACAGCCGCGCGCGTGCGGCTAGCGGGGCGCGCGCAGCGAAATCGACCGCGCGCGGGCGGGTAGCGGGATACGCGCGCTAAAAAAAAAGTCGAGTCGCGCGCGGGCGGCTGGCGGGCTGCGCGCGCGCGGTAGGTAGGAGGCGCACGAGGGCGCGTAGGCGCACGAGGCGCACGGTAGGTAGGTAGGTATGTAGGTAACGGTGGGCCCTAAGAACGGTCCTAGCGAAGGACCTGCTCTGAAACCATGTCAGTAATAACGGACTGGAATGATTGAACTAGCAAGGATTGTGAGTACAAATATGAAACCCTAATGCTGTGACCCCCCTATAGGCTAACCCACTACAGCCTACACAAATACAACATGTATAATGTTTGAAAACTTCGTGGTCGGGTGTAGGGGTGCAGTCGACCTGCAGCAGTGGGCGAGCTGGTCGACGAGGAAGTCGACCTGCACGGGTGCCACTGCATGGGCGCCGACTTCAGGATGGCGCCGACTTCAGGAAGGTCGACCTGGGAAGTCGACCTGCGGAGGGCGTCGACTTGGTGACGCCAACTTGGGGTAGCCGACTTGGGTGGTCGGCTGACAGAACTTCTGGTCGACCTGGTTGGTCGACCAGACCTTCTGGTCGACCTGGTTGGTCGACCAGGCCTTCTGGTCGACCTGGTTGGTCGACCAGGCCTTCTGGTCGACCTGGTTGGTCGACCAGGCCTTCTGGTCGACCTGGTTGGTCGACCAGGCCTTCTGGTCGACCTGGTTGGTCGACCAGGCCTTCTGGTCGACCTGGTTGGTCGACCAGGCCTTCTGGTCGACTTGGTTGGTCGACCAGGCCTGCTGGTCGACTTGGTGGTTGGTCGACCGAACATAGTGGTCGACCTGGGGAGGTCGACTGGAGGTGGTCGTCGACTTGGGAGGTCGATCGGCACATATAGGAGCAGCTGGTCGACGTGGTTGCCCGGTCGACCAGGTTCTCTAGCTGACGAGGTTCTGCGAAGGCACGCGACGGTCGCTCAGGCGATGTTGGCGAGGACGATCTCGGTGGTGGTATCCCGAGGTCGACGTGGCTGATCAGAAGCAGTCGTCAGCACGAAGTTGACTTGGTGTGTGCGCTGTGCAGGTGACGAGGCACTACACGCCAATCATCTGCGAGCACCTGCGAAGCGGGTGCGCTGCTGTCCTGCGGGAGCAGCGTTGGCACGCCGTCAACCTGCGATGCTGGCACGCCGTCGACTTGCAGCACTGGCAAGCCGCGCCTCTGCACTGCTGGAGCGCGGTCGACCAAGTCGTGCTGGCACACGGTCGACCGTGCTGCGCTGGCAGTAGACTTGCTTGCATGCTAGCTCTGATGTAGTCTAGTCTTGCCAACTTCGTTGTACCATTGTTGTAAAACTTTCCTAGTGAAACTCTTGCCAATTCTCCCTGTGAACTAGCAAGTAGTGTGAGCACTTGGAAACGACTAAGGAACAAGTGAACACAGAGATCACACGAGCACCCGTGCCTAGCCTGTAGTCTAGCTCCCGTTGTAGTAGTTATCTCCTCATGGTGCGGTGAGCGTGGAACGAACACGCGACTTACCTTTCAGTCTAGTCGACTTAGTTGCACCTTACCTAAGTTGTTCGTAGGCCGGCAGCTGTGTGGTAGTCACTATGGTAGGCGCCGTAGGTGACACGGGGGTGGTGGACACCCTGGAGGCACGGCTGGAGAGCGCGAGGAGACGCCATGAGGCGAAGGAGTTCGGCGACCTCCCCTGGGCGGTCGTCGAGGCTGGCATCCGCTCCGTGTGGGCGACGGAGCACCCTCCTTCTCGGCCTGCATCTCCTCGACCGGTGAACACCGAGGGCGGCGTCGACGTGGGCGTCAACGCCGGTGGTGACCAAGTCGGCAGCAGTGCGGGAGGCACGTCGTCGAGGCAGCGTGGTGTGATTCACGCAAATGAAGTCGGCGGCGTTCAGGTGCGAGGGATGCGGTCGTCGGCGGCTGCAGGCTCCTCGCAGGGTGACGTCGGAGGTCGACGAAGTGGGTCTCTGCCGATGTCGGCGACCCAGGTGACAGCAGGCGGGATTGCACCGAGCTACGGCTACTTCAAGTTCACGCCGGATAGGATCTTGGTCACTCCCCTGCTGGTTGGTCGACCCGACATTCTTACCTGGAAGGAAGCCATCGAGCCCCAGCTGGAGATGGCTGGGCTGATCAACTTTGCTCGCGGTACCGTGGCGACGCCGGATGACCCCGACTTGCGTGCGGAGTTTCGCGCCGTGCAGCTGCTGACCTTTGTTGGTGCAACCCTACGGTTTGCACTCGGCTTGTTGTCCGTGTGCGTGCATGCGTGTGTGCATGGAATGGTATGAGTGCATGAAATAAATATATATTTCATGCTTATAATAGTGTGTGAATGATGGGTCATGATGTCGAGTGTGTGTGTCAAGTCAATAGCGAGTTATCGCTAGTCGCGTGTTACGCGGTTTCTATTTTGTCGTGCGCGGTTTCTATTTTGTCGCTTGTCGAACGTTCGGCGTGTCACAGGTGTGTGCAGCAAACCCATCAAGAACTCAAGGATGAGTTTGTGATGAAGAAACTGAGCCCTGGTGTCAACATTCAAGTGATCGCGAAGCTCGCCAAAAGGGTACACCTCAAGAAATTGAAGATAGTTACATTACTTTGTGTAGTGTAACATTTCACTTGGTGTAGGCCCTAGTGAAGGGTAGTTTCGAGACCCTTCGTGGTTGGGGACAGTCTGGCACTGTTCCACATCACTGTACCTCGGCTCTTGGGGTTTGTAGGAGCTGGGAGTCATTCCCAACTCGTAACTCTTCCTAACTCTTCCTATCTTGTGTTCTAAGACTATAGTGGCTGCCATAGTGCCGTTCGTTCAAACCGACGCTGTGCCGTCAATACTTGATGAAATCGTGCGATCTAAATTGCCTATTGTAGGTGACTTCAAAACGCTCCAGATCCAAGTTGAATCAGGTCATTTGAAGCAGTGACCAGAACGCTATGAACGTTTAAAGCCGCTGTGCCGAAATCCGACTGTGCACTCTATCTTTCGTTTTAGGCACATTGAAGCCTACTGTGTTTATAACAAGTGGTATCAGAGCACCTTGGAGCAGTTTCGACAATGGCTGGACCTGAGGAAAGGGGTGGCAGAGGTGCTGGTGGCAGTGGAGAAGCCCAAGCACAAGGCCAACCCCGTGATTCAGCCATGGCGCCCGTGCAACCAAGTGTTGGCCCATCTAGGGATGAGCCTAGAGTGTTTGGCCTTGACAAGTTCAATGGTGACAACTTTGCTGAGTGGTCCTTCAGAATGGAGAACGTGTTTGACCACTATGACCTGCTGGAGGTGATGGAAGGAACGGAGAAGCGCCCCGAGAACGACCCGGAGAAGAGCCCGTGGGTGCGGAAGAGCGCACAAGGCTATCTCCTACTTGGGCAAGCGTTGGGGAGCAGCCAAATCCGTCACATCAAGCCATTCCAGCGTGAACCAGAGAAGGGACCAAAGGCATGGGCTGCTCTCAAGGGTGTACACGCTCCTGCAACAGCGGCGGTAGCTGTGGTGTTGGAACGGCAAATGGCGACACTACGAATTGAAGAAGATGAAGCGGTTGAAGAAGGGGTGCAGAAATTCTTCGACTTGTTGACGCGGCTTGAGGGAGCTGATTTGAACTACAGTGAGCTCCAGAAGAAGACCAAGTTGCTGGCCTTACTCCCAGAGTCATGGTCCTCGCTCATCATCAACCTCAACCGAGATCTGCCCCGCCTCTCGCTTGAAGATGTGAAGCGAGCAATCCTTCAAGAGGACTTCCGCCGCCGTGAGTTGGCGAGTGCGGATGGCGCTGGGGCAGCAAGTGTCGGCCGTGGATATGGCCGAGGAAGAGGCAGAGGACGAGGGGGAGGAAGGTTTGGTGGCAGCAACTTTGGCGGAGGCCGCGGGAGTGGCGGTTACGGCAGCGACGACAAGAGCTACGGACGCGGTCGCGGCCGATTCGACGGCGAATGTCACTATTGCCACAAGACCGGGCACATGTGGCGCGATTGCTTCAAACTCCCTGAAGGATGGACCCCTGCTCAAGGCCAAGAGGGTAGAGGAGCAGGAGGAGGGAGAGGAAGAGGCCGTGGAGGCCGTGGCGGTCGCGGTGGCGGAGCTGCAAACGTGAAGAGCGGAGACAATGAGAAGGACCCGAGCGACGATCGGTACCCGGGTCTATTCTACTTTGTGTCAACTCAAGCACCGGCTGCACCAGAGAAGGATGAAGACTTTGAAGAGCCTGCAGCTGTGGGAAAGGTCACCCTACACCCCCTGGACTATTGGGTGATCGATAGCGGCGCTACCTATACCATGACACCTCGCGCGGACTTGCTCACCGAACTTGAACCGTCACCGGTGAAGCATGTCACATCGGCTTTGGGGCAGCGAGCAGAGGTGAAAGGCATGGGCAAGGCCATGTTCAAGGGTGCTGATGGGAAGATGGTGGGCCTCAAGAACGTGCTTTGGGTGCCCAGCCTTGCTGCAAACCTGATTTCCGTGCGGCGGTTGGCAAAGGCCGGCATGGACACGAACTCGAAGGGGGCCAAGACCTACACCGCGAGGCTTGGCGAGCGGATTCTTTGGGACCTCTATGAGGATAGGGGTGTCTACAACGAGATGTGGCAGATCCCAGTGGTCCCTATGCCTAAGGAGAGGCAAGTTGCAGCAAGCGTCAGCACCAAGGGAGAAGCGGTTGGTAGCGGCGTTGGCGCGAACGGTCGCGTTAAGGAGATTGAGCCCAAGAAGTGCAACCTTGGAGGGACCAGCAAGCTCGGTGAACACGAGGAGAGCGGTGCAGCAGCCAAGAATCAGCACAAGGGTGAGGAGAACCCCGAGGCAGCAGCGGAGGAGGACTACGGAGAGAGTATATGGGGCGCTATTGCGAGCGCGGCATTCTCCAATCCAACTTCGGCTACGGGGGAGTGTGATTGGCTCACCTTGCATCGGCGCATGGGGCATGTGGCCCTGCCTATCTTGCAGCAGCTAGTCAAGGGAGAGATGGTTGCTGGTATACGTGTGAAGGGGGAGCCCGATGAGGTGCTTGGCTGCCCGACGTGCATTCAAGCCAAGTTCACCCGGTTTCCGTTCCCTAGTTCGGAGGCAACGGCAAAGGCACCGCTTGATGAGGTGGTGATGGACGTGGTGGGCCCCCTGAAGCTTGGAGCTGCTGGAGCTGAGTATTTCCTCACCATAGTGGACGCCTATACCCGCATGACTTGGGTGTACGTGCTGGCCAAGAAGAGCGACGTGGCTGAAACGTTGAAGACGGATTGGTTCCCGATGGTGGAGCGGCAACAAGACCGTCTAGTCAAGTCAATCCGCACCGATCGAGGGGGAGAGTTCCTGAGCAAGGAGTTTGGGTTGTGGCTGAAGAAGAATGGTATTCGGCACTCCCTCACCATGCCATACTCCCCTGCAATGAACGGCATCGCCGAGCGAGCGAACCGCACAATCACGGAGGCGGCACGCGGGTTGCTCATTGAAGCCGGGCATCCCGACTATTTCTGGCCTGATGCGGTGCGGAGCGCGTGTGTGGCCAAGAACAGAGCCTTGACTCATGTGGGAGCAGATAAATGGGTGCCCTATGTGGAGTGGATTGGAAGGAAGCCAAAGGTGGATATGCTTCGGGTGTTCGGGTGCATGTGCATGGCGCTCGTGCCTAAGCATCTTCGGCACAACAAGCTTGGTGCCAAGGCGATATGGGCTGTGCATTTGGGCATGGCTCAAAACAGCAAGGGGTGGCTTCTTTGGGACCCATTCACCAAGAAGTTCATGGTGAGCAGGGACTGCAAGTTCATGGAGAACTTCATGTACAAGGATTGGAAGGCGGAGAATGAGGCAAAGATAGGCGTGCGGTTTGGGGAGGTGAAGAAATCCGGCTTGGAGCATGTGGAGCTGCCTTTGGAGCTGAGCAGTGGCAGCACCACCACAAGGCAATCTTCCCTTGTGAATGGGGGAGAGGAGGCCAAGGATGCAGAGGAAGAAGAGGAGGAGGTGCAGCAAGTGAGCGAGCGTGCACCGACACTTCCTTCCCGCACTACGAGCGCTCCCCGAAACCGAGCCACACCGCAGCAACGCCAAGGCCTTCAAGTCCCTGCAGCTGAGGAGGAAGGAAGGGGGAAGAGGAGAGTTCAACCCCCTAATAGGCTGACCTATGATGCACCGGGAAAGCAGGGCAAGTCAGCCCTGGCCGGAGCGGCAATGATGGTCGGAGACGACGAGGAGAGTGACTACGAGGAAAGTGCGTTCGTGTTCTTCTCTCTGGTGGAGATGCCGGGAGAACCAGCAACTCTCAAGGAGGCCTTGGAGAGTAGTGATGCTGAGGAGTGGAAGAAGGCAATGGAGAGTGAGCTGAAGAGCATTGAGGAGAATGACACATTTGAATTGGTGGAGCTACCAGAGGGACGTAAGGCGATAACGTCCAAGTGGCTCTTCAAGATCAAGTCGGACGCCGACGGCAAGATCGAGCGCTACAAGTCTAGGCTTGTAGCCAAGGGGTACCAGCAGAAGGAGAAGGTGGACTTCAAGGAGCTGTTTGCCCTTGTGGTAAAGCCGACGACGCTGCGAACCCTACTCGCGGGAGCCGCCATCAAAGGATGGGTGGTGAAGCAGATGGACATCGTAACGGCATTCCTTAACGGCATCCTTGAGGAGTAAATTTTTATGGCGCAGCCAGAGGGGTTTGATGATGGTAGTGGCAGAGTGTGGAAGCTGAAGAAGGCCCTCTATGGGCTGAAGCAGGCCCCTAGGCAATGGTACATGAAGCTGCGCGAAGTGTTGGAGGAGATCGGCTTCACTCCCTCAACGGCCGATCACTCCTTGTTCATGCTTGGCAAAGGGGAGCAGAGGAGCTTCATGGTGGTTTATGTGGATGACATTCTCATCTTCTCACCCTCCTCTGACCTTGTGAAGGAGGTGATGCTGAAGCTGCAAGACAAGTTCAAGTGCAAGTCCCTTGGTGACGTGAACTTCTACCTTGGGCTCCACATCGAACGAGACGTGGAGAAGCGGTGCATGCGAGTGCACCAACGGAAGTACCTGGAGGCGTTGGCTGCCAACTTTGGGCAGACTGAAGGTCATGTGGCTACACCCTTTCCCTCTGGGTTCAAGTGTGTGAAGGGACCAGAGGAGGAGAGCGTTGGTGAAGAGGAGAGGCGCCGTTTTCACTCGTTGGTGGGCAGCCTCATGTATGCGGCGGTAAACACTCGGCCGGACGTTGCCTTTGCTACCGGGCAGCTGGCTAGGGTTGTGCAATGCCCTAATGAGGAGCAGGTAGCAGCTGGAATGAGGGTGGCCAAGTACCTTGGCCAAACACCGACCGTTGGGCTGCAATACTCGGCGGCGGCGCAAAGGCGCCAAAAAGGCTCGGATGGTGTTGAACCCGGGCGATTGTTCCTCACCGCCTACTCGGATGCTTCATATGCATCGGAACCAGAGGACATGACAAGTGTTGGAGGGTTCATTTGCTGTGTTGGAGGAGGCCCAACTGCTTGGGAAAGCAAGAAGCAGGTGGACCAAGCATTGAGCTCGGTGGAGTCCGAGTACATGGCACTCTTCCGTGCCGTACGGGAGATTGTGTGGCAGCGGCGTTTGTTGGCTGAATTGGGGGAGGAGCAGCAGGGACCTACCCCACTCTACTGTGACAGCCAGGGTGCCATTGCTCTTGCCAAGAACCCTGTGTTGCATGGCCTCACGAAGCACATGAGGGTGAAGTGGCATTGGACGAGGAGCATGGTGGCCGCGGGTGAAGTTGAGTTGCGCTACGTGAAGACGACGGGGCAGCCGGCAGACATGATGACTAAGAGGCTGGTGGAGCAGCAGCATTGGAAGTGTTGCAAGCTGGCTGGGATGGCTCTGAACTGAGAGAGCAACATATCCTAAGGTCAACAATCCGAGGGGGAGTTTGTTGGTGCAACCCTACGGTTTGCACTCGGCTTGTTGTCCGTGTGCGTGCATGCGTGTGTGCATGGAATGGTATGAGTGCATGAAATAAATATATATTTCATGCTTATAATAGTGTGTGAATGATGGGTCATGATGTCGAGTGTGTGTGTCAAGTCAATAGCGAGTTATCGCTAGTCGCGTGTTACGCGGTCATTTTGTGTGTCCCGCGCAGTTTCTATTTTGTCGTGCGCGGTTTCTATTTTGTCGCTTGTCGAACGTTCGGCGTGTCGCATGTGTGTGCAGCAGACCCATCAAGAACTCAAGGATGAGTTTGTGATGAAGAACCCGAGCCCTGGTGTCAACATTCAAGTGATCGCGAAGCTCGCCAAAAGGGTACACCTCAAGAAATTGAAGATAGTTACATTACTTTGTGTAGTGTAACATTTCACTTGGTGTAGGCCCTAGTGAAGGGTAGTTTCGAGACCCTTCGTGGTTGGGGACAGTCTGGCACTGTTCCACATCACTGTACCTCGGCTCTTGGGGTTTGTAGGAGCTGGGAGTCATTCCCAACTCGTAACTCTTCCTAACTCTTCCTATCTTGTGTTCTAAGACTATAGTGGCTGCCATAGTGCCGTTCGTTCAAACCGACGCTGTGCCGTCAATACTTGGTGAAATCGTGCGATCTAAATTGCCTATTGTAGGTGACTTCAAAACGCTCCAGATCCAAGTTGAATCAGGTCATTTGAAGCAGTGACCAGAACGCTATGAACGTTTAAAGCCGCTGTGCCGAAATCCGACTGTGCACTCTATCTTTCGTTTTAGGCACATTGAAGCCTACTGTGTTTATAACAACCTTCACGGTCATATCGCGGTGCTGCTCGCCGGGCGTGCAAATCGCCCTGAAGTCGTGCAGGGAGCACCTCGACGCCGGCCACCGGGCGTGGCACTTCATCGAGTCGACTTACCAAGTCACCGACGACTTGTTCATCGCCCAGCTTGAAGGGCAGCTGACGCACCTGCGTATGGGCGACCAGGAGACGGCGACAGACTACTGCAACCGAGCTCAGCGGATTCTCGCCACCATCAGGATGGCTGGCGCGGAGTACTCGACGGCGTCGTACGTCACCCATGTCATGCAGGGACTCCCGAGCAGCTACAACCTGCTGAAGCGGCTGTCGATGGCGCCGAGCACGCGGGCGACGCTCAACGAGGACACGTTGACCTCGTACATTCTGCAGGACGAGGCAATGCAGGAGGTCGAGCGGTCCCAAGAGCTCTTGGCGCAGGTAAACTACGTCGCCCCGGCGAAGCAAGGTGGTCGACCGGGGCAGCGTGGACAGTCTGGCAGCGGTGGTAGCAGTGGCTCGAAGCCGGCCAAGGAAGTCGACAAGAAGAAGTCGACCAAGGACAGTGGTCGAGGAGGAGGAAGTCGACGTCGGGAGTGCTGGCTGTGCGGCGACCCCGACCACCTCTCCTTCGAGTGCCCCGACCGCGGTGACTCCGACGACGACGACGCCAAGGGAGGCCGTGGAAGGTCTGGCAGTCGTCGTCCTCGTCCAGGAGGAAACCAGCCGCGCAAGGAGAAGCAGTCGACCAAGTCGTCGACCTCGGCGAAGGACGCCGACTCCTCTGCGGGCGGAAAAGGGCGTGACGACAAGTCGGCGTCGTGCTCCCTGGTCGGCGTCGTGGAGCCGACCATCTCGCTGGCGCCGGAGGCCGGCGAGGACTTCCAAGCGGTGGCGGCAGCTGTGCAGGCTAACCCGGCGGTGGTCCTGCTCGACAGCGGCTGCTCCCACCACCTGATGGGGACGAAGGACGCCTTTGTCGACTTGGGACCGAGCGGCGACGTGAAGTACGTGCGTGGCTTCAATGGGGCGCTGCAGGACGTCCAGGGTCGCGGCACTGTCGCCCTGCAAGGGGAGGCCGGGAAGCAGGTGCTCATCCCCGACGTACTGTACGTCCCGGGTGTACGGGCGAACCTGCTCTCAGCCGGCCAGCTGAAGGAGAGCGGCGTGAAGCTGCAGGAGGATGGCGACGGGATGTTGCTCGTCTCGGCGGCGGGAGACGTCCTCGGTCGGGCGTCCTACACCGGGCGAGTCCTTTGCACTGACCTGCGTCCCTGCTCAACGAGGTCGACGTCGACCAGGACGGAGGCCGTGGCCCTGCGGGCGATTGTCTCGGCGACGAAGTCGACGCCGAACAGGCTGCACGCGCGGCTGGCGCACGTCGGCATGGACACCATCCTGAGCTCAGCGAAGCACGAGGTCGCCACTGGGCTGGACCTCAAGTCGACGTCGGGCACCGACTCACCGTGTGTTTCGTGCGTCGGCGGGAAGCTGGCGCGGCACACCTTCCCCGACAAGGGCTCCGACGCCGACGACGTGCTGGCCGTCGTGCACATCGACCTGTGCGGGCCATTCCGCGTGGCTGCCAAGGACGGCAGCCTGTACTTTGTGCTGCTAAAGGACCGCAAGACCCGCTACGTGTGGGTCCGACGTGCTGCGGGAGTTCGAGCAGTGGCTGGTGATGGCGGAGCGACAGACCAAGAAGTCGGTGCTAATGCTCTGACCGGGGAGGGGAGTTCCTCGGAAAGGACTTCACCGCCCTCGTGGACGGCAAGGGGATCCTCCACGACCTCACCTGCCCATACACTCCGCAGCAGAACGGCATGGCGGAGCGGGAGATGAGGACGGTGGTGGAGTCGGTGCGGACGATGCTGCTGCACATGGGCGTCCAGCACCACTGGTGGCACCTCGCTTTGCGGCAGGCTGTCTGGGTCCGCAACTGCCTGGAGAGGTCGGCGACGCCGGGGACGACACCGTACCAGTTGCTCACCGGGAAGAAGCCCGACTTGTCGCTGGCGCGCGTGTGGGGCTGCATGGCGCAGTTCCTCGTCCCCGAGCAGCAGCGTGGTGGGAAGCTGAAGCCGAAGGCCAAGTGGGGCCTTCACCTTGGCGTGTCGGAGGCGAGCAAGGGCTGGGAGCTCCTCGACATCGCCGACAACCGGGTGGTCACCACGTCGGACGTGGTGTTCTACGAGGACATGTCGCTGGAGGTGTGGAAGTCGGAGCACGGGCCGGTGTCAGGACGGACACCGACAACCCCGCCAACCGACACCTCGCAGGCGACGCTGCCTCTGCTCGCGGAGGTCGGTGAGCTTGCTGCTGGGGACATCGAGGTCGACCATCCTCCTTCCCCTCCTCCCACGACCCATGTTTCTCCCCTCGTGGCCGACCTGCGTGGACTGACTCCGGTGTCGGCCTCCGGCGATGAGGGGAGTAGTGGGACGTCGCCTGCGGCCAAGAGCATCGCCGGTGGCCGACGTGACGGGCAGCAAGTCGACGTGGGAGTGAAGTCGACGTGGATAAGGGAGGAGCAGGTCGAGGAGGTGCAGCCGACTAGGGTGACGCCGACAGGGGAGCAGGCAGCAACAAGGCCGACCAAGGAGCAGTCGGCGACCTGGCAGTCGGCAGGGGAGCTGACCGCAGGGGAGGAATCGGTCGAGATGCCGACCGAGGTGCAGCAGGACGACGAGGACGATGAAGGGGAGCAGTTGGGCGACGAGGAGTCCACCGACAGTGACGTGGGAGAGGCCCAGGCTGGACCACGGCGTACAGGCCGCCTTCGGAGGCCTCCCGACTTCTTCGTCCCGGCTGCCTTCACCACGGTGTATGACGTGGTCGACGAGGACGACGACCTGCTGTACGACGACGCCGATGAGGATGAAGACCTGCTGGAGCTCGACCCCGACATGCACGCCGACCCCGAGCATCATTGGGATATCTCCACGATGGCAGTGAAGGAGGCGCTGGCTAGCTGGAAGGGTCCGGCGGTGAAGGCCGCCATGGAAGAGGAGATCCGCAGCCTCATCGGCATGGGGACGTGGGAGCTGGTCGAACGCCCACCCGGGGTCAACATCATGAAGAACCGGTGGGTGTTGACGACGAAGTACCGCATCAACGACACCGTCGAGCGTGAGAAGGCGAGGCTGGTCGTGAAGGGCTTCACGCAGGTGTATGGCGCCGACTACGACGAGACGTACGCGCCGGTGAGCAGCTACGTCACGCTGCGGATTTTCCTCAGTATCGTCGCCGTGCTCAACCTCAACCTGATGCAGCTCGACATGAAGAACGCCTTCCTGCAGAGCAAGCTCGACCGGGTGCTGTACATGTCGCAGCCGGACTACTTCAACGACGGAACCGGCCGGGTATGCAAGCTGCTGAAGAGCCTGTACGGGCTGAAGCAGTCGCCGCTGCTGTGGTACATGGCGCTCAACGACGTGCTGGTCGGCGCCGGTTGGAAGAAGAGCCAGGTCGACGAGGCCCTCTACTTCAAGGTCGGCGACGACAAGGTGACCTGCTGGGTGCTGGTCTACGTCGACGACTTGCTCGCCGCCAGCAGCAGCCCCGAGATGCTGAAGGAGCTGAAGGAGCTGCTGGAGGCCACCTTCGAGCTGCGCGAGATCTCGCCGGTGCAGAAGTACCTCGGGCTGGAGATCGTGCGCGACAGGTCGGCGGGGAAGCTGTGGCTGCACCAGCAGGGCTACGCCGACAAGCTGCGTAGGCGTTTCCTCGATGAGGAGCAAGGCGGTTGGACCCCGAAGACGCCGGTCTCGGTCGACGCCTACGCCGAGCTCACCTTCGACGACGAGGAGGCGCAGGAGCGACAGGAGGAGGAGTACTGGCAGAAGGTCGGCTCGCTGCAGTTCGCGGCGACGACGACGAGGCCGGACATCGCCTTCGCTTGCAGCAAGCTGGGGAGCGGCCTCACGGTGAGGAGCGACCAGCACTGGCGCGAGGTCGACCGTTGCCTCGCCTACCTCGCCAACACGCGTGACACCACCCTGGAGTTCGGCGGTGGACCTGAGTCGCTGAAGCTGGTCGGCTACGTGGACGCCGACGATGCCGGCGACAAGCAGAGCCGGACGAGCACGGGCGGCTACGTGTTCGTCTTCGGAGGGGCCGCGGTCTCCTGGTCGAGCCAGCGCATCAAGTGCGCGACGTTGTCGTCGACCGAGTCGGAGTACGTGGCGGCCGTCGAAGCCGGCAAGGAGGGACGCCGACTTCGCTTCCTCCTTGCAGAGTTCCGGCAGCTGGATGCTGGGAAGCCGACAGTCCTCCGGGTGGACAACAAGTCAGCTATCACAGTCGCCGAGGGCATGGGGTTGACGGGCAACCTCAAGCACATGGAGTGGCGACAGGCCTGGCTGCAGCACATGGTAAAGCGGGGGAAGTTTGCGCTGCAGTACATCCCGACCGCTGAGCAGCCGGCCGACTTCTTGACGAAGGCGCTGCACTATCCGGCCTTCAACCGGTGCTCCGTTGCAATCGGCCAAGTGCGTCTGGCCGACGTGGGCGACGGCGACGATGACGTGCAGCAGTAGGTGCCATGCCCTCTTGCATGGCTGGTGCGGTGGACGACGTGCTGTGTGTTGGGTGCACGTCGACGAGCTGTTCTCCGAGAAATACTGCCGTGTGGGCTGGGAGGCCAAGCGTGAACGCGGCAGGGGAGTGTCAACGGGAGTTGTGTGTTGGCCCCGTCCTCGCTTGGGCGGAGCCGACTTCGTGGTCGGGTGTAGGGGTGCAGTCGACCTGCAGCAGTGGGCGAGCTGGTCGACGAGGAAGTCGACCTGCACGGGTGCCACTGCATGGGCGCCGACTTCAGGATGGCGCCGACTTCAGGAAGGTCGACCTGGGAAGTCGACCTGCGGAGGGCGTCGACTTGGTGACGCCAACTTGGGGTAGCCGACTTGGGTGGTCGGCTGACAGAACTTCTGGTCGACCTGGTTGGTCGACCAGGCCTTCTGGTCGACCTGGTTGGTCGACCAGGCCTTCTGGTCGACCAGGCCTTCTGGTCGACCTGGTTGGTCGACCAGGCCTTCTGGTCGACCTGGTTGGTCGACCAGGCCTTCTGGTCGACCTGGTTGGTCGACCAGGCCTTCTGGTCGACCTGGTTGGTCGACCAGGCCTTCTGGTCGACCTGGTTGGTCGACCAGGCCTTCTGGTCGACCTGGTTGGTCGACCAGGCCTTCTGGTCGACCTGGTTGGTCGACCAGGCCTTCTGGTCGACCTGGTTGGTCGACCAGGCCTTCTGGTCGACCTGGTTGGTCGACCAGGCCTTCTGGTCGACCTGGTTGGTCGACCAGGCCTTCTGGTCGACCTGGTTGGTCGACCAGGCCTTCTGGTCGACCTGGTTGGTCGACCAGGCCTTCTGGTCGACCTGGTTGGTCGACCAGGCCTTCTGGTCGACCTGGTTGGTCGACCAGGCCTTCTGGTCGACCTGGTTGGTCGACCAGGCCTTCTGGTCGACCTGGTTGGTCGACCAGACCTTCTCGTCCACCTGGTAAGTCGACCAGGCCTTCTGGTCGACTTGGTTGGTCGACCAGGCCTGCTGGTCGACTTGGTGGTTGGTCGACCGAACATAGTGGTCGACCTGGGGAGGTCGACTGGAGGTGGTCGTCGACTTGGGAGGTCGACCGGCACATACAGGAGCAGCTGGTCGACGTGGTTGCCCGGTCGACCAGGTTCTTTGGCTGACGAGGTTCTGCGAAGGCACGCGACGGTCGCTCAGGCGATGTTGGCGAGGACGATCTCGGTGGTGGTATCCCGAGGTCGACGTGGCTGATCAGAAGCAGTCGTCAGCACGAAGTTGACTTGGTGTGTGCGCTGTGCAGGTGACGAGGCACTACACGCCAATCATCTGCGAGCACCTGCGAAGCGGGTGCGCTGCTGTCCTGCGGGAGCAGCGTTGGCACGCCGTCAACCTGCGATGCTGGCACGCCGTCGACTTGCAGCACTGGCAAGCCGCGCCTCTGCACTGCTGG
This sequence comes from Closterium sp. Yama58-4, assembly GCA_947470075.1. Classification (NCBI taxonomy): domain Eukaryota; kingdom Viridiplantae; phylum Streptophyta; class Zygnematophyceae; order Desmidiales; family Closteriaceae; genus Closterium; species Closterium sp. Yama58-4. The sequence continues at coordinate 901,513 of CANIUD010000587.1, forward strand.
AGCGCGGTCGACCAAGTCGTGCTAGCACGCGGTCGACCGTGCTGCGCTGGCAGTAGACTTGCTTGCATGCTAGCTCTGATGTAGTCTAGTCTTGCCAACTTCGTTGTACCATTGTTGTAAAACTTTCCTATTGAAACTCTTGCCAATTCTCCCTGTGAACTAGCAAGTAGTGTGAGCACTTGGAAACGACTAAGGAACAAGTGAACGCAGAGATCACACGAGCACCCGTGCCTAGCCTGTAGTCTAGCTCCCGTTGTAGTAGTTATCTCCTCAATGTCATCTTCAAATACCTGCCATAGGTCTCCCAGGCTTGGCTCCCAGGGGTCTAACTGTGCCTGTGGGAAAGCCGCTTCAGCCGCCATATTAAACTTGTTGAGGAACGAGGTGGCCTGGGAGCACTGCAGCATGACCGGCCAGCGCTGCCGGTAATGCGCGTTGAGCCTAGAGGCCGTTGTAGTGAGTGGCCCCTGTCGAAACTTCTTCCTAGCCGTTGCCACAGCCAGCAGTCGAAGGAACTGGACCGTGTCTGTCGCTAGGGCCCCATAGGTCTCGACCGCTAACCCAAAGAAACCAACATAGTCCGGGCGGCCATCATACAGGCGGTGTTTCTTCTCCGAGGCCTCCCTGGCTGCCCAACCCGGCGGCTTCCGCACCCTAGGGTCCCGCTTCTGCAGCACTCGATCTGTCACTGTCACGTTAGTGACCCATGTCTCTACCAATTTCCTGTCCTGGAAGGCTAAGTCCGCACGCTTGCGGAGGACCGGGGGTGAAAACACAAAAGTTTCGTGGAAAGTGTTGAAGCTGCTTCCCTTGTGATCCTAAGGGCTGCGTACACCAAAGCGTTGTGTGTTCGGACCACATCCCCACCCTCCCCACACCGTAGCAGATGGTTGGCAAGGCTAGTGTCGCTAATGTCCGAGTTATCCCTCTTGCACGGGCACTTGACTGTGACCGGCAAAGCCATCCCGAGGCGGAATCCGAGTGCTACCGAGAACTAACCAGGGGCAAATGTAAGGTCAGATCTTGTCGGCACTGCGTGAAGCCAATCTCCAGCCCCTACCCCTTTTAGACTGACTAGCCTGATACCGTGCCCCGATCTGTCAACCAAAGTATCCGCTAGCAGCTCTCTAGCCCTCATCGTGTTGATGTGCTTGGATAGAAGCAGCTGCAGGTTTCCCTGTCCCCGCGGCTCCTCCCAGTAGGCTTGCAGTGCCGCCTTTGCCTCCGCTAGTAAGTCCCCTTCTAGTGTCACTAACACCTCTGCTGGAGGTGGCGGGGCCCAATCCCGTGAGAGCAATGTCGCTGCACGTGCCAGCAAGTCTGACTAAGGTAGGTTCATCTGTTCCAACTGTTCGTGAGCTGCCGTCAACGAGGCAATGTATGCCGCTGGGGCCTGGGAATAGGGTCGATGATACTTAGTCCCCCAAGGCGGATGGGCAGGGTCGCCTATCGCCAGAGGAGGCTCTGCTCCAGTTCACTTGTAGGAATCCTGAGTTTGGCCGCCGCAAGTGCCGCTCCAAGTAGTGACTCGATCCACCCCCTCCATTCCTCCCGCGCTAGCGTGTCGCTCGGGGTAGTGCGAAGCAGGTATGAAATCCTTTGTGAGATGCTGCGGGAGAGTAGGAGCAGCGCGTGCTGTGGGTGTAGTTGCGCGATCAAGGGGACTGAGGCCGATGCCTTGGTGAGCGCGTTTTGAACCTGACAAGTGCAGTATTCTGGAGTGCCAATCGGGCTACCCAACACACTGATCCCGTCGGTGCTCATCGTCAAGCCGTGCGGCGGCCCCGCAAGTCCTTCTCCACTCCCCTGTGGCCCCCAAGCCGATGACTTCGCAATATTGCAACGGAGCCCACACTTTGCGAGCTCCGTGACAATGACGCTGAAAGCCTGGAACGCCACATCGCGCGGTCCCACCACCGTGATGTCGTCGGCGTAAGCTACAATTGCTGCTCCCGGGTGGGTTGATCCGGCACACATCAAAGTCGGTTGGATCGCCGCCGCGAACAGAAGCGGGCCGAGCGGGTTACCCTGACACACACCTCTGGAGCTCATGGTGTGGTCCGCACCCATAGCGCGGTCTACCAAGAGTCGTGAGGGGGTGTCATAGAGCATGCCAACGAACGGCAGTAGCTGGTGCAGGTCTTAAATATGCAAAGCCGAAAAGAAAGCCTCCCGTTCGACCGTGTTGAACACATTTTCTACGTCGAGCTGGAGTGCCACGTGGTTCTCGTTCTCGCGAAGCAGGGCGCGGACCGTGTGTATAACGCATTACGCGCCGCCTGGTACAGAAACGCCGTACTAGACGGGGAGGAAAAATTCGCGGATGGCCGGTGCTAATTCACGTGGTGCCGCTTTCGCAGCTACCCTAAGTAGGGCTTCCCCGATCGCTATGGGTCTCAAGCCACCTCCCGGCTTCTCTAGTGCTATCAAGCGGGACGGCAGAATTAAGTCTCGTAATGGCTGGGATTGCTCGCCGTTGCTCGCCCTTGAGATGCTCGAAGAAGGTGCCAGATGGGCCAGCGCCCACACCGTTTGGACATTTCGTAAGCATTTTGCGGACGTCGTCTGGGGTGACGTTCACGGGCGAAGAGGCTGGAATGGCTTGGCTGGTAATCTAACTCGTGATCGGGATTTCCCCTACTGGGTGTTTCGATCGTAGAGCCGCAAGTGTGGCTGGTGTTGCTTCTGCTAGCGGGGTCACCTATAATGCAGATATTGCCTTGGAGATGTTCGCCTTTTTTTATAAGTCCCTCCGCCCTTGCACACAGGCCCTCATTATCTGGTTGATGTCGTATCAGAGCTGCCATAACGGGGATGGCACAGGCTTCACTGTAGAGGTCAGCGAGGTTCCCGAGTCTGAAGTGGTATAGCCGTGTCTCAATCTTGATCCATCGGTTCCCTTCCACTGGCTCTGGAAGGGGTCGAAGGGTCAATCGTGGGAGGAACTGCAGCACCGTCCATGCTCCAACGCAATCTGGATTTTTCGCCAATCGCAGTAGAGGTGCCAGCAGGCATAGGGTGTAGCTTTCCAGGATCTTTGGGGGCAGACGACGCACCAAAAAAGGCTGGAGCATTCACTGAAGTGGCGTGACATCCCATGTGCTGGCCAGATGCTGTCATCCTTCGCCAAATCAGCAGGTGATTTTTCGAACGGCTGTGCTGTCGCTCCTGCTGCCGAACCTGCTCCCACATTTGTTGGGTGTGGTAAGCTACCAGCACCAGCCCGTCCCTCCTAGCCCCTGTCTGCTGGATGGCGGATCTCCTCGTCACCCAACGATACCCCTTCCAACGCTTCTGACCCGGACGGGATAAATTCACTCCGGTTCTGAGAGTTGTCAGAAACAGCTTCATCCCCATTGGTTGGTACGGGCACTTGCTCCGGGCGGCCGTGGCGTTCCCGCCAAGTTCCCGATCTCACGATCGCTGCCTCTCCCCCCAGCAGTGGGACTCGTCCCCCCCCTGTGCCTTCCGCGGGGCGTTACACGGGGTCGGGTTGTGACGCCGCCGCCTGTTGCGCCGTCTCGTGCGGGTCTGGAAACCCTGCCGGCCGGGACCCAAGGAGTCGACGGCACACCTCGTCCCGCCACCGTCGGCCTTCCCCATACTATTCCCCGTCCGCAAGCCGCGCTCCGTGTTTCACGGTGAGTTGAGGGATGGGCAGGAGGTGGTTGCCCTGTTGCGTGCTGGTTCGGCATTGTTGGCCCCGTCATTGGCTGGCGAGTTCCATCCCCGCTGATTTCCTCGTTTGGCTCTAATGCAGACTGTGGTACAGATGGCGACGGAGGCGCCTGCACTTGTGGCGACGGTGTTTGCTGGAGCCAACCCAGGAGTGGTCCTGGTCGAGGCGGCGCCAACGATGCTCCAAGCCGCCGTGGCGCTGGTCGCGCGCGGAGCCGCACGGTCCTCCCTCGGGCGCCGTGACCGGCGTCGCCGTCCTCAGGAGCCGGTGTACCAATCTCCACTCGGGCGCGCCCCTGCGATCTTAAGGCCTCGGCAGCAGCAGACGTTTCGGCGCACGCAGCAACGGTCTCGGCCGCCACGCAATGCTCCTCGTATCGCGTCGCCGATGTCCCAGGCGTTACGGTCGTCTCAACCTCCACAGGCCTCGTCCTTGCCTCGTCGGCCGCTTCCCCAGCCACCGCAGCTCCCGTCCCGCCCGCTACTTCAGCCGCCACCATCGGCGCATCTAACGTCACCCCCGCCACACACATGCTTGGATGGTCCTCCGCTTCCGCCTCCCGCAGAGCCCGATCTGTCCCCCCGCCACCATCATCTGGGGCGGGCCTCTCGCCAAGTTCCTCCCTTCGCCCCGATCTGTTTCCATGGGAGGCCCTTCCCCTTGCCGCATGTTAGACCCCTCCTGTGCAGACCCTGCAACACAGATGGAGTCTGTGGGGTGATTCACCCCCTGTGGAGCGCGCTCTCCGCGCCGAGCAGCGAGTAGTGAACGTGGGGACTTGTCTTGGGCTGCTCGCGATGGTCCTGGATCAGCTGCATCATTGTCTCTCGCGTGTCGGGGGCCTGCCTTCTGTGTTTTTACCGAGGGAGCAGTCGGCAGCTGTAGCAGCGGCCATGGAGATCCTGCGGATGCTGCCGGAGATTGGCCTGGTGCCGGGCTCCCCCGACGCCGAGTTAGGGCCCGACCCTTCTGCTTTGAGGAGGCTAGTCCTGGCCGCCTTGCAGGCTCCCCGTGACATTGTACCAGCCGCAGCTTCCGTCGTGCGCTGGATGCACGGGCGGTTGGTTTGGATATTGTCCGAGTAGGTGCCGCTCCTCCCTTGTCGGTTCCCTTGGCGTTGGCCTTAGCCTTAGCTTTGGGCTTCCCCATGGCAGGTTCTGCACGCCTGGGGGTACAGTTCTTCGTTGATGTTATCACTGCCCCATGTTGTAGTTCCTGTTTCCATATTGTGACCCCCCCTTCGCTTGCCACCCCTCACGTGCGGCCGTAGGCCGCGCGGTCGAGCGTCGGCCGCCGAAGGCGGCCGGCGCGAGCTTCTGGGTTAGGAGAGTAAATGCAGAGGAGAACTGAACAATGAGGCTCAGATCTAAGCACTAGGGCCTTAATACTAGGCTATGGGGAGCTAAGGAGGCTTAGGACTAGATCCTAAGCCTCTCTCTCTCTCTCTCGATCTCTCTCTCTCTATCTCTCTCTCTCTCTCTCTCTCTCTCTCTCTCTCTCTCTCTCTCTCTCTCTCTCTCTCTCTCTCTCTCTCTCTCTCTCTCTCTCTCTCTCTCTCTCTCTCTCTCTCTCTCTCTCTCTCTCTCTCTCTCTCTCTCTCTCTCTCTCTCTCTCTCTCTCTCTCTCTCTCACAAGAAGTCCTTCATTGAATTATATAGTGGTACAGACATGACAAGCAATGTCACAAGGGCATGTTGAGCAGGATGGACAGGGTTAGGCAACGCAGGGTAAGGGGAACATAGCGAGGCTGAGATATCACACCCTAATAACCGCAGGCCTATGCCTAGAAGAAGGTGTGAGGCACTCATTCCTGGTGGGGCCTACACCCATGACCAATCACTTGTGCCAGCCCCAATGCCGACATACACCTCTCTTGTCCCTTTAACCAGGCACACCGTCCTCTAGGACCTGCCAGAGGTCCCCTAGCCTGGGTTCCCAGGGGTCCATGGGCGCCTGTGGCGATGCTGCCTCAGCGGCCCGGTTTGATTTCGTTAGCAGGGCAGTCGCTTGGCAGCGCTGCAGCATTACCGACCACCGCTGGCGGTAGTGCGCATTGAGCCGTGCAGCTACAGTGGTGCGTGGGCCATGCCTAAAATTCCGCTTGGCGGCATTCGTGGCCAGCAGGCGGAAGAACCTGACTGTGTCGGCTGCTAGTGCGCCATAGGTCTCAACAGCCAGCCCAAGGAACCCCACGTATGAGGGCCGGACCTCGAACAATTTGTGTTTTCCTACACTGGCCTCCTCTGCCGCCCACCCCGGGCACCTCCTGCCCTCTAGGTCACGCCGTTGCATGACCGGGTCCGTAACAGTAACATCCGTTATCCAGGTTTCTGCCGTTTCACCATCACGAATTGCAAGGTCGGCTCGTTTCCTGTCCACCGGTGGGGAGTAGACAGTGGTCTCGTGTAGCGTCATGTACTTAGCTTCGTTTGCCATGCGCAGACACGCATAGACCAGTGCATTGTGTGTCCGTGTCCGGTCCCCACCCTCTGCACAGCAAAGGAGGTGGTTGGGTAGGCTTTTGTCAGTGATGGCAGACCGTTCACGGTTGCATGGACACTGGTCTGTGACGGGTAAGGCAAGGCCCTAGCGTAATCCTAGCGCCATTGAGAATTGCCCGGGGGAGAGAGTAAGGTCAGCTCGGGTGGGGATTGCGTTTAACCAGTCCCCTGCCCCAGTTCCTTGTAGGCTCAACAACCGCACTATGTGCCCATTCTCGACACCTGGTTTGTCAATTCTGGTGTCGGCAATCAGCTCCCCCGCTCTCGCCTTGTTGATGTGGGCGGACAGTAGCAGCTGCAGGTGTTGTTGGCTGTTCAGGTTGGTGCGGTAATCGTTCAGAACCAGCCGTGCCTGTTCCGGTAGGCGCTCTTCTAGTTCGGTCAGTGTTGACGGCTCCCCCCCATCGGCTCGTGGTTGGGGGAGAGGAGTGACACAACTCTACCGAGAGAGTGGTCTCTGGGGGCGTTCAGTTTCTGCAGTAGCTGCTGCGACGCTGCTACTGACGATAGGTACGCTGCCGGTGCTTCTGAGACAAGGTCAATAAGGCCTAACCCCCCTAGCCTGACAGGGAGGGTCGCCTATCGCCACGTGAGGCTCTGCTCCAGTTCGACGGTAGGCCAGTGAAGCTTGGCGGCCTCTAGAGCCGTGCGGAGCAATCCTTCACTCCAGGCCCTCCATTCCGTCAGAGGGAGCAGTTGGGCCGGAGTGGTCCGCAGGCAGTAGGAGACTCGCCTAGAGATGCAGCGAGACAGTAGGAGGAGTGCGTGTTGGGGGTGTAGCTGGCTGATGAGGTCGCACGAAGCTGCAGCATTGGTCAGGCTCTGGCGCAGAAAGTGCGCCGCCCAGTCCCTAGTTCCTATCGGGCTGCCCAGCACCCTAATCCCCCCCGCTGTTGCCGTGACGCCATCTGGTAAGGTACTGCTATCTGGATCTAGTTCTGGACCCCATGCTGTCGACTTGCTGTAGTTGCAGCGGAGCCCGCAACGTCGCAGCCTGTCCGTGAGCAGGTTGAACGCGAGCGTCGCAGTTTCAGGAGGGCCAACCACAGTGATATCATCAGCGTAGGCAACGATGGTTACTTCCGAATATGTCATGGCCAAGTGGAGAAGGGTCGGCTGTATGGCAGTTGCGAAAAGGAGTGGGCCTTAGGGGTCCCCTTGTCGAACGCCTCTAGTACTGCTTATGCTCTCGGTGCCGAACGCGACGTCTAGCAGCAGCGAGGAAGGACCATCATAGAGGTTTCGGACTAAAGGGATCAGCGGGTTGAGTGGGGACCATTGGATGGCATTCAGGAAAGCAGCTCGCTCCACGCTGTTAAAAGTGTTCTCAATGTCGATCTGTAACGCTACGCGGGATTCATCTTCCTCTAGCAATGCATGGACGGAGTGTATAATGCATTCCGCGCCCCCTTGAACGGCCACCCCAAATTGAACCGGAAGGAAGAACGTGCGAATCGCCGACCCTAATTCGCATAGCTCCGCCTTAGCTGCTAGGCGTAGTGCCAATGGCTATAGGTCGAATGCCACCTCCTGTTTTCTCAAGTGCTATTAGTCGGGACGGGAGCAGCACATCTCACACATCCTGGGGCAGGAAGTTGCCAAGCAGGTGGTTAACTACCCCGCGTAGGAGTGTCAACACTTTTTCATTCCTCAGCGCTGGGTCCCGCAGATGTTCGAAGCAGGTTTCGGATGGGCCAGCCCCGACTCCTCCCGGGCACTTCATCAAAATGCTGCGAAGGTTCTCCTGGCTCACGGAAAGTTCCGAATTCTGCTCCCCTGTCACCCAGTAGGGTAGTGGTAACTCTGCCGCGGGTTGCTTCGCGTGTAAAGCAGTTACCGTCTCGGTTGTCGCTTTCGCCAGCGGGGTTGTTTGTAATGCAGCCACTGCTTTCAACAGGTTGCCTTTCCGTACTAGGCCCTCAGCCCTGGAGCACAGCCCTGTTGCGTCCGGTTGATGTCTGATTGGTTCCTGGCCTGGGGCAATCGTAATCGCCTCAGTGTACAGATTGTCCCACTCCCCCAACCGAAATTTGTGCAGTCGCGCTTCGATCTTAGCCCACCGATTTCCCAGGGACTCTTGACCTTGAGGACGAAGTGTGAGCCTTGGTAAAAACGAGAGCACTCGCCACCCACGGGGGCAATTCGGATATTTTCTCAGGCGAAGTAATGGTGCTAGCAAGCAAAGCAAGTAGTTTGCTAGCACGTCACGGGGCAATCTCCTGGCGACAAATGGCTGGTCGCCTCTTGTAACGTTTTGTTCGTCCCAGTCAGCTTCGTCTGCTGCCGAGGCGAATGCTCGATTGCCACGAAATCCGTCTGTGAGGTCTTGGTTCGCCCGCGGGTTGGCCAGGTACGTGTGGAGGGTGAGTCGCTCGTAGAAGATAACGTCACGTGCTGCCACTGTTTCTTTCGAGTGGACATCAAATATCTTCCACGCGTTGTAATGTTTTTCGATGCCCAGGTGTAGTCCCCACTGTGCACGTTGCGAAAATCTTCCGGCTCGTGCAGTGTGTGGTCGGTACTGTACCATGCAGCCAAAAACTCGTAACATTTTTGTGTTGCCCAATTTCCCTGTCCACAGCAGATGCGGTGAGGCGTTGTTCGGGAGTGATGGCGACAAAAGCAGGTTGTGCAGCATCACAGCATGGTCCATTGCTTCGGGCCACTGGTGGTTGGGTAGCAGCATGCCACGTAGCAGTTTGCGCATGGTGGTCTGGAGTGTCCTGTTCATCCTTTCTGCTACGCCTTGCTGTTGATGGGCGTAGGGGAGAGAGATGAGTCTCTTGATTCCTCTCTCTGCCAAATACTGCTTGAAGCGTTGTGACTGGTATTCTCCTCCCCCGTCTGACTGGAAGCTTTTCAGCTTCACTCCTGATTCCCGTTCTGCTACTGGAAGCCAGGCGACGAAGGCTTCAAAGGCCATGTCCCAGCTCGGGAGGTTGAGGTTCCAGACGTATCGTGTGGCGGCGTCGATGAACGTGATTATGTAGTTATACGCTCCTTGTCCAGGTTCGCGGTTGTACAGTATGTCGCTGTACACCTTCTCTACTGGTGCGTATGCTGGGGCACTCGGATTGTGGTGAGAGACGAACGGCTGATGCGGTAAGTCAGCTTCAGGGCAGGTGAAGCACGTTCCTCGAACTCGTTTAAGTTCTCCCCCGTCGTGTAGGAGCAGTGAGTCTTTGTCGAGTACTCCGGCTCTTATGGTACTATTTAATGTTGTGTTGCTTGGGTGTCCCATCCGTGCGTGCCAGATGTCTTCGCTGGCGCGATGTCCGGGTGAGCGCCTGTACAAGTGGGAGTTGGAATAGAAGCTGGCGGTGAAGTTGGCGCTTCTGTGAACTTCACGTGGAGTGGGAGTCAGTTGTTCCAAGGGAGTTGGTGGTGTGTCGCTGATGGCGGCCGGTGCTGTTGGTGCCGGTGATTGGTGCCGGTGGTGCTTCTGCTGCTGTCGATGTTGTCTCTGCTGCTGCCGATGTTGTCTCTGCTGTTGCCGATGTTGTCTCTGCTGCTGCCGATGTTGTCTTTGCTGCTGCCGATTGTTGAATCGTTGCTAACGCTCTTGTTCGTTCTGTCTCAGGTATAGTGTGCGAGTACCAGAAGCCTCCGGGACTGAAGTCGGGGTCGAGATCTGGCGGGTGTGTCCAAGAGGTGAAGTTGACGATGGCGTCGCTGTCGGCGGTGCCTTGGTCTGGAACGAAGTCAAGAACGAAGACATTGTTCTTCAAGACCGCCTTGCCGATGTAGAGTCCTCCTCTCCCGTGATACAACTTGAACTCCTGGGTGGTGCTGTCTGCCTCGAGAAGAATGCCTTTCGCCATCAATTGACTTACGTTGAGTAAGTTGTAGCCGAGTCCCTCCGCGATCAAGACCTTCGAAATTTGCAGTATGACATTGGTTTCTCGTGACTGAAGTTGTACTATTCCTTGTCGTGGTGTGCGCATGTTTTGGTTGTTGACGAAGGTGATGACTACTTCGCGCTGCAGTTGGTGTTCTCGTTGGACAAAGCGACTCGAAGAGCACATGTGTTGTCCGCAGCAGCTGTCCAAGAACCAGGTGTCTTTCCCGGACGGCTCGCTTTGGGCGATGGCTGCGTATGTCGGGTTCGGCTCCGGGGACTCGCGGCGGGGAGTTCCTTCGTCAAGTAGCTCTTCTGGTGAGAAGTGTGGGGGTGACTCGGTGATGCAGGAGTCTGTGATTTTTTTCATGCAGCTCACAATGTTTCTTGTCCCTTGTGCAGGTTGCGTTGTCGGTGTCGTCGAAGACTGCGTTTGACCGGTAGGGTGTGCTTGTGTGGAGTCAACTTGACTACTTGAAGGCCGAAGTTGACGTTGCGGCGGCGTTGACTGCTGCTGATTCGGGCAGTGTGTGCGAGGATGCCCTGACGTCTTGCAGAGGTGGCAGAACGGCGGTACGTGCCGTTGTGATTGATGTCTAATCTGCCGGTGGTTGTTGTTGATGTAGCGTCGTTTAGTGTGAAATGCGAACTCAGGTACTGACGTTTTTCTCTTGTGACGTTCTTCGTGCAGGTCCATGTCCTGCTGTTCAGCGTGAATTTCGGCGCAGAGTGCTGCTTCGGAGATCTTCCCGTGGGCTCGGAGAATGGCTCGAGTGGAGCGCCAATGGGGGCCGAGGCCTGTGATGACAACTGTGACGAAGGCTTCTTCGGATATCGATCCTCCGCATCGAAGGAGTCTGTCGCGCAGTCCACCACATCGGCTGACATACGCCATTCCCTTTTCGCCGGTTTTCATTTCCACTGTTGTCAGTTGTGTCATTAGCCGACTCTGATTGACGCTGTCTGTTGCTTGATACAGGTTCTTCAGGTGGCTGTACGCGAGCTCGGCGGAGTTGCTATATCCCCGATAAGACCAGATGTTCTGCTGCTTGTTCGGCGTTATGTTTCTTAGCAGGATCGTGTACGCCATTAGTTACTGATATGTATATTGCTGCTTGTCGTATTGCGTTCTGTGTGTTGGGTATGACAGGGAACCGTCGAAGTATCCAAGAATCTGCGCGCCTTCCATCATCAGCTCAAACTCGAATGACCAGGTATAAAAATCTTTTCCGTCAAAGGGTGTCGATGTCTGCAGTTTCAGGACGTGTGCGAACTGCAACTGGACCTGAAGAGCGTCCAGTGTCCTTTCTTGTCCAGGTGGAGGCTGTTGGTGCGGCACAAAGCTGACGGAGCCACGCTGGGGCTCGTGCGGGGCGAAGGTAGGTTGCTGTTGTTGGTTTCCGCGCGCATAGGATGAGCCATCAAGACTCATTGGTGTGACATCGTTGTTGTTGTTTGACTGCGCAGGTGCTGCTTGCTGGTGCTGCTCATAGAACGACATGAAGGAGAAGAACTTCTCCATCATGCTTGGGTCGAAGCCTGACGTCTGGTTCGCAGGGGTTTCAGTAGACTCAGCAGCTGGTCTTGTTGCTGTGCCTCCCTCTGTCTGTAGGTCAGAGGCTGGAGGTGGTATAGGAGTAGTGCCGAGAGAGCCGTTAGAGGAGCTTCTCTCCTTCTGTGTTGCCATATTTCTTGATGTTGTAGGAGTTTAAACGGAATGGAGTTTTGCCATGTTCGCTCTCATATCATGTTGGGTTGAGAAAGCCCTTAGGATATTTTCAAGGCTAGAACTCCTGATTTGAATGTTGTAGTTGCGGAAGCGTTTTTAATAAGAAGTGTTGAACCACCTTGCGCTAGTATGTGAGGGCAAGATAGATTGATTATAGAAAGAAAGTACAAGCTTTTATAAGATTAATTATCTTTTCAAAACGTTACGGCGAGTGCTTCCGACGTTGGGAAAATGACAAATTTTGCACTGTTCATATGAGCTCCCCGAAAAAAGTGAAACCAAATGTAAAGGGTTGCTACGCAATTCAAAAATCGCCCTTGAAATGATATCCCCAAAATGTGTAACCAAAAATAAAGAATTGCTACGCAACCCAAAAAATATATCCTAGTATTCCTCGCACACAGGCGATTCTCAACAGTCTGGAGCACCGACTTTGAGTGCTCCGAAGCAGGGCTATTGCTAGGACGATCCGGGCCCCTGTGAAAAAGACCCTGTAAAATACGAGCCACCGGGAAAAAAGCCTTCACGAATCCGGGTTCGAGCCAGAAAAGGCCTGAAAACTTACCAGAATCTCGCTGGATGGGGGAATGATCATGAAACTCTCAGTGGGTGGCACGAAGGCTGGGAAGGTTGGAGATTTAAGAGCGGCTCTAGAGGGGGGGAGAGAGACTTTCTGTAGTCTTAGAAAAGTTTATATGTGGAGGAGTACTAATAGCCACGTCAACGCAGTACCGGAAATCAAACACCTGAAGGCCAAACCATGAGCGAATGCCAAGGAAAATTCACGGGGAGAGGGAGGGAATGCGAAGCAGGTTGGGGACTTTAAGTGTTGCTAAAATTTCCGGGTCCCCTCGAAAACATCCCGGAAGGATCCGAGTGGGCTAAAAAATCACCCTTCAGTTTTAAGGGCTGTTCCGAAAATCACCTTGTGAAAATCAGGGCTGCTCTAAAAATCACCTTATAATTTCAGTCAAAACAGGGTAATTGCCCTGATAACATAGGCCCTGCTCCGAAGTCTCCTGCTGGCAGCCATGGCGGCCTTGGCGGACTACAGCGACTACAGTAGCAACCAAGGGAAGAATGCTATCCGATCGAACCGCAAACCAACCCAGCACTGTGCCAACGTGGTCGACTGTTGCGACTCCAGCGCAGCAAAGGAAAGATTCACCCGCATGTCACACTCCACTTTATGTAACGTGTTGAACTGTTGTACACCTGATGCATATTTTTGTCCTCTTTTCCATCTTTCCCTGTGCTTCTCTCTCAAGCACGCGTCAGCTAGATGCAGAATGGGACTGAATGCAGAAAAATGTTACCAACTCGTGTACAGTAGCCATAATTGTGGGTAGCCCAACTTATTCGAGGTCAACATCATCTTGCTTGTGTCGTGGGCTAGTAGCGTTTGGCCCGTTGGCTGTGAATGTCGACCACTGGGCGTATGGAGTGGTATCGAACATGTTCAGAGTGGGCGGTTGAGTGAGCATGAGGGTGTACTTCATTTTCGACTGCTTTGGGATTGTTGAGTTGGTTTGGTTTGTGGCCATCGTCATGACAGCTTCGATTCCTTCGAATCGCTCCCTACGTCCCTCCCTTTCCCCCAGAGCCTTCCTCCCGCTAAGCTTCCTGATAAGGCCGTGATTAATTTTCTTGTTCACATCTCACTACATCCATCGTCCTACCATTAGCTTTGGAAGCACCCGTTGTTCTTTACGAGTTATTTACCCACGGAACTTTCTGGTCCGAAGGCTAGATAAAACAACGCGAAAACACAAGCATTCAGACATTCTCAATCGCATTGATCATCCTAGGAGGGCCAAGCAGAGCAAGGTCATAGCATCGCCCGTTCCTCTCCTCATCTCTCCTCGCTGGATTAATCTCCACTTTTTTTTTCCTCAGGCTCACCAGTAGAGCAAAGATACTCGCGAATCATTGCACCTTATCGCCCTTGCTGACTGGACCATCTCTGGGATGGAAAAGGAAGTCAATGTTTTCTTTGCGCTCGAATCGCAACTGTTGACCAGTCCAGCAGTAATGTTTGCAACGAGAGCGATAAAGGCCAGCCTACAACCAGCCTGGCTGCCTCATCAGTCGAGCTGTCCACCTACCTCCGCTTCAGACCCACAGGCCAGTCGCACATTTCCTTCGCGAACGAAACTCAAGGCTCGCGCTTCGTTCCGAAGGCACAGAAACTCTACTAGTATTTTAGGCAAAGGAAACATTAGTGGCCGGATCTGTCAGCAACGGAGCAGCCAAGAAGGTCCTGGGTGGTCTGCGTACCAACCAACTCTGTAGCCTTGTGAAAACGAAAAATCTGCATTGAGGCAGATTTTGGAGCCTTTGAGGCAACTCGATTTCAGCGGGTAACGCCGCATTAGTCAGCGGTAACGATATAAGACTCAAGCCGCATCTCTTATCTAGGAGGGCCTATCTTCCCGCAACTGAGTGGGTGGGACAAATGAAGACGGGAAGCGGAAACTTCGCGGTTCTGCTCCTAGTCCTTCTGACTGTTAACGCTTCGTTGGCTTCACTCGAGGAAGCCCGCACGTCTGTCGTGAATCCTTCGCAGTATGAAATATTTTTGCAAAAAACCGGAGAAATCCCGGAAGACCAAAGGCGGCAGCATGCTGCGGAGCACATTCTGGAGGCGGAGCGCGGCGAAATGGTGGGGGGGCGGCGCGTTCTGGTGGACACGGGAGTGAAGTTCGGGCTGTCGGCGCCGCCGCTCAGCTCGGGGCCGAGCATGGCGGTGGTGAACATGTCGTTCTACCGCTGGGAGAGCGTCGCGCCGCCGCTCGTCGTCGACTGGCGCAAGACCGTCGCCATGACGGCCATCCAGACGCAATTTGTGGTGCGTAATCCGAGCGCGGGTGTGTTTAGAAAGTCGAATCATCATACCACAGTGTGGAGCGTATTTAGCTCGCACCTCCTCGCTCGTCTGGTTCCTCGCAGCAGTAGATTAAAGTTCAACCGCGGCGCACGCTCGTCAGATTGCTGCTTCTCGTGAAATTATCTCTGCTGGGTGCCCGGGATTGGATTGCTGTGCATTCATGCAACCCGTGTGTTATTTGTGCCCTGTTTTCGCATTGTCGTGCCCTCTCATGTTTACTCAGCCCACACTCGTCGCTTCGTTTCCTCAAACCCCTTCCGCAGTGCTCAAGCTGCTGGGCGATCGCAGCCGTCGATTCCATCGCCATAATGTGGGCGATTGCCAACAACAGCACCGGGGCGACTCTGTCGCCGCAGCAGGTGTGCGACTGCGCGACGAAGCAGTGCTGCCAGGGCGGGTGGCCCGAGTGGGCCTTCTCCTACGTGCTCTTCAACGGCGGGATCACGTACAACGTCAGCTACCCCTACTCCGCCTTAGATTCCGCCACGTGTCTGCTCGACACCACCATGACGACCGCGGCGCAGATCACGGGGTGGGAGCTGGTGCCGGCATTCAACGCCATGGCGCTCATGAAGGCCGTCAGCGTGCAGCCCGTCGTCGCCTTCATCAGCGCCTCCGCCGCCGACTTCACCGTACGCCTTCCTGCGCCCTCGTCCCGCTCCCGCTCCCACTCCCCGCGCTTCCCCGCTCACACGGTTTCACGATTTCTCGCGCTTCCCTGCTCACACGGTTTCTCAATTTCTCGCGCTTCCCCGCTCACACGGTTTCTCGATTTCTCGCGCTTCCCCGCTCACACGGTTTCACGATTCCTCGCGCTTTCCCGCTTCACACGTTTTACCGACACTCCGCGCTTCCCCAATCTCCCGTTTCCATATTTCCCAAGCCCACACAGTTTCTTGATTTCCCGCGTCTCCCTATCACCTTTTCCTAATTTTCCGCTCGTTGACGGTTTCGCAGCAAAAATCGCTTCCCGATTCCACACGTGTTCCCGCTCTCGCACCTGGGTTTGGCGCCCGCTCGCAAATTTTTCGGACTCCCCGCGTTTCCCAGCTCAGATCGTTTCGTGACTCCCCGCGTTTCCCAGCTCAGATCGTTTCGTGACTCCCCGCGTTTCCCCTGCCTGTTGGCCCCTGTCTCCACGTGCAGGCGTACGCAAGCCGCGACACGGTCAATATCTACAACGGCGTGTGCACAACTGACGTGAACCACGCGGTGGTGGTGGTGGGCTTTAACTACACGGGGCCGGACCTCAAAGGCAGCTATTGGATCATCAAGAACTCGTGGTATCCCACGTGGGGCGACAAAGGCTACATGTACCTCGCCATGACGCCCGACGTGCGCGGGAAATGCGGCATCCTATCGTACGTTTCCGAACTCGCTTCCCGTCTCCCCGTCTTCCCGGTCTCCCGACATACTGTCATCTGCGTCCGTCAAGCCTAGGAGGCACTGCGTTCTGTCGCACCTAAGAGGCATTGCGTTCCGTCGCGCCTAAGAGGCATTGCATTCCGTCGCGCCTAAGAGGGATTGCGTTCCGTCGCGCCTAGTAGGACGCTCCCAGACCCTGCAGTCCCCCCAGGGTGAGGTGTCATTCCCCATTTCCGTCCTGCCAGGGTGCGAAGTTCATTTGTGCCACTAATCCACTAAATTTGCTCCTTTTCTCGTCATCCCCCTTTTCCGCGCAGAACCCCCGCCATGTACCCCGTCTACTTCCCATCCGGTCAGCAGCCGGCGCGCTTTGCGTCCGACAAGCGCGGCAAGTGGAAAATCACTAAGGTGGACGACCTCTCGTCATCGCTCTTCTCCACCACCCTCTCCCTTTCAAGCACCACCCGCGCCACCATCAACAATATTATTGCCACCGCGCTGGGTACGACGTGCGCGGGGATGATCAACCCGTGCGGCGGGGGCAATTGTTACATGAGCGGCGGAGTTCCGCGGTGCGATTGCAGCGCGCTGGCGAATATGGTTGAGGTGCTGGGATTGCCCACCTCCAAGTGCGTGCCGCGAAGTCCCTGCACGACGGCTCCTGTGAATCCCTGCGGCGGCGGAACATGCGCGGATGTAGGTGACGGGACGTACACGTGCGCGTGCTCTGCGGGTTTCGCCATCGGCGCTGCTGTCGACAGTTCGCCGACGTGCGAAATCTTATGTTACCAACCCTGGCGACAACTGCACGTTTGTCGCGACATCTTTCGGGATTTCGACCACCACACTGACCAACCTGAACACTTTCATCAACTGCTCCGATACAGAATACCTCCCTCCCGGAATCGCTCTTACAGTATCGGCAGCAGTGACTTCCTTATCCTCATATTGCACCAACACATACTCTGTCCGACCTCCGGACACTTGCACTTCTGTAGCAAACACTTTCTTCAACGGATCCCTCACTTCCCTTATGGCAAGCAACCCTGGCTTGTCATGCAAGCGCTTATTCAAGTCGCAGCAAATATGCCTTGAAATGGTTACCGCATCGACAACATCGTCCGCTCCACAGTGTGGGCAAAGCGTTGCCGTGGTCATGGGAGACACTTGTGCTTCGGTTGCTCTTCAATATTCAATTGACAGCACAACATTTGCCTCGTGAGTAATTTCAAACTCATGCCACTGGTTTTAAAAGTTCAAAAATCCTCCCTTGCTCCAATGTCATGTTCTTTTCCTATCCTGTACACCCCTGTTTCGCATCCATAACTCCTTCAATTCCCCTCGAGTCACCGCTTTCTAGAATCCTGCATATCCACGGTTACTCAGTCCAGAATCACTTGCTGTACTGCTCCTGCCCTTGTGCAGGCTTAACCCAGGTGTCAACTGCAACAGCAGTCTTGCAGTGGGCTCGTACGTCTGTGTGGCGCCAACATCCCCTTCGGTAAGCACAAAGAACATGCTCCTACTTTTCAATTTGGTAGCGGTTCTCCTCCCACTTAAATCTCAACTTTGTGTCTGCATGTCTCATGCAGCTTGTTTCTCCGCCACCCTCTTCTCACAACCCGAATCTCTCGCTGTGCCCGTCCTCAGACCACCATCAACTGCACGGGGTGGTACCGGGTGATGCAGGCCGTATTGCCACTTGTCGTCTCTCATCTCTCCCCTTCTCCCCTGTTTTCCATATACCTGTTCTCAGACAACCATCAACTGCACGGGGTGGTACCGGGTGATGCAGGGCGACACATGCCCTTCCATCTGGAATGCAGCCAACCTCACCATGTCCATGTTCCTCACCATCAACCCGGGCATGCAGGTAACTACGTTGGGCCATCACATACCGTCCCATAACATTTTTTTTTGTGTGGGTACTGCCTGGGACTTTGCACTGGTTCTGTACCTCAACCCACCACTCTGTACCTCTTCCCATCCCTCAGCACCTCTCTCTTCCATTTGCACCGCCAGCCTCCGTACCTCTTTCTCCCTTGCCATTTCCCCCCCATGCAGTGCCAGGCGCCCTATCTGGTGGTGGGCCAGCAGGTCTGCATCGACTCACCCATCCTCACCACCATGCAGCGAAACCCAAACGCCAACTGCTCCATCTACACTGTCCGTGCCGGCGACACCCTCTCCACCATCTCCACCCAGTACCTCCCCCGCTGCACGTTACCCTCCGTTTCCCCCGCTGCCATTGCCGCCCAAAACTTCATTCTCAACTCCTCTGCACCGCTCCCCGCCGGCCTGAACCTCATCATCCCCTGTATTGGCGGCATCGGTATGATTGACGGCGGCTGTGCAAAGTCTCTCACGGTGTGCGGAGCGGATTTCGTCTCGTACCCGTCATACTGCCATGCAGCTGTGAACTACGGCCTTTCACTGTTCCAGAACAACCCGTGTGACAACTGTGGGGCTGCATGCGCTGGCCGCATGGGGCTGGCCCCGGCCTCCGGGTTTGGCTGCACACAAGCCATCTGTCCATACCCAACCTGGATGTCAGGATCAGACTGCACTCTAGGAGATGGTAACAGCGTTACCGCACCGTGCTGCAACTACCGAAAAACGCTTTGCCAGAGGTCGTGCAACGCGACTGCTGAAACTTTGGGCGGAACCACCGCGACCAAAACGGCAAACTACAACACGTGCTGGAACAATTGCTACTGCTGCGCTGCTGCGCCGTGCAGGGGCCCTGCGTGCACCACCTGGAGCGACACCTGCTATAAGAACGCATCATCACGTACTTGCTCGTACGCCATAGGAGTTGGTTACACGTTCATCTGCAGCTACTATCCTGCTGGATCTCCCTTGCCTTGAGAGTTCCCTGCAGGGACTGTCTGTAAGGTCAACTGCCTCTGCTTTAGTTGCTGCTTGCCTGGCTGTTGCTTTATGTTGGTGATAGTGTGCATGGGGTGCCAGGGTGCATGGGGTGCGAGTCTGCATAGTACCAACTGATTCATGCATGCTGGTGTGTTTAAGGCAGTTTCCTTTGGCATCTCAGAGTGACTGAGGTTTTTTTTTATTGATTTTGTGTCGAGATAATCTGATTAATTTGTTCCTTTCAATATTGCTGCTTCTCCATTGTACGGTATTACGGTATTCATTATTGATTTGTTCATTTACCACGTACGGGTTGATGCTCTATGTTCATTATCAAGCATAAAGCCATCCTGATGTAACCTGTCATCCAGCAACCTGGACCAAACCCAATGCAAGGGTTTTACACTCATAGTGTTACCGTCAGCCCCCGGATAGAAGCGCCCCTGGGGTTGTAATAAAACACTGTTTTTTAGGGGGTGCGCTTATAATTGAGGACTTTTATAAGCGCCGGCGCCTATAAAATGGCAAATGTGAAATATGTTTTTACATGTAACTGAAGTTGTTTCAAAAGGGGATTCTATCCACGTCCAGAATGTTCGTACCCGTGCATGAAAAACGCGTCAAATGGCCAACAAGGCGTGGCATCACTGCCGCCACGCCTTGTTGGCCTGGCCAGATTCATCGTACCGTACATGAATCTCGCGCATGCCAGCGCACACGCTGTGTAGGACTGCCCAATCAGGGTCGATGGCCGTGCCAACCACGACGCAGAACAACCACGAACCGGGCATATGCGGCAAGATTCCTTGCCAACAACGCCCACACCTCACCACATCAGCTCCTCTGCGGGTAGATCTTGACAGTATAGTCCTTCTCCCTGCAGAGGAACTCGGGCCGCGAAGTTGGAGGGGTCTCGGGCGAGGGCTTGAAACAGGCTTCATTCTCACCGTTTTTTCCAGGTTTCTTGTTTCTCTCGGCCTGCCTCTGCCATGGCGGGCCTTCCAGGCACCCATTTTCTCTTTAACCGCCAAGGTCATGCTGCCAAGACTCCCGATTACACTCAATGGCAGAGTTGCCCAGCTCCCATACCTCCTGCTCCTCCTGCGCCTCCTGCTCCTCCTGCGCCTCCTGCTCCTCCTGCGCCTCCTGCTCCTCCCGCTCCTCCTAACGTCGTCATCAACGGTGCGCCCGTTCTGCAGCTTCTCCCTCGCGGCTACTCTGCTTTCGACGCGTACATCTCCGAGCCCGAGCCCGAGCGCAGCGACGAAGATGAAACCGGTCCCGGTCTTTCGCCACGCTGGGGAGACCCGGAAGACTGCCCGCACGACGAATCTGCCACCGGTGCCGAAGACGACGTTGAGTGGTGGGCGGCCGACGGTCTTCCCGAGGACTTGCCTGTCCCAAGTTTTCCCCCGCCCAATAAAAAAAGGCCCCACCCCTCCACCCAGAATCGTGATGCCCGCCCCCCGTCTCCCAGGAGCAGGCGCTCAAGGCACAAGCGCCACTCCTATACTTCTCAGGAGAAGCTGCACTGGATTCTCACAGCTGGAGTCCGGTGCTGTGAGTGTGCGGAAGATGGCGCGCGACACTGGTATCTCCCGAAAGTCCCTGGCAGAGTGGAAATCGCGGAAGGATGAGCTAGAGGGCGCGCATGGGGCTCGCAAGCGTCTTCACGGGCGTGGTCGGTCGTCGTGGCACCGCGACATGGAGATCCAGGTGTACTCACGAGTACTTGCCGCCCGAAAAAAGTGCCTCGCAGTGTCGGTCGGCCGCCTGCAGCAGTGGTCGCGAGAGGTGATGAAGAGCCTGCATCCGGAGGTAAAGTGGGCGGGATCTCAGAGGTGGACCGAGCGTTTTCGGCGCCGCTGGAATCTCACTACCCGATCGAAGACTTGTGTCGGCCAGAAACTTTCCTCCGGTGAGTCCGTTGTTGTCGTCGCTCTTGTTTATCCCTGTTGCTCTTCCCGTTCGATGTGCTAATGTTTTTTTATCGTTTCTGCCTCCCCGTCCCTTCCAGAGTGCGAGACGCAGGTGCGGAACTTCTGGAAGTTCGTGCGACACACCCGCCGACAGTACGACATCGACAACCGCTGGATCATTAATGCGGATCAGACCCCGCTCTGGCTCGAAATGCCAGCTGAACGCACGGTCGAGGAGGTGGGGGTCCGCTCCGTGCCCATCCGCAGCGGCGGCTATCAAAAGGAACGCGTGACGGTGATGCTCGCCTGCACCGCCAGCGGCGAGAAGCTCAAGCCTTGGGTGTTTTTTAAGCGCAATACAGTTCCAAAGGGGAATTTCCCCTCCGGTAAGCCAAGCAGCTTGTGCAGTCCCGGTAGGATTTGCAAGTGTTGTTTTTTTTTGCAACTGACGCCATTCTCAATGTTGTGCGGATGTGCAGATGTCGTGGTCGCCTCACATCCCAACGGGTGGATGGACGCGGACGGCGTCCTCGCGTGGCTCGACGGTACGGTGGGCCCGTACGTCAACCCGAGGTTCGGAGTGCGCAGCAGGAGGGCGATGCTGGTGCTTGACTCCTACCGCGGGCACCTGACTGATCAAGTGAGGGCGAAATTCGGCGAGCTGCGTATCGTGCCGGCCATCATACCAGCTGGCTGCACATCAGAGGTGCAGCCCCTATACGTCGCGATGAACCGCTCCTTCAAAGCAGCTGTGCGACAGCAGTACCAGGCATGGTTCGAGAGCGAGGGTGTTGACTGCGTGACCGAAAGAGGTGAGATATAATTTCTAGGCCTGATTGTTTTTTAATTATTGACCCTGTTCTAACTGATGGATCTTTCTACGTGTGGCAGGCAACATCCGCAAGCCACCACCAGAGCTGACGCTCAAGTGGATCTCCAAGGCCTGGAAGTCGGTGCCCAAGGAGTTGATAGAGCGCTCGTTTCTCACCTGCGGCATCAGTAACGCCTTGGACGGGTCTCAGGACAGTCTCTGCCTGCAGCACCGGCGGGACGCCGTCAAGGGCGAAGTGGAACTTGACGACGAGATTGCAGCAGATGGATTCTGCTGCAACAACGTAGACGAGCCAGAGTCGGATGGTGAGACCGCCCAGGAAGGCACCGCCACTGCTGAGGAGGATGTCTAGGTTGTGTAGGTAGAGTAGATATGTAGCATGATTTTAAAATGTGGTAGAATATGCAGAAAATGCGAAACTTAGTAGCATATTATGAGAAATTGTAGAATAGCAGAAGGATAGTAATTAGAATTGCTTAAAATTGAAATTGCAATTTTTAAAAAGGTGGCGCTTATAATGTGTACGGCATTAGGGGTGCGCTTATAATCCGTAAGGCTCCAAGGGTGCGCTTATAATCGAGGAGCGGATATAAGCGCCCTCATCCTTTTATAAGCGCCGGCGCTTATCCGAGGCCTGCGCTTCTATCCGGGGGCTTACGGTATGAAAATTTCATTAGTTAATTTTGAGTCACATTGTTGATTCTGTCAGAATAGCACACGAGAATGAATTGTCAGAATCAACGAGCAGGAATGGTTGCATTGAAGGGATTGTGTTAAAATAATGGACTAGAATGAGTTTGAACTAAGGCAAGATGAGATACAAGTATGAAACCCTAAAGGGGTTGTACCCCTTAGTGGCTACCCCACTGTAGCCTACAGTATACAAACAACAAATATAGTTTGACACACCCCCATAGGCAAAGTGTGGGAGAACAAGTGGTCTCAAGACCAGTTAAGAGAAGCAAGACAAGCCCAGGGTGGATCTCAACGTCACCACACATTCTGAGCACAAGCAAAGAGGGCCACAAGGCCAGTTCACAAGCAATGATATACAAGAGAGAGCAAGCAAAACAGTGATCACTACCTAGCAAGTGTAGGCATGCAGGAATATATGATGAATCACAGTACAAGCAAGGTCAAGCAGTGAGCAAGTGAGAGAAAGTAGGCACGAGACCTAGAGCAGTGCAGTGACGCTGATGATCACTAGGCGGAAGCGCCTTGGTGAAGATATCAGCTGTGTTCGCCCGCGTGTCCACGTAAGCAAGGCGAAGCTGGCCGCGCTGCTGTAGCTCTCGAGCAAGAAAGTAACGCAGAGCAATATGCTTTGTCCTGAGCTCCAGTCTGTGCTCCTGACACAAGGCAAGGGCTGCCTTGTTGTCGCCGTACAGAACTGGAGGAGAACGCGGCTGCTCTCCCAAGTCAGTCAGCAGGTAAGTGAGCCAGCGTAACTCCTGTGCAGCCATGGCTGTGGCGTAGATCTTAGCCTCACAACTGGAGCTGAGAACAGAAGACGAACGGGTAGACCGCCAAGAGACAGAACCAGAACCAAGGCTGAAGGTGTAACCCTGCGACGACCGCTGCGTAGCCAGGTCGTCAACCCAAGAGGCGTCTGAGTGTCCAGTGAGGACAACGTCACCCCGTCCTCCAAGCACCAGCCCCATGCCTGATGTACTGCACAAGTAGCGCAACACCCTCTTAGCAGCCTCCCAGTGCTCTCGCCTGTGCCTCCCAGGCGCAACGTAGCGAGCCAGGATGCTAAGAGGGTACGCAAGGTCAGGTCGTGTGCAAGTCATCAGGTACATGAGGCAGCCCACAAGCTCTGGGTACGGGCCACTCGGCTCTACGGACTCGTCCAAAGGTGGAGCTGAGAGCGAGTGACCGGTAGACAGAGGAGTGGACTGTGGTGAGGAGAACTGGAAGCCGAAGCGCTGAAGGACGTGCTGCACCATGTGTGACTGAGTCAATGTGATGGTGCGGCGTGCTCTGTCCCGGGTGATCTGCAAGCCAAGGTAGCTGCGCAGCTCACCCAGGAATGTGCATGTGTCTCTTCTGCAGCTCCGACTTCACAAGGGTGAGTGCCTCAGTGTCAGCAGTAGCAAAGACCAAGTCGTCGACGTACACGAGGATGTAGAACGGCGGCGTCGAATTGTCAGTGCGCAGAAACAGCGACGGGTCAGCTGTCGAAGGAGCAAACCCAAGAGCCGCAAGTGTAGTCCTCAGTGTGTCGTGCCACTCACGAGGCGCCTGGCGGAGACCGTAGACTGGCCGGCGGAGGCTCCACTGGGTACCAGGAGGGAACGACCCAGTGAAGCCAGGTGGGCGGCGCAGCCAGATCTCCTCGTGCAGACTGAACTGTAAGAAAGCTGTGCTGAAGTCTAGAGAGTGAAGCTCGTAGTCACGCTGAGCAGCAATGTGCAGCAGCACCCAAAGAGTGGTCATCTTCGGGGTGGGGGAGAAGGTCCGGAAGAAGTCAACTCTCTGTCGCTGACTGAAGCCTCGTGCAACGTAACGAGCCTTGAAGACAGGCGGAAAACCCGGCGGCCGCTTCACCCTGAAAATCCACATGCCATCGACTATGTTCGCCCCAGGAGGGGGAACCTCATCGACGTAGGTGCCTGTGGACTTCCAGGATGCCATCTCTGCGTCCATGGCTGTCTGCCACTGAGAGGAGTAGGGACCCGAGATCGCCTCTGTGTAAGAGCGCGGGGTCGGGATGTCTGGTGCATCCGGGTCTCCCTCAGGGGCAAGCAGCCAGGCCACGAGATGAGGTACAGCAACCGCAAGACAGTCGAGCTCCTCCTGCCTGTCCTCAAGGACGTCAGTGCCAAGAGCACACTCACCCCCGACGGACGGAGGACAGACAGACTCAGACCCAGCAACAAGACTGGCAGCGTAGTCTAGACGACACACAGCAGCAAAGTCAACGAGCTCAGCAACTAAGGCAGACGCAGCAGCAGACTCAAACGACGGGTCAGTGACAATAGTAGCCAGAAGACGCGTGACGGTGGGACTGGCAGCACGAACAGCGTCAGACGCAGGGTCAGGAAGCTCAGGAAGAGAGGACGCAGGAGGAGACGGCAGTGGGACGCGCTGCGGAGCAGAGGAGGGACGAAGTGCCATGGTGTGAGTGCCCGGCACAGGAGGAGGACGCGGACGCGGGACACGGCGAGCAGTGCGAGCGACGCGAACAGGCGAGGCAGGACGAGACGCAGGCTCGCGACGCTCCGTAAGCGAGTCTGTCTGCTCAGTGTAAGGAGAAGGAGCAGGCAGCGGAGAGCCAGGCTGTAACGGAAGACCAGTAGAAGACGGGAGGGTAAGAACCTGACGAAGCACGGAGTCAGGCGGCGGGAGAGACGACGGCGACGGCGGAGTGAAGAACAGACGCCGCTGCGCAGCACCACCAGCAGCAGCACCTCCAAAACTAGCGTCACCAGCTCCAACTCCTCCCGCCCCAGAAGCTCCAGCACCAGGAACTCCAGCGTCAGCACCTCCAGCACCAGGACCTCCAGTCCCAGTGTCTCCAGCTCCAGCGTCTCCAGCGGCAGGATCGACGGCTCCAGTAGCCCCAGGACCAGCACCACCAGCCCCGGCAGCTCCAGTACCTCCAGTACGAGCACCTCCGGAGCCAACAGTACCAGGGGCTCCTCCAGCACCAGCAGCGTCGGCAGGTCCAGCAGTCCCAGCACCTCCAGCAGCTCCAGTGGCCGAGCCCCCAGCACCAGCAGCGCCACGCGAACGGCAGTAGAGTCGAGTGTACCACTCACGCAGCTGCTGCGGGGAGAGAGGCTCCTGCCGACCAGACCCAGGCTCAACACCCCCAGGCTCAGCACCCCTAGGCTCAGCACCCCCAGGCTCCGTACGCTCAGGCTCAGCACTCCCAGGCGTAGCACCCCCAGGCTCCACGTACTCATGTACAGCACTCCCAGGCTCAGCAGCTCCAGGCTCGTCACGCTCAGGCTTAGCACCCCCAGGCTCCACACGCTCAGGCTCAGCACCCCCAGGCTCAGCACCTCCAGGCTCCTCACGCGCAGGCTCAGTACCCCCAGGCCCCGCACCCGCAGGCTCAGCACCCTCAGGCCCCGCACCCGCAGGCTCAGCACCCCCAGACTCAGCACCCCCAGCATTACCTCCTCTAGCAGCACAAGAGTCACCAGTGACCTCGACAGGCTCAACCAGGGGAGAGGGGTCTACCTGGGAAACACCTGAAGGAGCAGGACCCTGAGGGGGGAGGGGGTCTACCGGGGGGGGACCTGGAGCGAGGAAGAGCGGCGGGGGGCGGAGACAGGCAGTGCGGTAGGGGAAGAGACGGTAAAAGGGAACCGACTCGTCAAACGTGACGTCCTGAGAGGACAGAACACGGCGCGAGGTGGGGTGGTAAAACTGCCAGCCAGGCGCGTCAGTAGGGAAGCCAAGGAAGACGCAGGGAATGGCGCGAGCAGAGAGCTTGTCCGCGGTGGTATCGCGGACAAAGGCACGAGAGCCCCAGACCCGGAAGCGCGACGCATCGCCAACCTTCCCCGTCCAACGCAGTGTGGGCGAGGTCTCCGGCAAGGAGACACGGGGCCAGAGGTTGAGCTGATGCGTAGCGTACCGGACCGCAAACGGCCACAGAAAATGGGGAGCAGCCGCATGGATCATGGAGGTACGAGCGATCTCCATGACTAGGCCAATGCGGCGCTCAGCAACCCCATTCTGCTGCGGAGAGGCCGGAAGTGTGAACGACTGGAGGATGCCCTCCCCCTGACAAAAGTCCCGCAAGAGGTCGGAGGAAAACTCACCACCTCTGTCAGAGTGCAGACGTAGGACGGGAAAGTCCGTCTGGAAACGGTCGCGGAGCTGGAGACGAACAGCGCGGATCCAAGGGATCAAGACAGCAGGGACTTCACCCTTGCTGCGCAAGGGGAAGACCGTGGTGTACCGCGAGTAGTCGTCAACAACCAGCAGAAAGTACTGCTCGCGGCCCTGTCCCCGGACGCGGGCTGGGCCCCACACGTCCATGTGGAGAGTCTGCAGGGGAGCATCTGTCGGGGGAAACGAGGAGGAGTGAGGAGCGGCGCGCTGCCGCCCCTCGACACAAGGGAGACACGGCGGGGCAGGCGAGCGAGGGAGTGACGGCAGTGAGTGGGGAAGACCAGAGACAAGCAGACGGGAGTGCATGCCACGGAGGCGCGGCAGAGAGGGGTGACCAAGGCGGTGGTGCCAGAGGAGAGTCTGGTGCGACAGGCGACGACACAAGCAAGGGGCAGACTCCGGTCCGGACAAGGACACCTGACCAGTAGCAGCAACCTGGGGAGACCCGACAGTCAGGGTGTACAGACTCGACCCAGGCCGACGGGTGAACGTGGCCAGGTGGCGGCCCGTGCGGGCACACGTGCAGATCGCCACACGACGTCCTCCAGGGGTGAAGGTGTCAACCCACTCATCCTGGATGACGGCGTTACTCACCAGGTTTGTAGAGAACGAGGGGAGGTGGAGACCTGTAAGTGAGCCAGACGGGACCGCCGGACAGGGGAGGACAGTGGAGGAACGTGCAAGGACAGGTCACCCAGAGGGGTCAGCAAGGGAGACCGGAACCGGTGCAGAGAGCGGTGTGACTGTGGTGCTGTCGCGGAAGAAGCAGCGGGAGGCACCTGAGTCTAGCGTGAAAGTGTACAAGGCCTCAGTAGGCGCAGTACCTGAGAGAGCGGACTAACTAGCACCTAGGGCAGCAGACTCGCAAGCACCAAGGGCAGCAGTTTCACAAGCACCTGGAGCAGCAGCCTCTATACCAGGGTCTGGCGGAACACACAGGTAACAGTCACCCTTAGCACTAACAGTCAATGCATACATGGCAGCAAGGATAGCATCATAGTCAAGATCAAAGATCTCTACTCCCCTCCTAAGCAGCTCAGCCCAGTTGGGCAGTTCGGAGGAGTCAGGAAACTGAGCACGCCAGGCGTCACTAAGGCGGGAAAATAAGCGGTGCTGGGTGTGCAACCTCCCGCAGGTCTGACCAGCACGCTCACCCGTACGAATGACATACGGGCAGGTACCACCACCCCCAGGCGACTGACGCTGCGCGTACCACTCACGAAGGTCCTGCGGCGTACGGGGCAGGCGCTGGCGCTGCTGCTGCTGTGCCTGGCTGCCTCCAGAGCCGCCGCGCTGGGCCACACCACTGCGACCACCGCCACCGACTCCGCTGCCACTCCCACCACCGCCACCTCCACCGCTGCCACCCCCACTGCCGCCGCCACCACCGACCCCAACACCCCCACCCCCACCCCCGCCGCTCCCACCATCCACGTCGCCACCACGTGAGCCTCCACCACCGCCTCCACCCCCACCACCCCCACCACCCTTGCTGCCCTTCGCCTTGCCGCTGCGGCGCCTGCCACTGAAATCAAACGCAACCCCAGCCTCCTCAGTACCAAGGAGGTCGACAGCAGCAGCAGTGGCGACAGAGGGGAGGAGGGGAGAGGGGGAACACCCCTCGAAGAAGGGGGTGCGAGGAGTGCCTCGAGAAGCGCCTACACTGTGAATGCTAACCTCGACCGCTGTAAGGTGGCTTTTCGAGGAGGTCTATAGTGAGCTCAGTGGGGTCCATGGCGAGGAAGGTGTCCCTGACAGCACGAAGAGAGTCAGGGAGGCGAGTGACTAGGAGGTAGAGGGTGTAGTGAATAGGAAAAGGGTTCTTGGCGAGGAAGTCGGCACGGGTCGCAGCACGCACCCTAGCGTCGCTAGTGCGGAGGTGGGTGATGAGATCAGCGACAGTGTGAAAGGCGGACAGGTCAGGAAAGAGGTAGGGCAGGATAAGACGGCCTAGCGCAGCAGTGGCAGGCGAGCTGTAGCGAGCTACGACTGCGTCGAACAGGTCCTTGGCGGTTTTCTGTTGGCTAAAGTGCGCGCGCTCGGCTAGCGGTAGGTGGTTTTGCACAGCTAGGCGAGCAGCAGCGTCGCGAATAAGCCACTGCCAGGTCATGAGTGTCAGCGTCAGCAGTGTCTGCAGGGGCGGCAGCGCTTCCAGATGTATGAGCGAACAGGGACACACGATCCTTAGACTCGCACTGAAGGTAGAGCCTAAGGTCGTCTAACCAGGTCTCAATTTTGATCGGGCGGCCATCTGCGTCAAAAGTGAGAACATTATAGGTCGCCATCGTTGGTAGCGCAGGGCGGCAAGGTGGCGCTGACTAGGTTAGGGGCGGCCGGCAGGGGAGGAAGCGGGCTGCATGCACACGCAGGGCAGGGAGCGCGGCGGGCGGCGCTGTGCACGGGCAGGGTAGGGTGGCACGGCCACAGGCTGCGCACGGGCAGGGCAGGTGGCGCGGCTGCGGGCTGCGCACGGGCAGGGCAGGGAGGCGCGGCTGCGGGCTGCGCACGGGCAGGGTAGGGTGGCGTGGCGGCGGGCTGCGCACGGGCAGGACAGGGGGCGCGGCGGCGGGCTGCGCACGGGCAGGGCAGTGCGCGTGCGAGCGGCGCACGGGCAGGGCAGGCGCGCGGGCGGCAGGGCGACGCGACAGCAGCGCGACGCGGCCAGCAGCGCGCGCGGGGTGGGGCAGGCAGAGCAGCGCGCTAAAAAAAAAAAAAAATCGCGCTGCAGCAGTGGCGCGCGGCTAATAAGGGGCAGCGCGACTCGGGGTAGGGCAGTAGGGTAATGCGGTAACACGTGGGCCCTATGAAGAAGCTTAGGTCCTAAGGACCCATGGCTCTTAATACCATGTTAAGATAATGGACTAGAATGAGTTTGAACTAAGGCAAGATGAGATACAAGTATGAAACCCTAAAGGGGTTGTACCCCTTAGTGGCTACCCCACTGTAGCCTACACAACAACAAATATAGTTTGACAGATTGTGGGTACAAGTACTAACCCTAACATTGGGTTGTACCCCATATGGGCTACCCCACTATAGCCTACACAGAACTAACACATATATAGTTTGACACACCCCCATAGGCAAAGTGTCAGAATAGCTAGCAGGGTTGGATGAACTAGGATGAGGTTGGGTACAAATATGAAACCCTAAAGGGGGCTATACCCCATATTGGCTACCCCACTACAGCCTATGTATATATGTTATATATATAACTTGACACACCCCCATAGGCAAAGTGGGGGAGAACAAGGGGTCACACGACCCGTCAAGCAAAGCAATGCAAGCTCAGGGTGGATCACAACGTCACCACACACACTGAGCACAAGCAAAGGGCCACAAGGCCAGTCCACATGCAGAGGTATATATGCAACAGGAACAGCACAGTGATCACCACCTAGCAAGAGCAAGCATGCAGGTATATGTATATAGATCACAGTACAAGCAAAGCCTACAGCAAGTGTGGAAACGTAGGTACAAGGCCTAACAAGGTACAGAAACGCTGATGATCACTAGACGGAAGTGCCTTGGTGAATATATCAGCGGTGTTGGCCCGCGTGGCCACGTAAGCAAGACGAAGCTGACCTCGCTGCTGCAACTCTTGAGCCAGGAAGTAACGCAGAGCGATGTGCTTTGTTCTGTGCTCCAGTCTGTGCTCCTCACACAAGGCAATGGCCGCCTTGTTGTCAACGTACAGAACTGGAGGAGAACGAGGCCGCTCTCCCAAGTCAGTCAGCAGGTAGGTGAGCCAGCGTAACTCCTGTGCAGCCATGGCTGTGGCGTAGATCTCAGCGTCTCCCGCGAGCGTGTAGACCGCCAAGAAACAGAGCCAGAGCCAAGACTGAAGGTGTAACCCTGTGACGACCGCTGCGTAGCCTGGTCGTCAACCCAAGACGCGTCAGAGTGTCTAGTGAGGACAACGTCACCCCGTCCTCCAAGCACGAGCCCCATGCCCGATGTACTGCACAGGTAGCGCAGTACCCTCTTCGCAGCTTCCCAGTGCACCTTTCGGTGCCTACCAGGAGCCACGTAGCGAGCCAGAAGGCCAAGAGGGTACGCAAGGTCAGGTCGAGTGCAGGTCATCAGGTACATGAGGCAGCCCACTAGCTCTGGGTACGGGCCACTCGGCTCTACGGACTCGTGCTAAGGTGGATTTGAGAGCGAGTGACCTAAAGCCAGAGGAGTGGACTGTGGGGAGGACCAGGTGAAGCCGAAGCGCTGAAGGACCTGCTGCACCATATGTGACTGAGTCAGTGTGATGGTGCGGCGTGCTCTGTCCCGGGTGATCTGCAAGCCAAGGTAGCTGCGCAGCTCACCCAGGTCTGTGCACGTGTGTCTCTTCTGCAGCTCCGACTTCACCAGGGCGAGAGCCTCAGTGTCAGCAGTGGCAAAGTCCAAGTCGTCGACGTACACGAGGATGTAGAACGGCGGCAACGAAGTGTCGGTGCGCAGAAACAGTGACGGGTCAGCAGTCGAAGGAGCAAACCCAAGAGCCGCAAGTGTCGTCCTCAGTGTGTCGTGCCACTCACGGGGCGCCTGGCGGAGACCGTAGACTGGCCGCCGGAGGCTCCACTGGGTACCAGGAGGGAACGACCCAGTGAAGCTAGGTGGGCGGCGCAGCCAGATCTCCTCGTGCAGGCTGCCCTATAAGAAGGCTGTGCTGAAGTCAAGAGAGTGAAGCTCGTAGTCACGCTGAGCGGCAACGTGCAGTAGCACCCAAAGAGTGGTCATCTTCGGGGTGGGGGAGAAGGTATGGAAGAAGTCAACTCCCTCTCGCTGACTGAAGCCTCGAGCAACGTAGCGAGCCTTGAAGACAGGCGGAGAACCCGGCGGCCGCTTCACCCTGAAAATCCACATGCCATCGACGATGTTCGCCCCGGGAGGGGGAACCTCATCGACGTAAGTGCCTGTGGACTTCCAGGATGCCATCTCTGCGTCCATGGCTGCCTGCCACTGAGAGGAGTACTCACCCGCGATCGCCTCAGCGTAAGATCGCGGGGTCGGGATGTCTAGAGCATCCGGGTCTCCCTCAGGGGCAAGCAGCATGGCCACGAGATGAGGCGCAGCGGCTGCAAGACACTCAAGGTCCTCGTGCTTGTCCTCAAGGACGTCCGTGCCAAGAGCACACTAACCCTCGACGGATGGAGGAAAGACAGACTCAGACTCAGCAACAAGGCTAGCGGCGTAGTCTAGACGACAGGCAGCAGCAAAGTCAACAAGCTCAGCGACTAAGGCAGACGCAGTAGCAGACTCAAACGACGGGTCAGTGACAATAGTGGCTAGCAGACGCGTGACAGTAGGGTGCTCAGCACGAAACCGGTCAGACTCAGGGTCCGGAACGTCAGGCAAAGAAGACGCAGGAGGAGACGGCAGAGGAACACGCTGTGGAGCAGAGGAAGGACGAAGTGCCATAATGTGCATGCTAGGGACACGAGGAGGACGCTCACGACTAACACGACCAGTGCGACCAGTGCGACCAGTGCGAACAGGCGAGACAGGACGAGACGCAGGCTCACGACGCTCAGTAAGACCTCCTGTCTGCTCAGTGTAAGGAGAGGGAGCAGGCAGGGGGGAGCCTGGCTGTAACGGAAGACGGTAGGCTAAGAACCTGGCGAAGCACTGTGTCAGGAGGCGGCAGAGACGACGGTGACGGCGGAGAGAAGAAAAGGTGCTGCGCAGCAGTGTCACCAGCACCAGCAGCTCCTGTGCCTCCTGCAGCACCAGAACCCCCAGCAGCTCTAGACCCTCCAGCTCGAGCTCCTCGAGCGCCAGCACCACTAGCAGCCGCAGAACCTCCAGCGCCAGCACCGCCAGTACCAGCGTCACCAGCAGTAGCACCGCCAGCACCGGCAGCTCCAGACCCAGTGTCTCTAGCAGCAGCACCCCCAGACGCAGCACCCCAAGTCGGAACCGGCACCCCCAGCTCCAGGGACGTCAGCAGAAGCGCCTCCAGCGGCAGAGCCCCGAGCTCCAGCAGCGCGACCCTGACGGCGAGCGTACCACTCGTGCAGCTGCTGTGGGGAGAGAGGCGCACGCGGACGAAGGCGGCTACTCCAAGGAGACCGCGGACAAGTAGTCTCAGTACCCTCAGACGCCGCACCCCCAGACCCAGCACCCCGAGGCTCCTCACGCTCAGCCTCAGCACCCCCAGACTCAGCACCCCCAGACTCAGCACCCCCAGGCGTAGCACCTCCAGTCTCCTCACGCTCAGGCTCAGCACCTCCAAACTTAGCACCCCCAGACGCAACACCCCCATGCGTAGCACCTCCAGCCTCCTCATGCTCAGGCTCAGCACCTCCAGACTCAGCACCCCCAGACGCAGCACCCCCAGGCGCAGCACCTCCAGTCTCCTCACGCTCAGGCTCAGCACCTCCAGACTCAGCACCCCCAGACGCAACAACCCCATGCGTAGTACCTCCAGCCTCCTCACGCTCAGGTCCAGCACCTCCAGGCCCCACACGCTCAGGCTCGGTACCCCCAGACCCAGCACCCCCAGGCTCCGCACGCTCAGGCTCAGCACCCCCAGACGCAGCACCCCGAGCACCCCCAGCAGGACCCGAGTCACCAGTGACCTCAACAGGCGCAGGCACAGGAGGGTCTACAAGAGAAACACCTGAAGGAGCAGGACCTGGCGCGGGGAGGGGGTCTACCTGGGGAGGACCTGGAGCGAGAAAGAGCGGAGGGGGGGGGCGAGCGGTAGTGCGGTAGGGAAAGAGACGGTAAAAGGGGACCGACTCGTCGAAGGTGACGTCCTGAGACGCAAAGACACGGCGCGAAGCGGGGTCGTAAAACTGCCAGCCAGGCGCGTCAGGAGGAAAACCAAGGAAGACGCAGGGAATGGCGCGAGCGGAGAGCTTGTCCGCGGTGGTATCGCGGACAAAGGCACGAGCACCCCAGACCCAGAAACGCGACGCATCGCCAACCTCCCCCGTCCACAGCAGTGTGGGCGAGGTCTCCGGCAAGAGACACGGGGCCAGAGGTTGAGCTGATGCGCGGCGTACCAGACCGCAAACGGCCACAGAAAATGGGGGCAGCCGCATGGATCATGAAGGCACGAGCGACCTCCATGACTAAGCCAATGCGGCGCTCAGCAACCCCATTCTGCTGCGGAGAGGCCGGAAGCGTGAACGACTGGCGGATGCCGTGCTCCTCACAGAAAGCTCGCAAGAGGTCGGAGGAGAACTCACCACCTTTGTCAGAGTGCAGACGCAGGACAGGAAAGTCCGAGTGGAACCGCTCACGGAGCTGGAGACGAACAGCGCGGATCCAGGGGATCAGAACATCAGGGACCTGACCCTTGCTGCGCAAGGGGAAGACCGTGGTGTAATGCGTGTAGTCGTCGACGACCAGCAGGAAGTACCGCTCGCGGCCTTGCCCCTGGACGCGGGCTGGGCCCCACACGTCCAGGTGGAGAGTCTGCAGTGGAGCCTCTGTGGGAGGGAACGAGGAGGAGTGAGGAGCAGCGCGCTGCCGCCCCTCGACGCAAGGAATGTAGGGCGGCGCAGGCGAGGGAGGGAGAGCAGGCAGAGACCTGGGAAGACCAGAAACCAGGAGGCGAGATTGCATGCCACGAAGGCGGGGTAGGGAGGGGTGACCAAGGCGGTGGTGCCAGAGGAGAGTCTGGTGCAACAGACGGCGACACTCACACTGGGTAGCTACCTGAGCGGACGCGTACAGCTGAGGAGACACAGGGGTGTAGCGCGACACAGTGGTGAGGGTGTACAGACTGGACCCTGGCGCACGTGTGAACGTGGCCAGGTGGCGGCCAGTCCTAGAGCACGTACAGATCGCCACACGCTGTCCTCCAGGAGTCCAGGTGTCAACCCAGTGATCCTGAAGGACGGCGTTGCTCACCAGGTTCGTAGAGAACGAGGGGATGTGGAGACCTGACAGCTCACCGGACGGGACCGCCGGACACGGGAGCACAGTACTGGACCGTGCAAGCACTGGGCCCCCAGAGGGGTCAGCGAGTGCGACAGGGACAGGTGCAGGGAGGGGAGTGACTGTGGTGGTGTCGCGAAAGAAACAGCGGGAAGCACCTGAGTCAAGCGTGAAGGTGTGCAAGGCCTCAACAGGCGCAGTTACAGAGAGAGCAGACGCACTAGCACCTAGGGCTGCAGTCTCTATACCTGGGTCAGGCGGAACGCACAAGTAGCAGTCACCCTCAGCACTAACAGTCAATGCATACATGGCAGCAAGGATTGCATCATAGTCAAGATCAAAGATAGGAACATCACGCCTAAGCAGGTCTGCCCAGTTGGGGAACTCAGTAGCCTCAGGAAACTTGGCGCGCCAGGCGTCGCTAAGCCTAGCGAAGCAGCGGTACTCAGTGTGAAAGCCGTTGCATGGGCGACCAGCGCGGGGACCGGCACGAATAACATAGGGGCAGCGACCAGGACCCCCAGACGCCCCACGCTGAGCATACCAATCATGAAGCTGCTGAGACGTGGGGGTCTGGCGCTGACGCTGCTGCTGCTGCTGTGGCTGCTGCTGCTGATGCTGCTGCTGCTGCTGCTGCTGCTGCTGCTGCTGCTGCTGCTACTGCAGTGGCTGCTGCTGCTGATGCTGCTGCTGCTGCTGCTGCTGCTGCTGCTGCTGCCTCTGACCACCACTGGAGCCCCCTTTCGGGCCGGCCGCACTCCAGCCCCCACCTCCGCCACCACTACCGCTGCCTCCTCCCCCACTACCGCTGCTGCCTCCACCACCGCTCCCGGTCCCACCGCCGCCCCACCCACCTCCTCCACCTCCACGACCACCCCCACCACCTCCACCACCCCCGCCGCCTCCACCACCGCTCCCTCCACCGCCACCTCCACCACCCTTACCACCCTTGCCGCCCTTGGTGCCGCTGCGCTTCCCACTAGGAGCGGAATCAGCTGTGACCTTCTCAGCACCGAGGAGGTCGACGGCAGCAGCAGCAGAGGCGTAGGAGGGGGCAAGAGGGGAGGGGGAGCACCCCTCAAAGAGGGGAGTGCGAGGAGTGCCACGAGCAGCACCTACAGCGAGGATGTTCTTTTCTGCTGCTAGGAGCTGCTGCTCGAAGTCGGCTAGAGTGAGAGTGGTAGGGTCTAGGGCGAGAAAGTGGTCCCTGACTGAATTGAGAGTGTTAGGGAGGCGGGTGACGAGGATGTAGAGGGTAAAGTACAACGGGGGGGGGTTCTTGGTGAGGAAGCCGTCTGTAAGGGCGGCACGAAAGCGAGCGTCACTAGTGCGGAGGTGAGAGATAAGGTCCTCAGCGGTGGCAAACGAGGACAGGTCTGGGAACAGGTAGGGCAGGATGAGACGACCTACGGCTGCAGTGGCTGGGGACGAATAGCGCGCAACTACAGCGTCATACAGTGCCTTAGCAGTCTTGTGCTGGCTAAAATGCGCGCGCTCAGTGATCGGCAGATGATTGCGAATAGCAAGGCGCGCAGCAGCATCGCGAGTCTGCCACTGTGAGCGGTCAAGAGCAGGAGCAGTGTCAGCAGGAGCAACGGCAGTGCCAGACGCGTGATCGAACAGTGAAACGCCGTCTTTTGCATCAGTCATAAGAAACAGTTGCAGGTCGTCGAGCCAAGTGGCAAACTCAATCGGGCTATCGTCAGGCTCAAATGCAAGAATATTAAGCATCGCCATAATCGCAGTGCAGACGAAGGCAGCAGGCAAAGGCAGTAAGCACAGGCAGCAGGCAAAGGCAGCAGGCACAGGCAGCAGGCAAAGGCAGCAGGCACAGGCAGCAGGCACAGGCAGCAGGCAAGGGCAGCAGGCAAGGGCGGCTCGCAAAGGAGTCGCAAGCTGCGCGTGGGCTGGCTAAGCGATGCGCTAGCAGCGCCGGCAGCGCACGAGTGAGGCAGGCGGCCGCGACAGTAGGGCTGGCGGCGCGCGGGGCTGCGGGGCAGCGCGACGCGCAGCGGCAGGGCGCGCACGGGGCTGCAGGGCAGCGCGACGGGCGGCGCGCGGGGCTGCGGGGCAGCGCGACGGGCTGGCAAGGCGCGCGCGGGGCTGTGGGACAGCGCAACGGGCGGCGCGCGGGGCTGCGGGGCAGCGCGACGGGCAAAGGCAGGGCGCGCGTGGGGCTGCAGGGCAGCGCGACGGGCGGCGCGCGGGGCTGCGGGGCAGCGCGACGGGCAGGCAAGGCAGGCAGGCTAGGGCAGGGCGTGGGGTAGCACGGTAACCGCGAGCGGTTGGTGGTGGGCCCTAAAAAAAATCGATCCTGAGGTCCTAGGGACCTCCTGCTCTGAATACCATGTCAGAATAGCTAGCAGGAATGGATGAACTAAGATCAAGTTGGGTACAAATATGAAACCCTAAAGGGGGCTATACCCCATATTGGCTACCCCACTACAGCCTACACATATATGTTACATATATAATTTGACACAAAGTTGGGGAGAACAAGGGGTCACAAGACCAGTCAAGAAAAGCAAGCAAGCCCAGGGTGGATCACAACGTCACCACACACACTGAGCACAAACAAAGGGCCACACTGCCAGTTCGCATGCAGAGGTATATATGCAACAACAACAGTACAGTGATCACTACCTAGCAAGTGTAGGCATGCAGGTATATAATATAGATCACAGTACAAACAAAGTCAAGAGGTAAGCAAGTGAGCAAACACAGGCACCAGGCCTAACGCTGTGCAAAAGCGCTGATGGTCACAAGGCGGAAGTGCCTTGGTGAACACATCAGCAGTGTTGGCCCGAGTGGCCACGTAAGCAAGACGAAGCTGGCCATGCTGCTGCAGCTCTCGAGCAAGGAAGTAACGCAGAGTGATGTGCTTCGTTCTGTGCTCCAGTCTGTGCTCCTGACATAAGGCAAGGGCCGCCTTGTTGTCGCCGTACAGAACTGGAGGAGAACAAGGCCGCTCTCCCAAGTCAGTCAGCAGGTAGGTGAGCCAGCGAAGCTCCTGTGCAGCCATGGCTGTGGCGTAGATCTCAGCCTCACAACTAGAGCTAAGAACAGAAGAAGAGCGAGTGGACCGCCAAGAGACAGAGCCGGAACCAAGACTGAAGGTGTAACCCTGTGACGACCGCTGTGCAGCCAGGTCGTCAACCCAAGAGGCGTCTGAGTGTCTAGTGAGGACAACGTCACCCCGTCCTCCAAGCACCAGCCCCATGCCTGATGTACTGCACAAGTAGCGCAGCACCCTCTTAGCAGCCTCCCAGTGCTCTCGCCGGTGTCTCCCAGGCGCAACGTAACGAGCAAGGATGCTAAGAGGGTACGCAAGGTCAGGTCGAGTGCAGGTCATCAGATATTTGAAGCAGCCCACAAGTTCTTGGTACGGGCCACTCGGCTCTACGGACTCGTCCGAAGGTGGAGCTGAGAGCGAGTGACTGGTAGACAGAGGAGTGGACTGTGGTGAGGAGAACTGGAAGCTGAAGCGCTGAAGGACCTGCTGCACCATGTGTGACTGAGTCAGGGTAATGGTGCGGCGTGCTCTGTCCAGGGTGATCTGCAAGCCAAGGTAGCTGCGCAACTCACCCAGGTCTGTGCACGTGTGTCTCTTCTGCAGCTCCGACTTCACAAGGGCGAGTGCCTCAGTGTCAGCAGTGGCGAAGACCAAGTCGTCGACGTACACGAGGATGTAGAACGGCGGCAGCGAAGAGTCGGTGCACAGAAACAGCGACGGGTCAGCAGTGGAAGGAGCAAACCCAAGAGCCGCAATTGTCGTCCTCAGTGTGTCGTGCCACTCACGAGGCGCCTGGCGGAGACCGTAGACTGGCCGGCGGAGGCTCCACTGGGTACCAGGAGGGAACGACCCAGTGAAGCCAGGTAGGCGGCGCAGCCAGATCTCCTCGTGTAGGCTGCCCTGCAAGAACGCTGTGCTGAAGTCAAGAGCGTGAAGCTCGTAGTCACGCTGAGCGACAACGTGCAGCAGTACCCGAAGAGTGGTCATCTTCGGGGTGGGGGAGAAGGTATGGAAGAAGTCAACTCCCTGCCGCTGACTGAAGCCTCGTGCAACGTAACGAGCCTTGAAGACAGGCGGAGAACCCGGCGGCCGCTTCACCCTGAAAATCCACATGCCATCGCTTCACCCTAGGAGGGAGAACCTCGTCGACGTAAGTGCCTGTGGACTTCCAAGATGCCATCTCTGCGTCCATGGCTGTCTGTCACTGAGAGGAGTAGGGACCCGTGATCGCCCCTGTGTAAGAGTGCGGGGTCGGGATGTCCAGTGCATCCGGGTCTCCCTCAGGGGCAAGCAGCCAGGCCACGAGATGAGGTACAGCAACCGCAAGACAGTCAAAGTCCTCCTGCCTATCCTCAAGGACGTCCGTGCCAAGAGCACACTCACCCCCGACAGACAGACTCAGACTCTGCAACAAGACTGGCGGCGTAGTCTAGACGACACGCAGCAGCAAAGTCGACAAGCTCAGCAACTAAGGCAGACGCAGCAGTGGACTCAAACGACGGGTCAGTGACAACAGTAGCCAGAAGACGCGTGACTGTGGGGCTAGCAGCACGAACGGCGTTAGACTCAGGGTCAGGAAGCTCGGGAAGAGAGGACATAGGAGGAGACGGCAGAGGGACGCGCTGTGGAGCAGAGGAAGGACGAAGTGCCATAATGTGAGTGCCTGGCACAGGAGGAGGACGCGGACGCGGGACACGACGAGCGGTGCGAACAGCGCGAACAGGGGAGGCAGGACGAGACGCAGGCTCACGACGCTCTGTAAGGGAGACCGGCTGCTCAGTGTAGCGGGATGGGACAGGCAGTGGCGAGTCAGGAGGAAGGGCAGTGGACGAAGGAAGACCAAGAACCTGGCGGAGAACCGACTCGGGCGGAAGCTCAGACAGCTGCGGCGGCGGCTCGAAGAACGGTCGCTGCTGCACAGGGCCTCCAGCTCAAGCGGCACCAGCTCCAGTGCCACCAGCTCCAGTGCCTCCAGCTCCAGTGTCTCCAGCTCCACCATCTCCAGCACCAGCGCCTCTAGGACCACTAGCTCCAGCTCCTCCGGTACCTCCAGCTCCAGTGCCTCCAGCTCCAGCACCACCAGCTCCAGTGTCTCCAGCTCCAGCGTCACTAGCTCCAGCAGCGGCACCACGAAGGCGACAGCGGCTAGTGTACCACTTGCGCAGCTGCTGAGGGAAGAGAGGCTCCCGGAGGGGAGACGCAGTACCCCTAGGTGCAGCACCCCTAGACGCAACACCCCCAGGCTCCGCACGCACAGGCTCAGCACCCCCAGGCTCCGCACTCGCAGGCTCAGCACCCCCAGGCTCCGCAGCACGAGCACCTCTGGAACCAGCAGTGCTAGCACCACCAGCACCTCCAGCACCAGCAGCACCACCAGCTCCGGCAGCTCCAGTACCCCTAGGACGAGCACCTCCGGGACTAGGAGTGCCAGCACCACCAGCACCTCCAGCACCAGCAGCTCCAGCAGCTCCAGTACCTCCAGCACCAGCACCTCCGGGACCAGCAGTGCTAGCACCACCAGCACCAGCAACACCACCAGCCCCGGCAGCTCCAGTACCCCCAGGACGAGCACCTCCGGGACCAGCAGTGCCAGCTCCTCCGGGACTAGTAGCTCCAGGGCCTCCAGCTCCAGCAGCTCCACGCGGAAGGCAGTAGCGCTGAGTGTACCACTCGCGCAGCTGCTGTGGTGAGAGAGGCTCTCGCCGACTAGACTGCTGGGGCGAGGCCCCGGGAGAACCTCCAGGACCAGTAGACGTAGCACCACCAGGCTCAGCACCCCCAGAAGTAGCACCCGTAGGCTCAGCACCCCTAGGCTCCTCCCGCTCTGGCGTAGCACCCCCAGGCTCAGCACCCCCAGGCACAACACCCTCAGGCTCCACACTCCAAGGCTCAACACCCCCAGACCCAGCACCCCGAGCAGCACCACCCGCAGCGGCACCTGAGTCACCAGTGACCTCGACAGGCTCAGGCAAGGGAGGCGGGTCTACCTGAGACACACCTGAAGGAGCAGGACCCTGAGGGGGGGGGGTCTACCGGAGGGGGACCTGGAGCGAGGAAGAGGGGCGTTGGGGGAGAGGGGCAGTGCGGTAGGGAAAGAGACGGTAGAAGGGAACCGACTCGTCAAACGTGACGTCCTGAGAGGCGAACACCCGACGCGACGTGGGGTGGTAAAACTGCCAGCCAGGCGCGTCAGGGGGAAAACCAAGGAAGACGCAGGGAATGGCGCGAGTGGAGAGCTTGTCCGCGGTGGTATCGCGGACAAAGGCACGAAAACCGCAGACCCGGAAGCGCGACGCATTTCCAACCTCCCCCGTCCAACGCAGTGTGGGCGAGGTCTCCGGCAAGGAGACACGGGGCCAGAGGTTGAGCTGATGCGCAGCGTACCGGACCGCAAACGGCCACAGAAAATGGGGAGCCGCTGCATGGATCATGGAGGTACGAGCGACCTCCACGACTAAGCCAATGCGGCGCTCAGCAACCCTATTCTGCTGCGGAGAGGCCGGAAGCGTGAACGACTGGAGGATGCCCTCCCCATGACAAAAGTCCCGCAAGAGGTCCGAGGAGAACTCACCACCTCTGTCAGAGTGTAGACGCAGGACGGGAAGGTCCGTGTCGAACCGCTCGCGGAGCTGGAGACGCACAGCGCGGATCCAAGGGATCAAAACAGCAGGGACTTCACCCTTGCTGCGCAAGGGGAAGACCGTGGTGTAACGCGAGTAGTCGTCGACAACCAGCAGAAAGTACCGCTCGCGGCCCTGTCCCTGGACGCGGGCTGGGCCCCACACGTCCAGGTGGAGAGTCTGCAGGGGAGCATCTGTCGGGGGAAACGAGGAGGAGTGAGGAGCGGCGCGCTGCCGCCCCTCGACGCAAGGAATGCAGGGCGGGGCAGGCGAGGGCGGGAGGGAAGGCAGAGACCTGGGAAGACCAGAGACCAGGTAGCGAGAGTGCATGCCACGCAGGCGTGGCAAGGAGGGGTGACCAAGGCGGTGGTGCCAAAGGAGAGTCTGGTGCGACAGGTGACGACACTCGCAGGGGGGGGCTACCAGACCTGACGCAGCCACCTGACCAGACGCAGCAACCTGGGGAGGCTCAGTAGTCAGTGTGTACAGACTCGACCCAGGCCGACGGGTAAACGTGGCCAGGTGACGGCCCGTCCGTGCACACGTGCAGATCGCCACACGCTGGCCTCCAGGGATAAAGGTATTAACCCACTCATCCTGAAGAGCTGCGTTACTCACCAAGTTCGTCGAGAACGAGGGGAGGTGGAGACCTGACAGCGAGCCGGACGGAACCGCCGGACACGGGAGCACGGTGGAGGAACGTGCAAGAACCGGACCCCCAGAGGGGTCAGCCAGGGAGACCGCAACCGGTCTAGGGAGCGGTGTGAGTGCGGTACTGTCGCGAAAGAAACAGCGTGAAGCACCTGAGTCAAGCGTGAAGGTGTGCAAGGGCTCAGCAGACGCAGTACCAGAGAGAGCAGACTCACTAGCACCTAGAGCAGACGCACTAGTACCTAGAGTAGCAGCCTCTATGCCAGGGTCGGGCGGCACACAGAGGTAACAGTCACCCTCAGTACCCACAGTCAGAGTATACATGGCAGTAAGTATAGCGTCCAAGTCGAGAGCAAAGACGTCCACCCCATGTCGAAGCAGCTCCAACCAGCTGGGGGGCTCAGCCTCGTCGCCAAACACCTCTCTCCAGGCGTCACTCAAATAGGCGAAGCAGCGGGGCTGTGAATGGCCAGGTGTCCCGCAGGTCTGCCCGGCCCGAGCACCTGTGCGAATGACGTACGGGCAGCGACCAGTACTCGGAGACTTCCCACGCTGGAAATACCACTCACGAAGCTGCTGGGGCGGAAGGGTGACGCGCACCTCGCTGAAGCTGCAGCTGGCCACCACCAGAACCTCCCCACCGAACAGCTCCACCTCGACTGCCGCTGCGGCCGCCTCCACCACTCCCACCGCTGCCCCCACTGCCGCCAAGACTCCCACCACTACCACTAAGAGAAGCCATAGTGGGCAGAGGAAGGAGGTAGGGCAGGGCAAGGCAGGAACGGAGACGCACGGGCTGCAGAGGGCGTCGTGTAGGTGGGCAGGAGGCGAGCGCGCGGGCTAGGAGAGCGGCGCCCTGGCTGGCAGAGCGGTGCGCAGGATCCGGGACGGCGCTCGGCAGGGCATTGCGGGCGTAGGGCAAGGCAGGGCCGGGCGCGCGGGCTAGCAGAGCGCTGCGCGGGCGGACAGGGCGGCGCGCAGGCCGGCAGGGGCGGCGCGTGGGCTCTGGGGCGGCGCACGGCAAGGGCAGGGGCCGCGCGCAGGCTCTGGGGCGGCGCGACGGGCAGGCAGGGCGTCGCGCGGGTCCTAGGGCGACGCGACGGGCAGGGCAGGGCGTCGCGCGGGTCCTAGGGCGACGCGACGGGCAGGGCAGGGCGTCGCGCGGGTCCTAGGGCGACGCGACGGGCAGGGCAGGGCGTCGCGCGGGTCCTAGGGCGACGCGACGGGCAGGGCAGGGCGTCGCGCGGGTCCTAGGGCGACGCGACGGGCAGGGCAGGGCGTCGCGTGGGTCCTAGGGCGACGCGACGGGTAGGGCAGGGCGTCGCGCGGGTCCTAGGGCGACGCGACGGGCAGGGCAGGGCGTCGCGCGGGTCCTAGGGCGACGCGACGGGCAGGGCAGGGCGTCACGCGGGTCCTAGGGCGACGCGACGGTCAGGGCAGGGCGTGCGCGGTCAGGGCAGGGCGTGAGCAGGGCAGCGCGACGCGGGCAGGGCAGCGCGTGCGCGGGGCGGCGCGACGCAGGGCAGGGCGTGCGCGGGGCAGCGCAACTCAGGAGAGGGCAAGGCGTGCGCGGGGCGGCGCAACGCAGGGCAGGGCAGGGCATGCGCTGGCAGCGCGACGCAGGGCAGGGCATGGGGTAGCGCGGTAACCGCAGTCGGTCACTAGCTAATGGTGGGCCCGGAAAAAAAAAACGGTCCTACGGACCTACTGCTCTGAAACCATGTCAGAATCAACGAGTAGGAATGGTTGCATTGAAGGGATTGTGGGTACAAGTACTAACCCTAACATTGGGTTGTACCCCATATGGGCTACCCCACTACAGCCTACAAACAATGAACACAACATGTTTTGACACACCCCCATAGGCGAAGTGGGGGACAACAAGCGGTCACAAGACCAGTCAAGAGAAACAAAGCAAAGCTCAGGGTGGATCACAACGTCACCACGCATTCCGAGCACAAGCAAGTGGCCGCAAGGCCAGGTCACAAGCATGGTTATAAAGAAACGCAAACAATACAGTGATCATAACCTAGCAAGAGTAAGCATGCAGGTATATATATAGATCACAGTACAAGCAAAATCAAGCAGTGAGCAGGTGTGGCAGAGTAGGCACAAGACCTAGAGCAGTACAAACACGCTGATGGTCACCAGACCCAAGGGCCTTGGTGAAGATATCAGCAGTGTTGGCCTGAGTGGCCACGTAAGCAAGATGAAGCTGACCACGCTGCTGCAGCTCTCGAGCAAGGAAGTAGCGCAGGGGGATATGCTTCGTTCTGTGCTCCAGTCTGTGCTCCTGACACAAGGCA
Organism: Closterium sp. Yama58-4; assembly: GCA_947470075.1. Lineage (NCBI taxonomy): Eukaryota > Viridiplantae > Streptophyta > Zygnematophyceae > Desmidiales > Closteriaceae > Closterium > Closterium sp. Yama58-4. The sequence goes on from CANIUD010000587.1 coordinate 945,456, forward strand.
ATCATGGCCTTGTTGTCGACGTACAGCACTGGAGGAGAACGAGGCCACTCTCCCAAGTCAGTCAGCAGGTAGGTCAACCAACGCAACTCCTGTTCAGCCATGGCTCCCGCATAGATCTCAGCCTCACAACTGGAGCTGAGAACAGAAGACGAGCGGGTGGACCGCCACGAAACTGAACCAGAGCCAAGGCTGAAGGTGTAACCCTGTGACGACCGCTGCGTATACAGGTCGTCGCACCAAGAAGCGTCGGAGTGTCCAGTGAGGACAACTGGACCCCGTCCTCCAAGCACAAGCCCCATGCCCGATGTGTTAGAATGTTATGCTGTGTAGGCTGTAGTGGGGTACTCAACAGAGAGTACAACCCTTTTAGGGTTTCCAATTTGTATCCCACCTGCCTGCTAGTGCAACCCCTCTTCTTCTTTTATCATTCTAGCTTCTCAATCTTGACATGCTATCAGAGCAGGTCGACCCTCCCTGGTCGATCCTGTGGATGGGCCCACCCTACTACTTCCGCTGCTGTTCTGTTAGTCGCGCGCCCCGGGCTCGCGAAATTTTTCAGCCCGCCGCGCGTCCCGAGTGCGCGGCGGTTTTCTGCTCAGCGCGCCGCCCCGTGGAGCCGCGCGCGGCCCTCGTACACCCAACGCGCCACCCCATGGAGCCGCGCGCGGCCCCCCGTGCACCCGACGCGCCGCCCTGTGGAGCCGCGCGCGGCCCCCGTGCAGCCGACGCACCGCTCCGTGGGACCCGCGCGCCGCCCCGTGGGACCCGCGCGCCGCGCCCGTGGACCCGCGCGCCGCCCCAGGGGACCCGCGCGCCACCCCGCGGCCCCCCGCGCGCGCTGCCCTGTGACTCCCGCGCGCCACCCTTGCCCTCGTGCGCCGCGGGGCAGCTTCCTCCCCGCCCCCCCCTCCTTTCTCCTTCCTCTCCCTGCTGCGCGTGCAGCTGTGGGGGGGAGGGTATGGGGTTGGTAGTTATGGGGGTGACGGGAGTGCGTACGCAGCTGCCCCTCCTCCTCCTTTCTCTCCCACTGCTGCAGCTACCGTTGAGGGGGAGATGGTGTGGGAGCTGAGGGAGTGGTGCTAGGGATGAAGAGGGGGATGTGAAAAGGGGGTTTGGGGCAATGGGGGAAGTTGAGCGGAGGTAGCCGAATTGAAGCCAGCAGCGCCAGTATTCCGGATGCCTCTTGCTCCGGTAGCACGTGAGCCTGTCGCTCCAGTCGCCCGTGGGTCAGTTGCTCCAGCCGCTCGTCTTAGCCGCGGAGCCAGTTACTCCAGCAGTCCGGATGCCCTTGCTCCGGTAGCCAGTGTGCCAGTTGCTCCAGCCGCCGCCTCCTATCTCCTCTCCTCTCATTGTCCCTCCTCCTCCTCACTTGCCCTCTGTGTCTGCCACTAGCGTTTGCTTATGCACTTGTCCTGCGATTGCTTGTTGTGTTGACTATACCACACTTTGCCTATGGGGGTGTGTCAGAATGTTATGCTGTGTAGGCTGAGTGTGGTACTCAACAGTGAGTACAACCCTGTTAGGGATGCCTATTTGTATCCCACCTGCCTGCTAGTGCAACCCCTCTTTTAGCTTCTCAATCTTGACACGATGTACCGCGCAAGTAGCGTAGCACCCTCTGAGCAGCCCGCCAGTGCTCTGGTCGGTGTCTCCTAGGCGCAATGTAGAGTGCCAGGATGCTGAGAGGGTTCGCAAGGTCAGGTCGAGTGCAGGTCATCAGTCACTTGTGTCCGTCAATTATCTTCTGGCACACGCAAGGAGATGCGATGCTTTCCGCCTTCTCCGCCTTACGGCGGCCATGGATTTTGCCGAGTCAACAATGGTCAACATCCTCGCTAAGATGCCTTACGCTTAACTCCGCTGCTGTTACACGCATCGTCTGTAACCTTAACAATGGGACTCCAGTCATTCTTGCTGACCTCGGTTTCTCCAGTTATCAGGCGACACTGCACGGAGTCAGTCTGACATCGCCTGGTTCGACCATTAACGGCTCGCGTCATGGTTATGATAACATTGTTTCAGGCTTCAATGGTTTCTACAGCTCTTCTATTATTAAGAATCACGCTTTCAAGGCCTCGACCTCGAGACCACATCATTATCTTCTCGAGATCCTGGCCCCTGACAAGTCTAGAACATATTTTAACTCGTTCGTGCTCAGTCATCAGGCATTACACACAGTCATTGAGGGTGCTTGGCACGCTCTTCTGCTGCCTGTTTCTCCTCATCATTGCACGATGGCTCATCCTGCTGATGTCCTGGCTCTGCCGAAGGGTCTACGTTCCCGCCTGGTTTCTAATCAGTCTGCTTCCACGTGCTGCTAACTCTGCCGGTCTTCAGGCTCCTGCGAGCATTGACAAGGACAAGAACGACTCGTCAGCCGCTGGTGGCTCTGGGTTATCTGTTGCGGATAAGGTCACCATTCCTTCTGTCGGCCTTACCGAAGATGGCGGTTTCATTGATGACAACTCAGATGATGAGATGGTCATCGATCTGGCCAAGGAAGCTGGTTCCGGTTTGCGGTCTGTCGCCATTCTGCTGATTCCGTTCATGCTGCATAAAGAAATTTCCTGTGTGATTGACGCTCTCATGGCACTGATAAAGCACGGGTGGTATTTAGAATTGTCAGCTGACGCCGCGACGACGCCAAGTTTCAGGAACTCCATACCGCTTATATCGCCAAGACGCGCTTCTGTCGTCTGCAAGTTTCTTTCGTCAAAGAATCTGATGCGGAATGGGTGAAGAAAAAGGAGGTCATTTATCAGCCTCTTAAGAATCAGGCACAATTCATCACGCTTCACTGGCAACATACTGAGGACTCTATTTTTGCTCGTGAAAAGGCGTTGAACCCGCAAGCAATCGTTTTCATGATCAATGATGTCTCTGCTGCTGTTGAGCTGATCATGATTCACGATCGCATGGCTACCTACCCGCTCACGAGTACCCGGCGTTCGGCCTTCCTGCGCTGCACCTGTCTGCACCGTGTGCTACATCCGGTTACTGGTGCTGTTACGGACGTCATGATGGGTCTGGTGTACGCTCACCCGGAGAACCGCAACCGTCGCTGGATTTACTCGATCGCAGATCCTCCTGACCGCGCGAGGAAGCTATTGATCCATTAGCAGGCCTTATCCTGCTCGCTCTGTGGCGGCAAGCATTATGATAAGTATCATGATGCTTTTGTCACTGAGCGTCAAAATAATGTTAGCAAATGGAACCTCACTTTGGGCAAAGTGCACAGACTCAACGGTAACGGCATTAGAATTTCTTCTGCTCGCTTTCCACTCTGCTTTTCTCTCTCACGCACTAACCTGTCTCTGCTCATCCGCAGCTGCGTTGCTGAAAGCGTCCTCGTTCTTTCTCCCAATCCTTTGAGACCCGGCCATCGCTCTCATCTCCACCAGCAGCAGCAGGGAAGATTGGATCTGCACGCAAGAAGGCTGCGGGAAAGCGAAGGGGAAGAGCCTCGTTGTTGCTGCAGCTCACATCTCGGCAGCTGCTCACCTGCTAGAATTGTCGAAGGGGAGTTCGGCAACGAAGGCGTCACTCGACAAGTTGAACTTAGACATCATTCGCAAAGATTACGGCCTGTGACAGAGTTCGAACGTTACCTGGATGCAGCTGCTTGTTGGTGCTTAGGAGTTAGCGTGGCCTGTTCCGTTTCTTTTATCAGCCTGTGGATGATCAGGGGCTGCAAGCCGGTGTACCCATGAATATCAAAAATCACCTCACCTTCTCCAGCCTGAACGTCAACGGTTTAGGCAGCAACAGTACCAAGCAGACTAGAGTTAGATCATGGTTCATGTCAGGCTCAGACATAGCAGTTTTAGTTGACACAAGACTAGACTCAGACCACCCATACTGGACTTCACTCTCAGCAACGTCATTTATAGCTACCGCTCCTAGGACCAGCGCTGGAGGGGTAGCAGTCCTCAGCCGTAACCCCGCTATCACCTTTCACGACACTATAGCTCACCCTTCGGGTAGAATCATCCAAACCTCAGTTAGAGGTCTCGGTCTTGACCTGATCCTCCTCGCGTTTACTTTCCTTCCAGTATCCCAGCTAGAACTGCTTTCTTCCGTGACTCTTTCGGACCCCTTTTAGACAGTATCCCACCTTCAGAACACCTCTTTCTGATCGGCGAACAGAACATCATAGAGAACCTGTTGTTAGACAACTCTAGAGGACACAGCAAAGCTTTCGAAAACGAACGCTTCTTTCAACGCTGTGCAGCCTTCCAACTGTCAGATGCGTTTAGAATACTGCACCCTGGGTGCAGAGAGTATACCTTCTTTGCAAAAAGCCATAGAGTCAGCACCCGGATCGATCGCGCCTTAGTCTCTCGATCTCTCATTCCTTACCTTTCTTACTCTGCACATATCATGCCATACGATCCCATCTCAGACCACGGTTACGCGATCTTGATCGCCCTCCGCCTCGACGAGGAGCATTGCAGGGGACCCGGTCTATGGCGCTTACATGCCTCAATGATCCATCGGCCGGGTGTTTGGAAGATCATTGAGGCACGGTGCGGCGCACCCCAGTGAATGACGGCTGCAGCTTCGAGTTGCTCCTGAAGAGGCTGGGAGTTGGGTTAAGGACCTATGCAAAAGAGGAGAGCAAGCGTGTTAAGCAGACACTGAAACATCTGAATACTACTGTGGCGTTGCTGAAGCAGGAGATGATGCGAAATCCAGATTGCATAGTCACAAGGGCATTGCTGGAGGCAAAAGAGACGAAGCTGAAGGAGTACACGCCTCACGGACTGAGAGACTGTATCTTCAGGCTGGGCTTACGGCGGAACTCGCGGGGGAGCTAGCCTCGAAGCATCTGTCGGCGAAGGTTCGGGCGCGGAAGGCTCGTACCCAGATCAAAGAGCTTAAGGTCGGTGCGGGTCGGGTGACCGGCTCACAGCAAATCTTGGATGCTGCCTCCGTCTTCTTCAAAAACATTTTCGGCAAGGATCGCCGTACCGACTTCTCAGACTGGAACCTTACCTCACTTCGGCGGTTGGATGACGCGGTTGCAGAAATTCTTTTGGCCGACTGGTCTGAGCAGGAGGTCAAAAAGGCGTCTGCAGCGATGGCGAAGAACAACTCCCCCGGCGGGGACGGGTTGCCGAAAGAACTGTTTGAAGCTCACTGGGATCTGTTGGGGGAGAGCTTCATGGCCTTGGTGAGGAGTTTCGAGGCATCTGCCACCCTGCCATCAGCAACCAAGGAAGCTGTCACCATCTTGCTGCATAAGAAGGGGGAGAAAGATGAGCTCAACAACTATCGCCCGATTACCCTGCTCAATTTCACTTACAAAGTTCTGGCAAGAGTGGTGGCGGACAGGATGAAGTCGGTGCTTCATGTAGTCATATCCCCGGAGCAGTATGGGTTCATCCCGGGGCGACGTCTCTCGGATGCGGTGGCCTTGGTGGCTGATGTAATTGACGCTGCAAAAAATGGCGATGAGGACTAGTATCTCCTCTTGGTGGACTTCCAGAAAGCCTTCGACTCGGTGTCAAGGGATTTCTTATTCGAAGTCCTGTCCCGGATGGGTTTCCCGGAACGCTTTGTTGGCTGTGTCAGAGGCCTGCACGAAAACACATCAACGAAACTGTTGGTTAACGGCTGGCTGGGGAAAGGAGTGGAAGTGGTGTCGGGCGTGCGGCAAGGGTGTCCGTTGGCGCCGTACCTCTTCCTCTGTGCGGTAGAACCATTGGCGCGGGAAGTGGAGAGGCAGGAGCTCGACCTGTCCAAGCAGAATCTGCGCTTCAATTACCTCGATTACGCCGATGACACGACGTTGGCGCTGCAAGGGGCAGAGCAAATTGTTAAAGCTGAGGAGGTGCTGGACCGTTTTGAAAAGGTGTCTGGACTGGCTACTAACAAATCGAAGTCGGTGCTGTTACCTCTCGGAGCGAACCCGGGAGCGAAGGGTGATGGAACGAGCAGTTTCAAGTGGGTCGGCGCGGACGAAGCAGAGCGCCTGCTGGGAGTCTGGGTGACGCCTTCTGGTAGTGGCTTGCCGACCTGGGAGAAGGCATGGGCGCACATCACGGGGAAGTTAACGAAGTGGCAGCTGAAATATCTCACGTTATCGGCAAGAGCTACGATGGTCAATAGCTATACCACCCCGCTACTGGCCTTTCAAGCGCAAATCTATCCCCCGCCTTCGATCATCTGGGAGGAGATTACCAGACTGCTGCAAAGTTTCCTGTCGGGTAATCGGGTGGCGACAGTGAAGGGTTTCATTCTCTGGAGCAGGACGCTGTTGTACACCCCAAGGGAGGCTGGCGGCATCGGGGTGAAGGACCCGGAGATTGTGATTACCTGCCTTGCCGCTGGGCGAGTGGGCCTCTATCTTACGGAGCGGAATCCCATGAAGCAGGAGATCATGAGGCAGGCGGCCGATCTGCCCTTGGGAGTTGACACCTTCTCTTCGCACGCGAACTTGTTGAAACACTGGGAGGGGAGGAGCACTAGATGGAAGCAGACGTGCGAGAGTTTTATTAACTCACCGCTCTGCGTCCGGCCTGCGGCGGACAACAGAGAGGCGATACTGAGGGAGCGTTTGGTTTTTAACAGAGCATCGTTGCTGCAAATATCAATCGGCGGTCAAAAGGATAGTAAGGGCATATGGGAGGTGCGTGTTGGCAATCTGCTGGAGGCGGATAACAGCGGTGATCTCGTGCTCAAGCAGCAAAGGACGCTGTTGCAGCAGCTCGGCGGCAGCGGTCCAGCAAGATTGGCGGTGAAGGCGCTGACCACCTTATCAGCGTCCTGGCTGCAGCTGTTGGGTTTTGCCTCGGTCCCTCCTTGCTCGGCTACCTCTAACCCCCCGCTGAACATCCTGGAGGGTGGGGAGGTGATTTCCATTAGGAGAATGAGGGAGTGCTGGAAAGGGGCGTACCAGGAGTCGAGCAAGCGAGAGAAGTGGGTGAGAAGATGGGGGAGGCCAATCAACTGGAAGCGGGTGGTTTCGTCACGGGACTCGTTGGCAGTGCCCAGCCGTCCACGTGACGTTCTCCTCCGCATCCACGGCCTGAATTTGCAGGTGCGGGAGCGGCTTGCATTCCTAAGCGGGAAACCGGCTTGTCCTTACTGCACGGGGGAGGAGACCTTGGACCATTGCCTCCTCCTGTGCCCTCGAATACATACCGTAACCTCGGCTCTCAGGCGCGCTCTGCGCATGCTGAATCCCAACCGCCCAACTGACACGCTTGGGGACTTACTGTTCCGGAAAACGGGGTCCAGCTCAGCATTTCCAGAGCTGACCCTCACGTCCATCGCATTTCATCAGCTGTGGGTTGAACGGTGCGAAGCTGTTTTCCGCGGGCAGAAATTCCGCACGAACCGAGTACTTCACAAGATTGAGTTCGCGTTCAGGCAACATGCACAAATCTACACCCCGCAAGTTTGGCGCAGCCAGTCATAAGCGGCATCGGAAGAATTTTTCGGAGGAGCAGAACATGTTGGGGAAGATCAAAGTGGCCGACAAGAGTTGGAAGTGGACAAGCGCATTCGCTGCACTGTGGTCCAAGAGGAGGGCTAGCATTTCCCGCCCTTAGATTATCTATACTTTTCATATAATCAAAAAAAAAAAAAAGGTTCATGAGGCAGCCCACAAGCTCTGGATACGGGCCACTCGGCTCTACGGACTCGTCCGAAGGTGGAGCTGAGAGCGAGTGACTGGTAGGCAGAGGAGTGGACTGTGGCGAGGAGAACCGGAAGCCGAAGCGCTGAAGGACCTGCTGCACCATGTGTGACTAAGTCAGGGTGATGGTGCGCCGTGCTCTGTCCCGAGTGATCTGCAAGCCAAGATAGCTGCGCAGCTCACCTAGGTCAGTGCAAGTGTGTCTCTACTGCAGCTCCGACTTCACAAGGGCTAGTGCCTCAGTGTCAGCAGTGGCAAAGACCAAGTCGTCGACGTACACGAAGATGTAGAACGGCGGCAGCGAAGTGTCAGTGCTTAGAAACAGTGACGAGTCAGCAGTCGAAGGAGCAAACCCAAGAGCCGCAAGTGTCGTCCTCAGTGTGCCGTGCCACTCACGAGGCGCCTGGCGGAGACCGTAGACTGGCCGTCGGAGGCTCCACTAGGTACTCTCAGAAAGCGACCCAGTGAAGCCACGAGGATGGCGCAGCCAGATCTCCTCGTGCAAGCTGTGTTGAAGTCAAGAGAGTGAAGCTCGTAGTCACGCTGTGCAGCAATGTGCAGCAACACCCGAAGAGTGGTCATCTTCGGGGTAGGGGAGAAGGTATGGAAGAAGTCAACTCCCTGTCGCTGACTAAAGCCTCGTGCAACGTAACGAGCCTTGAAGACAGGCGGAGAACCCGGCGGCCGCTTCACCCTGAAAATCTACATGCCATCGACTATGTTCGCCCCAGGAGGGGGAACTGCGTCGACGTAGGTGCCTGTGGACTTCCAGGATGCCATCTCTGCGTCCATGGCTATCTATTACTGAGAAGAGTAAGGACCCGTAATCGCCTCTGCATAAGAGCGCGGGGTCGGGATGTCAAGTGCATCCGGGTCTCCCTCAGGTGCAAGCAGCATGGCCACGAGATGAGGTACAGCAGCCGCAAGACAGTCGAGCTCCTCCTGCCTGTCCTCAAGGACGTCTGTGCCAAGAGCACACTCACCCCCGACGGACGGAGGACAGTCAGACTCAGACTCAGCAACAAGACTAGCAGCGTAGTCTAGACTACTCGCAGCAGCAAAGTGCACAAGCTCAGCAACTAAGGCAGACGCAGCAGTAGACTCAAAAGAAGGGTCATTGAAAACTATGGCCAGGAAACGCGTGACAGTAGGACTAGCAGCACGAGCAAGGTCAGACGGAGTGTCAGGAATGGCAGGAAGAAAGGACGCTGGAGGAGACGGTAGGGCAACACTCTGTGGAACAGAGGAAGTACGAAGTGCCATAGTGTGATTGCCGGGGACAGGAGGAGGACGCGGACGAGGAACACGACGACCAGTGCGAACAGCGCGAACAGGGGAGGCAGGACGAGACGCAGGCTCACGACGCTCTGTCAGGGAGTCTAGCTACTCCGTGTAAGGAGAAGAAGCAGGCAGCGGGGAGTCTGGCAGCTTCCGTGTCTGAGACGAGTCGAGCGGTGGACAGAAGACAGAAGGGTAAGGACCTGGTGAAGTGCAGAGTCGGGCGGTAGCGGGGACAGCTGTGGTGGCGGCAAGAAAAACGGTCGCTGCTGCACAGTGCCTTCAGTACCAGTACCGCCAGCCTCTGTGTCTCCAGCTCCAGTGCCTCCAGCTCCAGCACCTCCAGCTCCAGCGCCTCGAACACCAGTGCCTCCAGCTCTAGTGCCTCTAGTGCCAGCACCTCCAGCACCAGTGCCTCCAGCTCCAGTGCCTGCAGTGTCAGCGTCTCCAGTGTCAGCGCCTCCAGTGCCAGTGTCTCCAGCTCCAGTGCCTCCAGCTCCACAAGCTCCGCTCCGAAGGTGGGTGCCCTGTAGAAACCATTCGCGTAGCTGCTGTGGCAAGAGAGGCTCCCGCCGGCTAGACCGCTGCGGCGAGGCACCTGCAGAACCTCGAGCAGACGCAGGACCCCCAAGCTTAGAACCCCGAGGCCCCGCATCCCCAGGCTCAGCACCCCCAGACTCAGCACCCCCAGGCTCCGCACCCTCAGGCTCAGCACCCCGAGATCACACCCTCAGGCTCAGTACCCCTAGACTCAGCACCCTCAGGCTCTACACCCGCAGGCTCACCACCCCCAAGCAGCACCACCCCCAGCAGCACCAGAGTCAACAGCAACCGGCTGTAGAGGCGGCGAAGACGGTCGAGGTGGAAAACCCGGAGGGGTCTCCAAGCGTGGTGAGCGGCGAGCAGCCGCTATGTCGTCAGCAGCAACGTCACCCCCCTCTGCCGAGTCAGAGGTGTCAAAAGTGACCTCCAAGGGCTCAGCCAAAGGGAGTGGGTCTACCTGGGACACACCTGAGGGAGCAGGACCCTGAGGGGGGAGGGGGTCTACCGGAGGGGGACCTGGAGCGAGGAAGAGCGGCGGGGGGGGGGGGGGGGGGGGGGGGGGGGGGGGGGGGGGGGGGAGAGGGGCAGTGCGGTAGGGGAAGAGACGGTAAAAGGGAACCAACTCGTCAAACGTGACATCCTGAGAGGACAGAACACGGCGCGAGGTGGGGTGGTAAAACTGCCAGCCAGGCGCGTCAGTGGGAAAGCCAAGGAAGACGCAGGGAATGGCGCGAGAGGAGAGCTTGTCCGCGGTGGTATCGCGGATGAAAGCACGAGAACCCCAGACCCGAAACACCGACGCATCGCCAACCTCCCCCGTCCAACGCAGTGTAGGCGAGGTCTCCGGCAAGGAGACACGGGGCCAGAGGTTGAGGTGATGCGCAGTGTAGCAGACCGCAAACGGCCACAGAAAATGGGGAGCAGCCGCATGGATCATGGAGGTACGAGCCACCTCCATGACTAAGCCAATGCGGCGCTCAGCAATCCCATTTTGCTGCGGGGAGGCGAGAAGCATGAACGACTGGAGGATGCCCTCCCCCTGACAAAAGTCCTGCAGGAGGTGGGAGGAGAACTTACCACCTCTATCAGAGTGCAGTCGCAGGACTGGAAGGTCCTGCTGGAACCGCTCGCGGAGCTGGAGACGGACAGCGCGGATCCAGGGGATCAAGACATCAGGGACCTCCCCCTTGCTGCGCAAGGGGAAGACCGTGGTGTAACGCGAGTAGTCGTCGACAACCAGCAGAAAGTATCGCTCGCGGTCCTGTCCATTGACGCAGGCGGGGCCCCACACGTCCATATGGAGAGTCTGCAGAGGAGCTGTCGTCAGGGTGAACGAGGAGGAGTGAGGAGCGGCGCGCTGCCGCCCCTCGACGCAAGGAAGGCAGGGTGGCGCAGGCGAGGGCGGGAGGGGAGGCAGAGACCTGGGAAGGCCAAAGACAAGGAGGTGGGAGTGCATGCCACGGAGGCGTGGCAGGGAGGGGTGACCAAGGCGGTGGTGCCAAAGGAGAGTCTGGTGTGTGAGGAGTCGACACGAACAGGGGGCTGCTACCTGACCGAACGCAGACACCTGACCAGACGCAGCCACCTGTGCAGGCTCAGTAGTCAATGTGTACAGGCTCGACCCGGGCCGACGAGTGAACGTGGCCAGACGACGGCCTGTCCGTGCACACGTACAAATCGACACATGCTGACCCCCAGGAGTGGTGGTAGTGACCATCGCTTCGTGAAGAATAGCGTTACTTACCAAGTTCATAGAGAACGAGGGGAGGTGAAGACCTGAGAGTGAACCGCACGGAACCGCCGGACACGGGAACAGTGGAGGAACGTGCAAAAACCGGCCTTCTGGGGGGTTGGCCAGTGAGACTGCAACAGGTGTAGGGAGTGGTGTGACTGTGGTATGTCGCGAAAGAAACAACGGGTAGCACATGAGTCAAGCGTGAAGGTGTGCAAGGCCTCAGCAGGCGCAATAACTCACTAGCACCTAAAACAACAGCCTCTATACCAAGGTCAGGCGGCACACACAGGTAACAGTCACCCTCAGCACTAACAGTCAAAGCATACATGCCAGCAAGATTGTATCATAGTCAAGAGCAAATACATCCACCCCGTTCCTAAGCAGGTCTAGCCAGCGGGGGAGCTCAGCCTCGTCGCCAAATTCAGTGCAGCAGGACTGGTGGGGCAGCGCGACGGGCAGGGTAGGGCGCTACGAGCAGGCAGGGCATGAAGCTATTCGGTGGGCCCCTAAAAAATCGGTCCTGGAAAAGGACATGCTCTGATACCATGTCAGAATAGCACACGAGAATGAATTGCATTGGAAGAAAGATGGGTACAAGTACTAACCCTAAATTGGGTTGTACCCCACTACAGCCTACAAACAATAAACACAACATGTTTTGACAGATTCTGCAGTTCTCCGCACATTCCATGGTAGAGGTCATAACATGCCGACTAGATGTAATCTGACAATCTACCGTAGCAACTAGGAGCATCACCAAACTCCGATGCGAGGGGTTGTAGACTTGTAGTTCAAAGCATTTATTGTCATATTGTATGGTGTTATACATATGATTCGTCACATGCAGAAAGGCAGAGCACAACTTTAAACAACACAGAATGAAGGGTATGTTCCGAACAAAAACTAAGGGCGGGGTCAGCGCGTTCATGAATCACTATTGTACCTGTCATCCATCGTGGCGCAAAAAGATAACAGACGGTTCAAAACGGTTCCCAATAATCACCGTTTTCAACCGTGACGCAACGAGAGTAATCCTTCCTAATGAAATGTAAATAAACTGTAAATGAACGCACTGACCCCGCCCTAAGCATAACGACACAACGCCAACCACAACACAATGTGCAACTGCCCAATAAGGACCCCGTTCAGTTCCCTCCCCACCTGCCCTACATCCCTCCTGGGGCACCTATCCTGTAACCAGCATAGTACCGACCGAGACAAAGCCTATCTGTTTGCTAGACTCACCTCCTGCTGTATTGTCAAGATAGTAGCTAGGTTAGGAGCCTAGGGTTTTGGGAAGGGAGAGAAGTTGGCCAAAGAGGAGAGAGTTGCACTAACAACAATAGTACAAGATATAGGAAAGGGAGGTGGTGAAGGGAGGTAGACCAACTAAGAACAAGATATGGTGATACTACACTAACTAGCTAGACATGCAATTATATAAGAATAACATATTCTGACATCCCCCCTTAATTGCATGCTAGTCTAGCTAGTGTAGGGGCTCATCTCGAAGCACAGACGATCACCGTGCCGCAGCTTGACCCACCGCCAGGTACGGTGGATGCCCGGTGTGCGCGACGAGGAACAGAAGGCGCCCAGATACAACGGATAGAGAATAGACAAGGAAAAATGCAAATCTCTCTCTCTCTCTCTCTCTCTCTCTCTCTCTCTCTCTCTCTCTCTCTCTCTCTCTCTCTCTCTCTCTCTCTCTCTCTCTCTCTCATCCCCCTAACCACTCTCATCCCCCCTTAACCTCTCTCCTCCCCCCTTAACCTCTCTCATCCCCCCCTCTCCCCACAGCAGCAAGTGCTGCAGGGAGAGAGGAAGAGGGAAGGGAGGGACGGGCTGCTGGAGCTTCACACCCGCCACCCCCACATCTCCCCCTTCCCCCCCCCCCCCCCCCCCTTCCCCCGACAGAAGCCGCGGAAGGGAGGGCGGCGTGAGCAGCAGCCGGCGCTGCCGCCGTCATTCGCGATGGCGCAGGCGTTGGCGCTGGCGCTGGCGTTAGCGCTGGCGCTGGCGCTGGTCGCAGGTGACGGCGCCGGCGCTCCACGCTGGTGCTGGCACTTGCATTCCGCGCTGGCGCTGGCGGCAGTCGCAGGTGTTGGCGCTAGTGCTGGCGGTCCGCGCTGGCGCTGACGCTTACGACGGGCAGGGCGACGGTCGCGACGAGTATGGGACGGGACGAGAAGAGCGCAGGACGCGACGAGCAACGTACTCTGGCCGGGTCCTCTGCACCGACCTACGTCCCTGCTCAACGACAACTGCAGCGGAGGAAGTGGCCCTGCGGGCAATCGTCTCGGCGACGAAGGCGACGCCGGACAGGCTGCACGCGAGGCTCGCGCACGTCGGCATGGACACCATCCTGAGCTCGGCGAAGCACGAGGTCGCCACCGGCCTGGACCTTACGGCGTCCGACATCGCTTCGCCCTGCGTCTCGTGTGTCGGCGGGAAGCTGGCGCGGCACTCCTTCCCCGACCAGGGCTCGGACGCCGAGGACGCCCTGGCCGTCGTGCACATCGACCTGTGCGGGCCGTTTCGTGTGGCCGCCAAGGATGGCAGCTTGTACTTCCTGCTGCTGAAGGACAGCAAAACCCGCTACGTGTGGGTGAAGCCGGTCGCCAGGAAGTCCGACGTGCTGCGGGAGTTTGAGCAGTGGCTGGTGTTTGTTGAGCGACAGGCGAAGAAGTCGGTGCTGCAGCTGCGATCTGACCGGGGAGGGGAGTTCCTCGGGAAAGAGTTCACCGCCTTCGTGGACGGCAAGGGGATCGTCCACGACCTGACCTGCCCGTACACCCCGCAGCAAAACGGCATGGCGGAGCGGGAGATGAGGACGGTGGTGGAGTCGGTGCGGACGATGCTGTTGCACATGGGCGTGCAACACCACTGGTGGCACCTCGCTCTGCGACAGGCCGTCTGGGTACGCAACTGCCTGGAGCGCTCGTCGCTGCCGCCGGGGACGACGCCGTACCAGTTGCTCACCGGGAAGAAGCCCGACTTGTCGCTGGCGCGCGTGTGGGGCTGCATGGCGCAGTTCCTGGTCCCCGAACCGCAGCATGGTGGGAAGTTGAAGCCGAAGGCCAAGTGGGGCCTTCATCTTGGTGTGTCGGGGGTGAGCAAGGGCTGGGAGCTCCTCGACCTCGTCGACACTCGGGTAGTCACCACGTCGGACGTGGTGTTCTACGAAACCATGTCGCTGGAGGTGTGGAAGTCGACGCATGGGCCGGCGTCGGGGCGGCCGCCTGCTACCTCGCCGCCGGACACCTCCACCGTGACACTCCCTCTGCTCGCCGAGGTCCGTGAGCGTGCTGCTGAGACCGTCGCCGTTCCGCATGCGCCGACACCGACGTCGGCCTCCGGCGATGAGGGGAGCAGTGGGGCGTCGCCTGTGGCACCGACCACGGGCATCGCCGGTGGCCGACGTGGCGTCACGCAAGACGGCGTGGAAGCAGAGCAGCAGGCCCGACGAGCCAACGCCGACAAAGGTGAAGGGGGCGGCGGCAGGGAAGCTGCTGACAGGGGAGCAGAGGATAGTGGAGCCGACAGGGAAGCTGTCAGCAACGGAGATGTCGGTCGAGGAGCCGACAATAGGGGAGAAGTCCGCTGGGACGCCGGCTTTGGTGCAGCAGGACGCCGAGGACTGCGAAGTCGGCGAAGCTGAAGGGGAGCAGTCGGACGCCGGAAAGTCCACTGACAACGATGTAATGGAGGTCAACTCCGAGCAGCCTGAACTGCGACGTTCAGGCCGAGTCCAGAGGCCGCCGGAGCGGCTAATCTACCATGTCTGTCTCCTGCCAGCTGTCTTCTCCACGTTGTACGACAACGACAACGACGACCTGGCATACGACGACGCCGAGGACGATGAGGAGTTTCCGGAGCTCGACCCCGACATGCACGCCAACCGCGAGCACCGCTAGGACATTGCAACCACGACGGTGAAGGAGGCGATGGCAAGCTGGAAGGGTAAGGCGGTGAAGGCCGCCATGGACGAGGAAATACGGAGCCTCATCACAAATGACACGTGGGAGCTCGTTGAGCGCCCCCCGGGCGTCAACATCATGAAGAACCGGTGGGTGCTGACTATGAAGTACCGCATCGACGACACCGTCGAGCGCGAGAAGGCGAGGTTGGTCGTGAAGGGCTTCACGCAGGTGTATGGTGCCGACTACGACGAGACGTACGCGCCGGTGAGCAGCTACGTCACGCTGAGGATCTTCCTCAGCATCGTCGCTGTCCTCGACCTTAACTTGATGCAGCTGGACATGAAGAACGCCTTCCTGCAGAGCAAGCTCGACCGCGTGCTCTACATGTACCAGCAGGACTGCTTCAACGACGGGACCGGCCGGGTGTGCAAGCTGCTGAAGAGCCTCTATGGGCTGAAGCAGTCACCGCTGCTGTGGTACAAGGCGCTTAACGACGTTCCGGTAGGCGCTGGGTGGAAGAAGAGCCAGGTCGACGAGGCTCTGTACTTCAAAGCCGGCGTCGACAAGGTGGCCTGTTGGGTGCTGGTCTACGTCGACGACCTGCTCGTCGCCAGCAGCAGCACCGCAATGCTGAAGGAGCTGAAGGAGCTGTTGGAGGCCGCCTTCGAGCTGCGCGAGATTTTGCCAGTGCTGAAGTACCTCGGCCTGGAGATCGTGCGCGACAGGCCGGCGAGGAAGCTGTGGCTGCACCAGCAGGGCTACGCCGACAAGCTGCGTAGGCGTTTCATCGACGAGGAGCAGGGCGGTCGGACCCCGAAGACGCCGGTCTCCGTCGACGCCTACGCCGAGCTCACCTTCGACGACGAGGAGGCACAGGAGCGCCAGGAGGAGGAGTACCGGCAGAAAGTCGGCTCGCTGCAGTTCGCGGCGACAACGACGAGGCCGGACATCGCCTTCGCCTGCAGCAAGCTGGGGAGCGGCCTCACAGTGAGGAGCGACCAGCACTGGCGCGAGGTCGACCGCTGCCTCGCCTACCTCGCCAACATGCGCGACACCGCCCTGGAGTTCAACGGTGGTCTGGAGTCGCCGGAGCTGGTCGGCTACGTGGACGCCGACGACGCCGGCGACAAGCAGAACCGGACGAGCACGGACGGCTACGTGTTCGTCTACGGAGGGGTCGCGGTCTCCTGGTCGAGCCAGCGCATCAAGTGCGCGACGTTGTCGTCGACCGAGTCGGAGTACGTGGCGGCAACAGAAGCCGGGAAGGAGGGATGCTGGCTTCGCTTCCTCCTGGCAGAGTTCCGGCAGCTGGACGCCGGGAAGCCGACTGTCCTTCGGGTGGACAACAAGTCGGCCATCACAGTCGCCGAGGGCATGGGGTTGACGGGCAACCTCAAGCACATGGAGCGACGTCAGGCCTGGCTGCAGCACATGGTGAAGCGTGGAAAGTTCGCATTGAGGTACATTCCGACCATCGAGCAGCCGGCCGACTTCTTGACAAAGGCGTTGCACTACCCGGCCTTCAACCGGTGCTCCGTCGCAATCAGCCAAGTGCGCTTGGCCGAAGTCGGCAACGGCGAGAACGACGTGCAGCAGTAGGTGCCATGCTCTCTTGCATGGCTGGTGCGGTGTCCGGCGTGCTGTGTGTTGTGTGCATGACGCCGAGCTATTCTCCGAGCAGTGCTGCCGTGTGGGCTGGGGGCCCAAGCGTGAACGCGGCAGGGGAGTGTCAACGGGAGTAGTGTTTGGCCCCGTCCTCGCTTGGGCGGAGCCGACCTCGTGGTCGGGTGTGCGGGGGGATGCAGCCGACCTGCAGCAGTGGGTACGGGGGCCACTGCAAGGGCGTTGATCTGGGGCGGCGCCTGGCTAGAGGGCGCCGAGCAGGTGGACGCCGTCCTTGGCGTCTGGGCGGCGTCGTGGGCGCCTGGACGCGGACTTGGGCGTCTGCTCGGCGTCCTGGGAGGCTGGACGCCGACCAAGGCGTCTGCTCGGCGTCCCGGGCGCCTGGACGCCGACCTGGGCGTCTGCTCGGCGTCCTGGGAGGCTGGACGCCGACCTGGGCGTCTGCTCGGCGTCCCGGGCGCCTGGACGCCGACCTGGGCGCCTAGACAGCGTGCTGGGCGAGTAGACGCCGACCTGGACGCCAGGACGCCGACCCTGGGACGCCGGGTTTGGTGTAGCCGGCGACCGACTGGGCTGGACGACCAGGTGGGGTTGCCCGGTCGTCCGGGATACCCGGGCGACGTGTGCGAAAGTCGCCGGGATGGTTTCTGCGAAGGCGACCTCGGGGGTGGTATCTCGAGGTCGACGTGGCTGGTGGGCGTAGTCGCTGGCGTGGAGTCTGCTAGGCGTCTGCGCTGTGCTCGTGACGATACGTGGAGCACCAAGCAGCTGCACGCACCTGCGAAGCAGGTGCACCGTTGTCCTGCGGGTGCAACGCTGTACAGCCGACTTGCTGCAGCGTTGGCACACCGTAGACTTACAGCGTTCGCAAGCTGCTACTTTGCTGCGCTAGAGCGGTGCGAGCTCTGCTGCGCTGGACCGCGGTCGACCATGCTGCGCTGGAGGTCGACCAGCAGCCTAGCTAGCTCTGATGTAGTCTGGGTTGCCAATGTTGTTGCTATCATTCTGAACCTTTGTTGTCAACTTTTGTTAGTGAAACTCTTGCCAATTCTCCCCGTGAATGTGTGCGTAGAGAGAACACAAGCAAACGACTAAGGAACGAACGCTACGATCACTCCTACCCCGTGCCTAGCCCGTAGTCTAGCTCCTGTTGATAGAGTTATCTCCGCGCACGCAAACAAACAAATCAAACAGCACTATAGTCAACATCGTTATACATCACAAAAGAATATCACAATGCATCAACTAACTCTACCACAGACATGTCCCAAGAAGCAAGGCCAAGAGAGCAAACAAGCGAGGCCCGGTCCGGAGAGGGGCCAAAGCCGTATTGTGCGCGAACGCGGTCCGTGAGTTGCGGAAAGCATTGGCCTGGAAGGTGAAAACGGTCACAACAGAGACCCTGACGAGTGCCAGTCTGAACCAAGTACTGGCGGAGGCGGAGTTGCACTACCGGACATCCAGCTGGGTGGGCCACCGCCACCTCCAGCGCTCCCTGGTCCACCAAGTCCCGGCTCGGAACGTTTTCTACTCGTGATACCATCTTCGAGATAGAACGGCAGAATGATGTTAGAGTAGCAACCAACACATACATATACAAACCCTAAGGTGTTGTACTCGTTACAAGGTACCTCATTGTAACATATCACAAATATTAAGATAGTTCGATAGGCACGCTGTATTGTGTTCCTGATATATCGACTCATTTTGTTATTGTGTGTTTATTATGCCATAATTTGCTAGAGAAATTCTAGCCAATTTCACATATGAGCAGTTCAAACTTGCACAAGTGTTAGGCTATGTTCTGATCACCCCATACAACCTGTAATCTCCCACTTTCGGCGTATCCATGTTCAGGTCATGAGCACTGTTCTGGCTTCTGTTTGGGTCATGCGGAATCTGCTGTCAAACATTATATGTTTGTATTGCTCTAGCCTGTAGTGGGTGATACCTTAGGGGGTACACCTAGTTAGGGTTTCACATTTGTACTCCTGTTCCTCTTAGTCACACTCATTCCAGTCTCGTAATCTTGACATGGTATCAGAGCGAAGGTCTCGGGTTCGATTCCCGGTGTGTGCACTTCGGGCATCCCAGTGCGGGGGGGTGTCAGAGGTCCACTGGGGATCCCCGATGATCCTAGGGAAGGGTTACAGGCACGTCGGCCTGGGGGGTTATGGGCGCACTCACCCGCTATATAAACAAGCCCTTTTATCCCAGTGGACGTGTGGGGCCCAGCCCGCGTCCGTGGTCAGGGTCAGGAGAGGTACTTCCTGATAGTTGTTGACGACTACTCGCGCTACACCACGGTCTTCCCCTTGCGCGCCAAGGGTGACGTCCCTGGTGTTTTGATCCCCTGGATCAGCCGAGCCCGTCTCCAGCTAGGCAAGCGCTTTCACTCGGACTTTCCTGTCCTGCGCTTGCACTCTGACAGAGGTGGTGAGTTCGCCTCCGACCTCTTGGCAGCCTACTGTGCTGAGCACGGCATTGAGCAGTCGTTCACGCTTCCGGCCTCTCCACAGCAGAATGGGGTCGCTGAGCGCCGCATTGGCTTGGTCATGGAGGTCGCTCGTACCTCCCTGACCCATGCGGCTGCTCCCCACTTTCTGTGGCCGTTTGCGGTCCGGTACGCAGCGCATCAGCTCAACCTCTGGCCCCGTGTCTCCTTGCCGGAGACTTCCCCGACTCTACGGTGGACGGGAGAGGTTGGCGATGCGTCGCGTTTCCGGGTCTGGGGATCTCGAGCTTTTGTCCGCGACACGTCCGCGGACAAGCTCTCGCGTCGCGCTGTTCCCTGTGTCTTTCTTGGCTTTGTTCCCGACGCGCCTGGATGGCAGTTTTACCACGTCACCTCGCGCCGGGTTCTGGCCTCTCAGGACGTCACTTTTGACGAGTCCGTCCCCTTCTACCGCCTCTTCCCCTACCGCACTGCCCCGCTCCCCCCCCCGCCTCTCTTCCTCGCTCCAGGTGCTGAGGTACCAGACCCCCTCCCCCCTCAGGGTGCCGCTCCCTCAGGTGTGTCCCAGGTAGACCCGGGTGAGCCTGTCGAGGTAGCTGTTGAGTCGCGTCCTGCGTCTGGGGGTGCTGAGCCTGGGAGTGCTGCGTCTGAGGGTGCGGAGCCTGGGGGTGCTGAGCATGGAGCTGCGGAGCCTGGGGGTGCTGAGCCTGGAGGTGCGTTGCCTGGAGGTGCGGAGCCTGGAGGTGCGGAGCCTGGAGGTACTGAGCCTGGGGGTGCTGAGTCTGGACGTGCTGAGTCTGGGGGTGCTGAGTCTGGGGGTGCTGAGTCTGGGGGTGCTGAGCCTGAGCGTGCTCCACCTGGAGGAGCCCTCTCCTCCCAGCAGCTGCAGGAGAGGTACCTCGAGTACTGTCGCCTCCGGAGAGGTGCTTCTGGAGCTCGTCCCGGTACTTCCCCTCCTACCCAGGAGCTCCCCCCCATTCAGGTGATCCGCGAGTGGTACACGCGGCGCTGCAGTCTTCGTAGTGGTGCTCCTGGTGCTGCGGACCCGAGCGGTGGTGCTGTTACTGGTGCTGAGGACTCGGACGCTGGAGCTGCTGCTGGTGCTGAGGACCCGGGGGCTGGAGCTGCTGCTGGTACTGAGGACCCGGGCGTTGGAGCTGCTGCTGGTGCTGAGGACCCGACCGGTGGCGCTGCTGCTGGTGCTGAGGACCTGACCGGTGGCCCTGCTGCTGGTGCTGAGGAACCGGGCGTTGGAGCTGCTGCTGGTGCTGAGGACCCGGGCGTTGGAGCTGCTGCTGGTGCTGAGGACTCGGGCGTTGGGGCTGCCACTGGTGTCCCTGCTGCTTCTGGAGACGCTGCGCGGCCGCGACCGTACTTCGTACCGCTCCTTCAGCAGGTTCTTGGTCAGGCTCCTCCTCCTAGTCCTCCTCCCTCCGTCGAGTGTCCTCTGCCTGTCCAGCCGCAGTCACAGTTACCGCCTGCCTCGCCTCTCCCTGCTCCCTCTCCTTACGCTGGTCCCACAGGAGGTCTTACAGAGCGTCGTGAGCCTGAGTCTCGTCCTGCGTCGCCTGTTCGTACTGCTCGCACTGGTCGTCGTGTCCCACGTGAGCGTCCTCCTCCTGTCCCTGGCACTCACTACATGACTCTGCGTCCCTCCACTGCTCCGCAGCGTGTCCCGCTGCCGTCTCCTCCTGCGTCCTCTCTTCCTACTCTTCCTGACCCGGAGTCTGACTCCCGTCGTGCTGCCAGTCCCACTGTTACCCGTCTCCTCGCTACAGTTGTCACTGACCCGACCTTTGAGTCCTCTGCTGCGTCTGCTCTGGTCGCTGAGTTGGTCGACTTTGCTGCTCGCTGTCGCCTAGACTACGCTGCCAGCCTTGTTGCTGAGTCTGAGTCTGCGTCTGCCTGTCCTCCGTCCGTCGGGGGTGACTGTGCCCTCGGCACGGACGTCCTTGCTAGTTGCCCCTGAGGGAGACCCGGATGCACCAGACATCCCGACCCCACGCTCTTACGCTGAGGCGATGGCGGGTCCCTACTCCTCTCAGTGGCAGACAGCCATGGACGCAGAGATGGCTTCCTGGAAGTCCACAGGCACATACGTAGACGAGGTTCCCCCTCCTGGGGCGAACATCGTCAGTGGCATGTGGATTTTCAGGGTGAAGCGGCCGCCGGGTTCTCCGCCTGTCTTCAAGGCGCGCTACGTGGCTCGAGGCTTCAGTCAGCGAGAGGGAGTAGACTTCTTTCAGACCTTCTCCCCCACCCCGAAGATGACTACTCTTCGGGTGCTGCTGCACATAGCCGCTCACCGCGACTACGAGCTTCACTCTCTTGACTTCAGCACTGCTTTCTTGCAGGGCAGCCTGCACGAGGAGATCTGGCTGCGCCGCCCCCCTGGCTTCACTGGGTCAGTTCCTCCTGGCACCCAGTGGAGGCTTCAGCGGCCGGTCTACGGTCTCCGCCAGGCGCCACGTAAGTGGCACGACACACTGAGGACGACACTTGCGGCTCTTGGGTTCGCTCCCTCTACTGCTGACCCGTCGCTGTTTCTACGCACCGACACCTCGCTGCCGCCGTTCTACATCCTCGTGTACGTCGACGACTTGGTCTTTGCCACTGCTGACACCGCGGCACTCGCCCACGTGAAGTCGGAGCTGCAGAGGAGACACACGTGCACAGACCTGGGTGAGCTGACGAGCTATCTTGGCTTGCGGATCACCCGGGACAGAGCACGGCGCACCATCACCCTGACTCAGTCACACATGGTGCAGCAGGTTCTCCAGCGCTTCCGCTTCACGTACTCCTCGCCTCAGTCCACTCCTCTGCCTACCGGTCACTCGCTCTCAGCTCTGCCTTCGGATGAGTCCGTAGAGCCGAGTGGCCCGTATCCAGAGCTTGTGGGCTGCCTCATGTACCTGATGACCTGCACTCGACCTGACCTTGCATACCCTCTTAGTATCTTAGCACGCTATGTCGCTCCTGGCCGTCACAGGAAGGAGCACATGGATGCTGCTAAGAGGGTGTTGCGCTACTTGTGCAGTACGTCGGGCATGGGGCTTGTGCTTGGAGGGCGAGACCGGGTTGTTCTCACAGGGCACTCAGACGCTTCCTGGGCAGACGACCAGGCTACTCAGCGGTCGTCACAGGGTTACACCTTCAGCCTTGGCTCTGGCTCAGTTTCTTGGCGTTCTACTCGTTCGTCTTCTGTTCTCAGCTCCAGTTGTGAGGCTGAGATCTACGCCACAGCCATGGCTGCTCAGGAGCTGCGCTGGCTGACCTACCTGCTGACCGACCTCGGAGAGCGGCCTCGTTCTCCTCCAGTGCTGTACGTCGACAACAAGGCTGCCATTGCCTTGTGTGAGGAGCACAGACTGGAGCACAGAACAAAGCACATTGCCCTGCGGTACTTCCTTGCTCGAGAGCTGCAGCAGCGCGGTCAGCTTCGTCTGCGTTACGTGGCCACTGAGGCCAACACTGCTGATGTGTTCACCAAGGCACTCCAGCCTTGTGACCATCAGCGCTTCTGTACTCTGTTAGGCCTTGTGCCTACTGGGCCTCACTTGCTCACTTCTTGACTTTGCCTGTACTGTGATCACTATATATTTGTATACCTGCATGTTTACTCTTGCTAGGTTGTGATCATTGTACGTCTTGCTCTATTATAAACCTGCATGTGAACTGGTCTTGTGACCGCTTGCTTGTGCTCGGAATTTGTGTGGAATCCTCGAGATCCACCCTGAGCTTGTTGTTGCCTTGCTTTGCCCTGACTGGTCTTGTGACCCCTAGGTCTCCTCCACTTTGCCTATGGGGGTGTGTCAAACATTATATGTTTGTATTGCTCTAGCCTGTAGTGGGTGATACCTTAGGGGGTACACCTAGTTAGGGTTTCACATTTGTACTCCTGTTCCTCTTAGTCACACTCATTCCAGTCTCGTAATCTTGACATCTGCGCATGACCCGAAGTGGGCTACCGAGCCGCGCGCGGCCCCAACTTTGGGTCAATCTGCAGGTGTTGGGCGACTGACGTGCACGACCCACCCCCAACCAATCACCTGGTTGGGCGATTCTGGTTTTACTGCCATCTTTTTGGCGGTCGCCAGTCGAGTGTCACAAGAAGGCAATGTCCCACGTCTTACACCTCTGCACCCAACCACTCGGCAAATTGACCCCAGTGACCATGAGTGTCGCTAAAATTTCCCGCGCCGCGCTCCCAACATTTGGGGATTCACGCCGGGAATTTTGATGATTGTGATTTTTTTTTTTTTGGGTATCGCGTGGTTTTGCGTGGGTCTCGCTAATGATCTTTCGAACTGTTATGGCATCCCTCCATTGGATGCGACTGTTGTGGGGAGCGTGATTTTGGCGCGAAAACCCTCGCGGCATTTTGGGGGTCGCATGAGTTCTGAGGACCCAACGTTGTGTTTTATGTTGTTTGGGTCATCCGCAAATCGCGCATGCCCGGAACAGTGCTAATGACCCGAACCTGGATACGCCCTTGGTATTGTTCCGTTTTATAGAAAACTCTCCGTACAGGTACTGCTGCCATAGGCATGGTGTCTGTTTGATGTCGTAGAATGACTTCGGGAATAGATATTCACTGGATTCGCCTTATTTGAAAGCGTGCGGTTATTCAACGTAGATTCTTATGTTGACGAGGGTGCTGTGGAAGGCGTTGGAGACGTCAATCTGGCAGGGACCAACATGTTTGTCGGTGGTGATGTAGAATAAGATTCAAATGAAGGTGTAGCGCAGCGTCCCAGCCAGGCCTCTGGATAGGATTTGAGGTGCTCTTTTGCATCAGGCTAATCTTTTCCTTATACTCTTTCTGTAAGGGTATGCAAAAACAAACACGGTCGTACACAACCTATTATGTTTATGGCTACTAAGTATCGCCTTGTGGTTGTGCAGTCGGTTGTACTGCGCTGACAAAGTGAAGCACGCAGGCTCGATACTTGAATTTGTCTGCGCACGAATTTTGCGATTGCGATGTCTTTTCCGAAGAAATCTGCTTATACCCTGTAAGAAGTCGCTAGGTATCGTAAGTGTTGTTACACCATCGCACTCTGAAATATCAGGGTCATAAAATCAAACACTTTTTCTTGTAAGGGTCTAAACAAAACCCGCTCTTGAAAAAAAGGGTGCAAACGGAAACCCACCCTTATAGTAAGGGTCATAAGGGTGAATCACCCTGATATCGAGAGGCCAGGTCCCAGCGGTAGCGAATTTTTGATCGTAGTCGATGAATTGAGTTTGCTCGAATCCGTGCACGAACCATCGTGGCTTGTATTTTCGATGGAACCGTCTGCTTTTATCTCTATGCAGAACAACCATTTGTCGCTGTGGATTTTC